>CM046044.1:18771205-19370159 GCA_025215565.1 Flaveria ramosissima | reverse complement strand
AGCATTAACAAGACATCACCATGGCTATCAATCTATTAATATTCGCACCAAGAAGGTTATTATTTCTCGACAAGTTATTATTAAGTAGTCTTTTTTCCATTTGCTATTTTTTAAGTGATGATTCAGAGATGGAGACTGAAGAAAAAATTGCTAAAACAAAAGGATAACGCCTTGGTGATTTGAAAGGCTAGGAACCTAAGACGACAGTCTGATAATGGTAGTCGAACATGACTATCTAGAGCATGACACCCAGAAAGGACAATCACCCGCTTGAGTTAGCATAAGCAGCTTGTGAGATCAAGGAGTTAGCCACCTTATGGGTGAGAGGAAAACTAGACCCGACTAAACGGCATTAGGAGAAAGAAAAGGATAAAGCTTTGAAATAGTTAACTCGGAGCCGAGAGAATCAAATTAGAGTTCTCAAAGGAAGAAGTAGCTTTTGAGTTAGATGTGGCATTAGAATTCAAATAGGTTCTTCTCGAGTGGGTGAAGTAAGAGGTCAAATTACTATAGAAAGAAGATTTGTAAACTATAGGACTTCTTTTTCTAGTAGTAAAATTTAGGTTTTTTTCGTTCCTTCTCTTCGATAAGAATATCGATTTGAAATGATAAAAATTCCTCTCGATTATCTTGTGTTCAGCGAAAGAACTGCCTAAGCAATGCTTTTCCAGATCCAGACTTCTTTATTCTTTTTAAGTCTTCGTCTTGCATATAATAACACAACTATTCCAAAAATGGGTCTTTTAGTAGTAGGCGACATCCACCCTTAGTTTTAAGTAAGAGTAAGCCAAAAAAACATTAAGAAAGATGTTGATAGTCGTTTGAACTTTAAAATCGAAGATTTAATAATACAATAATTAGTAACTTACAAATTTTATTAGTTATGAAGAACACACATTCTTCAAAACAAAATCTTAAACCTTTAAATAGTTAGCAAGCGAAGTATCCGAATATAAGATGTAAACGCCTGTACCTGAAACGACAAATAGCCATCTAAACAAATTACAATTTTGTCGCTAAATTATTTTAATTTTCTTACTCTAATAAAAAAGTATCTTGAAATGACATGTGGCAACACCACAATCATCCCCACCAAAATTTTCATGTCTCTCTCCTATTAAATATTTACCTTAATTACTAAATATATTATTTAATACTTTTTTAGATTTAACAAATTAAAAAAGATATCTTTATTAATATTATTTCTAAATAAAATATTTTTTATGAAACAATAATTTTTTTATAAAACGTAAAACTTTTTTAAAATTACAAATATTAATTGGTATTCTTAGAAGTCAAATTTTTAAAACAAAAAATAATTAAATTTGGGAGTTATAATAAGAAAATTTTTAGTAATGATATTTTTATATTGTTTGTTTTAGAACAAAATGTTTATTATTTTTTTGAAAAAAAAATTAAAAACAAAATTTTAAAAAGTTGATATCATTGTTTTATTAGTTATAGTTATTTCTCATACGTAATTTCAGTTATATCTATTTTAAAATATTATTTTATAATTAATAAATTTTATTATTTTTAATATTTTGTTTATTCATTTTGTGTAATATACGGATTTACTAAAACTAGTGAATAAATGTTTAAGGAGCGTTTTGCAATTTGTCACAAAGTCATGGGCATTAGAAGCTGGCCTTTGAACTTGAGTTTTCTATTTCCCAATAAAAAAACAAACAAAAATAAAAGTTAGAGAAAGAGCAACAAAGCCACAAAAAGGGTTTGTTCTTCTCTTCTCCTCGTTTGAATTTGTAGTCGACCGTTTACACTTGACAAGTGTGTTCTTGCTTCCTCAGCTCTTGTATTCAGAGCCCTCCAATGCCTCTGTAAGTTTTTTCTTCCCGTTTACTTTCTGAAATTTGATCGATTGTTCATCGCTTTTTGATTTTCAAGTATCACTTGCACTATTCAATACCAAATTTATCAAGAATCTTGATTTTCTTCCAGTTTACCCTCTTTCTGGCTGAATTATTTTTGCCCAACATCCGTTCGTTTGGTCTCCGAAGCTCTAAACTTTCGAAGTCGATTGCTTTTGTTATTGATTTTTTTTGGATTATCAATCGCAAATCTTTCAAGAAATTCGATTATGCTATTAGGGCTTTGTCTTTTTCATCTTTTATTGTGTCATCGGAACCCTAAGATGTGATTTGTGGCAGACGGTGTAGGCGGGCAAGCAGGATTCCAAGGGTAGTCAGGGATGGACAATAATATGACCAACACAGTTTCTTCACCTGATCGCCTCAGCCAAGGACTTAAGAAAAACCTAGATTTTCATGGGTATGTATGTATGTATGTCTAATACTCTAATATGGAATCCACATCATTACTTATTTTAAAGTACGCAAAATTGACATAAGTTATAATAATATGTTCATTTATAGGAGAACCACTGGCCCTGCAAGGCGTTCCACAAAGGGCCAATGGACCGCAGAAGAGGTATGCCTCGTGAAGCCTTAGACTTTTGTTTACATTTGCGTAGCATGTCACTGTTTAGGTATTTTTAGCATAAGTTTATGTTAATTTCCTGTGCCAACTGCCAATACATATTAAACCTTTATGCTACTGACCTGCCTTTTCACCCTGCTGAACTCTATGGATTCATGGCACAGAATACTCTTTCTTCCTATTGCGTTCATATACATAGTTACATTTATATATTTTTTCACTGGTATGTATATTTCTAACAAGATGTTTTTCTTTTTGGATTCTTTGCATGATGAACCATTTCTCTGATATAGGATGATATGCTGCGTAAAGCTGTTCAACGGTTCAAAGGCAAAAACTGGAAAAAAATTGGTATCTTTCTTTATGAGCAATGTTATGTTGATACTAATTATTTTATAGGATTTTAAATATCTGAAGTTGACATTTAACATCTATATTTGCTTGCTTGTCCACTTGTGTCTTCCTTTGTTTTATTGTTTTTCCAGCATGCCTATGTGCTTATGAGTTGGCATGTGTTTGCAAACATTTGTAGGTTTTGCATAAAGTCATCCATGAGGCTAATTGTCAATTGAGTCAAGTGTAGGGAAAATTGATCTGTAATATAGAGTTGGGCCCAAATATTGTATTGGGAATTCTCAAGTCAAAGTATCCATCATAGTTTATGGGGTGATCTGAATCTCCGCATCCACCAAGATATGCCGAATGAGTAGATTTTTATCGGCATCACCGTTTGGTGTTAAGAGTGCTGGCCCTAGAAGTTCAAAATAAGTGTCTATGACACCGCATGGATATGGGTTTCTGATTTGCATGCTCTACAATATTGTACTAGTAATAAAACATCTTGTTTCTATCTTGTGTTCATTATCCATAAAGATTCTTCTTTTGTTTTATTTTGGTACATTAGAAGATAGATTAATAATATGGTGTAAGGAGGTGGCCTTGCATAAGCATCCCCCATAGTCTTGCTACCCTTCTAGTAGAATCAGTTTGCTCTTTACTTAGATGTTGAAATGACCTGACCAGAAAAACTTGCTTACATGTTACAACCAATATTATTGTTTGTTCAGCTGAATGTTTCAAGGACCGAACCGATGTTCAGTGTTTACATCGTTGGCAGAAGGTTCTAAATCCAGAACTTGTAAAAGGCCCTTGGACAAAAGAGGTGAGTCGTAATATTTGCTCCTCTCCCATGCACTCATAGTTTCTTTTTTCCACTTAATATCATACGTATTCTTAACAATTGATCATCTTTGCATCTTTTTATTACATCTTAGGAAGATGAAGAACTAATTCAACTAGTACAGGAATATGGACCCAAGAAATGGTCAACCATTGCTCAACGTTTAACTGGGCGCATTGGTAAGCAATGTCGTGAGAGGTAAGATTTACTCCATCCTATACTTGTGAACTCTGATGACACATGTTAGACGTGCCGGAGTGGGCCACTAGGGCAGGTGGGTTCCTGGTCAAAAAGGGAAATTTCATATTATAGTTTCAAACTGGCCAGCTTGCACCAACCAATCACCACCTTTTTAAACCTTTTAAAACGTGGTTACTATTTTATAAAGTTACCCCTATATGTAATAAACTTGATTATGAAGAATCCTTTGGGCGACTTGTGATCTAGTGGCCAATTTGACCAAAATGCACCATTCCGTTTTGAGCTAAGTTTTAACTTGTTATCTGTTTAGCCTGTTGGAAATAAAATAAAATTTGGTCATCCAGTTTTAGGTACCTAGGTCATAAGTGCATGGCAGACAATGTGCTTATGTGATGCACATATAAGCAGGGAAATTCAGACCTGACTTGCATATGAAATCAAACATATCATTTACTATATTTGATGTTTGAGCATCTATGTTTTTTGTTTCGACCATGTAAGATGTAAACACCTAACTCCTTTTGACGTATCGAATCCATTCTCTTTCTCCTCTTTGCATCCAACAGCTTTTGTATTTTATTTTTCTTTGTACTTTGTAGCCTAGGTTGTTTTTTTGCCTATATCCTACATTAAGTTTTTTCAGATACATGAGATAAGGATGAACTTGAGATGGTTAGTCAACCTAAAGACCGTGAGTTCAAGCCACAAAATAGAAAACTATGGAAGGTAAACGGTGTGTACAAAAGTCTTATATGATCCAAACAAAAAGATAGGTCAGACCGTCAAACTGGTTATGAGCTGCTCAGTTCTTGGTCCATGATTGGAAAAATGATTTGGTTCTCGACTTCTCGTCCAGTTATGGTTGGCTCTATTTTGGTCATCTCAAATGCGAACACGTTCTAGAGACTCAAATCTGTCTTGTAAACAGCAGCAAAAAGTATGAGATCTGGGCAGGGGGTAGTTGCTAATGGTTTAAGTACTTAAGAGCATAAAGATACAATATCTAGGTACAAGATGGAATGGTGTTCATTGTTCGGGTTAACCTCAGTATTTTGAGAAACCTTGAACCTAATGTCATCACGGTTAGCATAAGTCAAACTTAAACCTAAGCCACATTTGCGTAGAACGAAAAGACATCTGTAATTATGTTGATTCTATAATAATCTGATACGAGTCCAATGGGTCTAGTGGGTCAGGTAAACCCTGCTGAACCCATGGAGCTGAGCCATTTACCCAGTCCAGGACCTGGTCAACAGCAGCAAGGGGTTTAGTGGATGAGTGGGGCAGTTATTTCCTCTCTTTTCTGCATTAGCTTATTTTATGTTAGAAAATTGAGGTTCTTAGGCATATTAGTATTTCGTAAGTGTTATCAGTTTGTAATCGGAGATCTGCCCATCTTGAATCGGGCCGACTAATTCAAATTTTATCTCAGTTTGTTTCTGGTTCCAACACTATCAGTTATATCGACCAATCCACTTCGTCAACCCTAAGAATTGATATTATATTTGAACTGACCTAAAAGCATGAAGTCAACTAAAGGGAGTTTGGTGATTGAAGGCACATAATCGATGATCAAGAACACACAAAATGTTATTTGATGCCAACGACCGGCTTTGACTCTTTCTTAATTATAAACTCAGATTTGACACACAAAACACCAACCTCCAGACCTATATTTATACTAATCATAACCCCTGTTGTCAATAGCGGCTATAGCGACCGCTATAGCGCGCTATGTAGCGTTGCGCCAATGGGTCGCTATTTGTAAATAGCGACTACATAGTGGTATTTTTATTTTTTTTTTTTTTTTTTTTTTTTTTATTTTTTATTTGGTAAATATGAGATTTAGATTATTGGTAATCAAGTATTTTAGCTATTTTGGGGGTCTTTGTTTAGATTTCCTACTACTTTATACCTAAACATGCTTATCTATTGAATGTAAAACAATCTTACATATTATTCTACTTAATCGCTAAACACTATTCGCTACGTAGCATATAGGTGGCTTGTCGCTATTTACCGCTATTCGCTATTGACAACTATGATCATAACCTAATTCTAAGACTCTTTAAACTCTATTAAATAATCAAATAAATAAAAAGGGCATACCCGGTGCTTGACTTAGCACCCGCTTTGCGCAGGGTCCGGTTAATGGCTGGATTGCTTCGCAACACAATCTTACCCTACAATGTGTGCACGAGGCTGTTTCTCACGGTTTGAACCCAGACCACAAGGTCTTAAAGCACTAACATTACTAGTTGCTTTAAGGCCCGTCCTATAAATAATCCAATAAATTTAACTTGATAAATCGTAAAAGTTCAAATAATAAACTTTGACTCCTAACCTAACTTAAACTCCTAACAAGTAGGAACATGAACAAATACTTTTCTTGACTCAATCTCTTTATAACTTTATCAGAATTATTCCCAACAATCTCCCCCATTATTTAGATTAGGTCTTGCTTCGCCATCGACTTGCGGCCACGCCCTGGGTAGTCAACCATATCAGGTTCGTTGCCCCATCACTAGATCTTGTTCTCTTACCGGTTCCCCTGCCTCCGACTTCCTTTGCATCGGTCATTCTTGATCTGCCTTACATTTCATCTGATTTGACTGGTGATCCATTTTTGCTCAATTCACGCTTTCTTGCCTAGTGAACTGTTTTGGATAAAACAAGAGTCACAGATTGTTCTATCCAAAATTTGTTGAACTGTTTTGATTGGTTTCATCTCTGATTGCCAACAGTGATTTTAGCACAAAAAAGTTAATGAAATAATAATAATGTGTTACTTTTGAAAATTAATTCTCTTGTTTTAAATTCTTAAATATATTATTTATCTCCTTTAGAAGCAAGCTGTAAGTACTGCTGTGCCTGATATGTAGTTAGTTTATATTTTTATTTTAATCACGAGTAAAGTAAGCAAACAAAGGTTGCGGTTTTATGAAATCTCTGCTGGTTGAATGATGATGTTAGCCAGTCAGCGAGATTCCATCCCTTTAATTAGTGGCTATGTTAGTTTGTGAACTGCTAAAACTTTTGCCATTACGTATTATTCAGGTGGCATAACCATCTTAATCCTGCAATAAACAAGGAGGCTTGGACTCAGGAAGAGGAAATAATGTTGATTCAGGCTCATGGAGTTTATGGAAATAAATGGGCAGAGCTCTCTAAATTCTTGCCTGGCAGGTATACTTGTACTCTTTATCATTGTGATTTTGCTCAGGTAATTATGTATATGTGTGTGTATATTTTGTTTCTTCCAATTTTATGTAATAGAATTGGTTAGTAATTTGCTTTGGTTTGGTTTGGTTGTGGGTGTCAGGACTGACAATGCTATTAAAAATCATTGGAATAGTTGTGTCAAAAAGAAATTGGACGCATACATGGCATCCGGCTTGCTTTCACAGTTCCAAGGCTTTCCTAGTCAATCAGTCCCTGCTTCACCAAGGACACAACAGCAGTGTAGTGGAGATGTTGAGGCTGAGGAAATCTCACAAGGTTCAACTTTTGTGAGAAGTTCACAGTCCACAATGGCTGGAGATCAAGAAGATGAACCACCTGCTGACACGTCAAAAGCTGTAGATCAAAATTCTAATCTTGGCACTCGTCCATCTCCACCTTGTGATTCATCATCTAATAACTTCATGGAACACAATAACACATTATGTTCAGAAAAAGGTAAAGGGCAGCTTTCCTCAAATGATTTATCTTCACTGGATTTGATCAGGGAATCAGAATTTATCAACTGCATAGATGTTGATCAAGACCATGAAGCAGTAGCATATCATCCAATACAGAGTTCGGTGGGGGGGAAAGATGATGTTGGTTTTGACACATCTCAAGGTGACCATCCACCTGATGGAGAATTTTATCAACAATTGAACAACTCTATTGCAGGCACTTACATAAATTCTCAATCATATTATTACTCAGAAACTGCATCACAATTTCCCTTTGAAGGTGAATCAAATCAAGAAGAATTCCCTGTTATTTTCAACAACAATTCTGATAATTTGTTTGACGATCAAAATAACCCAGGGGGGAATCCTTTGGAGTTGGTAACATTAGAAGGGCAGGTAAATGGTTCTCAAATTCATCCATCAGTTAATGAAAATGTACAAACTCATCATCAGCAGCAGCAGCAGGGGGAGGAGAAGGAGACACATGGTGGTCTGTCTTATGAGCCTCCTCGTTTCTCAAGTTTGGACATACCATTCTTGAGCTGTGATCTAATACCGACTTCTGATGATTATAGTCCTCTTGGTATTCGTGAGCTCATGATCAACAACTGTTTTACTAGTCCATGGGACTTCTCACCTTCTCCCAATGACAACACCACCACCCCACAGGCTGTCATAAAAAATGCTGCTAAGACTTTTACACCCACTCCATCTATATTCAAAAAGAGACACCGTGACTTGTTATCACCTTTGTCCTCCTTAGACAAACCATCTGAAAAGAAGCAACAACCTCTCTCCTTCTCCAACCATGTCTCTCTCTTTCAAGATAAAGAAAATTTGAAACCAGCTGCTGATGAAATGCTTCAGAACAGCACAACCCTAAAAGTATGTGCAAAACCCTTCACTTTGAACAGTTTCTTCATACAACTAAAAACATACATACTGAAAAAACTGGTTCATTTCTTTATTAGGCTTGGTAACATGACATTATTATAAATATAAACGAACAATAAACTACTATGTTTATGTTTGTCTTAACATCACAGAAAGCATAATTTAATGTCTTATTATTTGTGCCTAGAAAGTGTTAACATATGACTTCTTAGTAACATGATTCCGTACATAGAAACAATGGAAATAAAGTCTCGTGTTTGTGATTTTCTCAAAGTTTGAATATAAAATGGGCATCAACTAGGTTAAGATTTTCTTCATTCTTGTACTTGATACCCTACGCGTCTGAGATATTCTCTTGAAAAAGATAAGTTAGATGTGTTTATTCTTGTTTCATTGAAATTGACAGCACTGGCTGGTATTAACATTCTGTTATCAGGTTCAACAGCCACTTGTGGAACAGAATATACAAGATCTATTTTTCTCTCCTGATAAAGTGGCAGTGAAATCAGATACACCACCGCGTGATGGAAATATAAGCTCTGGAGCAACAGCATGTGAGAACCCGTGTCAGTTTCTTGTCACTCCACATAAGGATGATAATATTAGTCTTCAAGGGAAAGAAAACATAGCTGGAAGTCGCTTTGGCACATCCATACAACCTTCTCCATCATCAGTGCCTCTTGAAATTATTGTTGATAATCCTGCATTGGGAATGTATGATGTTTATACCTCTCTTAATTTGATTCTTAGTAAGTGATGAACTGTGTTATAGTAGCAGCTGGATTTGATTGTTATGTTTGTAGGTTTGGGGAAACTCCCTTGAAGACAAGTTTGGAATCACCTTCTGCATGGAAGTCCCCTTGGTCCTCATTTGTGCCCGGCCCAAGACTTGATACAGACATAACAATCGAGGTAGTTAGCAAATAACAAGTTAGTATTCATGTTAAATGTAAGTAGTTCATAATAATAGTACTAGCAGCAGCAGCAACAACAACAGCATCTGCATCAGCATAGTATTAATAATAATTATTATTTATATCTTTTGTAGGATATTGGTTACTTTACGAGTCCTTGTGAAATAAGCTACGATGCTCTTGGGTTAATGAAACATCTAAGTGAACATACTGCTTCAGCGTATGCCAGTGCTCGCGAGGTTTTAGGAGATGAAACTCCTGATTCCATACTTCAAAAAAGATTCACTCAAAAAGAGCCTGAACAAAATACCTTGGTATGTTCAGTTTCACTTTTGTTCTCTGTTATGAAATTGCAAAGAAAAAAGGGTGTAAATTAGGAGAGAATAGAGACAAAAAAACATTTTATGTGTTCTGAGTTGGAAGACAGGAAAAAAAGTGACAATTTTTTTACAACCATACAACTGTTTTGCAGAGTGAGAGGCGGGTGTTGGACTTTAGTGATTGTGGAAGTCCCAGGAAGGGAGAGCCAAGTGTACGCCTCCCATGTGAAACTACTTTCTCAAGCCCGTCTTCCTGCTTGTTGAAAGGTTTCAGGTAGATCATGCTGTGTCGCCTACAACAATTGATCAGCTGAGATTGTTATACATTCGTAGCTTTCGCCTTAT
Organism: Flaveria ramosissima; assembly: GCA_025215565.1. NCBI lineage: Eukaryota > Viridiplantae > Streptophyta > Magnoliopsida > Asterales > Asteraceae > Flaveria > Flaveria ramosissima. Next base: position 19,360,168 of record CM046044.1, on the reverse strand, counting down.
GGTTCTAGGCATGTTTTTTCTGTATCTGATTATTAACATATGGATTTGATTGCTTTACATATCCCCCTTACTCATTTCTTATTTCAAATTTATTAAAGTCATATATGTTGTTTGTAATGCATATATTTCATCTCTTTGACTAATCCTTATTCCTTAATTGAGTTTATGATTCTTGTATTCTTTGTTTGCATATTCTTTTGGGACAGCCGTTTAATTCATCTTGTTACTAAGTTGATGAGTTCGAACAATCAAAATGCATAAGTTGATCTTCAAGTAGGCTGTTTTGATTGTTCTTTTGGGACAAACTTAATATTTAAGTAGGCTGTTTTGATGCAGAATTGCATGAATGGTGTAGGGTTATTCCCGGTGTAAATGATCACATACAGTAATTATGTGACAACGCAGGTGGTGTAGCTCTTCCAAAAGAACCTACATCACATTAATGCTCCGTGGACATGCTCAAACGTTTCCACTTTATACATAAGCACGTTGTTATTGGAAACTTTGTGAACACACAACAATCTTGTAAATCCTTTTAGAGCATCTACAACGCTAATTTTGTAGGGCCATTCACTGGAGAAGTCCTTCAATGTTTGCGGAGGGATTTATTAGTTTCAATGGATGTCGAACGACAAACTTTTTGTGAACAGACAACAATCTTGTAGATCCTTTTAGAGCATCTTCAACGTTCGTTTTGTGGGGCCATTCATTGGAGAATTCCTTCAATGTTTGTGAAGAATTTATTTGGATGTGGAATGACGGGTGAGGTGGATCCTATGTTAAAACCCTATGGATATTAATATACGATCAAAAGGGTTACAATTAAACAATATTATCAAATACACGTTCAACACGGCTTCAACGTAAAATCCTGTCAAACCATCCATGTTGCTAGTTGGTGAAATAACAAAAACGAACAATACATTTGTCGTTGATTATTATCAATACTAAAATAAGAAATTAATATAAGATATCTAGAGTAAAATATGGATTTTGTTCTTTTAGTTTGTAATTAAATTAAGTATTTTACTTAAAACAAGGAAATTATAAGAATTGTCCTTTACGTTCAAGTTTTGTTATACGTTTAGTCATTTCTCCTAACATCCTGTTTGTTTAATCATTAAGTTAGGTAATATGCTACTCATATAAGTGCAAACAATCATTTATTAACCCTTTAACCCACTTTTCCCCTTTACTTCACCCGCATCATTTACTTCCTCGGCTGATAACTTCAGCCCATAGGTTCCATAAACTGCGACAAATGGTGGATGATAGTTTCATAGTACAAAAATCACTTGATCAAACTAATGTTGATTTATTGTATGGTAAGCTTGCACATTTCATAATCAATTTGCACCTTACACTTATTGCTTGTGTTTAACAATACATATCTTTCAAACTTTTTGAAAATGCAGTTGGTTATGATAACCTTTTATCCCATGAAGTTGCAACATGGTGAACGTTTTACTTGATTTCTAGTGTGTATTTATGTGGGAGTTAAACTTGATTTCAAGGCCAAAATATGTGGCATGTTATCATGCTACTAGTCAAGCATTTGCTGCCAATAAATTTGTTTGACCGACTCAAAATTGTGAACTCCATTTCAAGGTTGTTAAAGTTTTATTGTGATAACAATGCTACTGTTCATTTTTCAAACGGTAATAGTTTGATGTGTGCTGGACTATAACTCGACACATAGTAAATTTTTGTGCAAGAAAGAATATAAGACAATAGTATATGTATCAAATATATTTGTACATCAAAAGTGTTAGCAGACACTTTTACAAAAGGTAATACCTCTCAAAACTTTATTGATGTATCTTATAGTTATCACTTAACGGGTATCATAATATGTGATTATAGTTACGCTACTACTTTGTCAGTCTATATAAGTTTGTCCAAGTATAATAAACGTTACACGCCTTATCAAACTCTTAGACAACATGAGATATAACTCCTTAATTGAAGGCTAATTGGACTTACGTAGTCATAAGTTTCATATGAGTGCTAATGTATAGTTGGTTAGGGTCATGTTGAAAATGATATGATATATGTACCTTTTTGTTTAGTATTATGTTGTAGTTTTGTCGTAGCATTAAACTAACACATGGCCAGCTTATACTATATTTATAGTCAACCGCACAAGTGAAGGAATGTTTAAATTAATTAAATAGTACTATTATATTACCTTGTGACTACTAATAAGTTAGATAATTATCAAGTTTTGATAATTAACCAATGGCCCTTACAAATAAGTTAATGCAACTATCTATTTTATTGATAATTACACTTCAGTCTCTACATAAAAATATTTTGATAGGTGTATTTATAAATTTTATTTACCAAAATGAGTTGTTTCAAAAATATTTACCAAACTAGTGTTAAAATATCTTTATTTTATATAAAAGAAAAATGAAGAAGAAAAAAAAGATCACAAATCTCTCCATTCTATCGCCAAGCATCTTTAATGTGCGACTCAATCTCATTGCTGCTCCGACTACCGATTCAATCTGTCGTCAATTTCCCAACGATTGAAAATGATGTTTAAATTGTTCAACCAACCAATGTTCAATGTTATGATCATTCTCTCCTCTACCGATAATCACTCGATATTCATTTGGAAACCTCTTGAAGCGAAAAACGTGGAGGTCATTGTCTAAGCTGAGACCATTATTGAATCCACTTGAACTCAAAATCGATTTTGCGATGACCGTTCATCGTCTGAAAGTTACGTTGGAACCCCGTAAAAGAATAACTAAATTTATTAATCTGGATGAAATCTATAATAAAATGAAAAAAAATCAAGTAAAACATTAAAGTTTAAAAATTATATACCAGATGAAATCTCAAATCGCAGGAGATGGTGGTGACTCCATGATTAATACATGGATAAATATGTTGTGTTCATCATTTTTACGACACCCGTGTATTGCATTTCATTATTGGTTATCTTTTTCATATCGGTGAAGATGATGTAATCATAACATTTTTATTATTTGGTAAAGAGTAAACACAGGGTAACAATGTAATTTTATACCAAATACCTATTTTGATAAAGAGTAAACACAGGGTAACAATGTAATTTTATACCAAATACCTATTTTGATAAATATACTTAAAACAACTCATTTTGGTAAATAAAATTTTCAGTAACATCTTTTAAGAAAAAAACTCAGTATTAGCCTTATGGACAACTATAAATAGAATAACCCATCATGCTAACTCTTCTTAATGTAAATTTCAAGAAACACCATTTATTTACTTTCTCTCTATCATTGTTTTGGGCATTAGAGAAGAATAGACACTGCATCATCAAACAACAATTCCAATCTTTTAATAGATATGTTCTCTAATTATGTTCTTTAATCTACTCTACATGTTGAATGAATTCAACATATCACATTCATTTGTTGAAAACTAAATGAACCCAAACTAAAAAGATACATGCATTATCATTTACATTAATATAATATGTTTATAAAAAATACTCAATATTGACTATCGACATTCTGTGGTTTATGGTAGCAAAATGTTAAGATTATGTTCCTTTTCAATATAGAGTTGTTTATGCTCAAAATTAAGAGTTTAAGTTGAACCTCTATCTCTATATCTAATAAATAAAATCTCAAAATGACACAATCACCTTTATTTTTTATTTTATTTTATTTTATTTTATTTATTATATTTTTTTTTTTTACATATCTCTTCTACTAATTATACAAATTTCTTTAATTGTTTTTATATGTTTTTTTTTGATGAATTATATTTATAGAACATATTTCTATTTTAAAAAGCATTTAGCTTTGTTCACAAAACATTTTCTATAAATTGACCACATTTATTTAATTCTTTTTACAAAACATTAAAAAAGCAATATACTGTTTCTAGACTTTATACTAAAAGAAGTAAAGAACATATAATATGTCATCAATAGATAATATGTAACCGTATTATTAAAAATATAACATTTTATATTTATGCAATGAATTTTTACTCTAGCAAAAAATATAAGATAAAACATATTAGAGCATTCACAGCTGGTTCCCTAAATTTATGTGAATATAGTCTTTATATTATATGGTATGATTATAAGAGCATTCCCAATGGAATCCTTAAAAATATATGAGTGTGTTTCGTATATTATATGAAATGGTTTTGGGTGGTTGTGAGTGAAGGAGAGAGAAAATGTTATTGTGGATTGATATATTTGTATAATCATTGTTCAATCCTTATAATTTTTTTAATATTTTTTAAAGTGGTTGTGAGTAGAGGAGAGAAAAAAATGTAATGATAAGGGTATAAAAGACATTATTTAATTGAAAATGAGAAAGGAAATGTAGTGATTTTAGTGTAATTATATGGATAAAGATAAGGAACTCATTGTGAATACTAGGGGTGTTCAAAGTCGGATATCCAAAATTTCGGATATCCGAATTTCGGATATCCGAAAATTTCGGATAATGGAAATCACTATCCGAATCCATATCCGAAATTTCGGATATTCGGATATCCGAAATTTCGGATACGGATTCGGATAGTGATTCGGATATCCGAAATTCATTTTTATTTTTTTTATTTTTTTATTTTTTACTTTTTTACAATAATTAAACATATAATATTATAAAAATAACATAAAAAACCAACTCATATCATAAAAGTTACAATATACACTAAAAAATCTCAACCTAAATTAAAAATATATCTAAAATTCAAAAAAATAAAAAAAATATTTTTTAGTTTTCGGATAATCGGATATCCGAATATCCGAAACTTTTGAAAATCACTATCCGAATCCGAATCCGAATTTTCGGATATCCGAATTTTCGGATATCCGAAAATTCGGATATTTCGGATTCGGATTTTCGGATCGGATTCTCGGATTCGGATATTTTTGAACACCCCTAGTGAATACTCTAAGTGATTGTGAATGAAAATATGAGAAATTTACTGTTCAATCTGTATTTTGGAAAACACTATTTAAAATCTTATAATGTTTTTAATATATTTTAATTGGTTGTGAGTATAATAGAGAGAAAAATAATTATGATAAATATATAATAAATATTATTAATTGAAAAGAAAAGAAAAAAAAATGATTCTTAATATGGGTCGTGATTCGTAAATGCTCTCTTAATCGTTATCCTCTTAAGCCCAAGTGAAACCTCAAGGCTTAAGGCCCAACTCACACACCCACACAAATTATCATCGCTCTCTGATATCTCCTCTACACTCTACAGCAGTCGGAACCCTAATCGTGTGAATCAAGCAGCAATGTCGGCCGCCGGTTACGATTACGAAGACGGACTGCAGTCCTCCATGGATGGCGGCATACCCTACGACCCTTCCTTCGTCCCCGACCCCGTGAAGTCGTTCGTTGTCCACCTGTACCGCCACATCCGAGAGAAAAACGTCTACGAGATCCACCAGATGTACGAGACCTCCTTCCACACGCTCAGCGACCGTATGTTCAAAGATACCCCTTGGCCTTCTGTTGAGGCCGTTGCTCAGTACGTCGATAACGACCATGTCTTCTGCTTGCTCTACCGCGAGATGTGGTATCGACACCTTTACGCTAGATTGTCTCCCACTCTTAAGCAGAGGATCGATTCTTGGGATAACTACTGCAGTCTCTTCCAGGTGCTTTAGAATTGTTTCGTTTCATTATGATGCCTAGTTGCTGTTATAGCTATTACTCTGATGTGCTGACCAGGATTTTCTGCAAAATTTATTATTTTTGACCTTCAGTGCTTGCAATTTTACCTAGGAATTCGAGGAAGATTTCATTTTTTTAGTTATTTGTGTAATTGTGCCTGATTTTCTTTAAGTTTGGATTTGTTTTAGTCTTTAACAAACACTAGGAGCTTGAAAAATACTCGCATAACCACCTCTTAAGTGATGAGGCTACTGAAGCTTGAGATGTAAGATGTTAACTTTTCGAACTTCCTGTTGTTAGTTTAATTCATTCAGTTTTAGATTTGCTAACATAGTGAGTTCGGAGCTCTTTTAATTTAAAAAATTGAACTCATTTTGCCACAATGGTCTTTCTGATTCCAAGCCACAAAATCTGTTTTCAAGTAGTTTATTGTATGTTTGTATCTAAATTTGATTCGCTTTGTCCATTTAAAGTGTATGGACTTTGACTAATTGCACTCTGCAGTGGCTTAGTCTCCGGCCATAAGGTGAACTTCTGCGCATTACTTGATATCATCTGTTTAGGAAAGCCTTTGTTGCTAGGCACCTGTGAGCCTACTGTCTAGTAGCTTCTTGGTGGATAAAATATTATTTGTTATGGGATGTGCAGCGGGTTAAGATCTTGTTTGTATCAGTATAGTGGATGTGAATGGTTTTGTTTTTTCAGGTGGTGTTACATGGTGTGGTGAATATGCAGTTGCCTAACCAGTGGTTGTGGGACATGGTAGATGAGTTTGTGTATCAGTTTCAGTCCTTCTGTCAGTATCGGGCCAAAATGAAAAGCAAAACTGAGCAAGATATTGCTCTACTAAGACAACACGATCAGGTTAGGCTCTATAATTCAGGGTTGTTTTTAGTTGATTTAAATAATTCTAGTAAATGCTATGTGTATAAAGAGATAATGCTTTTTGGCAGGCCTGGAATGTGTATGGTGTTCTCAACTTTCTGCAAGCATTGATGGAAAAGTCTTCGATCATTCAGATTCTAGAACAGGAAAAAGAAGGGCTTGAACAGTTCACTGCAACAGATGGATATGATTATAGTGGTGGGAGTAATGTGCTGAAGGTCTTGGGGTACTTCAGCATGGTTGGTTTGTTAAGAGTCCATTGCTTATTGGGAGACTATCAAACTGGCCTCAAGTGCTTACTTCCTATTGACATAAGTCAACAAGGAGTTTACACAAGTGTTATTGGCAGTCACATCACCACTATTTATCATTATGGCTTTGCTAATCTTATGTTGAGGAGGTATTTTATGTTTCTTTTATCTCGGAAGAATTTGACCTTTATTATATTTAAACATGTTAATTTTACGTTGAGGTGGTATTTTTAACATGTCTATTAGCTTGAAAGAATTTCACTTTTGTTTTATATAAACATGTTTTTAACAGAGAACGTAGTAAATTGTCAGTCAACAAGCCTCATTGATGATTATGCAGGTATGTAGAGGCCATACGCGAGTTTAACAAAATCCTTGTGTACATTTACAAGACTAAGCAGTATCACCAGAAATCACCACAGTATGAGCAAATACTAAAGAAGAATGAACAGATGTATGCTTTGCTAACAATCTGCCTCTCACTTTGTCCTCAAGTCAAACTTGTTGATGAAAATGTCAACTCTCAACTAAGAGAAAAATATGGTGAAAAAATGTTGAGAATGCAAAGATATGATGATGAAGCATTTGCCCTTTATGATGAGCTTTTCTCATACGCATGTCCCAAATTTATCACACCTTCTGCGCCAAGCTATGATGAGCCACTTGTAAACTACAACCAGGTGCACATATTCTGCTCAGATGTAGTAATGAATTTGCATTAGGGTTGGTTTTGGGAGTTTTTATTTTTATTTTTTCTGTTGTGTGTGTGTGTTTTTTTTGGTACTCTCTTGTTTAAGTACCTTAAAGAAAATGGGTTGAAAGTAGCCTGGAGTTGATTTTAATGCATACAACCTTCTAATTGTTTCTTTTTCAAATATGTTGATAATAATATTGCTTTTGTAGTCGCAACTTATACATTAAGTATTTTAAAGCAAAAAACTGCAAAATGGACAAGAAAGGGTTTGCTAAAATATGCGTGTTACGCCCCTGTTTTACCAGTTTGCTAAACCTGTCTTGGTCATTTCTCATGTAATGATTATTGAAAAAACTTGCCCATCTGTCTTAAGTTATTCTCTTTTGTTGTGGATTGTATAGGACGCATATAGGCTTCAGTTAAAGCTATTTCTTTATGAGGTAAAGCAGCAGCAACAATTGTCAGTTGTGAGGACTTTCTTGAAAGTTTATTCAACTATCTCTCTTGAAAAGCTTGCAAGCTACATGGAAGTGGATGAATCTACTGTTAGGTTAGTTATTCTCTTTTTTCTTGTTGGTGGATTTTCTCCTTTTTCTTATCAGTCTGAATATACTTTCTTTGACATGATCAATCTCATTTACAGAACAATCTTGATGACATACAAGCACAAAACACATTCTGTTGGTGCTGATGGAAAAACCATATCCAATGCTGATATTGATTTCTACATCGATGACGTAGGCATTTCTATTATTTTTTTTCAATGTTCTACTTCTATCCTTTTTTGTACATGATTCACTATGTTCTTGCAGGACTTGATTCATGTGGTTGAATCCAAGACACCAAAGCTATATGGTGATTACTTTTTGCGTCAAATTGTTAAGGTATATCTCCTTATTACTCCACTCGATGATGGGTTCTTCAATATATATATATTTTTTATATTTTTATTCTGCTTTGTTGCAGCTTGAAGCAATTATCGGCGATATGGATAGAGTAAAGCTGGAATGAGTCTTTTCTTGTGGCATATGAGGATCAACTTTTGTTGCCTTTGTTTTTGAATGTTTTGGCTTTAAGATGGTTATAGGTACTGGATGGATATTATTGTTTGTGGTAGGAATAGTGTAAGATTACACTTATTTTTGAACTTCTACTCATCGCCTCACCAGAGCATTATGTTGGAGAGCCACATCTTGAGAAAGAAGATGCTCATGAAGGATACTTTCTATTTGGCTTGACGAATGTAAAAGGTGGTTTTTACGTTTTTAAAATAACAAACTGATTTTGCTTAGGGAAACACGACAAAAGTAATCATATATATTTACCAAAATCGGTCTGAAGTGCAGTTATGGCTCACCCAACAAACTCAACTTCATGAAGATAAATGTTTCATACGGATTGAGTGAATTATGACTAGAAAAAAAGAAAAGAAACACAAACTACTGGTGTTGATTGTTTAAACTGGACATGTTGGTGTTTGTAATATGTTTTATTTGTGTTACTGTCTCTAAGAATATCATTATTTACTAATTTATTAGTCACATCACCTTCAGCTTTCAAAGTCATTTATAATTAATCAGTTGGATGTCTCATGTCATCTTTAACTTTCAAAGTCATGTATAATTTATCGGTTGGATATCTCACGTCACCTTCAGCTTTCAAAGTCATGTGTAATATGATGGAAGCGTCTTATTATATTTCTTATTTTGGACAGAAGCATGGCTTATGGAAGGAATTGAATCATACGCCCGATGTGGTTTTGAGACAGCAAAGCTCATTCCATGCCCTTTTGTGTTGCTTCTTTTCCATCTTAACCCTTGTATGTTTATCGTCTTCTTAATAAGCATATTATTGCACAAACATAGCCCAAATATCTCACATTGAGAAGATAGTACACGTGCTTGTATTATTTTTTGTTGGACTCAAATATTGTTTTTAGAAATAGAAAAACTAACTCTTTTTTAGTAAAGATGTGGTAAAATCAAGAGATCGTTAACCAAAGAGAAGGCTGACGAATAACATTGGATTAATAGAAAAAGTGTGGGGAAGGCGGTGAATTGATTTTTAAGTGAGGGAGGAGGCTCTATAGGATTTTATATCTTTGAGTATTATAATAATCATCATGGTTAACTTACTTGTCTTAACATAATTATCTCTGACTTAGATTCCGTGGGCCGTCCTTTTTATAATGGTAAACATCTAAATATGTCTTGTTAAATGAAGGTATCTTTTTATTATTATTATTATTATTATTATTTTATAGGATAGGATTCACGGTCGTGCTACTTTGACGAGATTAATATATAGGAAGGCAAAAGAAAAGAGTATTTGGCGTATGCCCTGTTGCCTGTTGGCTGATGTGATTTACCTCAAAAAGTAGTCACCACATGTTTGTTTTGTTATTGGAAATGACCTTCGAAATAGACAATTTATTATTATTATTATGTGCGTTATTCCGATTTGGTAAATCACATGCGATGTGATCAAATCAACACAACTCAACTAAAGGAAGGATCTTTAACGTAGAAAATGGAAAGCTGCAAATATTGGGAGGTCGGCAGACCCTAAACTAAACAAAACCCCCGGCCACCGATGATTGATAATTGATAATTCATATTACAACAAATCTTCTCCTCCTCCATTTCAATGGCGTATTTGATCTCCCATATGCATCTCATTTCCCCTAAACAACAACAACCAATTCAAACATCCGCCTCCTTTCAATCTAGGTTGTTTGCTGGAACATCTCACACACGGTTCCCCTTCCATGTCATCAAAACTTCATGCATCGGTAACTAATTAATATTCCCTTTTCTAAACCATTCTTTAATAACCGCCAATACTCATGCCTAATATCACTTAATCATGCTAATCATGTTTATTTTACTTCTAAATTCATGTAATTTAATGGGTTGATCTTTGATACAATGTGGCTTCTTCGATTCCCAAAGAAACGGTTATGAGTTTGGGTCTTAGAATCAACTTCTTACTCCTGTTCATAATCTCAACTATATATTTTAAAAAAAATCAACTTTTTAACTGCTAATAACAATCTAATTAGCAGCTTTTCAAATTGAAATTTGTGTTTTTTCAGTCAAGAAGATAAACTTTATTGATAGTGAAAGTCATAATATTCTTGCTAAGGTTTTAGATGGTGCTTTGCAGAAAATGGTCATGTACATGATGTCCCACTTCTTTCAGCTTCAGAGGTACTCTCTCTCATGTATTTGTATTTCTAAGTTTCTTGAAGACATTTAAACCAAATATAAGTTTAGAGGGTGAAAAAAACTGAGAATTTTCATATGTATGATGATGTGATTGGTTCAAGGCAACTGAAAGGTTGAGGACAAGTCGAGAAAGTAGCAAAAGAGCACAACGATATTTGGCTATGTACTCGAGTGTCTTTGGTGGGATCATAACAGATGAAGGTGCCATGGTGATTCCCATTGATGACCATATGGTTCATAGAGGACATGGTGTTTTCGATACAGCTGCCATAGTCGATGGGTTAGTTGTTATTTGATGCTTCTCTTGCTTTTGCCTTCATAGTAGAATAAGGTTCTAGGAGGGTTCAAGTCATGCAAACAATCTCTTTCCTTTAGTTTTCTAATCATATTTTACAAATACAAGTTTGTAAAATTTTAAAACTAGATTACTCGGTTTGGCTTGTATTGAAACTGTGCCTGTTTTGACTTGTTATCTGATTTCGTTGTCATTTCTAAGATAAAAAGATGGGGTAAATTGCATATTTTGCGTCAAGTTCTGTTTAAAGGGCTTCATTCCAGATGTAACATTTAAGTGTTTAAGCTTACAAAATCCCATCTTTGATCTGTGAAACTCAAGAACTGGCCTATGCTTACATGGATTCGGCAATTGATTTGGACATGGAATTAATTAGTTGGCTAATACAACACTTATTTGGACTAATGAGTTTTTTGGAATCCATATAAACATTAACCTTTTTTTATTTCCCGGCCTCAAAATGTGTGTTTCGAAGGTTCAGACTCTTAAATATTACTTTTGGAAGAGATCTCTTGCAGAACTTGACTCATATCATGTTCCAGTTATATATTTATATGCAATTTTCTAAAAAAATGAAATTGAACTTCCTGTATTTGTTATGACTATTATCATCATTATATTATTATTATTATTGTATTTTGATGTAACATCCACACAAGTGTCTGTAAACTCAACTAAAGCAGAACTGAACTTGTGGTGTTTGATACCCCAGATTCCTATATGAGCTGGATCAACACCTTGATCGCTTCCTGGGTTCTGCAAACAAAGCGAAAATAAAGGCTCCTTTTGATAAAGAAAGCACAAAAAGAATACTTGTACAAACCGTGAGTGCTTCATCTTGTAGAAATGGATCACTAAGATACTGGCTTTCATCAGGTCCTGGTGATTTCCAACTCTCTCCCTCAGGCTGCCACCTGCCAGCTCTTTATGCCATTGTCATCCAAGACCAACACCCTCCTAATTACAATGGCATCAAAGTAATTACTTCAACCATCCCAATAAAGCCACCACAATTTGCCATCATGAAGAGTGTTAACTATCTTCCAAATGTCCTTTCCAAAATGGAAGCTGAAGAAAATGGGGCGTATGCTGCCATTTGGCTGGATGAACAAGGGTTTGTCGCTGAAGGGCCTAACATGAACGTGGCTTTTGTAACACAAGAGAATGAGCTTCTCATGCCTCCTTTTGACAAAATACTCAGCGGGTGCACCGCAAAGAGGGTTTTGGAACTTGTGGGTGATTTGGTAAAAGAGGGGAAAGTTAGAGGGGTACAAGTGCGGGACGTGAGTGTGGAGGAAGGGAAACGAGCACAGGAGATGATGCTGATTGGTAGCGGAGTTGTTGTTCGACCCGTTTTGCAATGGGACGATCAGGTCATAGGCAATGGTAAGTATTCTTTTCAAAGTGAATAATTTATCAAGTTGATCATCACATAATCATTTCCAAAACATATATCCAAACACGTGCTTAGGTGAGCATTGGAACCTTTTATTAATGTTTGGTTGCTTATCGCTGCATAATAGATTTTGGTAGCAGTAACTCAGTCCTTGCATGAAGTTGATCTACCATCTTTACAAGTGTTCTTTACACATTTTATGTTGTATAGTGGATCTTGTTTATGTTTCATTATAGCATGATTGCACGGGAGTTGCTCATTCAACTCAAGTATTTGACTCTATCACTTGGGTTGGTAGCATAGTGGTAAAAGTCAAGTACTCTTTAAAGAACACCCAGGTTTAAACTTGGTTACGAGTAGTTTTGAGAGGCTAAAATGGGAGTATTGCTGTTGTTAGAAAAAAAGTATTTGGATCTATTTTTAATTATGTTTTTTTGTTTTAAAAAATGTGTTGGCAGGTAAAGAAGGTGTAGTGACGGAGTCTCTTCGGAAGCTAATATTGGAGGACATGAAAAATGGTCCATCAACAGTACGCACTCTTGTTCCTTACTAATTACATCATGTAAGGATTCTGCTTGGACCCCAAGTTTCAGTTGTTTGTAATACAATTAACTAGTTCAAATTTCTTTGTTTTGATTGTAACCCAAGTTTTCAACTTTTAAAATACCAATTGAACACAGTTACAAGTACTACAACACATATAAGCAAGCATGATTTTATCGATAGTAGTATAAATAGTGGCTGTTAGTTTGGTTTTTTAAGCATACACAACGATTTAGAGAGATTTTTAAAAAAATATCAAATTGATGTCATCTTTAATTTTCTCATCTAAAATAAAACATGTGTTTAAATTACGCGCAAATAAAAATCCATATAAACTAAACTAAAATGGAAATGATGATAAATAAAATACTTGCAAAGACTCTCGACCTTTTAGTTAGGATGACTAACCCAAAAATGAAGTTGCAATTTAAGTTGATTATATGTATTAAAAAACCGAACTTTATGAGTATTCACTTTAATAACATTAAACAATAACTTTATAATATTTAAATATTTTTTAATTTGTTTTGTGTGTGTTTTTTTAACTTTTAAAATATAATATTTTATGAAATTTTGAATATATCATGTGACGTATTCAATTTTATCTACGTTTGGATATAAGTTTTATTTAAAACTGAGATAGGTTGAATACAATATTTTTGTAAGCTTTTTACTTTTAAATATTTTTAATACTTGTAATATTTTAGAAAATTCCGAATATACTATTATGTCATGCTAATTTTTTCTTACGATTCAATATGAGTTTGATTCAAAACCGATTTATGTCAACGTTCACTAGTTTTATTAGATGCATGCATATCACACACCTAACTTTTTCTTTTAACAAAAAAGGCAACAACATTTTGCCAATAGTACTATCATTTGTCCAGTACTGTTATTGTTTTATGCATGCACATGATTCTTGCTGCATCGCATGGAAAACTCTACTTGTTTGAATAGAAGATTGAATAATTTCATAGTCTAATAAGTCATGCCAAGATAATCGTGCTCAAGGTTTTATTGTTAATAAATCGTGAACAACATATCTGTTGGATCTAGAAAGGCTGGTGCAACCAAAATCAAATCACTTAGACTATTTTGGTGCAACTAATAAAGTACTTCTGAAGCTAAGTGTGGAACTTCCGAAGGAAATGGAGTTCTTCCGAAGACAAGTGCAAGATCATCTTCCGAAGGAAAACTCCAACTTCCGAAGACAAGGTGTTCTCTTCCGAAGTTCAAGACTTAGAAGAAATCAAGAGTCAACTTCCGAAGTATGAAGATATGAAGAAGTGCTCAAGCCTCGGAAGAAGTAGCCTCTTCCGAAGTATAAGTGGCTTTGGAAGAACTTGTTCTTCCGAAGTCAACTAACCTTCAGAAGACACTACTATGGACCAGTGGACATAAGTATGGTTTCTCTGACACTCCGCTGCAGACCTCTGATATACTGCATGGTGTTTTCTCTAAAGCCCATGTAGTTGACCATACTTTATTCCACTGTTCACATTTATCAGTTAGTACAGTAACCAACTTTAGTTGGTGATAAAAGGTAAGTCATGGACATGTTACCTTATCTTAGATTATAATTTATCTAAGATACCTTAACTCTAGCATTATAGTATATGCTTTAGTCATAGGTTTCCAGCTGGTATCAAAGTATATCCGGTTGTAGGATCTAGTATATATAGTTTATCATTGTAATTCATGTAATATGCTTGTAAGAGTCTTGTAATACTTTGAGTTGAGAAGTAATATATACAAGTACCTTGAAAATTATTTCTTTGTGTTCTTTGTTACTTAGTATATTATTATCAACTCTTAGAAGAGATTCTACTTCATCATCTGATCCGAGTGTGTTACAAGTGAGTTTGAGAGAGAAAATAAGTGTTAAGTGACAATATTAAACTTCTCCCTAATTTTGAATCATCTAATCAAACTTAAATACGTAAAACAAATAAAGTGTATAGGTGATCGATGCTTGTTTAAACTTAGAGCTCTCGTGTTGCTAACCATCGTAACTTAGGTGAATTAAAAGGCGTTTAAGTTCAATATATTTAACTAATGCCGAAAATTCTTTTGCCGTAATTATTTGATTATGCCTTATAAAAATAACACAAGTTTAAATTTTTACAAATGTAAAGTTATGTGGTATTTAGGAGTAAAAAACTAAATTAATAATCAATAAATTTAACCCCAAACACAATTACTTATCTATATATACTATATATTATAACTTTTTGAACAACAATGTACTTTCTATTTAGTTTTAAGATTCTTGAAAAACAATGTTATTGCATTTGATATACGTGTTGATGCATAAACAACTTTTCATTTACAATTTTGTCTCTCTAGATATTGGTGTTTGCTATCCCACTACAATTAAGCAAGAAAGCAAATAGAGAGTTCAACATTAATAGAAGAGAGTTTATAGATTTGAAGGAAAACAAACTTATGATTTGCGTGTTTTTTATTGTACAAGGTCATGAAAAAACTATATCCTTTTCACTTAAATTTTTTTAGTGTTCATTTTTCATAAATTCTTTTTTCTAGTTCACACGGTTTGATTTGAACCCGATTCTCCCTATTAACATGACAAGTACGCCATGCTCAAGTTTGAAGTGTTTAGTTTATTTTTATTTTTATTATTATTATTTTTTGCCTTTTTTTCAGTTTATAATCTATTAATGTTTTGTCTTGAACTTTTGATCCTAAAAGATTTACATTCGCATGAGAGATGACATTTGGACATCGATATTTAAGATCTTGGAGGACTTCGACAATTCTCCTGTACCGACCATGCGATAGTTATAAAATTGTTCAAAGACAACCACTTGTAACATCTATAACCTATAATAAAAAAAAGTTTTCTTAAGACAGGTATCATCATTCTAGCATATCAAAATAATCATTTTCCCGCTTCTCTTTCATAATAAATACGAAAGTTATAAAAACAATTAATTTGACTTTCTTTTTTAACTAAAGATATATCTTCAACATAGAATTCCTACTTCCAAAAGTTTCTATTATCTAACATATAAATGTGAATTAGGATTTCTACCCACCACGCGTTGCGCGACGATATACGCGGCGTGATAAGGTACATGTTACAATCGACACAACTTGTTTCCGAAACCGTCGACTAAAAACTGAATATATTTGACGCGGCTTCAAACAATGTTGAAATATAAACAAATTCAAAACATACATAAAAATAAACACGTGTAGTTGCCCGTATTTGTCGTGATAAAGTATAATCTGCAATTATCCTGATTCGTTTGCAAAGTAAATGTATGTCAAAACATAAAGTAACATTTATACATTTGAATGAAAATGTATTATATTTGGCAAAAATCGTTCCAAACAAAACTTACGTTGTAATGTATACAAACTTAAAATGTATTTATAATGTACATAAAAAACATTTTATATTTGACTCGTCTAATATTTGAATAAGTTAAAATATAATCAACAATAATACACGTATTTATTCCTTACTTCCAATTTATTTAACAATAATTAGCTAATATTGTTTCTAAAATTAAGGTACGATATTAGATCTGTTAAAATTTTACATGTTCCATTAAATATTATTTGAGTATTCTGTTATTAAAACTTAATCCTAAGTTCAACTGTATATTTTGCTATTTGTTTATTACAGTATAAAAAAATCATTTAAATACATAATACGGAAAATGATAAATGCATGATAATACTAAGTTTTAGCTTGCAACTTTCAAAATCTGGAATAATTAATGAAAAAGTTGCAACTTGAGACACTCAATTGTCTTTTAAAATATTTTTTACTCTCTTTCGTTGTCTCTTGGAAAGACATCACCTTGTGGTTATCCTGAGGTTAATGTCACCGATGAAATTAGTCGGAAATTTGTTGATTTTTCAACGAATTCGGTTGTTTTGTTTTGTGATCTCCATTCTAGAGTTTGGATGAAGACCTAAATATTATGAGAACCTTTATCATTACCAATCTCATCCCTCTCATCTTTAATTTCATTTATAAATTTACTTTCTCATGTCTCATTATCCCCTCCTCGCCATCATTCCTAACTTCATCTTTGTCATCAGCCCATGAACCTTTCTACCTCATTCGCCCATATTTTCCCTAGATCGGATTTTTGTAGTCTTTTGAGTAGCTTGAGGCTTCTTGCATAAAAAAACTCTAGATGTAGGATTCACAATTACTTGATTGACTAAGAGTTTTCCCCAATCGGAGCGATAGAGGTGAAGGGGATGACCTGGTGGTGACGCTAAAGAAATCACCTGTCGTTCTCCCCATCATACTCTTCTTCTTCGTTTGTCTTTGCATGTTGCATTGGTCCTTGCCGATCTTCTCTTTCTTTCACTATCAAAAAGAAAACATACAACCTAACCACCAGCCCCTAAACCTCACCTTGGCAAGCATCCCTGTGCAAAATTCCTACAACATACGACTCCACTACAACATCCACTCTCTCTCCTTTGAAACCGTCGCCAGGGAAAGAAATTGTAAGAAGAATAGAAAAGAGAGAGCTTTAAACACGATGAGAGACTTTCTTTTAGACTTTCTCTGCTCTGCTTTAAACGTAATAATAATGACAAAAGAACCCGATTTTATTGTTCATTGCCTTTGTTTTTAAATATATTGGGTAAATGAGCATTAGTTGGAACCATGTTTGTTTAATCAAATCCAAAGGGCATATGTAGCCATGCCATGAAATACAAAGGGCTAGCCAACAAATGATAAGATTTATATGCGATTAATAATTTATGTTTTTTATTCGTTAGTCATCTATTAACACCTTGAAAATTAACATATATACCTTAACTAGGTTAGTCCCCGTGTAATACACGGATTGAATAAATAAAATATTAAATAATTATTAATAAAATTATGCATTATAAATCATGCTTGAAGATAAAATATGATTATAATTATGTATAAATAACTACTTTAAGTAAATAAATAATTTATTTTCTTAAACTTTTGTTTTTATAAAAAAATTGTGATTTTTAAGAGAAATGATTTTGTTTAATTTCGTTGTATTCGGTTTTTTATAATTTTTTTGTTTTTAAAAAGTATGTTTTTAATAAAAAATAAGTTTTTAATTTATTAAATTATATATTTTTTAATTTAAAAATGTATGAGTAATAATATTAGTATTCAATGTTATTATTAATAATATAGAGAAATGTGAAAGTAAGTATAATGAGGTTTACGATTGTTTCACGCTTAGTTTGGTTTTTATAGATAGATAGATAGATAGGCTAAACTCATTAAATAAAAAGATTAAATTTAAATGTAAAATGAACATGAATAGTTACAATATAATATTTTAATGTAAGATATAATTAAAATTATATATGCGTAATAATTCAAGAAATAAAACAATTATACCATTTTTAACTCTCTTATGTAAATAGTTTCACTTTTAAACATTTGTTTTAAGATTTTTTTATAAAAAATATTTTTTTATAAAAATATTGTTTTTAAAAAACCCGATTTGTAATTATTCTGGTTGTTTTAAAAAGACTGTTTTAAAATATTGCATCTGTTTATAATTTTTGTTTTAAAACAAAACAATTTAAAAAATTTTGTTCAAGAAATATTTAGTGTTTTAGAAAATTTCATATTATATATAACTTTAGTTTTTTGTTATTTAGATTTTAATTAAAAGATGTGATTTTTAATTTTCTTTCATATAATATAATATTTTTATGATAATAAAAATAGATATATTTTTATGACATATCTAAGTTTATGTAAGACCATCGTATGTAAACTTATACAAACTAACACACACGTATGTGTGTGTGTGTTCGTATAAAGTTAAAAAATAATAACAAGGTGCAATATGATAATTTTGAGGGTTTATATGGTACTGATGTGTAAGTACCCCAAACCCTGGCCTGACCTGGAATCAATGACCGAAAGCCAAGTCAGGCAAAGGTAGCATCACATTCCCGAGAAAGAAAGGCGCCAAAACAAAGTTGTGATGGACACATCACTATAAAGTAAGTCAAACATGGGAAACTATGAAAAGGAAGGTCGGCCGAAAGGAGAAGTCAACACATTATACCAAATAGGGATAAAATCCATTTCCAAGGAAAGATAGAGGAAAGGAAGAGAAGATCCTTTCCCCAAAAGGAAAGGAAGGTTTCCCCAGGACCAACCTTGGGGGATTATAAATAAAGAAGTCCGGTTCAAAGGTAGACACACTACACAGGCCATACAATACCTCCTTATTAAAAAGAGTCCCTTACCCCTCGTCTGATTCTCACGCCGAAGGTGGATCGCAGGAGGAATCCTCCTGCGGTGAGCCTAACAGTGTTCTTTTGTTTTCCTTCTTAACAGGCCAAGATCAACTCGCTACCTACAGTGTGATTCCTTTAAAGCAACAAGTGGCGCCCATCGTGGGGCTCACTAAAGTACAATAAGCCATTTGAAGCGATACCCTTACCATCCATGTTCACGTTCTTTTGGCTTATTGTTCGAGGAATCATGGTAGGAGAAGGGGTCCTGCCTACGGAAGGCCAGACGTCACACCGTTCGGCGAATTCTCCACCTGTCATAGCTAACATGATAGAACTCACTCCTGAAGGGGTGCGAGAAAACTTTGCAAGGTTGCAGGAACTGATAAACAACTACGAAGAGGAAACCAGCGTTGCGCTGACTCCTGTCCCACTACCCCCGGGAGGGCATGCTTAAATTCCTCAAAGCACTAACTCCTCATTCAGAAACGGCACCGATGTTGCTTTCATCGGCTTTTCAATCATACTCCATGTTCACGGGAGGAATGGGGGAATGGCAAGGACCAACAACGATGTTCACCCAATGGTTGGCTAACATACAAGCAACGTCGGGCTGTCAATACCCTATGGTCGAACCAATGAAAAGTATTGCAGGACCGGTGAAGGGTATGCACTTACAACACAACAACACAATAAGGAGAGTTGCTTAGAACACATAACAAATCAAATAGGGAACTGATTAACTTTTAATGAAAGATGCTAAGAACACAAGTAAAAGTGAGACAGAACAAGATTGCAAAACAACACAAGTATTTGGTTTTCAAGAATGTTGTATATTGCTTCTTAAAATCTATTACAAGTTACAAAGCATCGATAGAAAGTTACAAGTACTTGAGATACTTTATACTACATCCTACAGCCAGCCATACTTTGAAGGCCAACTGGATACAATTAACTAGACAACTACAAAATCAAATGTAGAGTCAAAAGGCATATCTGCCTTTTGACTGTGTGACTATGAATGTCATAGCTCACATCCTAATATATTACAAAAAGGATAAAAGTACATAAAGTAGAAAGCATGGACTCAAGACCTTAATGTACAGTTACCAAAAGCATGGACCTTTCACCAACTCATGTAGTGGTGACTTTACAGAGTTGTAGCGGAAAGGTGGTCCAGCTTTATGGTAAAGTACATCAGATAAAGGCATATCTCTAAAAGTCTTCGAAAGAAATCTGTCTTCACTTTTGGGCTTCGGAAGACTTTGTCTTTGAAGCTTCGGAAGACTTTACTTTGGCTTCGGAAGATATTGGTCTTGGCTTCGGAAGATTTTACACTTAGAATATTTCTAGTGCATGGTGTAAAACTTCCGAAGCATTTCTACTTCAGTTCTTTAGTGCATGCTTGCAGAGAGACTTTAGATGTTTTGGCTTGCATCAGACTTATAGGAATCCTTACCAAAACTCCCCTAGGCTGATGCTACCAAACATTTAGAAGATCTTCAGATGTTTGTAGTCTTCAGCATAATGATGACCATACCTTTCTTTATTAGATGGTCAGGATCATTCAGACTCTCATAATATCTTCTCATCTCCAAAGAGATCATGCAGAGGTAAGTTGATTATGTCTTGCCATGTATAGACATTCTCAACACCTTGATCTCTGATCACATGCCATCTCTCTGGATTAGTAGTGAAGGTCCAGGATAAGAGGGTGTCTCAGCTGCAAGAGGAGCCACTTGAATTGAAGTTGACTGGGCTGCCTCTTCATGCACTTTCTCAGGTTGATCTGACTCAGCCTGAGGTGTGGAGGTGGATGATTCAGGCTTCTTCTTCTTAGACTTTGGTTTAGAAGCCATCCTCTTCTTCCTCTTAGAAGACTTTAACTGAGAAGACTGGTCTGTAGCCCCTTGTTGATCATCCTTGTCTTTCTTAGTTGGATGTTCCTCCCTCACAGGTTCAGAAGGAGAGGGAGTTTGACCCTGCTGTGGATCAGAAGATGAAGCTTGCTGAGGCTCAGCAGGAGGTCCAGGTTGTGTTGTCTCAGGTTGTTCAACCTTATCCTCCACTTTAGGTGGGATTTGACTTGGAGGAGAGTATAAGTCAATCAGCTCTCCACTCTTGATCTTCTGCTTGATTACCCTAATACACTCATCCATTGTGGATAGAGACATAGGGCCAAGTCTCCTTTCGGAGAATCCATACAGCTTCAAGAAGCTTATCATTCTTTGTCTGTCAGCAGACTTTTTCATACTCTTTTGGATGATAGCTCTTGACTTTGCAGCATCTTCTCCTTCATCTTTCTCTTTGTTGCCTTTTGTTCTTTGAGCACTTGAAGAAGTTCAAGCTGTTTGAGATACTCAAACTCAATGTACTCAAAGGACAAGGGAAGAAGTGCAGATGCCTGGTAGAGACCTGTGGCACTCAGGTAGTTGATCATGTTTTGCCTTTCTGTTCCTTGTCTACCTGAGGTTCTTGTGTAGCAGCCACATCCTCTTGCACAGGACTTTCCCGAACTGGGGAGAGAGTTGGAGCATGCTTGTATAATCTTTTCTGTCTCTTCTCTTCTTTGAATTGGAGAAGTAATCTTGCATCCTTTTTTTCCTTCATCTCTCTTGACACTTTCATGTCAGCCAGTTCATTTAATTGCTCTAAGGGGAGAGACATAATCTCATCTATGTCATAGTTCCTGGTCTGCATCCAAGCTCTGGCCAGAGAGAGGCTGTGAGACACCTTCACCAGCAGGTGGTTCACTAAGAGAATGAATTTCTGAATCAGTTATTGGTGTGACAGGGCTCTCAGGATCTATCACTGGGCCTTCAGCCAAGGTTTTCCTTTTAAAGAGCTAATCTTAGGGTCTGTCTCAGCATCTAGTTGACCAATGACATTACCTGATTGCCTTTGTCTCATTCTAAGGCTGAACTCTTCAGTAATTTTGTCTTGAATCCTGAGTGCTAACCTGTCAGCTTGTCTTGATTTGCTTGGGTTGACAAGTGGCATGTTGATCAGGTCAAGACCTTCATAGTAGTCCAAAGTCTGAAAATTGAACACTTCTTGTTGTCCTGGAACTCTGTGAAGAATAAGGGCTCTTCTATCAGCATCATACCTCCACCCAATAATGTAGTTTGAAGTTCCTTGAGGTGGAGATGACACAGCCCTTGGAATGCCTTCCTCAAAGAGACTCCTAATAATAGAGTCAATTATGTCCACATTAATGTGAACTTGAGGAAGTTGCTGAGTATGCACAGTTGCAAGTGAGGATGGTGAATCCTCAATGTCCATACTCCCTGAAAAACTCCCAGGTTCTGTGACTATAATGACTTTCTCCCTCTTTTGGTAGCATCACCCTCTTGCATAGGTGAGCTAGAGGTTAGGTCAACCACATTCACAGGTTCTTGTGTTCCTGGTTGAACTCTTCTTAAAGGTCTCCCAGCTAGTTTTTCCCTGAGATAAGATATCTCAAGTTGCTGATCATTGACCCTATTATGCAAGGTAGTCACCTGAGATTCAAGGTGACTAACCTTAAAGACTAAATAGAAGCATTTTTGACAGTTTTTGCACCTTTAGTCTCAGATTCCCTCTTTTCATAAAAGAATCATTGGGGAATGAGATGATTGGACCAAAGTCCTCTCTCTCACCACCAGCCTCAGGTTCTTGGCTGCTGGATTTCCTCTGCACATTGACATTCTCAGTTGAGGTGTCAATGGGCTGAGTTGCCATGGTTGAGGTCTTAATGATGTAATCACTTGCAGAAGTGAGAGCCTCTTCCATATGGATATCATGAATAGATTCAGAAGTATCCACCTCAGTTATAGGTGACTGATGTGGGCTAGACAAAGGAGACTCAGTAGTACTCATCTCTGTTTGAGTAGGAGAGGAGTAGAGAGACTCATGGTACCCACTGAAACCTAAGTCTTCATCAGTATAGAATGAGAGGTTGGGAATGGGTTGATTAAAGTCTAATGGATGGGGATGGTAATTGTCCCCTGAAGGTTGTTCACTTGAGTGTTGAGACTCAGAGTGAAGGCTTAAGGCAGTTGGGCTTGTGAGCTCATCAGGGTGAGCATGAGGAACCTCAGCCCTGATTGTTGAAGAGATGGGAGTGGTTTGCTCCTTAGGGGAAGTGGGAGCTCTAGTGTCCACTTCCTCAGGTATGGGTGAGTATATGAGGGCCTGCACAGACTAATAGCTTGAGCAGGGGTTCTTTTGGATTTCTTTTGTAGGTGAGGGTGACTTGGGGGCCTTTTTGGTGGTTGAGAGGTAGAAGGTGTGGGTTCAACACTAGCTTGTGTTGCTAGGTTGTCACCTTGAGCAATGAGCTCTAATATTTTTGGGACTAGGGCTGTTTCTACCCCTGAAAAGCCTACAGTTGGCTTCTTCATAATTTTAAAGATGCCGGGCTTCATCTGTCCCAATTTAAGAATATTATCTGTTTCCCCTCAACTGTGAGCCCAGCTCACAGTTGAGAATGTGTTGAACATATCTAGGAAACATATATACTCCTAAGGAGTCCAAGTTATCAAGCAAGTTTGTGTAAACAATTGAGAGTACCTGAACTTGACCCCTTGAACCATTCCATGTACTATGAAGGAGAGATCCTTAGGAATCTGGTCCCACCCTCCATGCTTGTTTGACAAGCTGTGGATAACCACATGAAGCAGGTATTTCCACTGGGATGAGACATTTCCTTTCCTGAAGGTCTTTACAGAGAAATCTTTCTCATAGCC
Source organism: Flaveria ramosissima (assembly GCA_025215565.1). Taxonomy (NCBI): domain Eukaryota; kingdom Viridiplantae; phylum Streptophyta; class Magnoliopsida; order Asterales; family Asteraceae; genus Flaveria; species Flaveria ramosissima. Next base: position 19,336,257 of record CM046044.1, on the reverse strand, counting down.
TATCTGCTCAAAGGAATGATTTACAGCTTCCTTTGGGAATGACAACTCACATTCTTCATCATCCAGCTGTTAATGAGTGTTAATGATGGCTGGAGTGATGAAGATTGTCCTCCCTTGCAATGTGGCAGACAGTGCCTTCTCCCCATCCATAATGACCTCTTGGCATGTCTTCCAAAATTCAAGCATATGATCCTCATAGAGAGTAGGATCAACAGTTAGGGAGGTGGAGTAGTCTGATAGAGCTAAGAAATAGCAAATCTCTGAGAAACTTTCATCTTTCTCAGAGCTTAACAGAGCAACTTGGTTATGGAGCTTAACAGAGCTTAACAAAATCAAATGTAGAGTCAAAAAGGCATATCTGCCTTTTGACTTGTGACTATGACATGCCATAGCTCACATCCTAATATATTACAAAAAGGATAAAAGTACATAAAGTAGAAAGCATGGACTCAAGACCTCAATGTACAATTACCAAAAGCATGGACCTTTCACACTCAAACTCATGTAAGTTGGTGACTTTACAGAGTTGCAGTGGAAAGGTGGTCCAGCTTATGGTAAAGTACATCAGATAAATGCATATCTCTAAAAGTCTTTGGAAGAAATCTGTCTTCACTATTTGGCTTCGGAAGACTTTGTCTTTAAAGCTTCGGAAGACTTCACTTTTGGCTTCGGAAGATATTGGTCTTGGCTTCGGAAGATTTTACACTTAGAATATTTCTAGTGCATGGTGTAAAACTTCCGAAGCATTTCTACTTCAGTTGTTTAGTGCATGCTTGCAGAGAGACTTTGGATGTTTTGGCTGCATCAGACTTATAGGAATCCTTACAAGTATCAACCCCTACATGATGCCATACCTATCCTCATCTATGACAGGAACTACGTTGCCATTGACAAACCCGACACAAGCGTTATCATGGCAACTCCCCACGTCCCCCACCCAAACTTCCGTTTGGCCGGCTTCACAACACATGCAAACTGCATGGGTTTCCTCGGCAGCACTCACAGTATATTATCCTTACTGGTATTCTATCCCACACCCAACTTACCAAGCAACCCAACCTGTTATGCCAACAAAAAACAGAGCTAGTCGAGATAGACTCAGAAAACGAGCTTTCTCAACCATACGTACCCAAAGCCCATACGAACAGAATCACAAACTTCAAATTCCCACAAAAAACCAAAATGCCAGCCAGTGTACGAACTTATGACGGCCTGGGAGATCCGGATGACCATTTAGAGTTATTTCCGGTGCAGCAAAAGTAGAACAATATGTTTGTCCAAACTCTGGTAAGGCCGATACGGCTGTGGTTTAATAGCCTCTGTCACACCCCAACCTTGACGGCGGAAACGTCGAGATGTGAGGGTTAAGATTGTTCACAGCCACATAACGCTATATTAAATTGTAAATATTATTATCATAAGTCTTAAAATGAAATATACAGTCATAAGTCTCAAAAAAGAAATAAGTTCAAACATAACATAACATAATGTAAACTTTTTATTTCATTAACTAGGTCCAAGTCCTAGATTATTGCATGCTTCAAAAGATCACTTTAAACTTGAGGTTGACCTGAAACATGATAAGAGTCAACTAAAATAGTTGGTGAGTTTCCAAGGTTTCATACATAATATGAAAAAAAGGTTACAAGTAGCAATTCATGTCGTAGTCATAAGCAAGTAAGGTTATGAACACATATCATTACAACCAAACCTCGACTTGATTACAAGTATAAAAGATTGGCCTAAGTGTATTGTTCTCATGATGAACAAGCATACGTCATCAGGAGTCGGCAATACCTCGACTTTAGTACCAAATAGGCTTGTCAGACCCAAAGATCTAAGACGTCGCCAGGCTAGCATAGTTAATGATTGTAAACAAACTATGTATCACAAATAACTCATACATAATACTTACATATACAATAAACCATGACAAAATAATAAGTTGAATTGCAAGTGATTACAAGTATCAAATGTATAGTGTAGTGTATCATGTATAAGCAATCATGTTTCACCCCAAAATAGTGTGAAAATATGAGAAAGGGGCAAGGAAACTCACGTGGTCAAATAAGTATATTAGGGAGATTAATAAGATTAATAATAAGCGTCGTTCCAAATTCGTATCGTCACAAGATACCTAAATATATATGTTCACAAGTTAAAATTTTACAATAAGCTTAATAAATTAACATAAACTAGGGTCAATGTGATGTTTGGGGGACTTTATCAATTAATTAACAACAAAGAAAAATTATATATGTGAGAACAACATACTTATAGTTATATAAATATATCAATAAGAATAACATTTATAATAGTTGTATAATATATAGTTTTAATAAAGTTTATAATTAAATAAAATGAGCACGATTTAAAACAATAACTTAAGTAAACAATGGTTGAAATAATAAAAAACTAGTATTTTAAGTTAAATTTCATAGAATATATATATTAACTATAACATTCACTTTAGAATTTCAAATAAGAAAGAACATTTTAAAAATAAATTGCAAAAAATATTTAAATGGTTTAGAATATACGATATTATAAAAGAATATTCTTATAGAAATTATATATATATATATATAATATTTAAAAGCTGTAAACAAAAAAAAAAAGTGGGAGGTCACTGGGTTCAAACCCGTGACCTAACCGGTGAACTGGTGAACAACGGAAGAACAAAGAACTAAAGGCCTCAGCCGCGTTTAGATTTGGTTTTTAATTGTTAATACCAAAGTTAAAACAACCCCCAAATTTCCACATGAACCCTAGTTCAAACGAACCCAAAATTGAGGATCAATTCGTGTAAGATAGCCGAATGATGTTAGGGCTTTTAATCCCTATGAAAAATCGAGTGTGTAGGTGAAATCAATTACCCGATTTCAAAGTGTTAATACGAGATCGAGCGATGAACAGGTCGCGGCCTACGCACAACTTTGGTTGGTTGCTCCAACGATGTTGATAAGCAAATTCGTTGTACAGGAATCTTCCAAGGATGATTAGGAACAATAGACCTTTATCAATTTGAGGTTAGGATGCGTGAAAGATGATGAACACCTCGAGTGCAGGTCGTGTTGATGCGAGAGAATAGTTCGGATTGTTTGAGAATGATTCTGATGAAATTACGATTGTTAAGAGTTTTAGGAATAGCTAACGTTCGATTTAGTTACAATTAATTTGATTATTATGGTGCTTTGATGGTCGAACGGCTTGAACTTGATGGCCGACGGTTACATAGCTCGAACGACACACATAATCAACTTTAAACTCAAATTAAAGTGCACATAATGGTTCGAAACGTTTTCCCGAAGCTTTTGGCATCTTTTGGACTTGAAATTGAAGGTCAACGGCCGTTTTGGCCTTGCCGGCGCCGCGCCGGAGCTTCGCCGGCCGGCGGGCGGCCGAAGTCGGGCAAGAAAAAAGGGGGGGTGGGTTGGTTTTTATAATTTACAGAAACGGTCCTTGAAGTTTCAACCTTTGTTATCTTATGCCAAAACATTTACTTTAGAGTTCCAAGATTAGCAAATTAACCCCTTAACTTTTAAGTTTCAACCCTTTTTAAGTTTTATAATTTTTATAATTGTGTTATTATGTTTATTAATTATTATTATGATCATGATTATTATTATTATTTTTTATAAATAGTTATTATTAGGATTATTATTATTATTATTATTATCATTATTGTTATTATTATAATTATTATGATTATAATTTATTTACTAAGTAATAAGGATTTATTAATCTTTAAACTAAAGAATTAAAGTAAAAAGAATTATAAGCATAAATGGTCCATAAGTTTCATAAATTTCCTAAATAACCCATATAAAAAATTAACAAAATTAACTTTTATTAATCAACGGAAATTACGAGATGTTACAGTCTCCCCACTTAAAGAGAATTCGTCCCGAAATTAAAAGAAATGAAACTATACAAATAAGAACGGGTATTTCTTCTTCATGTGCTCCTCACGTTCCCAAGTAAATTCGGCGCCACGTTTATTCTCCCAACGAACCTTGACGATTGGGGTTGTTGTAGTTCTAGTCTTCTTCATAATGCGATCCATGATCTCAACAGGCTTCTCGACAAATGCAATGACTCGTCAATCTGGATGTCTTCCAACGGGACATGCAGACTTCTTCAGTCAGCCAAGCACTTTCTCAAATTTGAGACGTGAAATACAGGATGAACTCCACTAAGGTCAGAAGGTAGCTCTAGTTTATAAGCCACTTTCCCAATCCTTTTCAGGATTTTGAAAGGTCCTACAAATCTTGGAGCCAGTTTGCCCTTCTTTCCAAAGCGAACCACACCTTTCCACGGTGAAACCTTAAGAAGAACCATCTCCCCAACTTGGAATTCCAATGGCTTACGTCGCTTGTCAGCATAGCTCTTTTGACGACTTCTCGCCACTTCAAGGTTCTTGCGAATGATAGAAACTTTATCGGTCGTCTCTTATATAAGTTCAGGACCAGTGATGAAGTTTTCACCAATGTCGGTCCAACAGATCGGTGAACGACATTTACGACCATAAAGTGCTTCGAACGGTGCCATCTTGATACTCGAGTGGTAACTATTGTTATATGAAAATTCCGCGAGCGGTAGATGCGTATCCCAATCACCACCAAAGTCAAGAACACACAGGCGTAGCAAATCCTCCAAGGTTTGGATCGTTCGCTCGGTTTGACCATCAGTTTGAGGATGATAAGCCGTGCTTAGGTCCAATTGAGTACCCAAGAGTTCTTGCATAGACGACCAAAAGTGTGAAGTGAAACGAGCATCTCGATCGGATATGATGTGCAGAGGTACCCCATGACGACTTACAATCTCAATAACGTATATACGAGCTAACTTTGATGTCTTGTAAGTGTCACGTATGGGTATAAAATGTGCCGATTGGTCAATCGGTCAACGATCACCCATATGCTATCATGGCCTCGAGAGGTTCGGGGTAGCTTTGTTATGAAGTCCATGGATATGTGTTCCCATTTCCATATAGGGATCTCGGGTTGCTCAAGTAATCCACTTGGACGTTGATGTTCGGCTTTAACCTTCGTACACGTGAGGCACTTAGCTACATAAGTCGCTATGTCTTTCTTCATTCCAGGCCACCAATATTGACCACGCAAGTCCATATACATCTTATCGGAGTCAGGATGAATAGAATAACGAGTTTGATGAGCCTCGTTCATGATAAAGGTACGAAGATTATCGCGATTTGGAATCCAAATTCGATTGGCGAAGTACATCAACCCATTGGGTTTCGTTTCCAATCGGGTTAAAAGATTAGGCTCCAGTTCATCCTTCATTCCTCCTTCTTGTTGCACCACTTGTTGAGCCTCCAAGATACTAGACTCGATGTCACTATCTATTCTCAGTTTTGTAGCAGTACGGTAGTCTCGTTGACATCAAGTCGGATCTCAGTATCGAACTCACCCAAAGTGTCAAACCATTGACGTCGATCGCGAATTTCTTGGAATGAGATCATCTTGTTGTGAATCTTTCGGCTTAGTGCATCGGCTACAACGTTTGCTTTACCAGGATGGTAACGAATGTCACAATCGTAATCACTAATCAACTCCACCCAACGACGTTGTCTCATATTGAGATCTTTTTGATTGAAAACGTGTTGAAGGCTTTTGTGATCGGTGTAGACTATACATTGCGTACCATACAGGTAGTGTCTCCAAATCTTCAGAGCAAAGACAACAGCACCAAGCTCAAGGTCGTGTGTTGTGTAATTCACCTCGTGAACCTTCAATTGTCTCGATGCATAAGCTATGACCTTCCCTCGTTGCATGAGAACACAACCAAGGCCTTGTTTAGATGCATCACAATACACGGTGAAATCGTCGTTTCCATCGGGTAGGGTCAAGATAGGAGCATTGCACAAACTTATGCTTTAACGCTTCAAAAGCTTCTTCTTGCTCGGAACCCCACTCGAATGGTTTATTCTTTTGCGTCAAAGTAGTGAGCGGTTTCGCGATCCTCGAGAAGTTGGCAATGAATCCCGATAATAACCAGCAAGACCAAGAAAAGAACGAACTTCGGTAGGAGTTGTAGGAACGCACCAATTTTTCACAGCTTCCACCTTTGCAGGATCAACGTGAATTCCTTGGCTATTCACCACGTGTCCTAGAAATTGAACTTCGTCGAGCCAGAAATCACACTTCGAGAACTTCGCGTACAATTTCTCTTTCTTTAACAACTCAAGAACCAATCTCAAATGTAGTTCATGATCGGTGTTGGACTTGGAATAGATAAGTATGTCATCAATGAAGACGATCACAAACTTGTCTAGATAAGGCTTGCATACTCGGTTCATGAGATCCATGAAGACAGCAGGAGCATTGGTTAAACCAAAAGGCATCACCATAAACTCATAGTGCCCATAACGAGTACGGAAAGCGGTCTTTGGGATATCATCATCATGGACTCGCAATTGATGATAGCCAGAACGTAAATCGATCTTCGAGAAAATAAGCTCCTTGAAGTTGGTCAAACAAATCATCGATACGAGGAAGAGGATAACTGTTCTTGATGGTAAGCTTGTTAAGCTCACGATAATCGATGCACATACGAAACGATCCATCTTTCTTCTTCACGAAAAGAACAAGTGCACCCCAAGGCGAAGAACTAGGACGGATGAAGCCCTTCTCGGATAGCTCTTGAAGTTGACTAGAGAGTTCTTGCATTTCCGATGGTGCAAGTCGATATGGTGACTTAGCCACGGGGTTTGCTCCCGGTATCAAGTCAATTTTAAACTCGACTTCACGCACGGGAGGTAAACCACTAAGGTCATCGGGAAATACTTCAGGAAAGTCTCGTACGAGAGGGACATCCTTAAGTTCTTTCCCTTTGACTTTCGTGTTGACCACGTAAGCCAAGAAGGCCATATACTTCTTGCTTAAGCACTTTCGGGCTTGAGTGCAAGACATGAGTTTAAGTCCTTTGGAGGATTTTCACCAAACACTTTCAATGTATCTCCAGAGGGTAACGGTATACGAATGCACTTCTCGAAAACAAATGATCTCGGCATGGTGTTTGGCTAACCAATCCATACCAATGATGAAGTCAAAGCTTCCAAGTTTCATAGGGATAAGATCGATAAGAAAATCATGCGTGTCAAGGCTTAAGATGTAATCACGAATAACGATGTCAACGGTGATCGGTTCTCCATCGGCAACTTCAACGGTAAGAGGTCTTTCTAGTTTCGTATGTGGCTTAGCAAGTATGGGTTCAAACTCTAACGAAACAAAACTCTTATCGGCTCCAGAATCAAATAGGACATATGCATAAGTTTTATTAATAAGGAACATACCTGTTCAATTTTAAAGGTATTTAACGACATAGGTAACACATGAAAAGAATTAGGTCACAAAAGTTAAAGGTAAGTTAACATACCATTCACCACATCGTTGTTTGCTTGTGCTTGGTTAGCATTGATGTTGAAAGCACGTCCTCGGGCTTGTGGAACATTACCCACAAGACGAGGGCATTGTGGGCGGAAATGACCAGGTTCCCCACAGTTGTAGCAAACACGGTTTGTGACCACGGCGGCGTTGTTAGGTGCACGGTGACAAGTCGCCACCAAGTGACCATATTTACCGCATAAAGTACAGATACGGCATGGTTGATTTACCGGGTGATGGTACCTACAAATGTTGCACATAGGCTGAGGACCAGCATAAGCCCTAGCCCCAGGCACTTGTGCCACAGGTGCAGCCGCAGGTACAAGTTGTCTTTGGGTTGTTTGGGTGCAGCTACGGCATAGTTGCGTGCCGGTGTGAACTTGCGCTTCTTGTTGTTGTTGTTGTAAGACGGTTCAGCTTTGGTCTCCTTAACAGCCTCGGTAGACGTCTTCTCTACCTTCTTTGCACCCTTCACAGACATGGTGCCCGCTCGTATATGGTTCTCGGTGAGTTGAGCGGTGATAGTAATGGCTTCTTGCTTCTTCAAGGTTGTGGGTCGGCTACCCACCACAGCATCTTGAATTTGGGGTGGTACACCCTTAATGAACTTCTCGATGTTGCGGGGGACAGTGTCGACCATGTGAGGCAGCAGTATACTCAACTCATGATGCCTAGTTGAGTAGGCCAAATGATCACCATCATTTTGCTTCAAGTTCCAAAACTCTCTCTTCCAACTTTTGCAACTCACTTCTTGGGCAGAACTTCGCGATGGCGATGTTCTTGAACTCTTCCCAGGTAAGTGCTTGCACAGCTTCAGGTCCACGGTTTCTCTTCTCGCTATTCCACCAGGTAAGTGCCCTTTGTTGGAGCACACTAGTAGCATAACGAACCTTGAGCGTCTCGGGACACTCACAATTGATAAAAGTATTCTCCATGCTTTCGAACCACTCAAGAAGACCAGTGGCTCCTTCCTTGCCACTAAAACTAGTGGGCTTGCAAGAGCTAAAGTGTTTGAAGGTGCAAGTTTGATTGTTCCCGTGTTGGTTGTTCCCGTTTTGGTTGTTGCTGTTCTCTCCATGACCATTACCATTGTTGCTAGCGTTGGTCATTAAGGTGCTATTAAGTTCAGCAACCATGGTCGGGATGACAGCAGCCATTTGACGAGCAATCATGGCGGCTAGCTTACGATCAAAACTTCCACGCTTTCCATGATGACGAGACATGCTGGAATATACAAAATGAGTTAGATACGAGAATTGGAATAACAAGGATCATAGTTCAACAAGGATAAAGCAAAAGTTGTAAGGCACATGGAATGGTTCCATTTGGTAACGCATTACCATTTGGAAACGTTGACACGTCAAGGTAAGTTGACCCCACTCGCCTTAGAAATTTGTGTATGTTGATCATAGTTTATCACTCATCCCAGAAATCCCCAGGTAAGCATAACTAGTCCCGCATGATTTATGCGATATGCTTGCCTTAGCCCGAGGGCCTTTTGCCAGGAAATCCAGAATACAGGTGTCTATGTATCACACAAATTTCTTAGGTTCATGAAATCATAGATTAGATAGATTAGACATAAGTCTAAGGATTCAAGTTATAAGCATAACTATACGATTCCACGTGTCGTCGAGAAAAGATTAAGAAGTTTCATTTGTCGGGGAGAGTCAAAGTGTCAAAGGTAAGTTTAGGGAGACGAGTACAAGTTTAAACAATTACAACAAGGCAAACCTATGCTAAGGCATCAAGTTGCACATAAGTAAGGTATAGCATTATGTAGCATGTAACAATATATATATTTCCAAGAATATAAATATTATTCTATGAGGTTCATGCATAAGTTATAGTCTAGGTCACCATTTCTAATAACCTAAATCCCTATAGTTATGGGCTCTGATACCAATCTGTCACACCCCAACCTTGACGGCGGAAACGTCGAGATGTGAGGGTTAAGATTGTTCACAGCCACATAACGCTATATTAATTGTAAATATTATTATCATAAGTCTTAAATGAAATACAACAAAATCTCAAACAAGAAATAAGTTCAAACATAACATAACATAATTAAACTTTTATTTCATTAACTAGGTCCAAGTCCTAGATTATTGCATGCTTCAAAAGATCACTTTAAACTTGAGGTGACCTGAAACATGATAAAAATAAAGTCAACTAAAAAAGTTGGTGAGTTTCCAGGTTTTCATACATAATATAAAAAAGGTTACAAGTAGCAATTCATGTCACAGGTCATAAGCAAGTAAGGTTATAGAACACATATCGTTACAACCAAACCTCGACTTGATTACAAGTATAAAAGATTGGCTAAGTGTATTTGGTTCCCATGATGAACAAGCATACTCATCAGGAGTCGCAATACCTCTACTTAGCACCAAATAGGCTTGTCAGGCCAAAGATCTAAGACGTCGCCAGGCTAGCAATAGTTATGATTGTAAACAAACTATGTATCTCATATAATCACTTACAATACACAAATAACCATAACAAAATAATAATTGAATTGCAAGTGATTTACAAGTCTCAAATTGTATAAGTGCATCATGTATAAGCAATCAGTTTCTGTTGATGCATGTATGTCCCTAGATCATGATTTGTAATGTAATGAATCTTGTCTGTCTGATTATGATGTAATTGTATTGATTAATGAAATGACATGAATTGTTTGTTACTTGTGATGTTTAATATTTCATTAATGAGTCGTGATTGAATTGATTGGGTTTATGATTGTTTGAATGGTTCACATTATGTTATATTAATTAAAACATTCAAACTTAACTTAATGAAGTTCTCATGCGAATGGCCCATGCGAATGGACCACACGCATGAATAACTTCATACGATTGACTCAATCGCACGACTGAACCAGGAGACTGGATCAGTCGTATGATTGACACATAAGATTGACTCAATCGCACGACTGAACACTCAGTCGTGCGGATGAATCAACCGCATGGTTCAATCCGCACGACTGAACCATACTTATGGCCCAGTCGCACGATTGAACAATACTAACCTATAAATAGACCCAATTCGTGGAAAAACGTAAGCATTCATCCCATTACGATTCCAGACGTACCCTAGCCGTCCAGAGACCTCCCAAATCGTTCTCCAAGTTCACAGAACACATTAGATCGATTCCTAATCGATTTCTAACGTTGGATTCAATTCTTGATTGATTCTTCGTGTGTTCTCACTGATTGGATCGCCAATCAAATAGGATTCCGCACTATTTGAGTTGGTTTAACACGCTAATCACTAGGTATTTCGTTCAAATACCAGGTCCTAACAAGTGGTATCAGAGCTTTGGCTCTTGATTACGTGTTGATTCAATCAAGATTGCATAAAAGTTTGTGTTTTTGCACGAAAAACGCAATCTTTGGCATCAAAAGTGATCTTGGACGTTCCCTGCTCATCGAAGTTTAGTTTCTACGGACTTAGGCGATTAGGACTTGTGAAATTTCGAATTTTTACGGCTGAAACCCGTCAAACCTAGAAATTTTCGCAAAACAGCAGCTTCAGTCGCACGAGTGACCCATTCGCACGACTGGACTCCATTCGCATTGCTCATTCGCACGATTGGACCTAGTCGCACCCTCATTCGGCCGACTGAACCGTTCGTTCGCATAGCTCATACGCACCAGATTCATTCGCACGACTGAACCAATCGCCCAGTTCAGCGCACGATTGAACCAGTCGCAGAGTTCATACGCACGATTAGACCATTCGCATCCTTCAGTCATCGCATCAGTGAAAGTTGTTTGATTAGATTCTAAGTTTATTAGCCATGGAAGATCAGATGTCAGCCTTTACTGCTGGGAAGGACTCGAGGATTCAGAACCTGCTGTTGCTTGAGAGTGAGGTGGGTAATCACAATAAACCACCAAAGCTCTTGACTTTAGATGAGTTTCCCCACTGGAAACAACGTTTTGAGATCTACCTCAATGGAGTAGATCCTAATCTGTGGGAAGCCATTGAGATCGGTTATAGTACACCGGTGGGAGCTGATGGAGTTAAGCTTAACGTTAAGTGGGATGACAGACGCACAGAAAGTAAAGTACAATGCAGAGAAAAGGGTTTATGCATTGATCACTCAGTCTATCCCCAAAGACATATTCCACCAGTATTCAGAGAACAAGCAGTCCAAGAAACTGTGGGATGAGCTAGAGAAGAGATATGATGGGAATGCGTCATTGAAGGCAATCAAGGCAAAGGAGTTAAAGAAGGAATTCGATAACTTCTCATCGATTGGTAACGAGAGTTTAGACGAAGTCATAGACAGATTCTACCACTTGATGAGCGAATTGCATACACATGGAGTGGAAACGACCATGGAAGAGAAAGTAAGCAACTTCGCAGACGGATTGCCTGATAAGTGGGCTTCATTCGTGTCTAACCTTAGACAGAATGGAATGCTTATAAAGCTGGATATAAATGACTTCATTCTTAAGTTGCGAGAAGAAGCACTAAGGATGAAGTATAGAGCTCAGAAGTCTTCGTACACACAAAATCCAGCTTTATACAACGCCACGCCTCAAGCTAAGACATCTGGAGCACCTCTCCAGACTAGCCATTTGTGTCTAGCTCGTCAGGTCCTTCACATGCTTCTCCTTCTGGATCAGACACGTCAGGGTCGTCATGTACCCACTATATTGGATCAGAAGCAAGTGCTACCAAATTGAAGACCGAGAACCTCGGTAATGTGACCGTAGAAGTAGCTCGAGAGCATATGGATCTTTTAGCTGCAGTGGTTCATTCATATGATGGACTTGTTGCCGGGAAGATTGGAAACTGCCATCTGGCAGATGAGGACTACGAGCAGGTGGACGAAATGGAGCTTGAGAGGATGGATATAATGTGGGCCTTAGCTAGCGCTGTCCGAAGGGCGAAGAAGTTTGTTAAGAAGACAGGACAGAACTTGGTAGCTACTAAGGATACCACATTTGGCTTTGACAAGAGCAAAGTGACCTGCTTCAACTGTGGAGAGAAGGGGCACTTCAAGAGAGAATGTGTCAAGCCAAAGAAGACGGGTAATGGGAACCCGTTCTCGTCCTTTACTCGCCAAGACAAGCAAGCCTCCAGTTCTACTTCATCAAACAAGGACCCAAAAGCCTTGACTGCTCATGATGATGAAGGACAGGATTGGAGTTTTAGGTTTGTCTCACCAGGAGAATCTAACATTGCCAGTGTTGAGGATATTGATGATGATTCTGCGAGTGAAGGTGATCTAGCAGTTGAGATAGCATGTCACATAGTGAAGAAACAACTGCAGCTGAGGTCAGTTACAAGCCAAAGGAGGAGACTTCCACGTCAGAGACAGAAAAGTCAGAATCACCAGAACCAGAGACGTCTGATGCTGCGTTGATGGCTAACTCTTCTGAACCAACACAGGTAAGTACAACTGACCAAATGTTTATAATCATGCTTGTTCTGATTGTGATATTTAGGAATAGCATTGATGAAAAATTTGCTAGGTTATTAGATCACAATGATAACTTAGTAAAAGATTTACAACTGTGCACTGAGGCTAATAGAGTACTAAAACAAAATGAGCATAGTTATAAAGAAAAGATAGACCTATTGACTAAACAGCTTAGGGAAACCGAAGTAGTTGCCTTTAACCAAGCAAATGACATTAGGTACTATCTAAACTCCCTAGAGGACACTAAGAAGCAAAAGGCAGTTCTAGAAGTAGAAGTTAATTCATTAAAACAGAAACTGCATAGTTGGACTAGTTCTTCACACATAGTTCAACACTTAGTGAGAGAAAGGAATAACGGGGAGGGATTAGGCTACAAAGTGGTTCCACCACCACCTGAGACCTTGATGAACACTAAGTCTAGACCAGTAAACAACAACCCCATCAAGGATCATGTGGTGACTACTCCTCTTGTTACTGATCCAGACACATCATGTTCATCTACTGAATCTGGACAGAAACAAAAGGAGGCCACTTCAAAGGCAAAGGGTAAATTGCCTTGTGTTAATCTGGAAAATGAATTTGAAAAAGTTAACTTAAAGTCAGGGTCAAACAGAGTCAAATCAGAACCTAAAAGGACTTCAAACGTTAATTTTTCACATGCTTCAAGTCAAAAACCAGTTAACCAAAAAGTGGAACATGTTAAACAGGTTAAAACAGTAAATTTTGTTAAACCAGAGAAAACATCAAACATACAAGAGTCAAAACCTAAAGTGATTGATGTTACTAGAGTGTCACGCACTTCTCCACAAAGAAAGTCTACTCATAAAGTTGATAGCAGGTCATGCTACAACTGTGGAGAATGTGGACACATTGCTTCCTATTGTCCTTTCTATCAGACACCTAGGAAGAAGATTGATCTTCAGGACTCTAGACCTAGGTCTTCTAAGAGGAGTTCTCTAACTCCACCTAGAAGATCTAGTGAACCTAAAGTCCAACCTGTAAGCCAGACGACTGTTTATCATAAACAGGCATTGCACAAATCTGGCTTATGGAAAGAGAAGTCATCCTGCGTGTCTGATACTGATGACAAGAAGGAACCTGAGCTACCCTCACCCTCTAAGGGTCAATGGGTAGAGTTTATGATGTGTGATGCCTCTGGGAAACCCAAGACAGTAAAGGCTTGGGTTCCTAACCTAAACTAATACATTTACTTTGTATGTGCAGGGTGTTCGATACAGCGCTGAGACTAACACGTGGATTATAGACAGCGGAGCATCCAGGCACATGACAGGAAATAGAGCCCTTTTATCAAACGTCAAACAAATAAAAGGAGGGCATGTTTCCTTTGCAGGAAACAAGGGAGGATACATCACAGCTCAGGGAGAAGTGGGAAATCAGAAAGTTAAGTTTGATAAGGTGAACTACGTTCAACAACTTCAAATAACTTACTTTCTGTTTCCCAAATCTGCGATAAAGGATTTAAAGTCATCTTCGACAACAAGAAGTGTTACGTGCTGAAGAAAGACTACATGATCCCAGAGGACCAAGTTCTGATGACTGCTTCAAGATATAAAGACCTTTATGTCTTGGATCTGTCAACAGCTGCTACAACGGATCATGAGGTTCAGTGCTTTCTATCTAAAGCTACTGAGAAGGACTCAATCTCCTGGCATAGGAGAATGGGACACATTAGTCAAAGGAAGATGAATCATTTGATTCAGAAGGATTTAGTGAGAGGAGTAAATGTCAAGAACTTCCAACTTCCTGACTTTTGTGTAGCTTGCAAGAAAGGCAAACAGACAAAGAAGTCTCATAAGGAAAAGAAAGTTCATTCAATAGAACTTCCTCTTGAACTTCTTCACATGGATCTGTTTGGTCCAGTCAGTACAAGGAGCATTGCAGGCGATTTGTACTGTTTTGTGGTCACTGATGACTACTCAAGGTTCACTTGGGTAATGTTTCTGAAATCCAAATCAGAAACATTTGAGTCATTCAAGGAATTAGTAACCACACTGGAATCTCTCTACAAGCTAAAAGTTAGACAAGTACGCTCAGACAACGGGACAGAATTCAAGAATCAATGGATGGAGGCATACTGCAAGGAAAAGGGAATTGTGCATCAATTCACTTCTGCCTACACGCCTCAGATGAATGGTGTTGCTGAGAGGAAGAACAGAAGCTTGATAGAGACTGCACGGACTATGCTGGCTGACTCGAAACTGCCTATCCAATTCTGGAATGAGGCAGTGGCAAATGCATGTTATACACTGAATCGAGTCCTAATAGTCAAGCGCCACGGAAAGACATGTTATGAGCTACTACAAAGACGCAAACCAAATTTGGAGTATCTTGAACCTTTTGGCGCGCCGTGTACACTTCTGAAGAAGACACAAGAAGGAAAATTCAGCGAGAAGGCAGATGAAGGAATCTTTCTAGGATACAACATACCGAACAAGCGAGTTTACAATAACTCAACGGGTCTTGTAGAAGTGTGGTGTAATGTCGACGTTCAGAGATATACCACACCACCTACAGGCAAAGGACCTGCATACTTCTTCGATTATGATGGATTCTTCAAGTCCTTCAACATTCCTCTCTCTCCCTCGGATGATGAGTTAGCTACTAGGATGATGTATGATATTCTGAATACACCATCTAGCACACAGGGAGAATCATCTACTCAGTCAGGGGGAGTAGTCGATGACAGTGACTCCTCCTCTGAAGATGAAACTGAAGCAGATGACCAGAACAGTCAGGAGGAACAGGTTCCAGTTCCTGAAAGTCCACAAGCATCTACGAGTGATGCTCCTTCGACTTCGGAACCTCAAACTCCAACTACCTCAGATGCAGAACAAAATGTTCATAATCTCGGTTCTGAGGTGGCTGTTCCTACTACTCCAGGATCACGACTAAACGTCTATCATCCCCTTGACAATGTTATTGGGGATGTCAGATCAGGAGTACAAACCCGAAATCAGCTATACTCAGCTGATTACGCCTCGGTTATGGAGAAAGGTTACATTCATGATGGTGCTTATCGATGTTTTGTCTCGCAGGTTGAGCCAAAATATGTCAGTGAGGCACTAAATGATGAGGCGTGGGTGAGTGCCATGCAAGAAGAACTTCTGCAGTTTAAGAAGTTAGGTGTATGGACTCTGGTTGATAGACCTAAAGGTGCTAAAGTCATTGGCACCAAATGGGTACTAAAATGCAAGAAGGATGACCAAGGAGTCATTATCAGGAACAAAGCTCGACTGGTGGTTCAAGGTTTTCGCCAAGTCGAGGGGATTGACTATAATGAGGTGTTTGCACCCGTGGCAAGGATGGAAGCTATTCGTATCTTCCTTGCCTATGCATCGTACATGAAGATTAAAGTCTACCAATTAGATGTGAAGAGTGCATTCCTTCATGGGGAAATCAGGGAAACAGTCTATGTAAGTCAACCCGAGGGATTTGAAGATCCTTATCATCGGGATAGAGTTTACAAGCTCGACAAAGCTTTATATGGGCTTCATCAAGCTCCTCGAGCTTGGTATGAGAAACTCTCGACTCATCTTGTGAAACACGGCTTTCGCAGGGGAGTCATTGACTGTACACTGTTTATTAAAGAAAAGGATGGCGACCTACTGCTTGTACAGATATATGTTGATGACATAATCTTCGGGTCAAAGAACGAAGAGTTATGCAAAGAGTTTGAAGCAGTGATGAAGAAAGAGTTTGAGATGAGTGCTATGGGGGAGATGAAGTTCTTTCTCGGGTTACAGGTGGATCAAACACCTAATGGAATCTTTCTACATCAGACCAAGTATGTAGGAGACATTCTCAGTCGCTTTGACATGGAGAATGCTTCTGCTGCTGGGACTCCACTTGCTACGAATCATGATATAGCACCTGATGAGAATGGAGATCTAGTAGATGCCACTATGTACCGAGGAATGATTGGATCCCTCATGTATCTCACTGCCTCAAGACCTGATATTATGTATGCTACATGTCTATGTTCTAGATATCAGGCTAAACCAAAGGTCAACCATCTGATCGGGGTCAAGAGGATTTTTCGTTATCTGAAGGGTACACCCACACTTGGATTGTGGTATCCTCATGATGATGACTTTGAGCTTACCGCGTATAGTGACTCGGATTACGGGGGCTGCAAGATGAACTACAAGTCTACATCAGCGGGGTGTCAATTCTTTGGGAGAAGATTAGTTACCTGGCAGTGTAAGAAGCAGACATCGGTTGCATTGTCAACCTGTGAAGCCGAATATGTTGCTGCTGCAAGTTGCTGTTCACAAATCATCTGGATTCAACAGCAAATGCGGGATTACGGTTTAAAATTCTCATCTACTCCTATTTTTGTTGATAACTCTGCTGCAATTGCAGTAACTAAAAATCCGGTTCAACATCCTAAGACCAAACACATCGGTATTAAATACCATTTCATAAGAGATTGCTTTGAAAAGAACTTAATTGATGTGGTTAAAATTAATACTGATTTTCAACGCGCTGACCTCTATACTAAAGCCTTTGATAAACCACGTTTTCAATATTTGCTAGAGGTCAACGGCGTTAAAAAGAAAAGTGAGGTAATTCCTGATGATGATAATGTGTAGTCCGATGTAGTTTAGTTAAAGTTTATTTTATTTTATTTTATTTGTTTTATTTCGTCTGTTTTATTTAAACTCATGTTATTTTGCTGTTTATTAAAATCCTAAAATAATTAAACCAGAAATGATTTTAGTATTTTAGGGGGAGAATATGTCAGCAAGTTAACAAAAAAAAAAAAAATTTGAGGGAGAAGGAGTAACTAGCTGAAATAAGGTAGATTGTGTCTGTGATACCGATTCAATACCTTTGGAAAATGATAGTACACAGGAACAAATCAAGAGGGACTTTAAAATTTAAGTTTTGAAAAGATGCAAAAGTTCAAAGTATAAGTCTGTGTAGTCTAAGCAATATAAAAAGGGAAGATGATAGAAAACTGGCAACTCCTAAGGTGACACAAAGAAAGTAGACTTAGAGGCTGCTAGACCACAAATGATATGTTGGTAGATTCAACACAATAGACAATTAGACCTGATTGGTGATCTCAAGATCAAACTAAGTTGTTCAACTGACTGTGGGCTTCCATCTTATCACTGGTTAACACAATCAAATATATTCCAATAAGGGGTAATGAGCAATTAAACGCCACAAATGTGTGCGGATGACCATAATTAGAGCAAAGCAAGAAAAAATGAAAGACAAATGCAATAAAGCTAATGACTTATGTTGTTGGTGCATTTTGTGTAAAATAAAATAAGCTGCTCTAACAAGGAGATAGGTTATGTGCCTCTCTGCTGTGCGATGGCACTGACCTGAGGATAAGCATAACCTAGATATTCTAGAATTCATTGTTGTTTGCCGCCTCTCTGCTGTGCGATGGCACTGACCTGAGGACAGGCTTCTCTTTGAAAGCTCTAAGAATAGTCTCTTCTTGTAAAAATACCCGTAGACCGCTCAAAAGCTCCTGAGGAATGTTGATTACCATATAAGTGTGGGATCCACAAATGTTAGTTGAAATAATTAAACCTAAATAAGTCACCAGTCTGTGTCAAAAGTCTGTGTATGGATTTAAGTGGACAAACATACTGACAATCATTGTGGCTACATGCTCAAAGGTTCAAATCAATGTGAAAATCTAAGAGTTTCAGTATGATTTCCTTAAGTTGCTAACGACTCTGGATGAACACCGAGAATTTGAGCATCAAAAGTTTAATAACTAGTCCCAAATGATTTGACTTACCTGTATGATTCCAAAATTGAATTGGTCCAGATATGATCAATCTAAGTTGAAGCTATCTACTCCCGAACCAAATCCCGTAGATATCAATCTCTGGATTTATCTCTCACAAAAAGCCAAAAATAAGTTGTTTATGTAATTAGTTAAAGATTTTTAAATTAGTTAGTCGTTTTAAATTTTAATTTTAGTCGTGTGTCGGGCTACATCAGGAAAATCAGAAGGGAATCAACTCACTAAAAGGGTCATGTCTGAGATGACCATATGTGCTTTGAAAGTTTAAAATAGTCACGTCTGAGGTGACAAAGTGTTTTTAAAAGGGTCACGTCTGAGGTGACTAAAGTGTTTAAAAAGATCACGTCTGAGGTGATCAAAATGTTTTCAGGATAAAATGATCATGTCTGAGATGATCAAAGGCTCATAACGTTAATTTCAAAAAGTAAAAAGGGGTTTTAAATGTAATTGGTAAAATGGCAGAAAATTAACTAAGTATGACCCATTCGCACGAATGGACCATACGTATGGACTACCATACGAATGGAATCCATTCGCACGAATGAACTATGAGTATGGACCATCAAACCGAATGGCCCATACGATTAGTCCAGTCGGAGGCTTAAGTGCGAACGAGTGAGTCAGTCGCACGACTGAAATCCAGTCGGACGACTGGAGAAGGGCGACTGACCCAATCGCACGACTGAGTCCCACTCGCACGACTGAAAGGTGCGTATGAACTCAGTCGCACGATTGGATCTAGGGTTGGTATAAATAGAGGAGGAGTCGGTCGCAGAGACTCATCACCCTCAAAGAAACCCTAAATCGCACGACTTAACCAAACTCTGCCAAAATTTCCTTTGATTCCTAATACACCCGATTCTTGAGTACTGATCATCTCCATAGATTCTACAGGTAATTTGTGGTGAAGAGCAAACAAAATAACGATCCAATTGATTCTAGATCTGCAAAATTAAGACCCGAAAGCAAACGAGACTTAAACGGCATAATAACCTAATTTAACTACTCAAACAGAGGAAATTAAGTGTGTTAGGAGTTATAAGAAAGTATTGCGAGTCTAATGAACCAGAACACGAAGTCTAAAACTCAAAATTGATGAAAAATTAATTTGAATTGAACGGACAGGATGTCATACGATTGGACAAGCGGATGAACTTCAGTCGCACGACTGAAGGGGGCAATTTACTTAACCACACGACTGAATCATGCGTATGAGACTCAGTCGCACGACTGGTGTAACCGCATAAGATTACATGCGCATGAGTTCAGTCGCACACTCAGTCGTACGCATGAGATCATTCGCACGGCTGAACCTCAATCGCACTGTTCAGTCGCACGACTGATTTCAGTCGCACAACCTCAATCGCATGACAGAAACTTTCTATTCAAGTTTAAGTGTTTCATTATGCTCTTAGTCAAAGGTACTAATGTTTATATTGCTATGTGTTACAATGGCGAGTCGATGGAACATGAGCACAAAGCATAACATATGTGCTCATCTGGATTTGACATCCAGGAACGCAGCTGACTTCTCAGGCATCATTACGTTTCTGTTGAGATCCAGGATTGCTCATGCTATCTCTACACCATGCACGCCGTATAGATCAGTGCAGCAGGCCTTCTGGGAAGGCGCGACTGTTGATAGATCCTCTGAGCCTCATTGCATCAGGAGTACGATCTTTGGTGAGGCTATTACCATCTCAGAGGAGGATTTGAGGATTGTTCTACAGTTAGGGGATGATGCTGATTGTCCTACTCGTCTACACCCCCTCACGGTCAGAGGATGTTTTATGAGAGCCAAGTACTCTGGGGACATCAATGCTGGGGTACTCAACAAGAGTAACCTCTGTCCCCAGTTCAAGTATCTTGCGCATGTTCTACTGAAGTGCATAGCATCGAGGAAGGGAGGATTTGATGAGTTGTCTGATCAGATCCAGAACGCCTATGCTGCATTGGTGCTGAACCACCCGTTCAGCTTCTCCAAAATGATCTTCACCTACCTGGTGGAGAACATTGAGGGGAAAGGGAAGGAAGGCTTCTGCATGTATCCGAGGTTTATGCAGATGATTATAGATCAGAAGCTTCCCTCCCTGCCAAAGGAGAAGGAGGATGCTGTAGTGCTCGAGGTCATGGATGACACTACGCTAGGCAGGATGAAGGTGTACAGGGGGAAGCAGGTGAAACCCCCTGTCAGGAGGTTGTTTGGGCATCTGGCCCGTGCTGACTATGTGGCGCCAGCCAAGAGAAAGTGGCGCCACGATGACAGTGATTCAGATGTAGAGCAGATTGCTATACCAGATATTGACTCAAATGATGATGATAGCGGCGACGCCGGGGATGATATGCCTGCTCCACATAGAGGCACTGATTCAGACGTTATTCCCCCGGGGTCTGCCACTGCCGGAGAGGTTGCTGAGACGGCCGGTTTCCATCAGGAGTTCGTAGTTGGTGATCAAGAGGAGGAGGAGTCGGATGAGGAGCCCCTCACTAGGACTGTGGGAAGCAAAGTTGTTCCCACAGAACACGGGATTAGGGTGGTTGGTGTACACCCTCGGGACTCCTCAGAGAGAGAGACTGACCCGAGCTATGCTCCGGGTTCAGTGGGCAGAGTTGCAGGGGGAGCATCCACTTCCACCGGGACTAGGAGGAAGAGGATGGCTCAATCCCACGGACTGAAGAAGAAGAAGCGTCGCCTGACCTTCGTTACCACTGCTGCCACTACTTCCACCACCACAGCCACCACTACCACCACCACTGACATACCACCCATCACCACAGCCACCACATCCAGTACAGCTACCACAGCCACCACCTTACCTACCACCACTGTATCCTTCCCATCCACCACCATACCATTCACACCTACATCACCAGCACCAGCCTACCGACCCATATTCACCACTGCCACTACCACCACCACCTCACATCATGCCGGACCTTCAGCCCAGCCATCACATGCTTATGGATCTACTCTACCTCACATCGGGGTAGAGGAGCAGCTGTCGGCGCTTAACCGTATGGTAATGCGCCTGCTTGCTGCAGATGAGGAGAAAGCAGCGCAGATTCGCCAGCTGACCGACCTGACTGCTGCCCAGTCTCAGCAGATGGCAGAGCAAGCTCGGGTGATAGATCAGCAGACCTAGCTAATCGATGCTCAGAGAGTCGAGATGTCCCAACTCCAGGACCAGCAGGCCCAATCAGCCAAACGTATAGAGGAGTTGGAGACTACCAACAAGACGATTATGCTGAGGTTAAAGGGGTCAAAGGATGAGCCCTTGAAGATAAAGAAGGGTGATGGGGATGACGGAGATGGTAATGATGAAGATGATGATGATGATGAGGAAGATGATGAGGATGAGGAAGAGACTGAGGAAGAAAGGACAGAAGGTAAAGATGATGATGACGAAGCAGAAGGAGGGGATGCGGCTGCATCGGCCTCTGCTTCTGGTCAAGAACGAAGATCTAAGCATCAACAGGACCAGTCATCTACCACTTCTGCTCCTCCGAGCGACACGCCCATGATTCAAGACAAAAGTACAGATTAGATGTCTTATGTATTTATTTATTTTGTATTTGAATCATGTAATGAAAACAAGTGTGTTGAATGTTTATATATTAAGTTGATATAATTCTGTTTGATTACTTACTAATGGTTTATGTGTTGAATGTTTAAATCAAACAGATCCAAACTTTCAAAGGGATGAGTTTGACATTGCTCCCCTTCAACAGGTCAAGACTCAACTAACCATGATTCTTGATCTGCAAGGGATTGTAAGAAGGTCTGTGAGTTATACCCCTGAAGAAGGGGAAATAATTCATGACCTATCTGATGAGCAACTGGCAGAGATGTTCAGACTCAATCCTGATGAAATTGTCAAGGATGCTCCAACAGTTGATTCAACCAGTGATGAAGAACTAAATGACGTTGATGAAGTGGAGGTTGAAGATATTACTGCAGAAGAGTACCCTCAGTATGCTGACACCGAGGGTAATGTGGTCCCCAATCTGGGTGAGTCCCTAGTCAGTGATACGTTTGAGGTACTAGACAAGATGGAGCAGGAAACCGAAAAGACTGAAGGAACAGCCCAAGCCTCCAATGATGACGTAGACATTCGCAAGGCTGAGTGGGCTGCCTGTTTTGAAGAAGTGAGAGCCCAGCGTGCTGCACCAAAGAAAGATGCCTACACCAAGCTCTACAGAGTCAAGAAACACCATAAGGTGTCAGGCAGGATTATTGCATGGGCTTATTTTGATGACCTTAACGCGTATGCAGTTAAGAGGGAACAGGGCATAGAGTACTTCAGGTTCCCACATGATCTGAAGACTCTACCTGGTTTTGAGCTCAACCAGCTGGCTAAACTAAAGCTGCTGTATGCTGACCCAAGAAAGATGTCAGGCTGGTTCGAGGCTGCCCTGAAGAAGGAGTACCACACCAGATGGGTTAACTTCAGACCACAACAGCCTACGAGGTACATAAGAAGGTCTGAGGTTGATGCCATTACTGGCAAGCCCAAGATTGTGTTGAAGTGGAGTCCTCCGCGCACTATGTCGAGAATCCCTCTCAGGGAAATGCCATAGGACTTCACTCCACACTTCAAATGGTGGTACTATGATTGGAGAACTGCTGAAGCTGTCATAGTTCTGAATAAAGAAGGCCAAATGGATACTATCAGGGTATTCGACCCGATGTGGCTAACCAACTTGTCTGCTAATGATGTCTATACATTATACAAGTGGCCACTGTTCTATGACACACAAGACATTGTACAAGCCCTCCAGTTCCAAAACATTATATGACTTTGCTTTGCGTTTGAGATTCACGCAGGAGTCACCAAAGAGGAGAAGTACAAGAAGTATAAGGAGGTAATGCAGAAGACAAGAGATTAGATAGATCTAGGTCCAAGGGGGAGTTTGTTGATGCATGTATGTCCCTAGATCATGATTTGTAATGTAATGAATCTTGTCTGTCTGATTTCGATGTAATTGTATTGATTAATGAAATGACATGAATTGTTTGTTACTTGTGATGTTTAATATTTCATTAATGAGTCGTGATTGAATTGATTGGGTTTATGATTGTTTGAATGGTTACACAGTATGTTATATTAATTAAAACATTCAAACTTAACTTAATGAAGTTCTCATGCGAATGGCCCATGCGAATGGACCACACGCATGAATAACTTCATACGACTGACTCAATCGCACGACTGAACCTGGATCAGTCGTATGATTGACACATAAGATTGACTCAATCGCACGACTGAACACTCAGTCGTGCGGATGAATCAACCGAATGGTTCAATCGCACGACTGAACCATACTTATGGTTCAGTCGCACGATTGAACAATACTAACCTATAAATAGACCCAATTCGTGGAAAAACGTAAGCATTCATCCCATTACGATTCCAGACGTACCCTAGCCGTCCAGAGACCTCCCAAATCGTTCTCCAAGTTCACAAAACACTTTAGATCGATTCCTAATCGATTTCTAACGTTGGATTCAATTCTTGATTGATTCTTCGTGTGTTCTCACTGATTGGATCGCCAATCAAATAGGATTCCGTACTATTTGAGTTGGTTTAACACGCTAATCACTAGGTATTTCGTTCAAATACCAGGTCCTAACAGTTTCACCCCAAAATAGTGTGAAAATATGAAAAAGGGGCAAGGAAACTCACGTGGTCAAATAAGTATATTAGGGAGATTAATAAGATTAATAATAAGCGTCGTTCCAAAGTCGTATCGTCACAAGATACCTAAATATATATGTTCACAAGGTTAAAATTTTACAATAAGCTTAATAAATTAACATAAACTAGGTTCAATGTGATGTTTGGGGACTTTATCAATTATATTTAACAATTGAGAAAACAATTATATATTCGTGAGAACAACATACTTATATTTTATATAAATATACAATAAGAATAACATTTATAATAGTTGTATAATATTTATATAGTTTTAATAAAGTTTTATAATTAAATAAAATGAGCACGATTTAAACAATAACTTAAGTAAACAATGGTTGAAATAATAAACTAGTATTTTTAAGTCTAAATTTCATAGAATATATATATTAACTATAACATTCACTTTAGAATTTTAAATAAAATATAAGAACATTTTTAATAATAAATTGCAGAAAAATATTTAAATGGTTTAGAATATACGAAATTTATAAAATGAATATTCTTATAGAAATTTATATATATATATATATATATATATATTTTTAAAAGCTGTAAAACAAGTAAAAAAAATGTTGGAGGTCACTGGGTTCGAACCCGTGACCTCTAACTGAGAAGGTGAACATGGAACCAGTAGACTAAAGGCCTCAGCCGCGTTTAGATTGGGTTTTTAATTGTTTAGTACCAAAGTTAAAACAACCCCCAAATTTCCACATGAACCCTAGTTCAAACGAACCCAAAATTGAGGATCAATTCGTGTAAGATAGCCGAATTGATGTTAGGGATTTTAATCCCTATGAAAAATCGAGTGTGTAGGTGAAATCAATTACCCGATTTCAAAGTGTTAATACGAGATCGAGCGATGAACAGGTCGCGGCCTACGCACAACTTTGGTGGTTGCTCCAACGATGTTGATAAGCAAATTCGTTGTACAGGAATCTTCCAAGGATGATTAGGAACAATAGCCCTTTATCAATTTGAGGTTAGGATGCGTGAAAGATGATGAACACCTCGAGTGCAGGTCGTGTTGATGCGAGAGAATAGTTCGGATTGTTTGAGAATGATTCTGATGAAATTACGATTGTTAAGAGTTTAAGGAATAGCTAACGTTCGATTTAGTTACAACTAATTTGATTATTATGGTGCTTTGATGGTCGAACGGCTTGAACTTGATGGCCGACGGTTACATAGCTCGAACGACACACATAATCAACTTTAAACTCAAATTAAAGTGCACATAATGGTTCGAAACGTTTTCCCGAAGCTTTTGGCATCTTTTGGACTTGAAATTGAAGGTCAAACGGCCGTTTTGGCCTTGCCGGCGCCGCGCCGGAGCTTCGCCGGCCGGCGGCCGGAAAGTCGGGCAAGAAAAAAGGGGGGTGGGGTTGGTTTTAATAATTTACAGAAACGGTCCCTGAAGTTTCAACCTTTGTTATCTTATGCCAAAACATTTACTTTAGAGTTCCAAGATTAGCAAATTAACCCCTTAACTTTTAAGTTTCAACCCTTTTTAAGTTTTATAATTTTTATAAATTGTTATTATGTTTATTAATTATTATTATCATGATTATTATTATTATTATTTTTATAAATAGTTATTATTAAGATTATTATTATTATTATTATTATCATTATTGTTATTATTATAATTATTATGATTATAATTTATTTATTAAGTAATAAGGATGTTATTAATCTTTAAACTAAAGAATTAAAAGTAAAAAGAATTATAAGCATAAATGGTCCATAAGTTTCATAAATTGCCTAAATAACCCATATAAAAATTAACAAAATTAACTTTTAATTAACGGAAATTACGAGATGTTACAGCCTCCCTGTAGGGAGTATCGATTCCTTTGAGAGTCTTAGTAAAAGTTTTCTGGGAAACTTAATGCAGTAGAAAAGATACACGAAAGATCACGTGGAGCTACATAATATCAAGCAAATAGAGGATGAAGACCTCCTGACATTCATGGAAAGATACAAAGTAGAAGGATTGAGCATCAATGGGGCAACGGAGCAAATGCTAGTATCAGGCTTTATACATGGTATGAGGCCAAGACAATTAATAGAGGATCTAAATAGGAAAATACCCAAGATAATAGAGGACGCAATGGAGTGGGCGAAAGCTTTCCTGAGAGGAAATGAAGCCGTGCAAGGTCTTAACGGCAACAAGAAAGGAAAACCCTCCGGGTGGAAGGGAAATTAAGTACCTGCCCGAAACCATCACCCTCGTTTCTAGCAGTTCGCGGAAAGACGGGGCTCACACACCACATACGAGTCAAGGAGACCTTACGAGAAAGCATCACAACAAAGACACATGCACAATGACCATCATGAGGACAAGACTCGGTCGGTCCAATTTACTACTCTCTCAAAAATAAGTTGGAGATACATCAATTCCACTTAATAAGTGGTCAATATAGAGCTGGTGGTCAATATAGAGCTGATTATTATTCGAGACCAAGAAAGCAATGGAGGAATATTACGTGTAAGATGGGGTGATAAAGGTTTCTGGGACCATATTGAGAAAGAGCCTATCCTAGATAATGTTATGAGGTATATCAGATTGACTGGTTTTGCTGGTGTAATCGAGTGTGGTTACCGCAAACTTGATTGGGGAATTATCTCTGCTTTGGTGGAGAGATAGAGGCCAGAGACACACACATTTCACTTTCCGGTTGGAGAAACTTCATTAACCCTTCAAGATGTATAAGTTTTATGGGAGTTGCAGGTTGATGTTGTTTCTACCTAGGGGTGTTCATCGGATCAGATAACAGATTATTTGGATTTGAAAATTTCATGACCGTATCCGAAATCCGGTTCCATCCAAATAAGGATATCTCTATCCGATCCGAATTTATCTGAATTCAATTTGGATATATCCAAATAATCCGTATATAACAAATAACAATTTTATTATTTTTTTGTTCCTAATTTTGTTGGCTAGTTATTTATTCTTAATATGTTATTAGTTTAAAATCACAATAAAATATATAAAATTAAAAATACAAGCTTGACTTGAACAGAATTTGAAACATAATAGGTAATTTTATAGATACCAAAGATTAAAATCTCAAACTTAGAACAATAATCGATTATTGTATAATTTTTTAGGATTAGAGGATTAAAATTTGTAAGATTCTTGAGGATTGAATTTAAAACATAATAGGTAGTTGGGTAATGAGTACTGTGATAGAAAAATAACTGAATTTTTATTTCGATTAATCAGATATCCGAATAATCCGAATAAAAATTGTGATATCTCGAATCCGATCCGAATATCCGAATAAAGATTCAGATCGGTTTATTCGGATATGGATACGGATCATATTTTGTATATTTTCGGATCTCAGATTTATTGAACACCCAATTTCTAGCTGTGATTATATCATGAATGCAACTGAAAATTTAACGAGGTTTGAATATTGACGGGCTCTCAACTCGCTACACATGCTGTAAGTAATTACAAATTAAACCTACCATATTTTTTAAAGGAAATAAGTGGATGGAAGATGTTTGGCGAAATGTGATGAAATAAAAATGTTAGTGGTATTTATAGGTGTTTTTTTAATAATAATATATTTATTTTTATAAATAATATTTATATGTTATAACATAAAACAAAAAATAATAATAATAATAATAATAATAATAATAATAATAATAATAATAATAATAATAATAATAATAATAATAATAATAATAATAATTATTATTATTATTATTATTATTATTATTATTATTATTATTATTATTATTATTATTATTATTATTATTATTATTATTATTATTATTATTATTATTATTATTATTATTAGTAATAATACTTTAAAACAATAACCGATAAACATAAAATAGTAATAACACTTAAACAACAATAACTAGTAAACATCTATTAATAACAATATTTAAACAACCATAACCGGTAGACATCAAATAATAATAATACTTAAACAACATTCTTCTCATGAATGTAAGTTTGTACAAGTATTCTTGTTACGACATGCTTGTTTACATATGAAACATCTACATATAACAGGTGCATCTAGGTGATGAACGTCCATCTCGTTGTGCATCCTTCTTGTGCGTCTCCTACTTCGTGACGTGGTGATTGTTTTATGGATCTTCTCTAATCCTCCAACCCGGGTTTGTCCAATAATCAGGGTGACGAAGTGGGTAAAAATGACCATTATATTGTTCTTGATAAATGGTAATAGTATAGGCCTGATGAACAATGTTAGATTCACCTCTATGGCGACAAATTGCAATTGCATGTGAGCATGAGAATCTTTGTATTTGCCACTTACCACACGTGCATGTTCTGTTTTTTTTATTCCACTGTATAATCATTTCCATCGGCTTCATTTGTTTGTACCTTTGACAAAACCTTGTACCTCACCTCTCTGTAATCAAACTCTTATATGATATGTTCATGCGAGTTAATATCACGATCATGAAACAAACATCATGTGTGAGGGGGTAACATTGTGTTGCAGTTTGATGCGATGTCAGTGTGTATATTAAATTGTTTGATTGTTTTCTTGAAGGTACAACTAATAATAGCTTTTACTGGCATAAGCCTGACCCCTCGCAACGTATTGTTGAAGCTTTCTGGAATGTTCGTCGTCAGATTACCCCACCGACAATGCTTTTTATCACGTTGAAGCGTTCATTTACTCTCTTTGATAGCTTTGAAATATTCCCACACTTTCGGATTGAGGCATTTCATTCGACTTATGCAATAGTTATACTTCCTTTGTTAGGTGGTGCTCCTTGAATTTGTGTGTAAAGTTACTTCAAACATGTTGAAGACAAAATCGATGGACAACATTATTTTTCCACTCTTCAAGACTATTCATTACACGAATAATTTCTTTGTGACTATCAAAAATAACAAGCAACTTTTTTCCCAAACCAATTGAATTGTGATAATGTGCAATGTGCGACCGGAATTGCTAGAAAAACCAACTCTAACTTTCTACCGTCTCTTCTTCTACACTTGAATAAGCTACCGACATGAGTTGCTTGCATTTTTGGTAACTGCAATTAACATTTTATCATGCTAGGATCCTTTTAAGAATGTGTCGTTAACAAATATCATTGGCTGACAATACTTAAATGCCTTTATTACTGGACCAAATGCCCAAAACACGAATTTAAATGTATAATATTTAGATGAACCAGTCGAATGATGTAACCATTCCACAACAGTAGGGTTAGTCTCTTGTAATGGGTTGATATACGTAGGTAATTGCTCAAAGTTACTATTCCAGCTATCATAAATACCCTCAATAATAGCTTTTCGAGCTCGCCAGGCTTTATTATACGAGACATCAACATTCAGCATGTCTTTTAAATATGCTTGAATTTGTTTAATGGGAAAAGCAATGTCTTCATGAACAAAGTGGATGATACGGGTAACAATATCTTTGCATTTGAAACTTGTATCAAAGTAGTTGTGTGCATTTACCCATCTTGAAATTCTCCACATGTGATGATAGCAATTCTTAGAAGCATACACATACCATTTACATGCTGGACCATGGTGAAAATTATTGTTGTAATTAGGGCCAGTGCTCTGGCATTTTTCTCTCCATCTTGAACGTTTACTTTCAACTACTATTGCCTCCATGTTACATGCAAAATTTCATAACCACACCGCATGCATCACTTCGTCTTTTGTTTTAAAGTACATGACAACACAGATTACTTTTGACTCTTCATTCCATATATCTATGTGGTCTTCATCGTCAAAATCAACAACTTCATAATCTCCCCGAGGATCTTCTGAATAGCTCATCTCCCCGTAAGATCCTGGATTAACCCAAGAATTCTAATGGTCTGGAACTCCATAACCGTTGTTATCATCATCACTAGATTCTTCATGTGATGGAATTGCTTTAGTATCTTCACCGTTGTGTGAAATACCATCATCTAACTTATCAAACCCTTCATTATCATCGTCATGCCTATCAATATTTCCAAGCTTGTAACTACATGACGGACCGAGTTGATAATAAGAAACATATTCGAATTTAGTATTGCTTGACGGACTGACTTGATAATTGGGTTGTTGGATAGACATTTTCGGCTCTATGATAACATAAATATATTTTTGGAAATTTCTACATTTTCTCCCAAATAATATAACAATTCTAGAGTTAAGTCATTGACAATTTTAGAAATCTAAGAAAAACCACCGTATGAGTAATATAATTTGAATTTCAAATTATAACACTTCTTTGAACTTGAAGATGAACAAAAATAAAATCCACAAATTATTCGTATGACACTCTATGATGAAGAATAATAGTTGAACTTCTCGTACAATCATCACACATAATATTTTTTAATGAAATATTACCACCCCAGAATAACTGTAAGAAGTATGGTCGAGACATAATAATAAATGAGCTTTAGTAATTTATTTTCAGTGAAGTTATGAGAAGAAGGAAAGAATTTATAGTGTTTATCATATTGAATAATTGAGCACGAAACACAACAAAGTTTTTTGAGAACTCGCCCCTCCCATGGGCGAGTTCTAACAAGAAGACAAATGCATGTGAATTGCGTGAATCAGTGATTTGATGTGACACTAGCTTTTTGAGAACTTGTCCTTCCCATGAGCAAGTTCTAATAAGAAGACAAATGCATGTGAATCTTGAACAGGGTGCGTTAACCTAGGTGTCAGTACCCACCCTTGCTAAGGGTGGGTACCCTACATGTCAAAATCCAAAAAAAACTCCTTGTCACTACGCATCTCCAAAAAAATACTATTTAGAAAAATTTGATATTTTGACCTTTGTCTTTATTATATTATGTCATGACAATATTTTTTATAATCAATGCCTTTCTTCTTTTTCTATTAAGTTTTTCTTCTACTTTTGTTATTTTTTTGAATAACTCTAATATTAGGGATAAAGTCCTACTTACTTGCATCGAGTCACGGGTGACCATTTTTAATTTGGCTTACTCACGCTTTATTTTCTTTCTTAGCCGCAATTTGCTATTACTAGTTTCATCTAATTGTAGCCAAGGCATTTACTCTCCATTGCGACTTAACTACTTCGGTCCTGATTGCGACCAAAACCTAATTACCCGTGCTAAAGTGTATCTACCCTTGACTTGATTTGGTTGCGTTTTGTGTCCACTTGATATATTCTTCTTCAGTCGCGACTTCTTATTGCTCATTCCTTCCGGTCACGAGTGTGTTGTGTCGCATGCGAGCCACAACCCACCTTTTTTGTCTCATGGCTTAACTAGTAGTGACGGGGTACGCGATGTAAACCCACCACACAATATTATGCGTGCGAGTATTCCCGACGATTAATGAGTAATAAAAAAACACAATTTATAAAAAAACACAATATAAAATACAATAAGATGTGAAGTCATAGTTACCAATACGGCAATACCCGTTAGGTATGGTGCTCCGTTTGGTTAAATCCCTAAACTTGAATCCAAAATATAGTAACCGTTTGATCCAACAGCATCTAGCAGTAATTAACATTCCACGTTTCGTTCCTTGATTGGCTGCTTTTGCTTTTCACATTCTCTTTTATCGCTAATGCAAAATACGGGAGAAGGAATAAGAAACAGCGATCACGGATCGTAAGCCAAAGATTTAGATTTTAGATACACACCTGTTTTGTTTCACTCTTTGATTCATAAACTTTTTGCTGCCAAATTAGGTTTTTTTCTTCTTTCTCAATCCCCCGTTTGATATACAACTGCACGGAATTCGCCGGCAATTGATCAATAATACCCCGAGGGTTTCAAATCACATTGAAAGAAATGGTGAATTCAATGGTGGAAAGAGCAACAAGCAGTATGCTTATTGGGCCTGACTGGGCCATGAATACTGAGATCTGCGATATCTGCAATCATGATCCTGCGTATGTGCTTTCTTCTTTGTGATCTTCTTGTAATTCCAAATTATGTTAAGCATTATGAAGTGATCTTGTTTTCTTATCTTTGTTGAACAAGATAACCGATGTGTATGCCTTCGACGTGATTCTACTTTTAGGACTTCGTTATATCAGGGGTTATTTGATTGTAGTTTGTTAGCACTAAATGATAATTTATCAGATAATTTACTCTGAAGTGAAAGTTTGCAGGTTATGTTTTTTCTTTTATAATTTGATATGGAATTTGAGAATTTGTGGGCCTGTTTCTGATCTGGCTAAGCTAACTATGGGGGTTATTAGAATACATCTTTATCATGATTTGAGTTTACATCTTCTAGTTTTTGGTTGTTGATTGTGTAATCCAATGTGAAGTTTATGAAATTTACATAATGAAGTAGAAGTTAGGTCCATGCTGACAGTTGGTTTAATCCATGTTATAGTTTGAGTGTCATTCCTATCATTTTTACCACATCTGGTTTTGTTATGATCTGCGTTTGAAGAATTCAGAAGAGTTGTAATTGTAGGCTCTAGGCTCTGCTTGTTGTGATGGATATTTTATAATTGAGAGAACAAGGGGATAGAAGCTTGGACCATAGTAGAAGCTAATTTGATGATGGAAAAGATTAAGTACAAGCAGGAAAAATAAGGGGGAAAGTTGCCACTCATAAAATCATGACTAGATCTGCAATTCTAGTTTGTAGGCTCACATGGACAGGGTTTAAATTAGCTGTTCCAGCTCTATAATGATGACATCATTAGTGATCATTACTAGCGTTGATCACATCAATGTTGTTATCATTATAATCTTTACACTTGTTAATCTGGAACTTGTTCAGAAATATTGCAATGAAAGGAGAAAATATGTTTGTCATTATGAAAGGAGAAAATATGTCTGTCATTGTCAAGGAGATGAATGCTGTAAAAGAAGCTAATATAAGTAATCAAAATAGAGGAATGATATCCTTTGTTGAAGTAAAATATTTAGTTACATATATTTTGTTCATAGTTAATAGCTTAGCGGGATCTTCTTGGATATTGTTTCTTCAGGAATTTTTCTTCTCATGATAAGGTGGATTCATTCAGTTTGATTTAGCAAACCTACTAATCTTAGCAAGCAATTAATATTTAGAGTTCAAATGCAAATGTGATCAACATGGCTCACTATGCATTTCTGTTACTCTTGACGAATTGTTGAGTTTGTGCTTCATATGTGTGTATATCTAAAAGGTTTGATGAGAAAAAATTTAGGCTAGCAAGTGGAGTTTATGTTTATACAAAGGAAAGGCTGATAACAAGTGTAAATTTGTTATATGCTTATGAGTAATTAGTAATTGAATGTTAGATTACATAATACACAATACTAGGTGTTATAGCCAACTATTTAGCCTAATAGCGCTTATGGTTCATGTTAGAGGTGGCTTCCTTTTCTAATCTATGATAACCCTTATATGATGTAAACACACAAGAAGTAAAATTAATAAAACACTTTCGCATTTTTTTATCACATGTAATCAAAGCCTACCCTCTTAAATTTGTGGGTATTATGAGTACTTTTGGTATTGTAAGTACCCTCTTAGTATCCAAGTGTTGCCTTTTAAGTCTCCTTTGCACCTTTGGCCACCACCATTCGATTTTTGACTCGCGATGATCGTACCCATTGAGTACATTGTTAATTCTGTGCTTGACTCGTTGCCAACCTTTACCATTGTCGCCAATGTGCTGGCATGTGAGACCGCTTCAACAACCAACTACCCAAGGAATTTTTTTGTTAAAGTCGCCATACAATTTTGATACGCCACCCTTGTTATCATTGCCTCCCTTGGTATGCTATGATTTAGTTTTTGGTTTTGTAGCTTTCTACATTATGTTCCTTTTGAATACATTCTTCTTTTTCTTAACAAATGTGTTGGTGGATTAATTAATCAAGGTAATAGCTCTATAATGACTTATGGGCTTCTTTAGTCAAACTTGAGTGATTATTAAATCTCTTTTGTTGATAACCGATTTTGTTCCATTTTTTATTTGAGTAAATCTTAAGTTAGCCATTTGTTGTCAATATAAAACTTCAGTAATTATATTAGTTCACAACTTATGAAACTATTATACCAAAGAGTTCCTATTTGCAACCTTTCATTCTTATATATTTTCAAACATGACATTCTTCATGGGTCATCGTGTGTAGACACTCCAACCTAAAATGATGCAGTTAAAAACACAAAAAACAACTCCTTGATATTGGTTGAGCTCTTTTATTTTTAATGACTATAACTTTTGTGCTGATGCAATCTCATGTGCTTGCTTTCTCATTAATCAAATGTTGTTTGTTGTTCATAGCGGTGGTACTCTCATAACCGTGGTTTTGACCTAGTTGCAACAGGGTAGATCCAATTGAGTTGTGGATCCTATTTTGAGTAGTCAAAAGGCAGTAGCACAAATGGGGATAGTGGGGTAGAATTTAGTGGGGTACGTAGTAGTATCTTGTTTTAATGTTCTAGCTTAGGAGAGGAGTATTTGGTTTTCTCTGGTTTTGTAATTTGGAGACTGGTCTATCTTGAAGGACTGCATTGTTCTTGTATCTTGTTGCAATCAAGCCTACTAGTTCCCGTTTATATCAATTGGTTCCTTTGCTGGGAAATCAAATGGTGCCACAGACCTGGAGTTCACAAGAAGGAAGTGTTTCCAACCCTGATCATGTTGTTCAACTTGCGGATATCGCTGTAGCCTGCAAGGTTAGAATCTGGAATCACTTAAGGAGGATGTTGACGTGTTGAAATCGCTCGTAGAGAAATCATGCGGTGGGAAGACAGGGTTTGAAGATGGAGATTCTTCTTGGAACCACTACGGCAATTATCGACCAACCTGTAAAATCATATTCGCAACCTTCGATGGTGGTGACCCTAGAGGATGGATAACGAAGGCTGAGAAATATTTTAGATTTTACAACATTGCCGAAGAAGATGAGGTTGATGTAGCTGCCATGCATTTGGAAGGGGAAGCTTTAGATCTCTACCCTTGGTTGTCAGTTGACAATGTTATCACTTACCGGGAGGAATTGGTACACGTGTTGCAAAAGAATTTGTGTCCAACAGAATTTCAAAACCCTGACGAGTATCTCTGTAGCATCAAACAAACCGGCACCATGTACGAATATCGTCAAGAATTTGCAAAGAGATCAGCAAGGGTCTCTAATTGGCTGAACCACTGTCTTCTCGAGGTGTTTTTAAATGGGCTTAAAGAAGAATTGAAATCAGATGATCGCATTCATAAACGCCGGATGGTTTACAACACCATGAGTTTAGCTTTGAGTATGAAACGAATCTAAGGCAGATTCAAAATAGTAAGAATTCTCTCGCGCTCGCAAGCAACAAAGCTGATCCAGTGAACTCCAACGCGGTTTTATCACTTGCATCTTCAATTCCGGAACAACATAAAACATCTTTCGGTTTCTCTGATGCGGAAAAACAGGCCCGGTTCATTAAAGGAGAGTACTTCCGTTACGGGGATAAGTACAAACATGGGTACTTTTGCAAAACTGGTACTTTTTGTTGATAAAAGCAACCAACATTGAGGATCATACTGCCACCAACGTTGAGTGTAAAAAGTTCAATCACGAGGACATGGCGGAAATCAGCCTTCATGCAATATTGGGGAAGTTGTGCGTCTACTCTAATTATTTCTGGCACCATAAATTCATCGGAGATATTTATTTTGATTGATAGTGGGTCAACCTTCATTTTATTGCTAACTCTTTTGTTACGAAAGTGAACCTGCCGACGGAAACAGTGACCCCTTTTGGTGTGAGGATCGGCAACGACGAGATCATTTTTTGTAATAAGATTTGTAGGGATGTTATGTTAAAGATCTTGGATCTACACATCACTTAAGACTTTTATCCATTTTCGCTAAGGGGAGCCGACGTGGTACTCAGAGTTCAATGGTTGGCCACTCCCAATACCGTACAAGTTAACTGGAACATGATCGTCTTGGTATTTAATATCTCAGGTTGGGAGTATAAGCTGCAAAGTCAACCACCAGAAAGTCGAAATTCTGCACAGTTCCACCATCTCGCTGTGGAACCTTCGAGAAAGAACTGAATGAAAGCACTTTGTTATCTTACCCGACTTGAGGACAAGGCGTTTCTCCAGGCCGAAGAAGTGATACGTTATCGTGGGTTTGACCCAGTTATAATGGGGCAGATCCAATGGGTCGTGGATCTTGTTTTGAGTCGGCGAAAAGGTAGTAGCACAAATAGGGATAGTGAGGTAGAATTTAGTGGGGTAGTTAGTAGTATCTTGCTTTATTTATAATTTTTTTAATGTGCTAGTTTAGGAGAGGAGTATTTGGTTTTCTTTGGTTTTGTAATTTGGAGACTAGTCCATCTTGAAGAATTGCAATGTTCTTGTTTCTTATTTAATCGCAATCAAGCCTACTACTTCATGTTTCCATCATATTCCATTGTCGGTTCTATAACTAGCGTAACCAATGCTATTGTGCTAAAGAAATTTGGTAGCACTTTTAGTGTTCAAGATGCCCATCCTTAGGTCACTAAATTAGATTTCAAGTTTCTCAAGTGTGTGTTTTGTGGCTATTCTCTTCTTCAAAAAGAGTATCGATGTTCCTTTCCCTTGATTTTAAAAAGCGCACTGCTGGCAAACGGTTAGGAAAACGCCTCAGTTATGGTGAAGCGTAAGTGCGTAACAATTCCATGATGCGATAGTATGCAACGCTTCAAGCTTTTTCTATGTAAATGGGGGGGGGACAACTTGTGTTGCTCTGCTCTAGTGTTTCAGTTGACATTTTTTGAGTTACATGTTTGTTGTAGAAAGGGAAAGGGAGAGGAGAGGAGGTCATGAGAAAATGGTAAGGGAAAAGACAAACTTTAAGTTAGTGAGTCATAGTCCTATTTGTGTATTTGAGCAAAATGATTGGTAAGTGCATAATTCAGTTTACGTTTGTCCATTTGTTTTTAAAGTTTTAATTTAGCTTTATATTTTTAGATAGTTTTTTTTCTTTCTTTTTTTGTGTGTGTATTTTTTGGTTGTAGACTCCAATCTACGAACTGTTGTTTTTATTCATTTTTTTGGATTTTTTTCGCTTTTAAGTTTAATTGGTTGTATGCTTAACTTGTTTGATTGTGTATAGAGTTACAAAAATATGTATGATTATGTTTATTATCTTACTTTTTTGGTATTAAGTGATTAAAAGTTTGGTCTTATTATATAGAATTAATTTATAAATATTATATAATACATGGCGCTTCACGTACTTGAATATCTCAATTTGCCCTTAGCGCCTCACGCCTTGACTTTGGGACCTGGGTGCCTCACGCGCCTCATGACTTTTAAAACAAGCTCTCCCTACCTTTAACGTTTCGCTATCTGCTATCGAGAGGAAGAGACACAGATAGGGTGATCTGTCTTCACTATCTTAAAAGATTCTTTAGTTGTCTTCAGAGGATGTTACTTTCGTTGAAGATTCACCTTTTTTCTAGGTCAAAACTCTCCTAATCCAAGTGAGAATAACAAGTTATAGTCTACCACTTACCATCACATCTATCCTTGAGCAGCCTTCGATCTTTGCACACCTTTTGTCTTTTGTAACCATTCCTTTTTTCCAAGTATATCATAGGCGGCATCACTTCAATCTTATTCGTAGACACATCCAGTCAATTACCCTTTTGACATTAATTTTCCTACCGCTCTTCGTAAAGATAAATGGACTTGTGCTTATACACTTGCCTCCATTATTTTTTATGATAAACTATCACTACAGCTGCCTCGTAGAAACATTAATTCAATGATCCTTTGGCTTACATCAGATTACGTAATGTTATGATCGAGAGTTAGAGGCCCTTGATGAGAACGACACTTTGTGTGTCTATGAAAAGGAAATGGGTTACCAATGGGATTAACGATGAAAGTCAATTCAGAGCGCTCTCTTGCTCAGTTATATGGAGTGGATTATTTTGAGACGATTTTTCTAGTTGCTAAATTGTACCATGTTTTCCTCTCTATCTCTTTATTGTTAATTATTCATCATGCTCTGTTGAAACCCACACATTTGTTTAAGGTATAATCAACCTTTGGAAAATGCTATTTTCTAGCTAACTCACAAGAGTGTTCAATAATTATTTTTGGACATTGATCGACAAAACCAAATTAGGATGAGCAATTGAGTTTCTATTCGATCTTGGATTGTTCTCAAGTTATTCTTTTGTAGCTAATTAGCCATTATTTTGTACTTTAAATCCAAGAATATTCATTTCTAGGGAACTTGCCTAGTGTCCACATATATACATATGTATTTTAACTCGAAATCACAATAAAGAAGACACAAGCACATATGTAAGTTTGTGTATTCTTTTGGAAGATATGCTTGTAAGTGTTCTTATGTGGTCTTACAAACATGTTATGTTGTTTTTTGGTTGATCATCTTAACTCCTAAAAAACCCTAGACTATGCATGACGTTTTCAAGAAATATGATACACAGATATGGTTGAATTTCTAATTTAGTGTAACACCTTTTAGATCAATACATGTTGATTGAGGAAGGTAAATTCAAGTCTACAAAGTCCGTAGTTGTCAATAGCAAGTAGCAGTCAATACCTACATGCTACGTAGCAAATAACGGTATTTCATGTTTAGAGATACACTAGTAGAAACAAAAAGTAAACATTTACACCACCAAAATAGCTAAAATAGCAGTAAATCCTGCTTCTTTATAGCTAAAATAAACATTCGATGTTTATATTTATAAAAAATAAAGATATAATAAAAAATATAATAAAATAAAAACGTCACTATTTGTATGCTACAACCAAATAGTGATAGATGACCTGTACGCTACATAGCGCGCTGTAGCAAGCGCTATTATCACTATTGACAACTATGTATAAGTCAAATTCATGATTAAGGGATAATACTCAAGCGTAGCACCATTCAAACTAATATATATCAATATGGGTATAATCAATTCTTTCTAGGTTAGTTATGGTTGTTTAGACTCATGTTAGGTTTATTTAAGTTTCTATGAGGTATGTTTAAACCTCGTCAAATAAATGGTTTGCTCCATTATAATTTGTTTCAAAGGTATTTTGATCCGGCAGGTCTTATTTACATCAATTTGGAGTCTATGATCAATGAGAAGGTGGTTTCTTTGTTAATGGCCGACTACACTCATGACATTTGTACCTATATTGTCTTCTGCTTTCTAGGTTTGCCTATAGGTTGCATGAAGGAAAATGGGAATATAATGTTTTTTAAATTCTAATTGTATATTATCTATCCTCATTGTAACCCTATATAGAGTTCATCAATAGTACATTATGATTTGGTGTAAACTCTTACAAGCCATACATGTATAGCACGATATCGATCCTTCTCTTCACCCCTCTCTCTTTTCTAGCCATTGCAAAAACTTTGACCCTGATGGCCGTCATTGGCGCCGCTACTATCGAAGGAGCCATCGCCTTAAAACGACCGGTGCATCCCTTTTTATTGTCACTCTTCTCCATGTTAACCATTAAACTTTCTTCTTCTAATTACTTGGTTAAGTTTATAGAACCACTTAATCGAATGTAATCATAAAGAACTTGCAACATAGTTGGGCTAGCTTTTATAAGATATATAATGTTCTTATTTGCATAGTGGTTGGTGTTTACGGATCACATGTTTATGTGCACTTCTATGTTTTGCAATCTAATGATGTTCACTTTTGGCCTTGATTCATGTGGCACTAATAGATGAATGTAATTGTTATTCAGGCGAGCCAAGGATGTTGTTAAAGGCATAAAAAAGCGTATTGGAAGCAAGAATCCAAAAGTTCAGCTTCTTGCATTAACAGTAAGCACAAAAAAGAAAAAAAAATAAACTATTTGTTTGTGTGTAGATTTTCTACCCAGCGCTGAGTCTACCCTGTAGTTGCTCTTGAGGATCATTATTTGTTTGATTCAGAGTTGGTAGTTAATTATATCTCTCATTAGTTGTTAACTTTGTTTGTTTTGGGATGGGTGAAAGCTAGTTGCGAAACTTGACATATTTGCTGGAAATTTTCTGAGATGCTTGAAAGATGAATTTTAACATATATTGCTTTCTTTTCTCCCATTATGTGGCACATGATTTGTTTGAATTTAGACAGGACATCCTTGTAGATATGTTTATTAACATCAACTTGTTTATGGTAATTAAGCTATTGGAAACAATTATGAAGAACTGCGGGGATTTTGTCCATATGCATGTAGCTGAAAGAGATATACTTCATGAGATGGTGAAAATAGTGAAAAAGAAGGTAAGAGCTAGAGCATGGTTTAGAAAGTTGACATAACTTGGTAAATTGATGCAAGCATGACATAAATTCTCGTTTGCCGAATTGCAGCCTGATTTTCATGTAAAAGAGAAGATCTTAATTCTAATAGATACTTGGCAAGAAGCTTTTGGAGGGGCAAGGGCAAGGTATCCACAGTATTACGCAGCTTACCATGAGTTATTGGTACGTTAGCTGTGGCGTTGATCATTTCGATTAAGATTTCATCGTTATTTTCTTTTTTGTTAATTTACCTTGGAATTGAAAACATTGCTGACAGACTTGTTTATGTTCTTTCAGCGTCTTGGGGCAGTATTTCCGCAGAAGTCGGACAGACCAGCACAGGTCTTAACGAACCAACAAACACAGAGTAGTAGGTCATCATCGTATGCAAATAATCCAGATAATGGTAATGAAACAGCTGGATCATCTGAGTTTCCAGCCTTGAGGTATATCACATTTTAGTTTCTCATATGGAAATTTTGCTTATTTATTTAAAATATACCTGACTATTGGCTTGTATTACTATAGTCTGTTTGAGCAACTGTCAAATTTGCTGCATTGTGTGTGGCTATATTTTATAATGTTGACATATGCACTGTTGTATTTTGAAAAATTAATTGAGAGAAGAAGTGCCTAACCAGTAAAGGAATTCAGATGGCTGTAATAGAATATGCTGTCTTGATAACCATTCTCTCCGTGATAAGCATTTACATCCAGGACAGACAGAACATTCATCCTTGTAAAATCTCTCCTTGTGGTTTATAATACTACCCGCTGATTGCAGGACCTTGTAGTGCGTGTGTCAGAGATGAGCCATAGACTGGTATTGAATGTCTACATTTAACAGCACTTTGATGCCTTTTTCTTTCTTGTTGCCTCTCATCTTTGGCATAACTCTTTTCTCTCTGCTGAATTTTAGAAGCAATTTATCTGAGAGTGAGTGCAAAGTTGTTGGGAACTATAGTGTGGCATACACTTGTTCTCTCTCTTTTCATTGGCTTTATGATCTTTGAGAAAAATCATGATTACAGTAAAATGATACAATTAATGGTAAAAGCATGTTCATGTATTCTTATACTGATGATAAACACATTTGATATGGATTTTTATTCCAAATATCATATACTTACAAATACACTTACCTACCTTTAGAGTTGTATTTGAAAAAGGATTTGAAATGGAGAGTCTCATAGAGTTGTAACTATATGATTATGGATGTACATGAAAAGTGTTTTGGAAGTGGCCTAGAATGGTGCATCTGTCTGACAAGGCTCTTGATGAACTCTACATGCTTTTTGGTATTTTTTTCCTGTCATATTGGTGCTGGTATCTTATTCTGATGTAATGGAACATCACCTCTTGTATTACTCATGATTTGGTGTTACTTGTCTTAAGTCATAAGAATATAAATAGTCATGTGTCTTAGGCTGTAAAATGTATATTGGAAGCTATACATGGTGTTGTTATCATAAGTTTATCTGTTTTGATGGTATTTGCACCATCTTATTATATGTGGCTATGTTATCTTGGATAGGTTTTCTTATTCTCTGTTTAATTCTCCTAATTTCTTTTTCAGCTTGACTGAACTTCAGAATGCACGTGGTATCATGGATGTACTTGCTGAAATGCTGACTGCAATAGATCCAGACAAGAAAGAGGTAAAGTATATTATGAATAGCTAGCTACACAATTACTTTTGTTTTTTGTCACATATTTAATTAATAAACAACCAACCATACATAGTTTCTGATTGCATAATTTGTGTAATAAAAACATTTTAACAATGAGTGCGTCCAGGGGCTTAGGCAAGAGGTTATTGTAGACCTTGTTGAACAGTGCCGTACATACAAGCAAAGAGTGGTGCACCTTGTGAACTCAACTTCGTAAGGCCTTGTCTAAACACAAACTTCACCTGCAGTTTGAATTTACATGTAGAAATTTACTGTTGAGCTGTTTGACAGGGATGAATCACTTTTATGTCAAGGCTTAGCTCTGAATGATGACCTGCAGCGCGTCCTAGCCAAACATGAATCACTGGTTTCTGGAAGCTCACAAAAATCAAAGCCTGAAACTGCTAGTCAAGCACTGGTACCTGTTGAAGCCTCTCTAATTGATACAGGAGACACCAAACAACCTACTGCTGGGTAATCATTCAACTTCTTTATCTTCTTTTTTATACTAATTTCTGGGCCTACAAAATGAAAAGGTTGCAGCATGTGAATGAACACTTTGTGTTATATCGTCTTCTAGGTTATCATCATTAGGGTATTTTGCTATAAGTTTGATAGTTTAGTACAAGTATATGACTTCCTTCCATTGTATGTAGGTCTACCTCCGG
Organism: Flaveria ramosissima; assembly: GCA_025215565.1. NCBI lineage: Eukaryota > Viridiplantae > Streptophyta > Magnoliopsida > Asterales > Asteraceae > Flaveria > Flaveria ramosissima. Next base: position 19,293,365 of record CM046044.1, on the reverse strand, counting down.
AACTGGTAATGGTGTGGTGGCAGAGTTATTGGCTATTACTCCTGTTACAACTAACACATCAGCATCAACAACAGCAGATGTCAATCCCAAGTTTGACCTCTTGAGTGGAGATGACTTTAGCTCTGAAAGTTCCCTAGCTATTGTACCAGTGCCAACGGGTGAACCCGAGTCCACTACTACTCCTGCATCTCAGCAGCACAATGCTTTAGCCCTTGTGGACATGCTTTCACAAAATAATAATGTGCCAAGTGCTACAGGTGCGGCTGGACAAGCATATTCTTCACCACCTCAATTTCAACAGTCGCCAAATTTTGATTCACTTTACCCCAATGCAACTACTCCAAACACCCCATTTGACCCACAGACACCATTCAATCTAGGATCTACTTCTTCATGGAACGGGCATCTGCCTCAACAGCAAGCACCTTCACCTCCTGCTTCTTATGGTAAGTTCAACTTTTATATTGCAGTTCCATCCTCTCATTGTAGCATCTAATTCAAGAACTTTAAACCTATATAAAGTGGAGGAATGAAGTAAAATTGATACCAGATTCAAAAAAACAGAACAAAAACACAACAATAGTTTTGGAACTCCTTCTCCAATTAATTGATAGGAAAAAACTTACATCCATCAAAGAAAAACCTACCTATATATATAGCTAATTAACCTTGTCCATCAAGTTAATCAACTCCTACAAATTAGGCTTTATCTCAAATCCTTTTGAGATAATCTTTAAATCATCAAGACTTATCTCAAATCCAGCTGAGATAAAGTTAAAACTACCTGGACTTATCCTCTTATTTAACCAGATAATAAGTTTAATATAAATTACAAAATAAACCCTAAACTTTATTTAATGTCAAGATTGGTCCAACAATCACCCCCCCCCCCAATCTTGACCTTGAGTCTTTTGTTATTTTGCGGTATCTTCAATCATCTTCACCCCCCAGAATTTCTCTCATCTGTGTAAATTTAATCTTCGGTAGAGCTTTGGTGAGGATATCAGCTCGTTGTTGTTCCCCGTTGATGTGTTCAACCTTGATCTGATCTTTCTAAACACATTCACGTATGAAAAAATAGCGAGTGTCAATGTGTTTGCTTCTCCCGAAGAACACTGGATGTTTCATCAGGTCAATTGCAAATTTGTTGTCAACTTTAATCACCACCAGCTCCTTTTCCATTCCTGTAACTTCAGCTAACAATCCCCTTAACCAAATTGCTTGGCAGGCTGCTGAAGTTGCAGCCATAAACTCCGATTCGTAGGAGGATAAAGCCACTGTTGGCTGTTTTTGAGAGCTCCAAGTGATAGGTCCATCAGCAAAGTAGAACACTAGACCCGTAGTTCCTTTTCCATCATCCAGATCAATAGAATGACTGCTGTCACTAAATCCCAACAGCTTATCACTTCCGTTCCTTCTATAGTAAATTCCCAGATCTACGGTCCCTTTCACATACCTCAAATCTGTTTTACAGCTTGTGAATGAGTAGTGTTAGGCTCTTGCATGTACCTGCTTACATATCCCACTGAGTATGCAAGATCTGGTCGTGTATGTGTTAAGTACCGCAGACACCCAATTATTTTCTTGTACTCAGTTGCATCCACACTTCTGCTGCCATCATCTTTTCTTAGTTTCAGCCCTGGTGCCATTGGGAATTTGGTGAAGTTGCACTCCCACATTCCAACTTGCTTTAAGATCTCTTTAGCATATCCCGACTGCTTGATCTTGATGCCATCTTTGCTTAGCATAACTTCAAGTCCGAGATAATAAGAAAGTTGACCCAAGTCACTCATCTTCCATCTGTTTTTTAAACTGCAGAATTTTTTCAAGGTTGTTTCCGGTTACTATCATGTCATCCACATAGATTCCCATTAAGAGAGATCCTTCGTGAGTTCTTCTTGTATACACGGCTTGTTCAAGCATGCATCGTTTGAACCCAAACTCTTTTAAGACCCCATCTAACTTTGTATTCCAAGCTCGTGGAGCTTGTTTTAATCCATAAAGAGCTTTTTTCAGTTTATACACCTTTTGTTCCTTCCCTTTCTTGACAAAACCTTCAGGCTGAGTTACAAATACCACCTCTTTGAGATCCCCGTGTAAAAAGGTTGTTTTGACATCTAGATGATGTACATGCCACCCTCTATGAGCTGCTAATGCCAGAATGAGTCTAACAGTCTCAATTCTGGCTACGGGTGCAAACACCTCGTCGTAATCTACTCCATGTTGCTGGATGTAACCTTTTGCAACTAACCGGGCTTTATAACATGTAAGCACACCATTAGCATCTCTTTTGCTTTTATATAGCCATTTTAAACCAATTGGATGATGTCCTTGGGGTAGATCCGTTAACTCCCAGGTGTTGTTTTTCTCAATGGATGCAATTTCACTTTCCATTGCTTGCTCCCATTCTTTATGACCTATGGCCTCTTTGAATTTTGTTGGATCTCCTTTGGTAAGAAGTAGATCTCTTTTGGTAAGAAGTAGATCATAGACCTCATTTAGATTCTTCCAGCCTCAAGGTGGTGTATCATCGAAGGTTTCTTCTTCAGCCAAAGATGGGTCTGCTGGGTCATCTTTATTCGTAGGCAACCGGGGTAAAATAGGTCCTCTATTTCTGAAAGTGGTTTTTGGGCTGCTAGAAACAGACTGTGTGGGATTTTTATCACCTGATGGCTCTGCTGAAAAGTTTTCATGATCTATATGAGGAAGGTCTTGCTGCAATGGGCCTGTTTGATCTAGGCTTTGTGGGCTGTTTGGATCAACAGGCTCAGATTCTTTGTTATATTCCTCTGGATCAGTTTTGAGTGGATTTATATGGATCATAAAATCAGCATCTTTGTCACAAGAATTATCAGAACACTCTTGTTAGTCCCATTTTCTATTTTCATCAAATTTTACATCTCGACTGATGACTATCCTTCCTTCGTTGACATCATACATTCGATAGGCCTTTGAACCTGCTTCGATTCCCAGATGTACCATTGGTAAGCTTCTGTTGTCTAGTTTCTTTAGCTGGTTCGAAGGCACTCTCACATAACCTACGCATCCAAATACACGTAGATGATCCACCCTTGGTTTTCTTCCTTTTAGAGCTTCGTCTGGGGTCTGATCAGTCAAGATTTTCGTGGGCAGCCTGTTCAGCACATAAACTGAGTGCCTAACAGCTTCAGCCCACATATTTTGTGGCATACTCATCGCGTTGAGGATGCTTCTTGTTGTGCTTAGTACTGTACGATTTCGCCTCTCAACTATTCCATTTTGTTGAGGGGTATAGGGTGCGGTCAACTGTATTGTAATACCAGCCTGCTCACAAAACACAAAATTCTCTGGAGGTAAATTCTCTTCCCCGATCAGTCCTGAGAACCTTTATTTTTCCTCCATATTGATTTTCAGCAGAGACTTTGAACCTTTTGAATTGTTCAAAGGCTTCATCCTTCGTTTTTAACATGAAAGGCCACATAAACCTACTGTTGTCATCAACAATAAGTAAAATATACCTATTTCCAGCCGGTGTAGGTGGAGATATCGGGCCACACAGGTCTGCATACACCTGGTCCAGTGGTTTTTCTGCTCTGAACAAAGCTTGATCAGGAAAGCTTTGTCTTGTATGTTTACTAGCTAGGCATGCCTCACACATTTGGGTAGGATGGCTTATTGTTGGTACTCCAAGAACCATCCTTTTTGTGCTGATCCGTGTAATGGTGTCGAAGTTCACATGACCTAGACAAGCGTGCCATATCCATGGCTGATCTTCTACTTTTGAGTGCAGACAAGCAGGTGAGCCAATTTTTAAAGTGATATTGTAAAACCGATTTGGTGACCGTTGTACCTTCATTAATAAACTTCCATTGGGCTCGTACATCCATAAGAATTCTTGTTTCATTAGAATCTCACACCCCCCTTCGGTGAGTTGCCCAAGACTGATGATGTTGCTTTTCAAGAATGGAATGTAGTATACATCCGTCAAGAGACGATGTTCTCCATTCTTGCATTCCAGCAAAATTGAGCCCTTTCCTTCAATGTCAACACACGATCCGTCCCCAAATCTCACCTTGCCTCCTACCTTTGTGTCAAGTTTAGAAAACAGCCCTTTATTTCCTGTCATGTGATTGGATGCCCTGTTATCTAAGTACCACACGAATTGTTCATCTTGATTAGACACATATCTGGCTGGATACACCTTTTCCTCAGTGAGATAGATCAGCTCCTTTTGATCTTGAAAGGCAACGGTCATTAAGAGTGCAGGCTTGTCAACTCTAGCTTGTGGTTGGTTGACTTCTTCCTTTTTCCTTGTTGGGCAATCTGCAGAAAAGTGCCCTAAAGCATCACATCTGAAGCATTGTAACTGTGAACGATCCTTCTTCTGGTTTGATGAGACTTGAGTCCCACTTTGTGCAGCTTGACCTCGGCCAACTCCACGCCCTCGACCTCCAAATCTTCCACGACCACGACCTCGGCCTCGGGCTTCAGTGTTGCCCCCTCGACCTCGGCCATAGCTCTTTTCAAGTCTCCTCTTTGCCTCCTAATCATCATATGATAGCAACAACTGGTTTTGATTGTTGCTTGATCCTTTTGGCTTCAAGCAGGCCCTTTCTTCATAGGCCTTTAGTCGCCCGACAACTTCCTGAAACTTCACAGTTTTATGGTTCACCAACTGTTCAATTGTAGCCACCATATTCGGGAAGTTTTCAGGCATGCTTGTTAGTAATTTCCTAACCAAAGTTGATTCATCAATAACTGAACCAAGTGTGGCTGATTTAGAGGCTATTCCAGAAAGCTTTGCCACAAAATCATCCACTGTTTCGTTTTCCTTCATCTTGATTGTAGAATCAGATCTTCAGGGAGTGCTTGATATAGGTATGCGATTGCCGAGTTGTCCTTCTTTGAATCGACATTGGATCCTGGTTCGATCGCCTCCCATATTCCTTGAGCCTTGAAAATCGCTTTAATTTTTAGAGACCAGATTTGGTAGTTGGTTGCTGTTAGAATCGGGCACTGAAATTGAAGATTCAGCTTCTCATTCTGGTTCACCTGACTGTTTTGCTGCACAACTTCCCCCATCTTTTTAAGCTTTGATCTCCTCTTGTATTGCTGCCCTGTTTTCAGAACTGGTGATTGATCCAGACCTTTGAATCAACTGCCCAAGTCCCTTCTGAACACAGCTCTGATACCAATTGAAGTAAAATTGATACCAGATTCAGTAAAACAGAACAAAAACACAACAATAGTTTTGGAACTCCTTCTCCAATTAATTGATAGGAAAAAACTTACATCCATCAAAGAAAAACCTACCTATATTTATAGCTAATTAACCTTGTCCATCAAGTTAATCAACTCCTACAAATTAGGCTTTATCTCAAATCCTTTTGAGATAATCTTTAAATCATCAAGACTTATCTCAAATCCATCTGAGATGAAGTTTAAACTACCTGGACTTATCCTCTTATTTAACCAGATAATAAGTTTAATATAAATTACAAAATAAAACCTAAACTTTATTTAATGTCAAGATTGGTCCAACAAGGAATTGACTCTTATTAAAGGGTTGAAGAAAAGAATTAGTCAGAAAGCAAGTACATGGCTCTTAGATTATATACCATCCTAGTAGGTCATCACGTACAATTGTTTCTTTGTGGCACGGATCATGTAAGTTGGGTAATGGGTCGAAACATGTAAGTTTTAGGACATTTAAAAACCGGTTGTGTTTGGATGTCTGGTTGGCTTTAATTTTATAAACAAGTAATTTATACTCATAAAAATATTGCAAGGTCTTGAATGATGGAATTTAAGAGGTTGTAAAACACATGATTATGTAAAGAGAAAGTTTTAACCCCTTATTCCCACTTTGACCCATTTCTCATTTAGCTGTCATTTCAAAAATTTTAAACCATGTAGTAAAGTATAACGAAAATCAAAGCATTATCACATGACATCCCTATAGCACTTAGCTTACGTGATCTTGCAGGAAGTGACGGACTACCACCACCACCGTGGGAAGCTCAGTCAGTGGATGATAACAAGTTAGGGGGTCCTCATTCCCCTCAGCCACAAGGGTTACAAACCAATGATGTGGGGGTGAGCATGTACATTCAGCAACCAATGACCAACACCCATCTTCCACAATTGAACAATCAGTCTATATACCCTCAACAACAATTTCAAGGACAACAGATGATCCCGCAGCAGCAAATTCAACCTGGTCAGATTCAAATGTACCCTCAACAGCAAATGTACACTAATCAAATGCCACAACAACCGCCCTATGGCTATGGTTACGGCTACGGCTACGGCTATGGATACGGGTACGGTCAGCAGCAAAATGCTCAGCTTATTGATCAAAGAATGTCAGGGTTGTCTTTGAATAACAGTACAACAGTTTACACTGGTCCTTCCATGGCCAATGCATCGTATGTGCATGTGCCATCCGGGAAGCCTACAAAGACAGAAGACAAGCTTTTTGGAGACTTGGTTAATTTCTCCAAAGTTAAGCCTAACAAAAGCTAATGAGAGACCGTTATTTTCCTAGTGACTTGATCATCCTATATTCCTATTCATATACACTTGTTTTCTTTTTGATTTAACATTTCAGATGATTTTTACATCAAGTCCTGTTTATGAGCTTTTATATTTGTTTTCCAGATTTTATTTTCGTGGGATTTATGTACATCTGATCATTCTTAATAAGGTTTACATGTCTTATTCTTTTAGATTGTTTTAAATGCTTCCTTATCCAAAAATTCTTTGTCAAGATGATCAAACTAACTTCTAGTTTGTTTATATGGTAAGTGCGTTTAGACAATTAAGAATCAATAGCACATATTTTTTCTTCATTTTTTCATATCAACACATAATATGTTTTCGTTTTTTTCAGTTATAGTATGTCTTCATTTTCTGTGTGAACACATAGTATGTCTTCTATCAAAGTTAAGCATGCAACTCATAATCAAAGATTGCCGACTTTATTGGGGCAAGCAAGATGCAGTTGTAGTGCATAGTTTAGCCACTCAAAGTGTGAGAGTTCTTACTGCCATTTTAATTTTTTTATCTCATGGATAAAAAAATAAGAACAAGACATTAGAACCTTTTTTTTTAATAATATTATGTAGATAAAGTGGTATTGTAGCTGTCTTTTGTAGGAGGATGTATGTAGAAGATGAATAACATGTTTGATGATTTTTTATTGATGATTTTGAGGAGGATGGATGGATAGATTTTTGGTGGTTGAAATAAGTGTCGAAGAAGAAAGGATGAAAGGATAGATGTTCTTGCATGTGTATATATAGTGGCACCATAAGCTGAAAATGATAAAATAATAAAACTACCAACATCATTCATTTTATATTAAACTAGTTAAATTTCCGCACGCGCGTTGCGCGTGTGATAAACAAACCGTTAACCATAGCTCCGATAATTCGTAATAACCGTATATGTATCACAAACTAAGCAGTTGGTTCAGAACCGAATTCCAATTATAGCTGCAGATCATAGTGAGTTGCCACGACATAGAAATGAATAAATTTTTTCGAATACAATCATGGCCAAACGGACACCAACACAACAAACACGTTACAACAACAATTATAATCTAGTAGTAATCGAGTTCAGAATCGTTGTCTGGTTGTGGCTGCATGCCATAAACGACTGCCTAGCCATAAACAATTAACATGCCTTGCATTCCAACTATAGACATAACGGGCAACCTTAGAGGAGCGACAACTCGTCTTCATCGACATCTCTACCGTGATAGAAACAAATGGCAAGCCAGAATCAGTCTCGGATAAACTAATCACCATCAACACCAGACTCATCTGCGGGCGTTGGCGCATGATCACCGATTCAAAACAATTTGAAACTCTAGGCTCGGGCTCAGAAAGAGTGTTCGGTTACGGCTGCTAGCCAAATTCGACAGCCAAGCCTAAGCAACCGATCACACTACCGTTTCTCATCATCGCCCAAAAGATACCAAAATAAGATGTACATGTTCATAACAAAACAGTTTCAGTAAATATGGAGACATCTTCATGTTTGGTGGTAAACAATAACCAAACAAAACCGATGGTCTCAAGCCAACATCCATCCCCATCACCGACATCGGTTTCAAAACATAACAATCTCAGACAAATCATTCATCATCATCGACCCAAAAGAGACCAACCTTGTGTGGCCTTCACCTCGACGCCGGTGCTGAAACGGAGTGCCGACTAAGAGGCAACCAGCTACACTCGAACACCACCAAAGGCAGTCCATAAGAACCACCAACGACATTCGAGCAGAGGTACCAGTAAACCCGCACCGGCCTTGGTACATAACACCCATACATAACCGATGGTCTAAAGCCAACATGCATCCCCGTCACCTACCTCGGTTTCAAAACCAAACAGTCTTAGATGAATCATGCATCATCATCGCCCCAAAAGAGACTAACCTAGAGTGGCCTTTGGCGGCAGTGCTGAAACGAAGGGCGGACCAAAAGGAAACTCACTACACTCGGAGACCACCGAAGGCGGTCAACAGGGACCGCCGGCGGCATCCGACGACACCAACAGGAGTAGATCTGAAAACCCTAAAAGGGTATCAAATAGAAAAAGAAGAGAAGGGGAAAACTACCAGCATCACTGCCATCAACGGCCACCAGACAGATGTAGTAACAACACCATGATTAGCTAACCTCAGGCTAGTAAGAGAGAAAGATAGACGGAGACAATTGTAGGGCAAGCCGTGGACGGAGACAGAGACACAAACACACCCACACCACCATTGTCACACCCTCCCTCTCTCTCCTGCCTGAGGTCGTCGGCTAGTAAGCCGGAGATGGTGGCGGCGACACACCCTCTCTCTCTCTAAAACAACCGCCGACCACCACCAAGAACACCTCAGGAAAAAGACACACATTTAAAGGAGGAGAACTGCACAATACCAAAAACCATTATGAAATACCGATAATAACCCCGAATAGTGACGGTGATAAAGAACCATGACTTGTACATCACGTATCAGTAGCTGTACAACTACTATTCATTTCGTTTCATTCTTAATAGTATGGAATTTAAAATCTATTTTTTGCTTAGATTTTGTTTACTTCTACTCACTATATTTTCTGCTAATTACACACCCATACCCCGTAATCTCCCGACTCGTCTACTTGTTTGGGCACGCTAGGCAGAGTAATTATCTTGTACGTTTGAATCGGAACTACAACTTTATGATAATCATAAAATTGATTATTAAATAATCAATCACGGATTGGTTTTCATAACATGAGAATCAGTTGATTAGTTTCATGAATCTTGAATGCCGGAAGACTGTTAATAAAATCAATGAAATATTATAATTGTGAGTGATAAAATTAAAAAATAAGATAAAGTAAATTTGTATACCTGTTAGATAGATACTGTAAGGTTATAGAAAGGCTGATGCACACAAAACACCCAAATTGCTTCCTGCATGCATACACTTGATACTCAGTAGAAGTTGCTTCGGAAGTTTTACACTCTACACATAAATTATTCTAAGTGTAAAATCTTCAGAAGCCAAATACCAAATCTTCCGAAGCCAAAGATGAAGTCTTACGAAGCTTCAAGACAAAGTCTTCTCGAAGCCATTTGAAGTGAAGAGAGATTTCTTTCGAAGACAAAGAAGAATATGCTTTTTTTGGATGTACTTTTGCATAAAGCTGACCCACTTTCCTCTACAATTCTGAAGACTAAGTTGGTGTAAAGGTCCATGCTTTTGCAACTGTATATTAAGGCCTTGACTCTGTAACTTTCTACTTTATGTACTTTTATCGTTTTTGTAATATATTAGGATGTGAGCTATGACATGTCATAGTCACTAGTCAAAAGGCAATCTGCCTTTTGACTTTACATTGATCTTGTTGTCTAGGTTAGTGTTTTCAGCTGGCCTTCTAAGTATGGCCGGTTATAGGATAGTAGTATAAAGTATCTCAGGTCCTTATCTTTCTATGTATGCTTTATAACACTTGTAAAATAAATTGAGAGCAATATATTTTATCCTTGAAAACCATATTCATCTTGTTATTGTTAGTTCTGTCTCATTGTTTGCTTATGTTCTTAGTATCATAATATGGGATGCACTGAAGCGCATGTATGTGGGGTCCACTAAAGCAAAAAAGAACAAGAAGGATCTCTTGAAGCAGCAATTTGAGAACTTCACCTACAAGACAATTGAATCCATGACTCAATAATACTTCAGGTATGTTGAGATTGTGGATACTCTAATGGATGTTCGAGTAAATCTTGAAAACAGGGACATTGTAAGGAAGTTCCTGTCCTCTCTTCCTAGACAATGGACACATTATTATGTTGTAATCAAGAGAACTGAGAACCTTAAGACTCTTACTCTTACAGAGTTGTATGGTATTCTTAGTGGCTATCAGATGGAGATGAACATGCAAAATCTATCTAGTAACTCCAGCAATCAACAGAGTTCAGCCCTTCATGTGGTTGAAAGGGATTGTAGAGAACCACAACACCATCTCATCTGCTACCCTAACAACTCACACAAGGGTCCTTTCATCACCTTCCCGGAGACACTGAGAGAGAGCTACACCCAAGGAAGCTCATTGTAAGAGACAAGCTCTTCACAAGCCTTTGTGTCTGCTGATGAAAGCATAGGCAACTTTCTCTTCAACTTTGAAGACCTAGACTGTATCCATCCAGATGATCTGGAGTACATGGAGATAGTCCAGCAAATGGATTTTCTCACTCACAGAGCCAAGAAGTTATACAAAAGGACAGGGAGGAAGTTTCCTAGCAATACAACCAGTGGAAAGTTTGTGCTGGATAAGAGCAAAATGAAGTGTTACAACAGTAACCAAATGGGACACTTTGCTAGAGAGTGAAAGGCACCAAGAACAAATGGTGGCCAAGCACAAACCAGACCAAACTACACTGATGGAGCCACCTAGAATGAGAAGCCAAAGCAGCAAGCTGCAACTGCTGTTAAAGAAGGAGGTTTTGACTGGAGCTTTCAGGTTGAGGATGCATCTCCAAACTAAGCACTCATGGCAAATCATGAAGAATCCAAGATATTGGAACATCTTTGTACACCTGAATGTATTTCTAAAGTTAACAGATATAGGTCCTATAAACTGTAAGGCCCCGTTTCCGGAATGCTACAGTTGGTCAATCATTGCACATAAGGCATAAAACATACATTTACAATTGCTAAAAACATCGCATCGGAATAACTAAAACCATTTTATATATTAATAATCGCTTTTGCAAATTAATACATCATTGTTATGTTACAAAATATCATTTGTTGCATTACATCACAAAAACATTATCATAATACAAAATGGATGCCATCCAAAACTTGCCAGGTAGCTGCCCCGTGCCATTCTCAGCAATTACCTGCCAACTGGAAAATACATAAAAGTCAGTGTTGCTGAGTGAGTTCTAGTTTTATAAAAAAATTATATACGTTACTTTTGTTAAAACCTTTCTTTACTTTCATACGTGATCATACATCATACAAACACATAGATAATCTTATTATTATCTCTCATCATCATTCGTCATCGTTCATCATTATCTTTCACTTTCATCTGGACCAATGCCATGTGCTATACCCCTGCGTCATGCACAAGGCTGGTACTGGGACGAAGTCTATAAATAAACTTCCATCATCATGCACAAGTGCTGGCACCGGTCCGGGGTAAGCGACGAGGGTCTCATACAGCTGGTCAAGCACGAGGATTAGACCCCTGTGTGCATCCTCATGGGTTAGCTAAACCGCACAGTTGAGCTAACAACCCCTTAATGAGTTGTGAACCTCCTTTCATTTGCTTGCAAGACTTTACATTCATTCTTTATGTTCCACTTTTCATTATCTTATTTCTTTCACTTTGTTAAGATAATGCTTTACGTTCATTATCGCAATCACACCACGTAAAGCTACGTAATAATACGTAATAAGAAACATAAAGAAAACACAACATAATCATACATATCATCATATAATCTTCATACATCACCCACCCATATACACATACACATGAACGTACGGGTACACACCCAAATCTTATAAAACGTTTAAACATGCATTTCCAGCCCCAAACAAATTTAAACTTATAAAAATAGGGGATCTAGAACTCACCTGGATGCAGTGAGTACCTTCTAAACTAAGCTTTCTAAATTAGGATCACAAATCACTGCCCGCAGATAAGTTAACACTCAAAGGGATTAATTTCTGACTAAATTCGATGCGATCTAAGCAATTTCGCTGGCAGTTTCGTTGACAGTTTCGCCCAACTTTCGTTGGTTCCATGGCTGGAAATTACCTGAACACACAATTTCGCTGGACGAGCAGACAACTTCTCAGAACGGGCTGAAATGACGAACCAACCCGTTTTTAACCCAAAACTTCAACCTTTTACATCCAAATCCTTAGTTTATCATTCATGAAGCTACATCTAAGCTTTTTACATGTTTTCATACATAAAAACGTGAGTTTTGTATGATTCTTTGCCATTTTCAAAAACCCCCAAAACCCTAGAATCCGGGTATGATCTAAAGAGACGTTTAGATGATGATTATTACCTGGATTCTTGGTCTTTTCTTGTTGTTTGGATGCCCACAATCGCAGATCTTCAATCCTTTGCTCAATCAAGCCTCGAATCCTCACTTTTTCTCCACTTTCTCTCTCTACACTTTCTCTCTAGAAAGTTGGTTGTTTGAGTTGCAAATGAGAGTGATTCTAGCTGATTTGTATATATATACCGGGTGTTCACGGGACTTTAAACTCGCCAAACACATAACCTGTAAGGTTAACTTGGTCCATAATCCATTCTTATATATATTAAATAACCCCAACTAAGCCCATTATTAAATGGCTCGATTTGACTTTATCTAGGGCGTTACAATTCCACCTCCCTTATTTAGGTTTCGTCCTCGAAACCTGTTAGTCGTTGAATAATCGAGGGTAAAGCTGCCTCATCTCCTCCTCAGCTTCCCAAGTGGACTCTTGTGCTTCCACTGTACTCGCACAAGTGGAACCGCTTTATTCCTTAGCCTTTTCTCTTTTCTGTCAATGATGGCTACTGGTTGCTCCACATAATTGAGCCGTTCATCCACCTCGATATCCGCAAGTGGCACCACCATATCCTCGTCGGCTAAGCACTTTCTCAGATGAGATACATGGAATGTCGGATGAATCCCACTTAGCTCATTGGGTAACTCTAATCGATAGGCTACTTCCCCTACCTGAGCAATGATTCGGAAGGGTCCTATATACGGGCTTAATTTTCCCCGCTTCCTGAACCTGATGACCCCTTTCCAAGGTGAAACTTTCAACATCACTTTATCGCCCACCTTGAATTCGATTGGTCTATGACGTCTTCTGTCTATCCTTTACTGCCTTCATAAAGGCCTTGATCCTCTCAAACTTTTCGGTCGTAGCCTCGATAACCTCAGGGCTTCCCAACTCCTTCTGCCCGATATGGCCCCAACAAATGGGCGTACGTGACACAACATCGGGGTCCGTCCTAGCCTCCACTCGGGTCATCGTGAATGCCCTGGCACTTGCCCTCTGTCCTTCATTCCCTGCCTTCTTTGTCGCCCCAGATCCTTCAGCCCTCGACTTCTTGGAGTCCCTACTCATGTGGCCCATTTCACCACAGTTAAAAAACCTCACCACCCATAATTTTTGGCCACATGTCCTTCCTTCCCACACTTGAAACAGATGTTTGACCCCCATCTACACTCCTCAGCATGCTCCTTCCCGCACTTGCCACACCTCCTCGACCCCACACCAGGAGTGGCTACACGCCGGTCGTCCACCCTCGCAACTTTGTTGTTTGAAGGAGCACCACCCCGTCCAAACCGTTTCCCATTCCAGTTCTTGTCACCGCCACCTCTCTTACTCAACTCAACCACCACCACTTCTCGCTCGTCATACATCCTCCCAGCCAGATCAACCACCGACCTAAACGTGCTCGTTCGGGCGACGATCATGTGCCTGCGGATATCTGCCGGCAAGCCCTGAATGTATCTTTTAATCTTCTGTGACAGAGGCGTCACCTGATCCGGCACTAGCCATGCCATCTGTTGAATTTGATGGTGTACTGTTGGTGCGTCATGGTTCCCGCCTACAGCTGCAAGAACTCCCTTTCCACCTTGTCGAGCTCCTTGTGAGGACAGAACTCCACGATCACCAACTTCTTCAACTCGCCCCACCTCATCCTTCCGATTGCCTGCTACCCTCAGCCTGGACAATATTGTCCCACCAACACAAGGCCGAGTCTACGAAGGAGTGGGTAGCAAACTTCACCTTCTGGTCCTCCCTGCACTCACTGATATTAAGTACAACTTCCGTCTCCCTCACCCGCCGATGAGCAGCGGCAACATTGCCATTGCCATCAAAAGTAGGGGACTTGCATCTCTTGAACATCCCATAGTTACAACCTCGTGCTGTCTCCTGCACCGGCTCCTCCTCTTCCTCATTACTGGTGACAACCGTCTCAGTCTCCGGTTGTTCCCTCTCCCCCGTGGGCCTCCCCCTTTCCTTCCTCTCTCCTTCCCTCATAGCTTTAATCACCTCAGTCACCACAAATGGCAGGATCGTCTGCATGACCTTGTGAACCTCCTCCACAACTGCCTCCTTCATTGAGGCCCTCAAGTTGGCACTCTCGTCACCAACCTCCGGATGAGGGGTCTCAGGCTCTTCATGTGCCATCTCTTCAGCCCTAGCCCTTCCTCTTGTGACATGTGGTCCAGCATCACGTCCACCACGGCATCCGTCTCGCGAAGCCTTTGAAGATCTACCTCCAGCCATCCTCTAAACACGCTATAAGATCCGAACACTAACACGGTCGTTCAAGGTAATAGCTTAGTTTATGTCAAGTATAGTAAGTCCCTAATTACAGTGGCTAGTTGTAATTAGCTACTTACTTTACTCTTCATACCCCAAGAATTTCCTATCCTAACTACATTAGTATCTAAATCTACTAAGAGCAAGCAAATCATATAACATGCGCACCTAATACCGGTTAAAATTACATAAAATACTTGATGGCTCGTAGCTATTCGGACTGGCATCCTTCCATTTTGTCCTATTCTCAGTTTAAGTTTAGGTTTTTAAAAATTTTTACCCATTTCTCTTAAACTTTGGCTCTGATCCCAACTTGTAAGGCCCCGTTCCCGGAACGCTACAGTTGGTCAATCATTGCACATAAGGCATAAAATGTAACATCTCATATTTTTATTAAGTTACAGGTTAACTTTGTTAAATCTTTAAGGGCCATATATGAAATTTATGGATTATTTATGTTTACTTCTTAGTTTTGTTTTTAATTCTTTAAGTTGGAAGTTAAAATTTTGATTAATAAATTTAACATAATAATAATACTAATAATAATAATGATAGTGGTTATTTAAAATAATAATGGCACAAGTTATATAATAATAACAATAACAATAATTATAATAATAATAATAAAATAATAATAATAAAATAATAATAATAATAATAATAATAATAATAATAATAATAATAATAATAATAATAATAAATATAATAATAATAATAGTAATATAAAAAAAGTTATTAATCTCATAAGTGTTTAAAACTAAATTAAATTAGGGGGTTGTTTTTGCCATTTTATAAACTTGAAATGAATGTTTACACATAAAATAATAAGCAAACAAAGTTGAGGGACCATTTGTGTAATTTGTCAAACACCCAAACCAAAACCCCCCCCTTTTGCCCGTATTTCCGGCCAAACCCACGGCCAACTCCGGCCAAACTCCGGCGACATCCAAAACGCGCATAAAACACTAAAAAATCGAACCAAAACCGTTCCACAATCCTTCTAGAACTCATTTCGAACTTGAATGTACCAATTAAAGACGTTTAATCATCGGTTACTAAGCTTAATCGAATGTATAACCGAAGCCTTAAAACCCACAACCGTTCGAGTCTTAAACATCAATGATTACTCTATTAACTCAACCTAATCAATCATCTATTTGTCTCCAATCGATTACACCCTTCAATTTCACCTGAATCAAACGCAAACAACGAATTCACGCATCATCTTCATCGCGACCTGCACACGAGTCGAACATCACCCTCTGGAGTTCAAGGATCAAAATTGGTAGAGGGCTTTTAGTCCAGATCATCATTCGAAGCTATCTGGAAGTTTAATTGGATTATCATTGAGGATTGCTCATCCATTGAGTACCCACGGTCGCGATTTGTTCTTCGTTAGAATCATCTTCAATTCGAGCATTATACGGGTAATTAATCACACTCACATACTCGGTTCTCTTTGGGGATCAAAAGCCCTATGGTTAATACATGAATCATGTTCGAATTTATGTTCAATTTGGTGCAAATCGTTCTAGGGTTCATAAGGTTTGGGGATATCTCTGAAATTGTATTTTTAAAATTTAAAAACCGCCACTTAGCATGGCTGCGGCCCTTGGCCTACTGGTCACATGCACCCATCATAACCAAGAGGTCCCGGGTTTGAACCTGGCAACCTCACATATTTTTTTAATGCTTTTTGGCTGATAAAAAAATATAGAAAAATTTCTAAAAATTATAAAAAAATGTTTTGTAAACTATTTTATTTTTAAAGTCACCTAATAAATTGTTGTAAATATATTTCTTTAATCAATTTGATAATTTCTATGAAACAAAGGTTATAATTATGAAATTTTTATAAAATAGACTATAAATGATGATGTATATCACTACAATTTTTATTAGTTCTAATGTTATTGTTTAAAACTATAATTTTTACAAATGAATATAAAAAGATATTTACACTTTATATATTTAAACCTTGTTGATTATTGTAAACTTATTTCTTTATGACAAATTATTTAATTAGTATCACTCTTTTCTTTAAAATTAAAATAAAGTGTGTTTATCAAAACCCCAAATTCCCTTGCAACCCTAGTACTCGTTAAATCGTTAAAAGTATCATTTAACTTAAACCTTGTAAATATTCATAAATGTTTAGGTATCTCGTGAAGGTTTACATTGGAACTTTGCTTATTATTCTTATTAATCATCACTTTCATACTTATTTGTCATGTGAGTTTTCCTTGCCCCCTTTTTATATTTTCACACTAATTTGGGGTGAAACATGATACTTATTCTCATACACTTGTAAACGTTTAAACTTGTAAGCACTTGCAATTCATATTTTTGTCATGGTTATTTGTGTGTTGTAAGTGTTTATATGAGATAAATATTTTTGTTTGCAATCATTAACTATTGCTAGCCTGGCGACGTCTTAGATCTTTGGGCCTGACAAGCCTATTTGGTGCTAAAGCCGAGGTATTGCCGGCTCCTGATGACGTATGCTTGTTCTCA
The DNA here is from genome assembly GCA_025215565.1 of Flaveria ramosissima. NCBI lineage: Eukaryota > Viridiplantae > Streptophyta > Magnoliopsida > Asterales > Asteraceae > Flaveria > Flaveria ramosissima. The sequence continues at coordinate 19,276,019 of CM046044.1, read as the reverse complement.
TGGGAACCAAATACACTTAGCCAATCTTATATACTTGTAATCAAGTCGAGGTTTGGTTGTAACGATATGTGTTCTATAACCTTACTAACTTATAACCTATGACATGAATTGCTACTTGTAACCTTATCATATTATGTATGAAAACTTTGGAAACTCACCAACTATTTTTAGTTGACCTTTTATTTTTATCATGTTTCAGGTCATCCTCAAGTTTAAAGTGAACTTTTGAAGCTTGCAATAAAACTAGGACTTGGACCTAGTTAAATGAATAAAATGTCTATGTTATGCTTTGTTTTATTTGGAACTATTTCATGTTTTGAGACTTGTGATTGTAATATCTTTGAAACTTATAATTTTAATATTTACATTTAAATATAGCATTATGTGGCTGTGAACTATCTTACCCCTCACATCTCGACGTTTCCGCCGTCAAGGTTGGGGTGTGACAGATTGGTATCAGAGCCCATAACTATAGGGATTTAGGTTATTAGAAATGGTGACCTAGACTATAGCTTATGCATGAACCTCATAGTATAATATTTATATTCTTGGAAATATATATATATATATTGTTTACATGTTACATAATGCTATACCAAACTTATGTGCAACTTGATGCCTTAGCATAGGTTTGCCTTATAATTGTTAAAACTTTGTTACTTGTCTCCCTAAACTTACCTTTGACACTTTGACTCTCCCCGACAAATGAAACTTCTTAATCTTATTCTCGACGACACGTGGAATCGTATACTTATGCTTATGACTTGAATCTTTAGACTTATGTCTAATCTATGTAAAATCTCATCAAGGTTTTGATTTCATGAACCTAAGAAATTTGTGTGACACATAGACACCTGTATTCTGGATTTCCTGGCAAAAGGCCCTCGGGCTAAGGCAAGCATATCGCATAAATCCTACGGGACTAGTTATGATTACCTGGGGATTTCTGGGATGAGTGATAAACTATGGTCAACATACACAAATTTCTAAGGCGAATAGGTCAACTTACCTTGATGTGTCAACGTTTCCAAATGGTAATGCGTTATCAAATGGAACCATTCCAAGTGCCTTACAACTCTTGTCTTATCCTTGTTGAATTATAATCCTTGTTATTCTCTTTCTCGTGTCTAACTCATTTTGCATATTCCAGCATGTCTCGTCATCATGGAAAGCGTGGAAGTTCCGATCGCAAGCTAGCCGCCATGATTGCTCGACAAATGGCTGCTGTCATCCCGACCATGGTTGCTGAACTTAATAGCACCTTAATGACCAACTCTAGCAACAATGGAAATGGTCAAGGAGAGAATAGTGCTAACCAAGAACGTAACAACCAAACTTGCACCTTCAAGCACTTTAGCTCTTGCAAGCCCACTAGTTTTAGTGGCAAGGAAGGAGCCACTGGTCTTCTTGAGTGGTTCGAGAGCATGGAAAACACTTTCGTCAATTGTGAGTGTCCCGAGGCACTTAAAGTTCGTTATGCCACTAGCATGCTCGAACAAAGGGCTCTCACCTGGTGGAATAGTGAGAAGAGAAATCGTGGAGCTGATGCTATATTGGCACTCTCTTGGAATGAGTTCAAGAACATCGCCATCGCGAAGTTCTGCCCGAGAAGTGAATTGCAAAAGTTGGAAGAAGAGTTCTGGAATTTGAAGCAAAATGATGGTGATCATTTGGCCTACTCAACTAGGCATCATGACTTGAGTATATTGTTGCCTCACATGGTCGACACTGTCCCGCGTAACATCAAGAAGTTCATTAAGGGTGTACCACCCCAAATTCAAGATGCTGTGGTGGGTAGCCGACCCACAACTTTAGAAGAAGCCATTAATATCACCGCTCAACTCACCGAGAACCATATACGAGCGGGCACCATGTCTGTGAAGGGTGCAAAGAAGGTAGAGAAGACGACTACCGAGGCTGTTAAGGAGACCAAAGCTGAACCGTCTTACAACAACAACAACAACAAAAAGCGCAAGTTCACACCGGCGCGCAATTATGCCATGGCTGCACCCAAACAACTCCAAAGACAACTTGTACCTGCGGCTGCACCTGTGGCACAAGTGCCTGGGGCTAGGGCCTATGCTGGTCCTCAACCTATGTGCAACACCTATAGGTACCACCATCCGGGGAATCAACCATGCCGTATCTGCACCTTATGCGGTAAATATGGTCATTTGGTGGCAACTTGCCACCGTGCACCTAACAATGCCGCCGTGGTCATAAACCGTGTTTGCTACAACTGTGGGGAACCTGGTCATTTCCGCCCACAATGCCCTCGTCTAGTGGGTAATGTTCCACAAGCCCGAAGACGTGCTTTCAACATCAACGCTAACCAAGCACAAGCAAACAACGATGTGGTGAATGGTATGCTAACTTACCTTTAACTTTTGTGATCTGATTCTTTTCATACATTACCTGCGTTGTTAAATACCTTTAAAATTGAACAGGTATGTTTCTTATTAATAAAACTTATGCCTATATCCTATTTGATTCTGGAGCCGATAAGAGTTTTGTTTCGTTAGAGTTTGAACCCATACTTGCTAAGCCACATACAAAACTAGAAAGACCTCTCACCGTTGAAGTTGCCGATGGGGAACCGATCACCGTTGATGTCGTTATTCGTGATTGCATCTTAAGTCTTGACACACATGATTTCCTTATTGATCTTATTCCTATGAAACTTGGAAGCTTCGACGTCATCATTGGTATGGATTGGTTAGCCAAACACCATGCCGAGATCATTTGTTTTGAGAAGTGTTGATGCATGTATGTCCCTAGATCATGATTTGTAATGTAATGAATCTTGTCTGTCTGATTATGATGTAAGTGTATTGATTAATGAAATGATATGAATTGTTTGTTACTTGTGATGTTTAATATTTCATTAATGAGTCGTGATTGAATTGATTGGGTTTATGATTGTTTGAATGATTGCACACTATGTTATATTAATTAAAACATTCAAACTTAACTTAATGAAGTTCTCATGCGAATGGCCCATGCGAATGGACCACACGCATGAATAACTTCATACGATTGACTCAATCGCACGACTGAACCAGGAGACTGGATCAGTCGTATGATTGACACATAAGATTGACTCAATCGCACGACTGAACACTCAGTCGTGCGGATGAATCAACCGCATGGTTCAATCGCACGACTGAACCATACTTATGGCCCAGTCGCACGATTGAACAATACTAACCTATAAATAGACCCAATTCGTGGAAAAACGTAAGCATTCATCCCATTACGACTCCAGACGTACCCTAGCTGTCCAGAAGCCTCCCAAATTGTTCTCCAAGTTCACAGAACACATCAGATCGATTCCTAATCGATTTCTGACGTTGGTTTCAATTATTGATTGATTCTTCGTGTGTTCTCACTGATTGGATCGCCAATCAAATAGGATTCCGCACTATTTGAGTTGGTTTAACACGCTAATCACTAGGTATTTCGTTCAAATACCAGGTCCTAACAAGTGGTATCAGAGCTTTGGCTCTTGATTACGTGTTGATTCAATCAAGATTGCATAAAATTTTGTGTTTTTGCACGAAACACACAATCTTTGGCATCAAAAGTGATCTTGGACGTTCCCTGCTCATTGAAGTTTAGTTTCTACGGACTTAGGCGATTAGGACTTGTGAAATTTCGAATTTTTACGGCTGAAACCCGTCAAACCTAGAAATTTTCGCAAAACAGCAGCTTCAGTCGCACGAGTGACCCATTCGCACGACTGGACTCCATTCGCATTGCTCATTCGCACGATTGGACCTAGTCGCACCCTCATTCGGCCGACTGAACCGTTCGTTCGCATAACTCATACGCACCAGATTCATTCGCACGACTGAACCAATCGCCCAGTTCAGTCGCACGGTTGAACCAATCGTAGAGTTCATACGCACGATTAGACCATTCGCATCCTTCAGTCGCATCAGTGAAAGTTTGTTTGATTAGATTCTAAGTTTATTAGCCATGGAAGATCAGATGTCAGCCTTTACTGCTGGGAAGGACTCGAGGATTCAGAACCTGCTGTTGCTTGAGAGTGAGGTGGGTAATCACAATAAACCACCAAAGCTCTTGACTTTAGATGAGTTTCCCCACTGGAAACAACGTTTTGAGATCTACCTCAATGGAGTAGATCCTAATCTGTGGGAAGCTATTGAGGTTGGTTATAGTACACCGGTGGGAGCTGATGGAGTTAAATTAACGTTAAGTGGGATGACAGACGCACAGAAAGTAAAGTACAATGCAGAGAAAAGGGTTTATGCATTGATCACTCAGTCTATCCCCAAAGACATATTCCACCAGTATTCAGAGAACAAGCAGTCCAAGAAACTGTGGGATGAGCTAGAGAAGAGATATGATGGGAATGCGTCATTGAAGGCAATCAAGGCAAAGGAGTTAAAGAAGGAATTCGATAACTTCTCATCGATTGGTAATGAGAGTTTAGACGAAGTCATAGACAGATTCTACCACTTGATGAGCGAATTGCATACACATGGAGTTGAAACAACCATGGAAGAGAAAGTGAGCAACTTCGCAGACGGATTGCCTGATAAGTGGGCTTCATTTGTGTCTAACCTTAGACAGAATGGAATGCTTGTAAAGCTGGATATAAATGACTTCATTCTCAAGTTGCGAGAAGAAGCACTAAGGATGAAGTAGTATAGAGCTCAGAAGTCTTCGTATACACAAAATCCAGCTTTATACAACGCCACGCCTCAAGCTAAGACATCTGGAGCACCTCTCCAGACGGCATTTGTGTCTAGCTCGTCAGGTCCTTCACATGCTTCTCCTTCTGGATCAGACACATCAGGGTCATCATGTACCCATATATTGGATCAGAAGCAAGTGCTACCAAACTGAAGACCGAGAACCTCGGTAATGTGACCGTAGAAGTAGCTCGAGAGCATATGGATCTTTTAGCAGCAGTGGTTCATTCATATGATGGACTTGTTGCTGGGAAGATTGGAAACTGCCATCTGGCAGATGAGGACTACGAGCAGGTGGATGAAATGGAGCTTGAGAGGATGGATATAATGTGGCCTTAGCTAGCGCTGTCCGAAGGGCGAAGAAGTTTGTTAAGAAGACAGGACATAACTTGGTAGCTACTAAGGATACCACATTTGGCTTTGACAAGAGCAAAGTGACCTGCTTCAACTGTGGAGAGAAAGGGCACTTCAAGAGAGAATGTGTCAAGCCAAAGAAGACGGGTAATGGGAACCCGTTCTCGTCCTTTACTCGCCAAGACAAGCAAGCCTCCAGTTCTACTACATCAAACAAGGACCCAAAAGCCTTGACTGCTCATGATGATGAAGGACAGGATTGGAGTTTTAGGTTTGTCTCACCAGGAGAAATCTAACATTGCCAGTGTTGAGGATATTGATGATGATTCTGCGAGTGAAGGTGATCTAGCAGTTGAGATAGCGATGTCACATAGTAAAGAAACAACTGCAGCTGAGGTCAGTTACAAGCCAAAGAAGGAGACTTCCACGTCAGAGACAGAAAAGTCAGAATCACCAGAACCAGAGACGTCTGATGCTGCGTTGATGGCTAACTCTTCTAAACAACACAGGTAAGTACAACTGACCAAATGTTTAATAATCATGCTTGTTCTGATTGTGATATGTTTAGGAATAGCATTGATGAAAATTTGCTAGGTTATTAGATCACAATGATAACTTAGTAAAAGATTTACAACTGTGCACTGAGGCTAATAGAGTTCTAAAACAAAATGAGCATAGTTATAAAGAAAAGATAAACCTATTGACTAAACAGCTTAGGGAAACCGAAGTAGTTGCCTTTAACAAGCAAACGACATTAGGTACTATCTAAACTCTCTAGAGGACACTAAGAAGCAAAAGGCAGTTCTAGAAGTAGAAGTTAATTCATTAAAACAGAAATGCACAGTTGGACTAGTTCTTCACACATAGTTCAACACTTAGTGAGAGAAAGGAATAACGGGGAGGGATTAGGCTACAAGTGGTAAGCACACTCTCCACCTGAGACCTTGATGAACACCAAGTCTAGACCAGTAAACAACAACCCCATCAAGGATCATGTGGTGACTACTCCTCTTGTTACTGATCCAGACACATCATGTTCATCTACTGAATCTGGACAGAAACAAAAGGAGGCCACTTCAAAGGCAAAGGGTAAATTGCCTTGTGTTAATCTGGAAAATGAATTTGAAAAAGTTAACTTAAAGTCAGGGTCAAACAGAGTCAAATCAGAACCTAAAAGGACTTCAAACGTTAATTTTTCACATGCTTCAAGTCAAAAACCAGTTAACCAAAAAGTGGAACATGTTAAACAGGTTAAAACAGTTAATTTTGTTAAACCAGAGAAAACATCAAACATACAAGAGTCAAAACCTAAAGTGATTGATGTTACTAGAGTGTCACGCACTTCTCCACAAAGAAAGTCTACTTATAAAGTTGATAGCAGGTCATGCTACAACTGTGGAGAATGTGGACACATTGCTTCCTATTGTCCTTTCTATCAGACACCTAGGAAGAAGATTGATCTTCAGGACTCTAGACCTAGGTCTTCTAAGAGGAGTTCTCTAACTCCACCTAGAAGATCTAGTGAACCTAAAGTCCAACCTGTAAGCCAGACGACTGTTTATCATAAACAGGCATTGCACAAATCTGGCTTATGGAAAGAGAAGTCATCCTGCGTGTCTGATACTGATGACAAGAAGGAACCTGAGCTACCCTCACCCTCTAAGGGTCAATGGGTAGAGTTTATGATGTGTGATGCCTCTGGGAAACCCAAGACAGTAAAGGCTTGGGTTCCTAACCTAAACTAATACATTTACTTTGTATGTGCAGGGTGTTCGATATAGCGCTGAGACTAACACGTGGATTATAGACAGCGGAGCATCCAGGCACATGACAGGAAATAGAGCCCTTTTATCAAACGTCAAACAAATAAAAGGAGGGCATGTTTCCTTTGCAGGAAACAAGGGAGGATACATCACAGCTCAGGGAGAAGTGGGAAATCAGAAAGTTAAGTTTGATAAGGTGAACTACGTTCAACAACTTCAGAATAACTTACTTTCTGTTTCCCAAATCTGCGATAAAGGATTTAAAGTCATCTTCGACAACAAGAAGTGTTACGTGCTGAAGAAAGACTACATGATCCCAGAGGACCAAGTTCTGATGACTGCTTCAAGATATAAAGACCTTTATGTCTTGGATCTGTCAACAGCTGCTACAACGGATCATGAGGTTCAGTGCTTTCTATCTAAAGCTACTGAGAAGGACTCAATCTCCTGGCATAGGAGAATGGGACACATTAGTCAAAGGAAGATGAATCATTTGATTCAGAAGGATTTAGTGAGAGGAGTAAATGTCAAGAACTTCCAACTTCCTGACTTTTGTGTAGCTTGCAAGAAAGGCAAACAGACAAAGAAGTCTCATAAGGAAAAGAAAGTTCATTCAATAGAACTTCCTCTTGAACTTCTTCACATGGATCTGTTTGGTCCAGTCAGTACAAGGAGCATTGCAGGCGATTTGTACTGTTTTGTGGTCACTGATGACTACTCAAGGTTCACTTGGGTAATGTTTCTGAAATCCAAATCAGAAACATTTGAGTCATTCAAGGAATTAGTAACCACACTGGAATCTCTCTACAAGCTAAAAGTTAGACAAGTACGCTCAGACAACGGGACAGAATTCAAGAATCAATGGATGGAGGCATACTGCAAGGAAAAGGGAATTGTTCATCAATTCACTTCTGCCTACACGCCTCAGATGAATGGTGTTGCTGAGAGAAAGAATAGAAGCTTGATAGAGACTGCACGGACTATGCTGGCTGACTCGAAACTGCCTATCCAATTCTGGAATGAGGCAGTGGCAAATGCATGTTATACACTGAATCGAGTCCTAATAGTCAAGCGCCACGGAAAGACATGTTATGAGCTACTACAAAGACGCAAACCAAATTTGGAGTATCTTGAACCTTTTGGCGCGCCGTGTACACTTCTGAAGAAGACACAAGAAGGAAAATTCAGCGAGAAGGCAGATGAAGGAATTTTTCTAGGATACAACATACCGAACAAGCGAGTTTACAATAACTCAACGGGTCTTGTAGAAGTGTGGTGTAATGTCGACGTTCAGAGATATACCACACCACCTACAGGCAAAGGACCTGCATACTTCTTCGATTATGATGGATTCTTCAAGTCCTTCAACATTTCTCTCTCTCCCTCGGATGATGAGTTAGCTACTAGGATGATGTATGATATTCTGAATACACCATCTAGCACACAGGGAGAATCATCTACTCAGTCAGGGGGAGTAGTCGATGACAGTGACTCCTCCTCTGAAGATGAAACTGAAGCAGATGACCAGAACAGTCAGGAGGAACAGGTTCCAGTTCCTGAAAGTCCACAAGCATCTACGAGTGATGCTCCTTCGACTTCGGAACCTCAAACTCCAACTACCTCAGATGCAGAACAAAATGTTCATAATCTCGGTTCTGAGGTGGCTGTTCCTACTACTCCAGGATCACGACTAAACGTCTATCATCCCCTTGACAATGTTATTGGGGATGTCAGATCAGGAGTACAAACCCGAAATCAGCTATACTCAGCTGATTACGCCTCGGTTATGGAGAAAGGTTACATTCATGATGGTGCTTATCGATGTTTTGTCTCGCAGGTTGAGCCAAAATATGTCAGTGAGGCACTAAATGATGAGGCGTGGGTGAGTGCCATGCAAGAAGAACTTCTGCAGTTTAAGAAGTTAGGTGTATGGACTCTGGTTGATAGACCTAAAGGTGCTAAAGTCATTGGCACCAAATGGGTACTAAAATGCAAGAAGGATGACCAAGGAGTCATTATCAGGAACAAAGCTCGACTGGTGGTTCAAGGTTTTCGCCAAGTCGAGGGGATTGACTATAATGAGGTGTTTGCACCCGTGGCAAGGATGGAAGCTATTCGTATCTTCCTTGCCTATGCATCGTACATGAAGATTAAAGTCTACCAATTAGATGTGAAGAGTGCATTCCTTCATGGGGAAATCAGGGAAACAGTCTATGTAAGTCAACCCGAGGGATTTGAAGATCCTTATCATCGGGATAGAGTTTACAAGCTCGACAAAGCTTTATATGGGCTTCATCAAGCTCCTCGAGCTTGGTATGAGAAACTCTCGACTCATCTTGTGAAACACGGCTTTCGCAGGGGAGTCATTGACTGTACACTGTTTATTAAAGAAAAGGATGGCGACCTACTGCTTGTACAGATATATGTTGATGACATAATCTTCGGGTCAAAGAACGAAGAGTTATGCAAAGAGTTTGAAGCAGTGATGAAGAAAGAGTTTGAGATGAGTGCTATGGGGGAGATGAAGTTCTTTCTCGGGTTACAGGTGGATCAAACACTAATGGAATCTTTCTACATCAGACCAAGTATGTAGGAGACATTCTCAGTCGCTTTGACATGGAGAATGCTTCTGCTGCTGGGACTCCATTGCTACGAATCATGATATAGCACCTGATGAGAATGGAGATCTAGTAGATGCCACTATGTACCGAGGAATGATTGGATCCCTCATGTATCTCACTGCCTCAAGACCTGATATTATGTATGCTACATGTCTATGTTCTAGATATCAGGCTAAACCAAAGGTCAACCATCTGATCGGGGTCAAGAGGATTTTTCGTTATCTGAAGGGTACACCCACACTTGGGTTGTGGTATCCTCATGATGATGACTTTGAGCTTACCGCGTATAGTGACTCGGATTACGGGGGCTGCAAGATGAACTACAAGTCTACATCAGCGGGGTGTCAATTCTTTGGGAGAAGATTAGTTACCTGGCAGTGTAAGAAGCAGACATCGGTTGCATTGTCAACCTGTGAAGCCGAATATGTTGCTGCTGCAAGTTGCTGTTCACAAATCATCTGGATTCAACAGCAAATGCGGGATTACGGTTTAAAATTCTCATCTACTCCTATTTTTGTTGATAACTCTGCTGCAATTGCAGTAACTAAAAATCCGGTTCAACATCCTAAGACCAAACACATCGGTATTAAATACCATTTCATAAGAGATTGCTTTGAAAAGAACTTAATTGATGTGGTTAAAATTAATACTGATTTTCAACGCGCTGACCTCTATACTAAAGCCTTTGATAAACCACGTTTTCAATATTTGCTAGAGGTCAACGGCGTCAAAAAGAAAAGTGAGGTAATTCCTGATGATGATAATGTGTAGTCCGATGTAGTTTAGTTAAAGTTTATTTTATTTTATTTTATTTGTTTTATTCTCGTCTATTTTTTTAAACTCATGTTATTTTGCTGTGTATTAAAATCCTAAAATAATTAAACCAGAAATGATTTTAGTATTTTAGGGGGAGAATATGTCAGCAAGTTAACATTAAAAAAAAAAAAATTGAGGGAGAAGGAGTAACTAGCTGAAATAAGGTAGATTGTGTGTGATACCGATTCAATACCTTGGAAAATGATAGTACACAGGAACAAATCAAGAGGGACTTTAAAAATTTAAGTTTTGAAAAAATGCAAAAGTTCAAAGTATAAGTCTGTGTAGTCTGAGCAATATAAAAAGGAAAGATGATAGAAAACTGGCAACTCCTAAGGTGACACAAAGAAAGTAGACTTAGAGGCTGCTAGACCACAAATGATATGTTGGTAGATTCAACACAATAGACAATTAGACCTGATTGGTGATCTCAAGATCAAACTAAGTTGTTCAACTGACTGTGGGCTTCCATCTTATCACTGGTTAACACAATCAAATATATTCCAATAAGGGGTAATGAGCAATTAAACGCCACAAATGTGTGCGGATGACCATAATTAGAGCAAAAAAAAAAAAAAATGAAAGACAAATGCAATAAAGCTAATGACTTATGTTGTTGGTGCATTTTGTGAAAAATAAATAAGCTGCTCTAACAAGGAGATAGGTTGTGTGCCTCTCTGCTGTGCGATGGCACTGACCTGAGGATAAGCATAACCTAGATATTCTAGAATTCATTGTTGTTTGCCGCCTCTCTGCTGTGCGATGGCACTGACCTGAGGACAGGCTTCTCTTTGAAAGCTCTAAGAATAGTCTCTTCTTGTAATAATACCCGTAGACCGCTCAAAAGCTCCTGAGGAATGTTGATTACCATATAAGTGTGGGATCCACAAATGTTAGTTGAAATAATTAAACCTAAATAAGTCACCAGTCTGTGTCAAAAGTCTGTGTATGGATTTAAGTGGACAAACATACTGACAATCATTGTGGCTACATTCTCAAAGGTCAAATCAATGTGAAAATCTAAGAGCTTCAGTATGATTTCCTTAAGTTGCTAACGACTCTGGATGAACACCGAGAATTTGAGCATCAAAAGGTTTAATAACTAGTCCCAAATGATTTGAATTGCCTGTATGATTCCAAAATTGAATTGGTCCAGATATGATCAATCTAAGTTGAAGTTATCTACTCCCGAACCAAATCCCGTAGATATCAATCTCTGGATTTATCTCTCACAAAAGCCAAAAATATGTCTAGTTATGTAATTTGTTTAAGTTCTTATATTAGTTAGTTGTTTTAATTTTAATTTTAGTCGTGTGTCGGGCTACATCAGGAAAATCAGAAGGAATCAACTCACTAAAAGGGTCATGTCTGAGATGACCATACGTGCTTTGAAAGGTTAAAATAGTCACGTCTGAGGTGACAAAGGGTTTTTAAAAGGGATCACATCTGAGGTGATCAAAATGTTTTCAAGATAAAAATGGTCACGTCTGAAGTGATCAAAATGTTTTCCAGATAAGATGATCATGTCTAAGATGATCAAAGGTTCATAATGTTAATTTCATAAAGTTAAAAGGGGTTTTAAATGTAAATTGGTCAAAATGGCAGAAAATTAACTAAGTATGACCCATTCGCACGAATGGACCATACGTATGGACTAACCATACGAATGGAATCCATTCGCACGAATGAACTATGAGTATGGACCATCAAACCGAATGGCCCATACGATTAGTCCAGTCGGAGGCTTAAGTGCGAACGAGTGAGTCAGTCGCACGACTGAAATCCAGTCGGACGACTGACCCGTTTGGATCTAGGGTTAGTATAAATAGAGGAGGAGTCGGTCGCAGAGACTCATCACCCTCAAAGAAACCCTAATTCGCACGACTAAAGTCACTCTGCCAAAATTTCGTTTGATCTCCTTAAAACCTTCGTTCTTGCATACTGACCATCTACTTCGATTCTACAGGTAATTTGCGACGAAGAAACATCACCAATTCGTTCAATTTGACTTTTAATCTGGATAATCAGACCCGTTTGGTAAACTGTGACATGTGGGACAAATAACCTAACCTAACTACTCAAACGGATGAAATTAAGAGTGTTATAAGTTATAAGAACATATTGCGAGTCTAATGAACCAGAACACGAAGTCTAAAACTCAAAATTGATGAAAAAGTTAATTTGAATTGAACGGACAGGATGTCATACGACTGGACAAGCGGATGAACTTCAGTCGCACGACTGAAGGGGACGATCCACTTAACCGCACGACTGAACCATGCGAATGAGACTCAGTCGCACGACTGGTGTAACCGCATAAGAGTACATGCGCATGAGTCCAGTCGCACACTCAGTCGTACGCATGAGGTCATTCGCACGTCTGAACCTCAATCGCACTGTTCAGTCGCACGACTGTCTTCAGTCGCACAACCTCAATCGCATGACAGAGACATTCTATTCAAAGTCTAAGTGTTTCATTATACTTTTAGCCAACGGTACTAATGTTTATATTGTTATGTGTTACAGATGGCGAGTCGATGGAACATGAGCACCAAGCATAACATATGTGCTCATCTGGATTTGACATCCAGGAACGCAGCTGACTTCTCAGGCATCATTACGTTTCTGTTGAGATCCCGGATTGCTCATGCTATCTCTACACCATGCACGCCGTATAGATCAGTGCAGCAGGCCTTCTGGGAAGGCGCGACTGTTGATAGATCCTCTGAGCCTCATTGCATCAGGAGTACGATCTTTGGTGAGGCTATTACCGTATCAGAGGAGGATTTGAGGATTGTTCTACAGTTAGGGGATGATGCTGATTGTCCTACTCGTCTACACCCCCTCACTGTCAGAGGATGTTTTATGAGAGCCAAGTACTCTGGGGACATCAATGCTGGGGTACTCAACAAGAGTAACCTCTGTCCCCAGTTCAAGTATCTTGCGCATGTTCTGCTGAAGTGCATAGCGTCGAGGAAGGGAGGATTTGATGAGTTGTCAGATCAGATCCAGAACGCTTATGCTGCGTTGGTGCTGAACCACCCGTTCAGCTTCTCCAAAATGATCTTCACCTACCTGGTGGAGAACATTGAGGGGAAAGGGAAGGAAGGCTTCTGTATGTATCCGAGGTTTATACAGATGATTATTGATCAGAAGCTTCCCTCCCTGCCAAAGGAGAAGGAGGATGCTGTAGTGCTAGAGGTCATGGATGACACTACGCTAGGCCGGATGAAGGTATACAGGGGGAAGCAGGTGAAACCCCCTGTCAGGAGGTTGTTTGGGCATCTGGCCCGTGCTGACTATGTGGCGCCAGCCAAGAGAAAGTGGCGCCACGATGACAGTGATTCAGATGTCGAGCATATTGCTATACCAGAGACTGACTCAGATGATGATGATAGCGGCGACGCCGGGGATGATATGCCTGCTCCACCTAGAGGCACTGATTCAGACGTTATTCCCCCGGGGTCGGCCACTGCCGGAGAGGTTGCTGAGATGGCCGGTTTCCATCAGGAGTTTGTAGCTGGTGATCAAGAGGAGGAGGAGTCAGATGAGGAGCCCCTCACTAGGACTGTGGGAAGCAAAGTTGTTCCCACAGACCACGGGCTTAGGGTGGTTGGTGAACACCCTCGGGACTCCTCAGAGAGAGAGACTGACCCGAACTATGTTCCGGGTTCAGTGGGCAGAGCTGCAGGGGGAGCATCCACTTCCACCGGGACTAGGAGAAGCGGATGGCTCAACCCCATGGATTGAAGAAGAAGAAGCGTCGCCTGACCTTCGTTACCACTGCTGCCACTACTTCCACCACCACAGCCACCACTACCACCACTGACATACCACCCATCACCACAGCCACCACATCCACTACTTCCACTACCACAGCCACCACCTTACCTACCACCACTGTGTCCTTCCCATCCACCACCATACCATTCACACCTACATCACCAGCACCAGCTTACCGACCCATATTCACTACTGCTACTACCACCACCACCTCACATCATGCTGGACCCTCAGCCCAGCCACCACATGTTTATGGATCTACTCTACCTCACATCGGGGTAGAGGAGCAGCTGTCGGCGCTTAACCGTATGGTGATGCGCCTGCTCGCTGCAGATGAGGAGAAGGCGGCGCAGATCCGCCAGCTGACCGACCTGACTGCTGCCCAGTCTCAGCAGATGGCAGAGCAGGCTCGGGTGATAGACCAGCAGAACCAGCTAATCGATGCTCAGAGAGTCGAGGTGTCCCAACTCCAGGACCAGCAGGCCCAGTCCGTCAAACGTATAGAGGAGTTGGAGACGACCAACAAGACGATTATGCTGAGGTTAAAGGGGTCGAAGGATGAGCCCTTGAAGCTAAAGGAGGGTGACGGGGATGATGGAGATGGTGATGATGAAGATGATGATGATGATGAGGAAGATGATGATGATGAGGAAGAGACTGAGGAAGAAAGGACAGAAGGTAGAGATGATGATGACGAAGCAGAAGGAGGGGATGCGGCTGCATCGGCCTCTGCTTCTGGTCAAGAGCGAAGATCTAAGCATCGACAGGACCAGTCATCTACCACTTCTGCTCCTCCGAGCGACACGCCCATGATTCAAGACAAAAGTACAGATTAGATGTCTTATGTATTTATTTATTTTGTATTTGAATCATGTAATGAAAACCAGTGTGTTGAATGTTTATATATTAAGTTAATATACTTCTGTTTGATTACTTACTAATGGTTTATGTGTTGAATGTTTAAATCAAACAGATCCAAACTTTCAAAGGGATGAGTTTGACTTTGCTCCCCTTCAACAGGTCAAGACTCAATTAACCATGATTCTTGATCTGCAAGGGATTGTGAGAAGGTCTGTGAGTTATACCCCTGAAGAAGGGGAAATAATTCATGACCTATCTGATGAGCAACTGGCAGAGATGTTCAGACTCAATCCTGATGAAATTGTCAAGGATGCTCCAACAGTTGATTCAACCAGTGATGAAGAACTAAATGACGTTGATGAAGTTGAGGTTGAAGATATTACTGCAGAAGAGTACCCTCAGTATGCTGACACCGAGGGTAATGTGGTCCCCAATCTGGGTGAGTCCCTAGTCAGTGATACGTTTGAGGTACTAGACAAGATGGAGCAGGAAACCGAAAAGACTGAAGGAACAGCCCAAGCCTCCAATGATGATGTAGACATTCGCAAGGCTGAGTGGGCTGCCTGTTTTGAAGAAGTAAGAGCCCAGCGTGCTGCACCAAAGAAAGATGCCTACACCAAGCTCTACAGAGTCAAGAAACACCATAAGGTGTCAGGCAGGATTATTGCGTGGGCTTATTTTGATGACCTTAACGCGTATGCAGTTAAGAGGGAGCAGGGCATAGAGTACTTCAGGTTCCCACATGATCTGAAGACTCTACCTGGTTTTGAGCTCAACCAGCTGGCTAAACTAAAGCTGCTGTATGCTGACCCAAGAAAGATGTCTGGCTGGTTCGAGGCTGCCCTGAAGAAGGAGTACCACACCAGATGGGTTAACTTCAGACCACAACAGCCTATGAGGTACATAAGAAGGTCTGAGGTTGATGCCATTACTGGCAAGCCCAAGATTGTGTTGAAGTGGAGTCCTCCGTGCACTATGTCGAGAATCCCTCTCAGGGAAATGCCACAGGACTTCACTCCACACTTCAAATGGTGGTACTATGATTGGAGAACTGCTGAAGCTGTCATAGTTCTGAATAAAGAGGGACAAATGGATACTATCAGGGTATTCGACCCGATGTGGCTAACCAACTTGTCTGCTAATGATGTCTATACATTATACAAGTGGCCACTGTTCTATGACACACAAGACATTGTACAAGCCCTCCAGTTCCAAAACGTTATACGACTTTGCTTTGCGTTTGAGATTCACGCAGGAGTCACTAAAGAGGAGAAGTACAAGAAGTATAAGGAGGTGATGCAGAAGGCTTAAACTCATGTCTTGCACTCAAGCCCAAAAGTGCTTAAGCAAGAAGTATATGGCCTTCTTGGCTTATGTGGTCAACACAAAAGTCAAAGGGAAAGAACTTAAGGATGTCCCTATCGTACGAGACTTTCCTGAAGTATTTCCCGATGACCTTAGTAGTCTACCTCCCGTGCGTGAAGTCGAGTTTAAAATTGACTTGATACTGGGAGCAAACCCCGTGGCTAAGTCACCATATCGCCTTGCACCATCGGAAATGCAAGAACTCTCTAGTCAACTTCAAGAGCTATCCGAGAAGGGCTTCATCCGTCCTAGTTCTTCGCCTTGGGGTGCACCTGTTCTATTCGTGAAGAAGAAAGATGGAACATTTCGTATGTGCATCGACTATCGTGAGCTTAACAAGCTTACCATCAAGAATCGTTATCCTCTTCCTCGTATCGATGACTTGTTTGACCAACTTCAAGGAGCTGCTATTTTCTCGAAGATCGATTTACGATCTGGCTATCATCAATTGCGAGTCCATGATGATGATATCCCAAAGACCGCGTTCCGTACTCATTATGGGCACTATGAGTTTATGGTGATGCCTTTTGGTTTAACCAATGCTCCTGCTGTCTTCATGGATCTCATGAACCGAGTACGCAAGCCTTATCTAGACAAGTTTGTGATCGTCTTCATTGATGACATACTTATCTATTCCAAGTCCAACACCGATCATGAACTACATTTGAGATTGGTTCTTAAGTTGTTGAAGAAAGAGCAATTGTACGCAAAGTTCTCGAAGTGTGACTTCTGGCTCGAGGAAGTTCAATTTCTAGGACACGTGGTGAATAGCCAAGGAATTCACGTTGATCCTGCAAAGGTGGAAGCTGTGAAGAATTGGTGTGCTCCTACAACTCCTACCGAAGTTCGTTCTTTTCTTGGTCTTGCTGGTTATTATCGGCGATTCATTGCCAACTTCTCGAGGATCACGAAGCCGCTCACTTCTTTGACACAAAAGAATAAACCGTTCGAGTGGGGTTTCGAGCAAGAAGAAGCTTTTGAAGCGTTAAAACACAAGTTGTGCAATGCTCCTATCTTGACCCTACCCGATGGAAATGACGATTTCACCGTGTATTGTGATGCATCTAAACAAGGCCTTGGTTGTGTTCTCATGCAACGAGGAAAGATCATAGCTTATGCATCGAGAGAATTGAAGGTTCACGAGGTGAATTACACAACACACGATTTCGAACTTGGTGCTGTTGTCTTTGCTTTGAAGATTTGGAGACACTACTTGTATGGTACACAATGTGTAAGGATTCCTGAAGTCTGATGCAACCCAAAACAGCCTAAGTGTCTCAGCAACATGCACTAAGTACTGAAGTGAAGAATGTTCGGAAGTTTTACACAAAGCATTAGAAAATACTCTAAGTGTAAAATCTTCCGAAGCCAAGACCAATATCTTCCGAAGCCAAACATGAAGTCTTCCGAAGCTTCAGAGACAAAGTCTTCCGAAGCTTCAACCTATGAAGACAGATTTCTTCCGAAGACTTTTAGTACACATGCTTTATCTGATGTACTGTTCCATAAAGCACCTTTTCCGCTGCATCTCTGTAAAGTCACCAACTTACATGAGTTGGTGAAAAGGGCCTTGCTTTTGGTAACTGTACATTGAGGTCTTGAGTCTTCAACTTTCCACTTTATGTACTTTATCCTTTTTGTAATGTATAAGGATGTGAGCTATGGCATGTCATAGTCACAAGGTCAAAAGGCAGATATGCCTTTTGATCCTACAATTGATTTTGTTAGTGTCTAGTCAATTGTATCCAGCTGGCTTTCAAAGTATAGCCGGCTGTAGGTTGTAGTATAAGTATTCCAAGTTCTTGTATCTTTCTTTATGCTTTGTAACACTTGTAAAAGAACTTGAGAAAGCAATATACTGCCTCCTTGAAACCCATACTCTCTTGTTCTGTCTCTTGCTTTACTTGTGTTCTTTGTATCACCTTTGGTTACCCAGTTCACTGTTTGATTAAAGTTTAGTTAGTCTCCTCATTGTGTTGTTGTGTTGTAATTGTGCTTAAGCCCTTAAACGGTCCTGCAATTGGTATCAGAGCTTTCCAGGCTCTTGATATAAGATCTAACCATCTTAAGATCCCTCACACACACAAAAGCTAAACTCTTCAAATGGCTTCCATCTCAAAGACTGATATGGAGACTGGAACCATGAACAAATCCCCACTGATCACTCTTGATGATTTTGACACTTGGTGCATGAGGATGGAAGGCTTCATCAGGTCTCTTGATTCAAGAATGTGGGAATCTGTTGAGAATGGACCTTTCATACCCAGCACCCCCTCTGCTACTGGTGCTGGTATGATTCCTAAAGATGTGGCCAACTACTCAGATGAAGATAGAAAAAGAGTAGAGATTGACAGGAAGGCCATGACTGCTCTTCAGACTGCTCTCCCAAACTCTGTATACAGAGGTTTTAAGAAGTGCAAGACAGCCAAACAGCTGTGGGATGCACTGAAGCTGATGTATGAAGGCTCCTCTGAAGCCAAGGAGAACAAGAAAGATCTTCTAAAGCAGCAGTTTGAGAATTTCACCTTCAAAGCAGGTGAAACCATGACCCAACAATACTTCAGGTATGTTGAGATTGTGGATACCCTAGTGGATGGAGGAGTTCCTCTTGAGAACAGGGACATTGTAAGGAAGTTCATGTCCTCACTTCCTAGGCAATGGACACACTATTATGTGGTGATCAAGAGGACTGAGAACCTTAAGACTCTTACTCTTACAGAGTTGTATGGGATTCTCAGTGGATACCAGATGGAGATGAACATGCAAGGTTCATCTGGCAACTCCAACAATCAAATGGGTTCAGCCCTTCATGTGGTTGAAAGGGACAGCATAGAACCCCAACATCATCTCATATGCTACCCTGACAACTCACAAAAGGGTCCTTTCATCACCTTCCCGGAGACACCAAGGGAGAACTTTACTCAAGGAAGCCCATTCCAAGAGACAAGTTCTTCTCAAGCCTTTGTGTCTGCAGATGAAAGCTGTGGGTATTATCTTTTCACTCTTGAAGACCTGGACTGTATCCATCCAGATGACCTGGAATATATGGAGATAGTTCAGCAGATGGCTCTCCTCACTCACAGAGCCAAGAAGTTCTACAAGAGAACAGGAAGAAAATTTCCAAGCAATGCTACCAGTAGTAAGTTTGGGCTGGATAAAAGCAAAGTTAAGTGTTACAACTGTAACCTTATGGGTCACTTTGCTAGGGAGTGTAAGGCACCTAAAGCAAATGGGGGCCAAACACAACCCAGGCCAAACTATACTGACAAAGCCCCTCAGGCTGAGAAGACAAAGCAACATGCTGCTGTTGCTATTGAAGAGGGAGGCTTTGACTGGAGTTTTTAGGTGGAGGATGCTTCTCCAAACCAAGCACTGATGGCTGACCATGATGAAGCCAAGGTATTGGAACATCTTTAAGAAAAGTTCAGCAGATGGCTCTCTTCCCTCTGGAGAAGTTTCATGCTTTCTATCTAAAGCAAATAGTGATGAGTCTTTCCTATGGCATAAAAGAATGTGCCATGTAAACTTTAAGAACATGAATAAATTAATTAAACATGATCTGGTAACTGGAATGCCAAAGAAAGAGTTTACAAGTGATGATCATTGTGTTGCATGCCTGAAAGGGAAGCAACACAAGGTATCTCACAAGCCTAAGGAAAAGAACTCCATCACTACTCCCCTACACTTGTTACATATGGATCTCTTTGGCCCCACCAGTGTAATGAGTTTAGGAAGGACCTCTTACTGTCTGGTGATCACAGATGATTTTACAAGATTCACTTGGGTCTTCTTCCTTAGAACTAAGGATGAAACCCCTGAGATTCTGAAGAATTTCATCTTAAAAGTTGAGAATCAATGTGATCACAAGGTCAAAACCATAAGATGTGATCAAGGAACTGAATTCAAGAACCAAATCCTTGATACATTTTGTGATGAAAAAGGTATTACAAGACAATATAGTGCTCCCAGGACTCCTCAGCAAAACGGAGTTGCTGAGAGGAGAAACAGGACACTTATTGAAGCTGCAAGAACTATGTTGTCTGACTCTAAACTGCCTATCACCTTCTGGGCAAAGGCAGTTAATACTGCTTGCTATGTGCAAAACAGAGTTTTAGTAGTTAAGACACATGGTAAGACTCCTTATGAACTTTGGCATAAGAGGAAACCTTTCATTGGTTTTCTCAGGTCATTTGGATGTCCCTGCACCATCTTGAATACCAAAGATCAAATTGCCAAGTTTGCTGAGAAATCAGATGATGGACATTTCATTGGATACTCTTCTCAAGCTAAAGCTTATAGAGTATACAATCTCAGAACTAGAATTGTTGAGGAGTCAGCCAATGTGACTTTCAATGAGCACACCCTTTGTGTGGCTGGTTCTGGTCCGGATTGGCTGTTTGATCTTGATTTATTTACCAACTGTTTTAACAAATCTTGTGAGCATGTTTCAGGATCTGCAGAAAATCTAAATACAGGTGATCCTGATCCAAGATTTGAGCTAGGAAGACCTTCAACTCATACATCTTCAGCTCCAGTTGGAACTACTTCAGCAAATGAGGTTTCTATCAGCACAACAATGATAAATTCAGCTGATACATCTGGCATGCCTTCAAATTCCAGCTCAGAGGCCTCTCAACCAGATAAAGACACCTCACTTGTAGAAGACAACAATGGTGATGGTGATAGTGATCAGGAATTTCTTGATGCTAATAACCATACCATAGATGACAACATCAATGATGTCTCACACTCATTGGATCAAGTTAATCTTGATAAGTGTGATAATGTGGAGGGTGAATCTTCCAGACCAGATCTAAATTTCTCAAACTTAGATCTTTCTCAACAACTTGCTGTGATCCCTCAGCTAAGGATCCACAAGTCTCACCCCACCACAAACATCATTGGAGATGTTGTCACAGGGGTAAGAACAAGAGGACAAACCCATGAAGCAAATGTTTGTCTTCACTCTTGTTTCTTATCTCAGATAGAGCCCAAGAAAGTTGATGAAGCTCTAAAGGATGGAAGTTGGGTTGAAGCTATGCAACAAGAGCTGCTTCAATTCAAAAGGCAGAAAGTTTGGAACCTTTGTCCTCTTCCTCATGGGAAGACTACCATTGGAACCAAATGGGTTTTTAGAAATAAGAAGGATGATAGAGGAATCATCATCAAGAACAAGGCAAGACTAGTTGTTCAAGGATACACACAAGAAGAAGGGATTGACTACACTGATGTCTTTGCTCCTGTAGCAAGACTAGAAGCTGTTAGGATATTCCTGGCATTTGCTGCATCCAAGAACTTCAAGGTCTACCAACTTGATGTAAAGTGTGCTTTCTTATATGGAGTGATTGATGAGGAGGTTTATGTCAAACAGCCACCTGGTTTTGTAGACCCTGATCATCCTGATTATGTCTGCAAGCTTGACAAAGCTCTTTATGGGCTGCATCAGGCACCCAGGAAGTGGTATGAGACACTATCTGAGTATCTTTGTAAACATGGATACAGGAGAGGTACTATAGATGGAACTCTCTTCATCAAAGGACAGGGAAATGACCTATTGCTGGTTCAAGTATATGTAGATGACATCATCTTTGGTTCAACTAATTCAAAGCTCTGCAAAGACTTTGAGAAGCTGATGAAAGACAGATTTGAGATGAGTTCAATGGGAGAACTCAACTTCTTTCTGGGAATTCAAGTGAAGCAGGTTGAAGATGGCATCTTCATAAGTCAGTCAAAGTATGTTCAAGACATACTCAAGAGGTTCAACATGACTGATTGTAAGATTGCTAAGACACCCATAGCCAGAAACCACTCCCTTGGTCCAGATCTTGAGGGGGAGTGTGTAGATGAACATTTATACAGGGCTATGATTGGGTCTCTTATGTATCTTACAGCTAGCAGGCCTGATATCATGTTTGCTACATGTATTTGTGCAAGATATCAAGCCAACCCTAAGATGTCTCACTTAATCACTGTGAAAAGGACTTTAAGATACCTCAAAGGTGCTTCAACACTTGGTCTATGGTATCCAAAGAATCCAAATTTCAATCTGTATGCCTATACAGACAGTGATTATGGTGGTTGCAATATGACTGCAAAGTCTACATCTGGGGGATGTCAATTCCTTGGTGGAAGGGTGGTCTCATGGCAATGCAAGAAACAATCCTGTGTGTCTGCATCAACTGCTGAGGCTGAATACATTGCTGCTGCAAGCTGCTGTGCTCAAGTGCTTTGGATTCAAAATCAGATGCTGGACTATGGATTTAACTTCAAAGAGACTCCTATCCACATAGACAACAATAGTGCTATCTCTATCACTGAGAACACTGTGCAGCACTCAAGGACCAAACACATCAACATCAGGTATCATTTAATAAGAGATAACTATGAAAAGGGATTAATTAAACTAGTCAAAGTTCATACAGATGAACAATATGCTGATCTGTTCACAAAAGCTTTTGATGAACAGAGATTTAAGTATCTGATATCAGCTATTGGGATGATTAACTTTGAGTAGACTTTTTCTTAAAACTAATTCTAATTATTTCTTCTTAAAATATGTGTGTCCTAAGTTGTCTAGTTCATCACTTTCATAAGCTCATGTTTTCTTTGGATATAAAATTCTTTTTGAAGACTTTCCTTAGATTCTTGAAAATTTTTAATACTTCGGAAGATAAAATTTTATCTTCGGAAGAAAAACATGTCTTCAAAATACATAACTGTCTAAGAGATTTTACCTTCGGAAGAAGTCAAATTCATCTTCCGAAGCTTAAAATTCTTATCTCAGACACTTATTTATTTTTAAGAACCTTTTCCTTCCGAAGCAAAACTAACCTTCGGAAGCTTTGTTTATTTCTATACAAAGCATTCAAGGGTTTATTTCTCTTCCAAAGCATAAATCTTCAAGACTCTCAGGAAAATCTTCCGAAGCCATTTTAGCTTCGGAAGCTTTTTCAAATCAAAACTTCCGAAGACAAATAAACTTCGGAAGCTTTTCGAATTCCAAGAAAACTACTTTTGAGCAAAAGTAAACTACCTTTTCAGAGGTGGGACCGACTTCCGGATTTCAAAGTTTATCCTCTTTCATTAACTTTGGTTCAAATCCCTTTTCATATAAATACCCAACGGTTCCCCCTCTTTACCACTATCTTCCTCAATTCTACTGTTTCTCTAACCTAATTCTCTAAACCGCCTTTGCTTTCTACCGCAGAAACAACCCTGATTTCTCCATGCAACTTCACAGGCAACATAATCAAGTTGCTCTGTTAAGCTCTGAGAAAGATGCAAGTTTCTCAGAGATTTGCCAATTCTTGACTCTGTCAAACTACTTCACCTCCCTGACCATTGATCCTACTCTATATGAGGATCACTTGCTTGAATTCTGGAAGACCTGCCAAGAGGTCATTATGGATGGGGAGAAGGCACTGTCTGCCACAGTGCAAGGGAGGACAATCTTCATCACTCCGGCCATCATTAATCAACATTTGCAGCTGGATGATGAAGAAGGTGAGGTGTCCTTCCCAAAAGAAGCTGTTAATCATTCTTTTGAGCAGATGGGCTATGAGGGAGATTTCTCTGTAAAGACCTTTAGGAAAGGGAAGGTCTCATCCCAATGGAAATTCCTGCTCCATGTGGTTATCCACAGCTTGTCAAACAAGCATGGTGGATGGGACCAGATTCCTGAGGATCTCTCCTTTATAGTTCATGGAATGGTTCAGGGAGTCAAGTTCAGGTATTCACAATTTGTTTATACTAATTTACTTGCAAACTTAGACTCCTTTGAGTATTACATGTTTCCTAGATATGTTCAACACATTCTCAACTGTGAACTGGGCTCACAGTTGAGGGAAACAGGTAATATTCTTAAATTGGGACAGATGAAGCCCGGCATCTTTAAAATAATGAAGAAGCCAACTGTAGGCTTCTCAGGGGTAGAAACAGCCCTAGTCCCAAAAATGTTAGAGCTCATTGCTCAAGGTGACAACCTAGCAACACAAGCTAGTGTTGAACCCACACCTCTTTTGTCCTTACCATTAAAAAGACCAGAAATCACCCTCACCTATCAAAGAAAATCCAAACGAACCCCTGCTCAGGCTATTGAGTCTGTGCAGGCCCCCAAATACTCAACCTACAGGAAGAAGTGGATACTAGAGCTCCCACTTCTCCTGAGGAGCAAACCACTCCCATTACTTCACCTATCAGGGCTGAGGTTCCTCAAGCTCACCCTGATGAGCTCACTAGCCCAATAACCTTAAGCCTTCACTCTGAGTCTCAACACTCAAGTGGACAACCTTCAGGGAACAGCTACCATCCCCAGCCTTTGGATCTCAACCAACCAATTCCCAACCTATCCTTTTACACTGATGAAGACTTAGGATTCAGTGAGTACCATGAGTCTCTCTTCTCCTCCCCTACTCAAAGAGAGATGAGTACCTCTGACTCTCCTCAGTCTATCCCCCATCAGTCACCTATTACTGAGGTGGACACTTCTGAACCTGTTCAGGATGTCCATATGGAAGAGGCTCTCACTTTTGAAAGTGATTACATCATTAAGACCTCAACCATGGCAACTCAGCCCATTGGCATCTCAACTGAGGCTGCCAGTGAGCAGAGGAAAACCAGCAGCCAAGAAACTCAAGCTGGTGGTGAGAAAGAGGACTTTGGTCCAATCATCTCATCCCCCAATGAATCTTCTGATGAAGATGAGGGGAATTTGAGACTAAAGGTGCAAAAACTGTCAAAAACATGCACCTATTTAGTCTCTAAGGTTAGTCACTTGGAATCTCAGGTGACTACCCTGCAAAACAGGGTTAATGATCAGCAACTCCAGATTTCATATCTGCAGGAAAAACTAGCTGGGAGACCTTTAAGGAGAGCTCAACCAGGAACACAAGAACCTGTGGAAGTGATTGACTTATCCTCCAGCTCACCTATGCAAGTGGGTGATGCTACCAAAAAGGGGGAGAAAGTTGTTACAACCACAGAACCTGGGAGTTCTTCAGAGAGAATGGACATAGAGGACTCACCATCCTCACTTGCTGTTGTGCATTCTCAGCAACTTCCTCAAGTTCACATTAATGTGGACTCTATAGACTCTCTCATCAGGAGTCTCTTTGAGGAAGGTATACCAAGGGCTGTCTCATCTCCACCACAAGGAACTGGCAACTACATCATAAGGTGGAGGTATGATGATGACAGGAGAGCCCTTATACTTCAGAAAGATCAAGGCCAACAAGAAGTTTTTCAATTCCAAAGCCTGAGCTTCTATGAAAGACTGGATTTAGTCAACTTGCCACTTGTCAATCCAAGCAATTCAAGACAAGCTGACAGGCTGGCTCAAAGAATCCAAGACAGGATCCTTGCAGAGTTTACTCTAAGAAGGAGACTTAGGGAATCAGGCAATGTTATTGGTCAACTGGATGTTGAGGTGGACCCTAAGATTAGCTTCATAGGGGAAACCTTGACTGAAGGCCCAGTGGCAGAACCTGAGACCCCTGTCTCATCATCAACAACTGCTGCAGAGGTCCAAACTCCATCTGAGACACCTGCTGGTGAAGGTGTTTCTCAGCCTCTCTCTGGCCAGAGCATGGAAGCTACTCCAAGCAATGAAGGCCAAGCCTCAATCCACCCTGAGTCACAAAGGTCTGTTGGTGACAAAGGGAAAAGGATAATGACTCCTGAGGAAATTGAGGAAGAAGAGAGAGAGAGGAAAAGGAGACTAAGGGGAGAAAGTTCTACTGGGTCATCTAGCTTCATGCAAGCTGCAATCAGGGCTGCTCCCAGACCAAATACTCAAGATGATGAGTTAAGGGCAGTCAGGATTACCTACTTACAGACCAGGAACTATGACATTGATGAAATCATCTCCCTCCCCTTAGAAGAGTTAAATGAACTGGCTGACATGGAAGTGTCAAGAGAGTTGAAGGAGAAAGAGGATGCAAGAATACTTCTCCAACTTAAAGAGGAGAAGAGACAGAAAAGACTTTACAAGCATGCTCCTACTCTCTCACCAGTTCAAGAAAGTCCTGCACAGGAAGATGTGACTCCACAAGAACCTCAGGTAGATAAAGAAGAAGATAGGATCAAAATGATCAACTACCTGAGTGCCACAGGCTTCTATCAGGCAGATGCACTTCTTCCCTTGTCCTATGACTTCATTGAGTTCGAGTATCTAAAGCAACTTGAGCTTGAGTTAGTCAAGGAAAGAAAGACAACTAAAAGGAAGCTAAGGGAAGAAGCTGCAAAGTCAAGAGCCATCATTCAAAAGAATGCAAAGAAGTCTGCTGACAGACAAAGAATGGTGAGATTCTTGAAGCTGTATGGATTCTCCGGAAGGAGACTTGGCCCCATGTCTCTATCCACTATGGATGAGCATATTAGGGTGATCAAGCAGAAGATTAAAAGTGGAGAACTCATTGACTTGCACTCTCTTCCAAGTCAAGTCCCACCTGAAGTGGAGGTCAAGTTTGAACAACCTGAGACACCTCAACCAGCACCTCTAGCTGAGCCTCAGCAAGCTTCATCTTCTGATCCTAGGCAGGGTCAAACTCCCTCTCCTTCTGAACCTGTAAGGGAGGAACACCCAACTGAGAAAGACACTGATGATCAACATGGTGCTGCAGACCAGTCTTCTCAGTTAAAGACATCCAAGAGGAAGAAGAGGATGGCTTCTAAACCAAAGACTAAGAAGAAGAAGCCAAAGTCATCTACCTCTGCACCTCAGGCTGAATCAGATCAACCTGAGGAAGTGCATGATGAGGCAGCCCAAACAACTCCTATTCAAGTGGCTCCTCTAACTAGTGAGACACCCATCTTATCCTGGACTTACTCTACCAATCCAGAAAGATGGAATGTTATCAGAGATCAAGGTGTTGAGAATGTCTACTCATGGCAAGACATAATCAACTTACCTCTGCATGATCTCTTTGAGATGAGAAGATACTATGAAAGTCTTGATGATCCTGACCATCTCATGAAGAAAGGAATGGTCCTGATTGTACTGAAGACTACCAACATTTGAAGATCTT
This sequence comes from Flaveria ramosissima, assembly GCA_025215565.1. Classification (NCBI taxonomy): domain Eukaryota; kingdom Viridiplantae; phylum Streptophyta; class Magnoliopsida; order Asterales; family Asteraceae; genus Flaveria; species Flaveria ramosissima. The sequence continues at coordinate 19,248,714 of CM046044.1, read as the reverse complement.
CCAAGTGTTTTGGTAGCATCAGCCTAGGGGGAGTTTGTAAGGATTCCTGAAGTCTGATGCAACCCAAAACAGCCTAAGTGTCTCAGCAACATGCACTAAGTACTGAAGTGAAGAATGCTTCGGAAGTTTTACACAAAGCATTAGAAAATACTCTAAGTGTAAAATCTTCCGAAGCCAAGACCAATATCTTCCGAAGCCAAACATGAAGTCTTCCGAAGCTTCAGAGACAAAGTCTTCCGAAGCTTCAACCTATGAAGACAGATTTCTTCCGAAGACTTTTAGTACACATGCTTTATCTGATGTACTGTTCCATAAAGCACCTTTTCCGCTGCATCTCTGTAAAGTCACCAACTTACATGAGTTGGTGAAAAGGGCCTTGCTTTTGGTAACTGTACATTGAGGTCTTGAGTCTTCAACTTTCCACTTTATGTACTTTATCCTTTTTGTAATGTATAAGGATGTGAGCTATGGCATGTCATAGTCACAAGGTCAAAAGGCAGATATGCCTTTTGATCCTACAATTGATTTTGTTAGTGTCTAGTCAATTGTATCCAGCTGGCTTTCAAAGTATAGCCGGCTGTAGGTTGTAGTATAAGTATTCCAAGTTCTTGTATCTTTCTTTATGCTTTGTAACACTTGTAAAAGAACTTGAGAAAGCAATATACTGCCTCCTTGAAACCCATACTCTCTTGTTCTGTCTCTTGCTTTACTTGTGTTCTTTGTATCACCTTTGGTTACCCAGTTCACTGTTTGATTAAAGTTTAGTTAGTCTCCTCATTGTGTTGTTGTGTTGTAATTGTGCTTAAGCCCTTAAACGGTCCTGCACAATGTATAGTCTACACCGATCACAAAAGCCTTCAACACGTTTTCAATCAAAAAGATCTCAATATGAGACAACGTCGTTGGGTGGAGTTGATTAGTGATTACGATTGTGACATTCGTTACCATCCTGGTAAAGCAAATGTTGTAGCCGATGCACTAAGCCAAAAGATTCACAACAAGATGATCTCATTCCAATAAATTCGCGATCGACGTCAATGGTTTGACACTTTGGGTGAGTTTGATACTGAGATCCGATTAGATGTCAACGAGACTACCGTACTGCTACAAAACTTGAGAATAGATAGTGACATCGAGTCTAGTATCTTGGAGGCTCAACAAATGGTACAACGAGAAGGAAGAATGAAGGATGAATTGGAGCATAATCTTTTAACCCAATTGGAAACGAAACCTAATGGATTGATGTACTTCGCAAATCGAATTTGGGTTCCAAATCGCGATAACCTCCGTACCTTTATCATGAACGAAGCTCATCAAACTCGTTATTCTATTCATCCTGGCTCCGATAAAATGTATGCGTGGCCAATATTGGTGGCCTGGAATGAAGAAAGATATAGCAACTTATGTAGCTAAGTGCCTCACGTGCACGAAGGTTAAAGCCGAACATCAACGTCCTAGTGGGTTACTTGAGCAACCCGAGATCCCTATGTGGAAGTGGGAACACATATCCATGGACTTCATAACTAAGCTACCCCGAACCTGTCGTGGACATGATAGCATATGGGTGATCGTTGACCGATTGACCAAATCGGCGCATTTTATACCCATACGTGACACTTACAAAACATCAAGGTTGGCTCGTATATACGTTGATGAGATTGTAAGTCGTCATGGGGTACCTCTGCACATCATATCCGACCGAGACGCTCGTTTCACTTCGCATTTTTGGTCGTCCATGCAAGAACTCTTGGGTACTCAATTGGACCTAAGCACGGCTTATCATCCTCAAACTGATGGTCAAACCGAGCGAACGATCCAAACCTTAGAGGATTTGCTACGCCTTTGTGTTCTTGACTTTGGTGGTGATTGGGATACGCATCTACCGCTCGCGGAATTTTCGTATAACAATAGTTATCACTCGAGTATCAAGATGGCACCATTTGAAGCACTTTATGGTCGTAAATGTCGTTCACCGATCTGCTGGGCCGACATTGGTGAAAACTTCATCACTGGTCCTGCACTTATACAAGAGACGACCGATAAAGTTTCTATCATACGCAAGAACCTTGAAGTGGCAAGAAGTCAACAAAAGAGCTATGCTGATAAGCGACGAAAGCCATTGGAATTCCAAGTTGGGGAGATGGTTCTTCTTAAGGTTTCACCGTGGAAAGGTGTGGTTCGCTTTGGAAAAAAGGGTAAACTGGCTCCAAGATTTGTAGGACCTTTCAAAATCCTGAAAAGGATTAGAAAAGTGGCTTATAAACTGGAATTACCTTCCGACCTTAGTGGAGTTCACCCTGTGTTCCACGTCTCAAATTTGAGAAAGTGTTTGGCCGACGAAAGTCTGTATGTTCCGCTGGAAGACATTCAGATCGACGAGTCCTTGCATTTTGTTGAGAAGCCTGTTGAGATCATGGACCGCATTATGAAGAAGACTAGAACCACAACAACCCCAATCGTCAAGGTTCGTTGGGAAAATAAACGTGGCGCTGAATTTACTTGGGAGCGCGAGGAGCACATGAAGAAAAGATACCCGTTCTTATTCGTATAGTTTCATTCTTAATTTCGGGACGAAATTTTTTAAGTTGGGGAGACTGTAACATCTCATATTTTTGTTAAGTTACAGGTTAACTTTGTTAAATCTTTTAAGGGCCATATATGAAATTTATGGATTATTTATGTTTACTTCTTAGTTTTGTTTTTAATTCTTTAAGTTGGAAGTTAAAATTTTGATTAATAAATTTAACATAATAATAATACTAATAATAATAATGATAGTGGTACTATTAAAAATAATAATGGCAAAAGTTATAATAATAATAACAATAACAATAATTATAATAATAATAATAATAATAATAATAATAATAATAATAATAATAATAATAATAATAATAATAATAATAATAATAATAATAATAATAATAATAATAATAATAATAATAATAATAATAATAAATATAATAATAATAATAGTAATATAAAAAAAGTTATTAATCTCATAAGTGTTTAAAACTTAATTAAGTTAGGGGGTTGTTTTTGCCATTTTATAAACTTGAAATGAATGTTTACACATAAAATAATAAGCAAACAAAGTTGAGGGACCATTTGTGTAATTTGTCAAACACCCAAACCAAAACCCCCCCTTTTGCCCGTATTTCCGGCCAAACCCACGGCCAACTCCGGCCAAACTCCGGCGACATCCCAAACGCGCATAAAACACTAAAAAGTCGAACCAAAACCGTTCCACAATCCTTCTAGAACTCATTTCGAACTTGAATGTACCAATTAAAGACGTTTAATCATCGGTTACTAAGCTTAATCGAATGTATAACCGAAGCCTTAAAAACCACAACCGTTCGAGTCTTAAACATCAATGATTACTCAATTAACTCAACCTAATCAATCATCTATCTGTCTCCAATCGATTACACCCTTCAATTTCACCTGAATCAAACGCAAACAACGAATTCACGCATCATCTTCATCGCGACCTGCACACGAGTCGAACATCACCCTCTGGAGTTCAAGGATCAAAATTGGTAGAGGGCTTTTAGTCCAGATCATCATTCGAAGCTATCTGCAAGTTTAATTGGATTATCATTGAGGATTGCTCATCCATTGAGTACCCACGGTCGCGATTTGTTCTTCGTTAGAATCATCTTCAATTCGAGCATTATACGGGTAATTAATCACACTCACATACTCGGTTCTCTTTGGGGATCAAAAGCCCTATGGTTATTACATGAATCATGTTCGAATTTATGTTCAATTTGGTGCAAATCGTTCTAGGGTTCATAAGGTTTGGGGATATCTCTGAAATTGTATTTTTAAAATTTAAAAACCGCCACTTAGCATGGCTGCGGCCCTTGGCCTACTGGTCACATGCACCCATCATAACCAAGAGGTCCCGGGTTTGAACCGGGCAACCTCACATATTTTTTTTAATGCTTTTTGGCTGATAAAAAAATATAGAAAAATTTCTAAAAATTATAAAAAAATGTTTTGTAAACTATTTTATTTTTAAAGTCACCTAATAAATTGTTGTAAATATATTTCTTTAATCAATTTGATAATTTCTATGAAACAAAGGTTATAATTATGATATTTTTATAAAATAGACTATAAATGATGATGTATATCACTACAATTTTTATTAGTTCTAATGTTATTGTTTAAAACTATAATTTTTACAAATGAATATAAAAAGATATTTACACTTTATATATTTAAACCTTGTTGATTATTGTAAACTTATTTCTTTATGACAAATTATTTAATTAGTATCACTCTTTTCTTTAAAATTAAAATAAAGTGTTTTTATCAAAACCCCAAATTCCCTTGCAACCCTAGTACTCGTTAAATCGTTAAAAGTATCATTTAACTTAAACCTTGTAAATATTCATAAATGTTTAGGTATCTCGTGAAGGTTTACGTTGGAACTTTGCTTATTATTCTTATTAATCGTCACTTTCATACTTATTTGTCATGTGAGTTTTCCTTGCCCCCTTTTTATATTTTCACACTAATTTGGGGTGAAACATGATACTTATTCTCATACACTTGTAAACGTTTAAACTTGTAAGCACTTGCAATTCATATTTTTGTCATGGTTATTTGTGTGTTGTAAGTGTTTATATGAGATACATATTTTTGTTTGCAATCATTAACTATTGCTAGCCTGGCGACGTCTTAGATCTTTGGGCCTGACAAGCTTATTTGGTGCTAAAGCCGAGGTATTGCCGGCTCCTGATGACGTATGCTTGTTCATCATGGGAACCAAATACACTTAGCCAATCTTATATACTTGTAATCAAGTCGAGGTTTCGTTGTAACGACATGTGTTCTATAACCTTACTAACTTATAACCTATGACATGAATTGCTACTTGTAACCTTATCATATTATGTATGAAAACCTTGGAAACTCACCAACTATTTTATCATGTTTCAGGTCTTCCTCAAGTTTAAAGTGAACTTTTGAAGCTTGCAATAAAACTAGGACTTGGACCTAGTTAAATGAATAAAATGTCTATGTTATGCTTTGTTTTATTTGGAACTATTTCATGTTTTGAGACTTATGATTGTAATATCTTTGAAACTTATAATTTTAATATTTACATTTAAATATAGCGTTATGTGGCTGTGAACAATCTTAACCCTCACATCTCGACGTTTCCGCCGTCAAGGTTGGGGTGTGACATAAAACATACATTTACAATTGCTAAAAACATCGCATCGGAATAACTTAAAAACCATTTCATATATTAATAATCGCTTTTGCAAAAAAATACATCATTGTTAAGTTACAAAATATCAATTGTTGCATTACATCATAAAAACATTATCATAATACAAAATGGATGCCATCGAAAACTTGCCAAGTAGCTGCCCCGTGCCATCCTCAACAACCATTACCTGCCAATTGGAAAGTACATAAAAAGTCTGCATTGCTGAGTGAGTTCTAGTTTTATAAAAAAATTATATACGTTACTTTGGTTAAAACCTTTCTTTACTTTCATACGTGATCATACATCATACGTACATAATATGGGATGCACTGAAGCGCCAACTTGAAAACCATTACCTGCCAACTTGAAAACCATATTCATCTTGTTGTTGTTAGTTCTGTCTCATTGTTTGCTTATGTTCTAGTATCATAATATGGGATGCACTGAAGCGCATGTATGAGGGGTCCACTAAAGCAAAAGAGAACAAGAAGGATCTCTTGAAGCAGTAGTTTGAGAACTTCACCTACAAGACAGTTGAAATCATGACTTAATAATAGTTCAGGTATGGTGAGATTGTGGATACTCTAATGGATGTTGGAGTAAATCTTGAAAACAGGGACATTGCAAGGAAGTTCATGTCCTCTCTTCCTAGACAATGGACACATTATTATGTTGTAATCAAGAGAACTAAGAACCTTAAGACTCTTACTCTTACAGAGTTGTATGGTATTCTTAGTGGCTACCAGATGGATATGAACATGCAAAATCTATCTGGTAACTCCAGCAAACAATAGAGTTTAGCCCTTCATGTGGTTGAAAGGGATTGTAGAGAACCACAACACCATCTCATCTGCTACCCTGACAACTCACAAAAGGGTCCTTTCATCACCTTCTCGGAGACACAGAGAGAGAGCTACACCTAAGGAAGCTCATTCCAAGAGAGAAGCTCTTCACAAGCTATTGTGTCTGCTAATGAAAGCATAGGCAACTTGCAGGATCGGGTTTGTCACTTAAACACTTGGATTTCTCTCAAACTCACTTATAGAAACACTCAAATCAGATGAAGTAAGATCTTTTACAAGAGTTGATAATAATATAATAAGTAGAAAGGAACATACAGAAATAAATTTTCAAGGTACTTGTATATATTACTTCTCAACTCAAGATATTACAAGTCTTACAAGCATGATACATGAGTTACAATGAGAAACTATATATACTAGATCCTACAACCGGATATACTTTGATACCAGCTGGAAACCTAAGACTAAAACATATACTACAATGCTAAAGTTAAGGTATCTTGGATAAAGTATTATCTAAGATATGGTAGTCATGACTTGTCCATGACTTACCTTTTGTCACCAAATAAAGATGGCAACTGTACTAACATAAAAAGGTAAATAGTGGATTAAAGTATGGTCAACTACATGGCTTTTGAGAAAACGCCATGCAGTATCTCAGAGGTCTGCAGCGGAGTGTCAGGGAGACCATACTTATGTCCACTGGGTAATAGCAGTGTCTTCCAAAGGTAAGTTGGCTTCGGAAGAACAAGTTCTTCCGAAGCCACTTATACTTTGGAAGAGGCTTCTATACTTCCGAGGCTTGAGGACTTCTGTACTTCGGAAGTTGACTTCAAATCTTTCTTTCTATGTCTTGATCTTCAGAAGTAGGTTCTTTGTCTTCGGAAGTTGGAGTTTTCCTTCGGAAGTAAGTTTTACACTTTGTCTTTGGAAGAGCTCCTTTTTCCTTCAGAAGTTCCACACTTAGCTTCGGAAGTCCTTTATTTGTTGTACCAAAATCTTCTAAGTGACTTGGTTTTGGTTGCACCAGCCTTTCTAGATCCAACAAACTCCCCCTAGGCTGATGCTACCAAAACCTCACTTATTTCTGCTTCTCAAAGCTTTCAGCACCAGGGACAAAAGATATTTGTCTGTCTCTTTGTTCTTCCCTGAAGTGGTGCTGAGAAGCTTGTACAAGTCATTGGTGGATAGGAGATCCAGTCTATCACTCTGAATGACATGTACCCTTTGTTGTGTCCCCCTGAAAAGAGTTAGTTGACGGGAGTTATAGTCATACTCCCATCTAACTATGGATTCAAGTTCAGGATCTTTAACCATTTGTAGAAAGGCTTTGCCTTTGGTTGCTGATCCCTTCCTTTTCTCCTCCTCTTTCAGTTTCAACTCTTCTTCAACCTTGCTTCTTGCAGTTAGCTCGGCCATATGAAGGCTGCCTAGATGATTTCTGATATGGGCAGCTACATCAGAGTTTGAAGGGTTGGAGAATGGCTTCTCTGCTAACTCAGCAATGTCAAATCTGCTCAAGTGTAACAAAGATGAGGCACTTAGCCTGTTGAGCTCTCCATTCTCTCTTTCAACAACAAAGTTGTGAGAAGAGTCTTCGAACCTCCACTGGATGATCTTCTTTCTAGGTACCAGAGGTTGTCTTGGCACCCGGTCGCCTTTCTTGGTATCTAGTAGAGTCACCAGCCTTCTCCTTAACTTCTTTTCTTCCTTATTCAAAGTGTCTGAATTGAGGCCAAGGAGATTTACAGCTTGGTCCAATGTTCCTCTGGGCAGATCAAGAAATTGATCTCTAGTGAGGGAACTTGAGGATCCGTCAACATAGGTCAAATTGACTGAATCCTCCTCACAGGAGATATCGCTCAGAGTTGTGCAATTGATGAGCTTTGTCTTGACTGCCTTGAATTCTTCTAAGGAGAGATGTTTAGAAGGCTGAGGGGATGGTTTGTTGATGGGTAGGTTGAGGTGTTTGGGTTCTGGCTAGAGTTTTGGGTTGGAGGATGGGTAGTTTAGGTGGTTGAGGTGAAGAGGTTGGTAGGGGTGATGGTGTAGGTTCAGGGGTGTATGGTTCAGTGGTTGGTTTGGTTTTGATGGGGAATGGAAAGGGTATAGGTTCAGGTTGTGGTTGGGTTTGGAGTTTGGGTTGAGTGGTTGCTTTGAAGGTCATCCCCTGTCCCCTTCTATACATCTCCTTCCTCTTTCCCGCGCGAATGTCAGCCTTAATGTCACTGACATGTCGCTGGAGAGTCTTTTCTGACATAGGACCCACCTGCCTGCCAGAGAAGCCATGAGCCTTGAGATAGCTCTTCATCCAGGCCTTCTCACCTGTCTTCTTGGCAGCAGTCAGTCCTGCTTCCTCTTCCTTCTTTTTCTTCTGCAATAGCTTTTCCCTTGCAGCTCTCTTTCTCTCTTTCTCCATTTGATCTTGCTCTTTGTTGAAGAGCCATAAGATCGTATAATTGTTATGTGGAGATAATTCTTCTTGAGAGAAAACTCTGGAGGTTAGGAAAGTTATCCTTTCCCTCCTGAGCTGCAGATCAGCTTCTCTTTCTTTCCTCTCTCTTTCTTCTTCTAAGGCCAACCTTGCAGCCTCTTCTTTTGCTGTTTTAGCAGCAAGGTTGCTTTTCCAGCTCTACTAACTCCTCTAATGGTAGCAGGAGTACATCTTCAGTTCAGCTCCTAGACTAACAAGTCTATCAATAACTCTACTCTTTTTTCTGTTGTTGACTGCCTCTGGTTGGCTGCAGCTGCTTTGGTACTTGCAGCTAGCAGTTTTCCAGTTGGAAGCCTACCTTTTCTTTGAGTTTTCCAACCTTTCTTCCTCCTGAAGCTCTTCCGAAGTCATCTTCCTCTTTCCTTTGATGTCTTCGGAAGTGCTAGACTTTGGGGGTTCTTGGATGGAAGATTCAGGTTGAGTAGTAGAGATGGAAGCTGGAGTTAATGCTGATGTTTGAGCTAGTGGTTGGGTGAGAAAATCCTCCCTATTAACCTCAGATGCAAGTTCTAGGATTGCATCTGTGACTATTAGATCATCGGATAATGAGAATAGTCCTTCCGCAGCAGCAATCTCAGCTTCGGAAGTTTGAAATTGTTCTTCCGAGGCTTTGAATTGTGCTTCGGAAGTCTGTGAAAATGCACTATCTGTCCCAACTGTTTCAGTTGCTGGGCCATCAGTCCTTGTTTCCCTTCGAAGTTAATCTCAGGTTCCACTTGGACCTTAGGTTGACCAACTTCCTCAAATAGTGGTAGAAGGTGCATTTACCTCTGAAGCTCTTGAGCTCCAAAGTAGATCACAGACAGATCAGGACTTGGCTGTTCTAAAGAGATTCCAATAGGAACTTGTTAAAGAACCTATTGAGATCTTGGAGCATCCTTTGATCCATTTGAATGACAACTGGAGGAGGCTCAGGGAAAATTGAAGCTTGTTGCATAGGATATTTGAGCTCAGGAAGTGAGAGCTTGACTTTGGGTTTCCTCTTGTCTTTGACTTTGTCTCTGAACACTCTCCCCCTTTTTGGTAGCATCATCCTGAGAGCTTGATGAGCTAGAGGAAGAGGTCAAGGAGACCTGAGTTGGTACATGCCTAACAGACCTCTCAATCTGTTTCTCAGCTAGTTTGGCCTTGAGAGTTTCAATCTCAAGTTGCTGAGTGGCAGACCTATCCTCTAAAGTCCTAACCTTGGATTCAAGATTTGAGACTTTAGAAAGTAGGTCTTGAATGGTGAGTTGCATTCTTCCCTCATCTTCTTTTGAAGAATCACGGGGAGATGAGGTAACATACCTTGTATGTTCATCCTCACCACCAGATGTGGTTTCTTGGCGCCCTGGTTTCCCTTGCTCAATGATGTCTCTTTCAGAGTCATCAAAGGGCATGGTTGCCGTAGATTCAGTCTCAGTGATGTTACCACTGTCCTAAAGATCCCTTGAGGCTCCTTCAGTAGTGGCAGCTGAATCTACATGAGTCTCCTCCACATCAGTGGGACTCACCTCAGTAAAGGTTTGCTGATGGGGGCTAGAGATAAGAGATCTCTTTGGGCTCTGTTGATCCTTGAGAGGGTGTTGTGGATCAACTTCATTGCCCTGAAGAGACATAATCTCTTCATCAGCTCCAATTAAAAGGTCAGTAAAGGATATGGAAGTGAAACCTAATGACCCGGGACTTTGATCAATGTCTAAAGGCATTGAGCCTGTGATAGGGCTGTCCCTTTTTGGCTGCTCAGAGGAGTATAGAGACTCTCCCTTAGGGCTTTCAGCTTGGTTTCGGGCTCATGGGTCTGAGACTGAGGAGACTCAAGACCCATATTGAGGTCAATTGTGAAGGATGGTTGGACCTCAGGCTGAGTGGGAGCCCTTGTTCCACTCTAGCCTTTTTGGTAGAACATGAGGAGCTTGTTCAATCAGAGAAGATTGAACAAGGGTTCGTTTGGGACGTCTCTGATAAGTAAAGGTAATGGGTGGAGAAGGTAGATTTGGCAAAGTGAGGGTAGTTGCTGGTGTGGGTTCATCACCTGTGGGGTTAACAGGGATGTCACCAGGAGCCATTGGCTCAATCATACCTGGAAGAAGTGTAGTATCTCTCCGGTGAAGTTGGTGGACACTCTCTTCAAAGTCTTGAAGATGGTCGGCCTCATTTGAGGAGCAGTCAGAGCAGCTGCGCAGACAAGCTTGCTCTGGTCCAGCTCACAATTGATTATGTGCTGGAGAAACCTGGGATACATGAAGAATGTGTCCCTTTGAAGATTTCCCATGAGGTTAGTCAGCACAAAATCTTGAGTAGTTGAAGCGGAGGCTTTCACCAAACCATGAACTAGGCACCCAAGTTCATATGGGATTTGATCCCATCCCCCAGATTTGTTGGACAAGCAGTGAAGAACCACATGCAGCAGGAACTTCCAATTGTAAGAGAAGTTAAATTTGTAGACAGTTGACCTGCTAACATCTCCACCATATCCCATTTGGATATAAGAATTGTCCAAATCTGCTTTGGGGAATTCCGTTGGAGCGCCCTCATCATGAAGCTCTAGATGCTCCCTGATGATTTGTTCAGAAATGACCAACTCCTGGCCACAGATGCTCGATCGAATGACACGAACCCCATTTAGGGTTTCAATCTGACCATTTGCCCAAAATTCAGACATATGGTTTGAGTAAATCGTGGGGTTTACAGTCAGAGCGGTGTGTGTAGTAGAAGATTGGGTTAGAAAGGAGATGATGTCTGAGAAGTCAACATCCCTTGAAGAGTCAAGGAGTGCGACTTGGTTGTGCTGGGGTTAAGTGCCATTGAAGAAAGTGACAGAAGATAGTTCGGAATAGGGTAAATTGAAGATGAAGAAAGCTTTTAGGGCAGTAATTTGGGTAAAAAGGATGTAAGTGATTAGCCGGAGGTATTTAATGGGTGGAATGGCGGTTAAAGGGGGGGTTTGGATAAGACGATGTGAGGTTTCAGTGGATGATGTGACATGGGCGGTAAGGTTAGTCCATTTAAATAATCCGACATCATTAACAAAATCTTTACTTTTTACAGAGTGGGGCCCAAAAGATTTCCGTTACACAGTAAAATCTTTCTTCCGAGTATAAAGCATTTCCGAAGGTAATGTTCTTCCGAAGGCAAATTTACTTCCGAAGGTAAATTGATTACTTCCGAGAGTATATGTTGCTTTTCAAATGGAGTGTGTTATAAGCTTCGGAAGTAGATCTGATATGAAATCAATCGCTTCTTCCGAGACTTAACACTCTTCCGAGAAGAAAATTATCCTGGGAGAAATTTGCTTCGGAAGATATGTAAAATATCTTCCGAGGGTTAATTTCTCTTCGGAAGAATTCATACTTAGATAAAATTTAGAAAGATCTTTTGTAACAGGGCTTAGATTGTTTTGACATAAGACTTTACACATTAAAAGGTTTTCAAATGAGATCAACTAATCAAGGTTTATCATCCCAATAGCTGTAATGAGATATTTAAATCTTTGTCATCAAAGGCTTTGGTGAACAAGTCAGCATATTGTTCATTTGAGTCAACTTTGATTAGCTTGATAAGATTTTTCTCATGAATATCTCTAATGAAATGATACCTGATATCAATGTGCTTAGTCTTGGAGTGCTTCACTGGATTTTTAGTAATGGATATAGCACTGTTGTTGTCAATGTGGATAGGAGTGCTCATGAAGTTGAATCCATAGTCTATCATCTGGTTTTAAATCCACAGCAGCTGAGCACAGCAACTAGCAGCAGCAATGTATTCAGCTTCAGCAGTTGATGTAGAGACACAGGATTGCTTCTTGCATTGCCATGAGATGATCCTTCCACCAAGAAATTGACATCCACCGGATGTTGATTTCTTGTTGATATTGCAACCACCATAATCACTGTCAGAGTAACCATATAGATTGAAATCACTATTTCTTGGATACCAGAGACCTAATTTAGGTGCTCCTTTAAGGTATCTTAGAATTCTCTTGACAGCTATCACCTTTGGAGCAGCCTGATATCTTGCACAAATACAAGTTGCAAACATGATATCAGGTCTACTTGCCGTGAGATACATCAGAGAACCAATAATCGCTCTATACTGATGTTGATCAGTATCCTCCCCCTCAGAATCAGGGCAGAGATTGTGGTTTCTAGGTATAGGTGTTTTTGCTGCTTTACAATCTTTCATATCAAATCGTTCTAAGATATCATTGACATACTTAGATTGATTGATAAAGAACCCTTCCTTCATTTGCTTTACCTGAATTCCAAGGAAAAAGTCCATTTTTCCCATGGAACTCATCTCAAACTTCTTCTTCATAATGCTCTCAAAGTCTTTACACATTTGGTCATTTGAAGAACCAAATATGATATCATTAACATAGACTTGAACGAGCAGGATGTCCTTCCCAGACTTTCTTATGAAAAGAGTCTTATCAATGGTACCTCTAGTGTAACCATTCTTTAGGAGAAACTGAGACAATGTCTCATACCACAGCCTAGGTGCTTGGTGCAGCCCATATAGAGCTTTATCCAATTTGCACACATAGTTGGGATGCTGTGGATCTTCAAATCCTGGAGGTTGACATACATAGACTTCCCTATCTATATCCCCATATAGAAAGGCACACTTGACATCAACCTGGTAGACAGTGAAATTTTTGGATGCAGCATAAGCAAGGAAGATCCTAACTGCCTCAAGTCTTGCAACAGGTGCAAAGACATCGGTATAATCGATTCCCTCCTCTTGAGTGTATCCTTGAACCACCAGTCTTGCCTTGTTCTTGATAATCAAGCCTCTATCATCTCTCTTGTTTCTGAAAACCCATTTAGTGCCTATAGGTACTTGACCAGATGGTAGCGGACATAGGTTCCAAACCTTTTGTCTTTTGAATTGAAGCAGCTCCTCTTGCATTGATTCAACCAAGCTACTATCTTTCAAGGCATCTTCCACCTTCTTGGGTTCCATTTGGGATAAAAAGCATGAGTACAAACAGACATTCTCATTGTGAGTTTGTCCTCTTGTTCTCACGCCTTCAGAGACTTCCCCTATGATGTTCTCAGCTGGATGAGTGTTATGAATCCTAAGCCTAGGAATCACCTCCAGTTGCAAAGATAAATCCAAATTGGACATATTTTGCTCAGGAGCTTGAATACTTGGTCCAGCTGTTGTTTCAAACTCATTCAATGAGGACTGATTGAATGAAAGAGAAACATCATCATTTGTTTGCTGTGAAGCATCATCAATAGTTGCATGTTCCTTCAAGATGTTGCTTTCATCAGCTTGGTGTTATGCAGGGTCACCTGACGACATTTGAAAGTCAGCAGGTGAACTCCTTGTTGAAGCACCACTATCTCTTGAGATGGTTATACTGTCAGATCTTTCAATAGTGGGAACTTGATTTGCTGCAACTCTTGGAGAACTTGGAATAGGTCTGGGAAGCTCAAACAGTTGATCTTCATCAGTGTCACTTTGAGCACCTGTTCCAACTGAAACATTTTCACAAGATGTTTTAGAATAGTTTGGAAACAATTCTAAATCAAAGATATGATCAGGGCCATTCCCCCTAACACAAGGAGTGTGCTCATTGACTACAATGCTGGAAGATTCCTCAAATTGTTGATTTTTAATATTATAAACTCTATAAGCTTTAGAGTAAGAGGAATATCAAACAAAGATAGCATCATCTGACTTTTTAGCAAATTTTGCCAAATTGTCTTTTGTGTTAAGTATGGTACACCTGCTGCCAAAGGACCTTAGAAAGCCAATGAACGGTGGCCTCTTGTTCCATAACTCATAAGGGGTTTTTCCATGTGGCTTTACTACAAGAACTCTGTTCTGCACATAGCATGCAGTTCTGACTGCCTCTGCCCAGAATGTTAGAGGCAGCTTTGAATCAGCTAACATAGTCCGAACAGCCTCAATAAGTGTCCTATTCCTCCTCTCAGCAACACCATTTTGTTGAGGAGTTCTGGGAGCACTACATTGTCTGGCAATCCCTTTTGAGTTACAAAATGAGTCAAGAACTAGATTCTTAAACTCAGTCCCTTGATCACTTCTAATTATTTTAACCTTGTGATCAACTTGATTTTCTATTTTAAGAATAAAAGATTTCAAAGTTTCAGCAGTTTCATCTTTGGTTCTTAAAAAGAATACCCATGTAAATCTAGTAAAATCATCAACAATCACAAGGCAATATGATTTCCTTCCAATGCTCATTATACTTGTGGGACCAAAAAGATCCATGTGCAATAAGTGTAATGGCGTGGTGATGGAGTTAACAACTTTGGATTTATGAGATGCCCTGTGTTGTTTCCCTTTCAGGCAAGCAACACAGTTATCTTTGTAGAAAAATTCCTTTTTAGGCAAACCATGTACCAAGTTATATTTAGCCAATTTATTCATTTTCTTAAAATTTACATGACACATTCGTTTATGCCATAGTGTTGACTCATCACCATCAGCTTTGGAAAGAAAGCATGATACTTCTCCCATTGGGGAAGCATTGTTCATATCCAGCTTGTACATATCCCCTTTCCTGGGAGATCTAAGAAGCACCAATTCCTGAGGAATTGTCATCCCGGGTTTGAGGATAATGCACTCATGTTCTGTGAAGAGCATTTGATGCTTTTGATCACAGAATTGAGAAACACTTAACAGGTTGTGTTCAATCTGTTTGACAAAATTAACTTTGTCAACTTTTAACTTTCCGTTGGATATACTTCCTCTGCCATAAATATATCCTCCGGCCTTACCTCCAAACTGGACAGGACCTCCATCATAATGTTGAAATTGTTGAAGGAGAGATCTGTTCCCTATCATGTGCCTGGAGCATCCACTATCTACAATCAAAATGTTGTTATTCTTGTCATATGGATGTCCCTGCACATAAGATGAGATGATTAGTTTTGATTGGAAACCCAAGCCTTATTGGTCTTGGGTTCTTCTAATGATAATGACATAATTGAACCAAAATTTATGCGTGGGGGTTCAATGGATGTCTTTGAAGAAGAGGTTTGGGCTACAGCATCTTCCTTGATCTTCCATTCCATCCCTTGGTTGATCATGGAGGATGAGCTTGTTGAAGCTTTTGTAGCTTGGCATTCTTCCGAAGCTTCTTTCTTTTCAGAAGAAGCCTTCACCACCTTTTGTTTCGAAGCAGTCTTCTTATGGGATGGTTTCAAGGGGACTCTTTTGTTTTTCTGAGTCTTGACAGCTTTAGCTTCCGTAGCCTTTTTCCTTTCGGAAGAAGAATCTTCTTCGGAAAGCAGCCTTGCTTGGGAAACAAGCTTTCCCTTTTTCATCACTTGAACCATTTGATATGGTCCAAATGAGAAACCTTCCCTGACTCCTTTCTTTTTAACATTATTTTCATAATGTGTGCTAGCAGGATTGTAGTAACAATCTTTGGCCATGTTGTTTTGCAGACCACACATTATGCATGCAATGTTAATCTTTTGGGAACTTGGGGATTGCTGTTTCTTGTTCTTTTTCTCTTCATAAGCAATCTTTCCCTTTAGCTTCTGATCCTTTGGTAGGATAGGAGTGCTGGTACTACACCCCTTTCCTGAATCAGAGTTTCCAACCACCTGGAATCCAGCTGAGATGAATACACCCTTTGCTTTGGGTCTATCCTTAGCTTGGACTCAACCACTTTCTTGGCAGTTTTTCTGGCTGCCTTAGCTCTGCTTCTTCTGGCTTTGGTGGTCAGGGTTTGATCATCATTGGCAGGGGAGGGCATAATTACCTGGTTCTACCCTGTGATGGTCTCCATAGTTGCATCATTCTTTGACTCATGAGAAGGTGGGTCAGCAGATGGAACCTCTTGCTTTTCAGTACCACACCTTGGTTGTCTTATAGACTCATAAGAGTGTGGTGGAGCAATTTCATTGGTTCCCAACCCACCTTTGTTTTGGTAACAAAGTTTTGAGTGAAAGGATGATGCAAGAATGGCTTGGAAGTTTTGCTCGGAAATAGCATACTTCCTGGCTTGAGCCTCAGCTGTGACAAGCTGGGCTTAAGCCTCAGTCAATTTGGATATTAAATCCTTTATCTGAGTTTTATAGTTTGTGTGTTCATGTTTTAATAGGGACACAGTTTTCTCTAACTTCTTAATTTTTCTTTGGTAGTCAGATTCAACCATTTTAAAGTCAGATTTTAAAACATTTAAAGACTTAATATCAGATTTAATGTCCATATTGTAGTCCTGATACAATTTAACCTTAGCAATACAGGCAGGAGTACAGAGATGTTCATATACCTTATTTTCATCTGTTCCGGCCATGAGTGCTTGAGCAGGAGTCACATCCTGTACCATGAAGCTCCAGTCAACTTCTTGAGCCATTACAGCTGTTTTTGTTGACTTTCCGGCGGGCTTTGGTGTAGAGGGATGTGTGGAGGCCTGTGGGGTTCCTGGGTTGGACTTGGGAGCCTTGCATTCCCTTGCAAAATGACCAAGTTGGTTACAGTTGTAACATTTGGCCTTGGTTTTGTCAAACCCAAATTTGCTGTTGATTGGGTTCTGGGAAAATTGCCTTCCAGTTCTCTTAAAGAACTTCTTTGCTCTGTAGGTTAGAAGAGCCATTTGTTGGACTATGTCCACGTATTCCACGTCATCCGGACTAAAACACTCTAGATCATCAAAGCAGTATTGATAGTCATTTGAGTGTCCACTTCTTGAGACAAAAGCACAGCTGTCCTGAAAGGAGCTTTGCTGAGCTTGTTGAGACCTTGGAGTCTTAGCAAATATGATGTATGGCCCAGAAGAACAAGATGGCTGCTGGGTGTATGTTAGGTATTGTCGAGGCTGGGAGATTCCTGAGCCTTCAGCAACCATTAAGGCGTTGCTAGCAGCAAGACTCAAGGGTCTGCTTGTCTGATGACCCCTCTTGCTTTCCATTTCCAAACGGTATCCATTAAGGATCCCATAGAGTTCGGTCATGGTGAGTGTATTCAGATTCTCTGTTCTCTTGATAGAGACACAGTAGAATGTCCACTCATTGGGTAATGCACTCATGAACTTTCTTGTAAGGTCTCTGAGTTCATGAGCAATTCCCACAGATTGAAGGGAAGAAATGAGATCCATGTACCTGAAATATTGCTGGCTAAGAGTCTTTCCAACAACATAGGTGATGTTCTCGAACTGCTGCTTCAGTGAGTCCTTCTTGGAGTCATTTGAGCTTGAGTACATTTGAGCAAGCGCATCAAACAATTCTTTGGCAGACTTGCAATGCTCAAACCCCACCATGATAGAGTTTGGAATTGCAGTCATGAGAACAGTCATAGCGTTGCTGTCAATGTCTAGCTTCTTCCTGTCCTCATCAGAATAATCTTCAAAAGCTTTCTCAATCATGGCACCGTTTCCACCAGCTACTTTTGGCTTATACGGGCCATTGACAATGGATTGCCACATCTTGCTGTCTTGATACCTGATGAAGCCTTCCATTCTTCTGCTCCAAGACCTGAAGTTTTCAGGGGTGATGATGGGTGCTTTGGTCATCGTCCCCATCTCTACTTCAGACTTGTTGAGGGCCATTTTGAGTGAGGTATAAGGAGGAGTGAAAAACAGGTTGATTAGGATGGTAAGATCTCACCATCAAGAGCCTAAAAAGCTCTGATACCAGTTGCAGGATCGGGTTTGTCACTTAAACACTTGGATTTCTCTCAAACTCACTTATAGAAACACTCAAATCAGATGGAGTAAGATCTTTTACAAGAGTTGATAATAATATAATAAGTAGCAAGGAACACACAAAAATAAATTTTCAAGGTACTTGTATATATTACTTCTCAACTCAAGATATTACAAGACTCTTACAAGCATGATACATGAGTTACAATGAGAAACTATGTATACTAGATCCTACAACCGGATATACTTTGATACCAGCTGGAAACCTAAGACTAAAGCATATACTACAATGCTAAAGTTAAGGTATCTTGGATAAAGTTTTATCTAAGATATGGTAGTCATGACATGTCCATGACTTACCTTTTGTCACCAACTAAAGATGGCAACTGTACTAACATAAAAAGGTAAACAGTGGATTAAAGTATGGTCAACTACATGGCTTTTGAGAAAACGCCATGCAGTATCTCAGAGGTCTGCAACGGAGTGTCAGGGAGACCATACTTATGTCCACTGGATAATAGCAGTGTCTTCCGAAGGTAAGTTGGCTTTGGAAGAACAAGTTCTTCCGAAGCCACTTATACTTCAGAATAGGCTTCTATATTTCCGAGGCTTGAGGACTTCTGTACTTCGGAAGTTGACTTCAAATCTTTCTTTCTAAGTCTTGATCTTCGGAAGTAGGTTCTTTGTCTTTGGAAGTTGGAGTTTTCCTTCGGAAGTAAGTTTTACACTTTGTCTTCGGAAGAGCTCCTTTTTCATTCGGAAGTTCCACACTTAGCTTCGGAAGTCCTTTATTTGTTGTACCAAAATCTTCTAAGTGACTTGGTTTTGGTTGCACCAGCCTTTCTAGATCCAACAAAACTTTCTCTTCAACTTGAAGACCTGGACTGTATCCATCCAGATGATCTGGAGTACATGGAGATAGTCCAACAAATAGCTTTTCTCACTCACAAGGCCAAGAAGTTCTACAAAAGGACAGGGAGGACGTTTCCTAGCAATACAACCAGTGGAAAGTTTATGCTGGATAAGAGCAAAGTGAAGTGTTACAAAAGTAACCAAGTGGGACACATTGCTAGAGAGTGCAAGGCACCAAGAACAAATGGTGGCCAAGCACAAACCAGACCAAACTACACTGATGGAGCCACCTAGAATGAGAAGCCAAACTAGCCAAAGCAGCCACAGTGTTGCTGAGTGAGTTATAGTTTTATAAAAAAATTATATACGATACTTTTGTTAAAACCTTTCTTTACTTTCATATGTGATCATACATCATACAAACATATAGATAATCTTATTCTTATCTCTCATCATCATTCGTCATCGTTCGTCATTATCTTTCACTTTCATTTGGACCAATGCCATGTGTTATACCCCCGCTTCATGCACAAGGCTGGTACTGGGCCGAAGTCTATAAATAAACTTCCATCATCATGCACAAGTGTTGGCACCGGTACTGGGGTAAGCGACAAGGGTCTCATACATCTGGTCAAGCACGAGTATTAGACCCCTGTGTGCATCCTCATGGGTTAGCTAAACCGCACAGTTGAGGTAACAACCCCTCAATGAGTTGTGAACCTCCTTTCATTTGCTTGCAAGACTTTACATTTATTCTTTACGTTCCACTTTTCATTATCTTATTTCTTTCACTTTGTTAAGATAATACTTTACGTTTATTATTGTAATCACACCACGTAAAGCTACGTAATAATACATAATAAGGAACATAAAGAAAATACAACATAATCATACATCTCATCATATAATCTTCATACATCACCCACCCACATAAACATACACATGAACATACGGGTACACACCCAAATCTTATAAAAACGTTTAAACATGCATTTCCAGCCCCAAACAAGTTTAAAACATTTAAAAATAGGGGATCTAGAACTCACTTGGATGCAGTGAGTAGCTTCTAAACTAAGCTTTCTAAGCTAAGATCAAAAATCACTGCCTGCAGATAAGTTAACACTCAAAGAGATTAATTTCTGACTAATTTCGCTGCCAATTAAGCATATTCGCTGGTAGTTTCGCCCAACTTTCCTTGGAATTCCATGGCTGCGAAATTACCTATTTCGCAAAAAAGCTCATAGTTTCGCAGATTGAACACGCAATTTCGCTGGACGAGCAGACAGTTTCGCAGAACGGGCTGAAATGACGAACCAACCCGTTTTTAACCCAAAACTTCAACCTTTTACATCCAAATCCTTAGTTTATCATCCATGAAGCTATATCTAAGCTTTTTACATGTTTTCATACATAAAAACGTGAGTTTTGTATGATTCTTTGCCACTTTCAAAAACCCCCAAAACCCTAGAATCCGGGTATGATTTAAAGAGACATTTAGATGATGATTCTTACCTGGATTCTTGGTCTTTTCTTGTTGTTTGGATGCCCACAAATGCAGATCTTCAACCTTTGCTCAATCAAGCCTTGAATCCTCACTTTTTCTCCTCTTTCTCGCTCTACACTCTCTCTCTAGAAAGTTGGTTGTTTGAGTTGCAAATGAGAGTGATTCTAGATGATTTGTATATATACACCAGGTGTTCACGGGACCTTAAACTCGCCTAACACATAACCCGTAAGGTTAACTTGATCCATAATCCATTTCCCTCTTATTTATATTAAATAACCCCAACTAAGCCCATTATTATTAATTGGATCGATTTGATTTTATCTAGGGAATTACAATAAGTTAGGGATGAGATCTGATCATGAGTCTTTGAACATTTTAAAATCTTATTTCAATAGAGCTGAAAATGATTACAAACTCAAAATAGAAGATTTAGAGAAAACCATTTCCAGTCTTAAACATGAAAATACTAACTACAGGACTCAGATCAAAGGTCTCATCACTAAGTTTAGTGTGCCAGGCTGAGCTTGTGATCAGTAAAGCCAGGAAAGAAAAATGTGTTTTTGAAGAAGAGACCTTCAAGAACATGATATTCTCATTTTTGCATGCAAAAGTTTGTTATCAGAATAAGCAGGGACTGGGATTTACTGAGATAGCTCCTCCAGACACTCTATTGTCTATAAGATCTCTAAGGTGTGGAACTTGTGAAGATGAGCTTCCCCTCATAGACCCCATGAATGAAGTGGATGATGAGAAGATATTAAAGGATGGCTCTGAGAAGAGTGAAATAGAGCATCCTAAGAAGGGTCACTATTCTCTAGAGGACAGAAAAGAAGTTGTGATGACCAAGTCCAAGAAGAAAAACTTGATCAAAAAAGCCAAGAGGAAGTCAAAGAAGGCTTAAGAGATCAAAGCCACTTTCAACTCTAAGCAAAAACAAGTGTTTATCTCTGCAGGTTTTGAAGTGATAAAGGCCGAATACTCAACTATGAACTCTATTACCAGGAGTTCTAGTTCTTGTCTAAATCATCCCAGCACCATGAAGAAGGCTAATCAGTTGTGTACTACTACTACATAGCCTGAACCATACAAATCCAAAGGCAGGCCTCACCCTCAGAAGCTTGCTACATCATCTGAGAAGATGAAGATGGAGATGGAAAGTGATCAAGTTCAGCCTTCCTCTCAAATTAAGGTTCACAGAAGAAAGCAAAAGGACTACATCATGTGTGCTAGTACTTCTCATCTTGGTAAGGATTGTCTCTACAATCCTAAAAGTATTGTCCATATGATCAAGAAGAAAACTTCTGAGAAGATCAAGAAGAAGCTAGCTTTGGAAGGAAATCTTTTCCTTTCAAAAGCTCCAAAGTGAAGAAGAAAACAAGTGAAAACTTGCCTTTGGAAGAAAAGTTGGTCTCAGAAGAATGGAATGCTTCCAAAGTACTGAAGCCTGCTGTAGTGATAGCAAGATCTTCTGAAGCTCCAGTCTCCAAAACTTCCAAAGTTATCAAAACTTCCAAAGTGTTGAAGTGTGACATCCGGTAATTTTCTGTTACCAAACTCCGTTAGTTCTGTTAAGTCTTGCATACACGTGTCGTGAGCACACACTAATTGTCGTTGAACGTTGATGACTTAATAACAATTATCTATGATTAACAGATACTAATTTAACTAATAATGTTGATTATTAGTTCATGGTTGTAATTTATGAATTTTAAATACTATGTGTGAATTTTACTTGATAACGTGACAACAAACGCAAGTGGGATAACAGTGCCAACAAGGGCTCATCATCTAGTAGCCAACCCCAGCAGCATCAGCCACAACAACAGCAAAGGAGGTTTGACAACAATCGTAACTTCAATCAATCATCTTCCTCAACTCAAGGACCGAGTGGGTACATGAGGAAAAACCCCAAGTGCAGCCGATGCAACTACCACCACACCAGTAGGTGTGATAGTTTCCGATGCCAATGTTGTGGGAAGGTTGGACACGCGGCAAAGGATTGTCGTAGGGAGTTGATGAAGAAACCCCAGCAGCCCCAGGAAACACCAAAAGGTTGCTTCGAGTGTGGAAAGGAAGGGCATTAAAAGAGAAACTGCCCTCAATTAAAGAGAACTGGAAATGGCACCGGGAATGGTGGAAATAACAACAATGGTGGAAACGGTGACAATAATGGTGGCAACAATGGTAGAGCCTTTGTCATGGGTTCAGGTGAGGCTCTAAACGACCCTACAACTGTTACTGGTAAATTTCCTATTAATGGTCGTTTGCTTCTGTACTGTTTGACACTGGAGCCGATATGAGCTTTATCTTTACTAAGTTTTGTGGTCTCTTAAGTGATATGCCTTCTGCATTGGAATCTAAGTATACCGTAGAATTAGTTGATGGTAAGCAAATTTCCGTTATGCACATCCTTAAGGGTTGCAAGATAGAACTTGCTGGTCATACCTTCGATATTGATCTTATGCCTGTTACACTTGGAAGTTTTGATGTGGTCGTGGGCATGGATTGGCTATCCGAGAAGTAGGCAGAAGTAATTTGTCATGAGAAGGTCATTCGCATTCCTCTCATGGATGGGGAAATTCTCTCAGTTAAGGGCGATAAAAGTGGTGCTGTGATAGGCATCGTATCATTTACGAAGACTCAGAAGTGGCTACGCAAAGGCCACTTAACCATATTAGCCCTTGTCACTGACAAGCAACAAGGGGAAAAGAGGATAAAGGATATTCCAGTGGTTCGTGACTTTCCAGAGGTGTTTCCAGAGGATCTTCCTGGATTACCACATCATCATCAAGTTGAGTTTCAGATTGATTTGAATCATGGAGCAGCTCCAATTGTGAGAGCCCCTTACTGGTTAGCACCGAACGAACTGCAGGAATTATCTGCACAACTTCAAGAGCTGTTGGATAAAGGGTTTATTCGACCAAGCTCATCACCGTGAGGAGAACCTGTTCTCTTTTTTAAGAAGAAGGATGGCATATTCCGAATGTGTATCGACTACAGAGAGTTGAACAAAGTTACAGTCAAGAACCGATACCTTTTGCCTTGTATCGATGACTTGTTTGATCAGCTTCAGGGATCAAGCTGTTATTCAAAGATTGATCGGAGGTCCGGTTATCATCAACTGAGAGTTTGATAGGAAGACATCTCGAAGACCGCATTCTATACTCGTTATGGTCATTATGAATTCTTGGTCATGCCATTTGGGTTGACTAATACACTACCAGTATTCATAGATCTCATGAATCGTGTGTGCAAATGTAACACCCGGATTTTGGTAAAAGAAAGAAATGTTATTTAACCCAAGTTGAGGGGTTAAATATGTAAAAGCTACAAAATTAATTATTATTTTGTACAAAAGTAGCATGGCCGCCCATGCCATGCCACTTTTCACCTTTTTGAGTTTGGGTTAGAGAGAGAAAGAGCAGAAGAGTTCGGATTTTCGAATAACAAGAAGGAGAAGATCGAATTCAAGGTAAGAATTCATGGTTTTATGATGTTCTTGCCTGGTCTTAGCCTCGGTTGTATGCTTATATATGTTTGTGTGTTCGGTTGTGTGTGTTTGATGGGTTTCTAGGTGGTAGAACTCAATTTACATTCGGGATTTGGAAGAAGTATCTCCGAAAGTTGTCAAAGGTGAGTTCTAGAACCCCCGTTTTACTTGTTTTAAACTGATTTAGGGCTGGAAATGCATGTTTAAACATTTTTATAAAATGTGGGTGTGTACCTGTATGTATGTGTATGAATGCGGGTGGATTTTGATTCAGGCGATTTATGATGTTATGATTGTGCTATGTTCTTGTTTTGAGGCTTAGAATGTGTGAATTAAGCTTAGAACATGTTAAAGGATGATTGGGGACATAATTTAGTTGTTTAAAGTGTGTTATGGACTGCCCATGCGCCTAAATAGTGGCCCATGCACCCAACGGTATAAACTGTCTAAGTGTCCCCATGCGCCCAAAGCTCATGCGCCCAAATAGTGGCCATGCGCCTGGAAAAGGCTGAATTTGGCTAAGTGTCCAGACGCCTAGAAAGCCCAAGCGCCTAGGCACCCATGCGCCTGCATAGTGCCCATGCGCCTAGAGTTTGCCCAGAATTGGTTAAGTGTTGCCCATGCGCCCCAATAGTTCCCATGCGCCTGAAAGTTTCCCATGCGCCTAAGTGTTCCCCATGCGCCCAGAAGACCATGCGCCTGCATAGTGCTCATGTGCCTAGGACAAGAAAATTTTCTGAGATTTTTGGGAAAAAGTGAAATATAGGCTTTGACTTGGGGGGATTCCCGAGGGTGATAAAGTTGACCTTTGAGGTCATGTATGATGATGATTATGTGATGTGGCATGCATGATGATGTGATGTGTATGATGATGCCTTGTATGATTATGTTTATGTTCCTTGTTATGTATGTTTATTTTCCATGACTTTACGTTGAATGTTGACGAATGAAATGATAAAGTATTATGTAACGTGAAGTGGAAGATAATGAAAAGAGCAACATAATGATAGAATGCATGCATTAATGAAAGTGAAAGTAAAGAAAGGCTTGCAAGCAAAATGTACGGAGGTGCACGACTCTAAAATGACGTTAGCTCAACTGTGCGTGGTTTAGCTAACCCATAAGGATACACACAGGGGTCTAGTCTTTGTGACTGACCAGTTGTATTGTACATGGATTATAGTGGATACTCAACCCGGTGCTGGTGCCAGGCTATGTGCGTTATGGAAGTCATTTATGATCTTCGGCCCAGTACCTGCTTTGTGCATACGTTTGGGGTGTAGTATAAAGTTGGGATCTTTCCTTACCCCGGTGCTGGTGCCAGGCTATGTGCGTTATGGAACTCATTTATGATCTTCGGCCCAGTACCCGCTTTGTGCATACGTTTGGGGTATAGTATACAGTTGGGATCTTTGTCGTTTGCCCCGGTGCTGGTGCTAGGCTATGTGCGCTATGGAAGTCATTTATGATCTTCGGCCCGGTACCCACTTTGTGCATACGTTTGGGATATAGCTGATGACACTGATCCGGAAAGAAGTAAAGAAAGAAAGTGGTGAACAGTAAAGGAAGATAATAATGATATTATCTACATGTACGTATGATGTGTGATCATGTACGAAAGTATTGAATGGTTTTGAAAGAAAGTAAAGTATATTTTATTTTAAAAACTAGAACTCACTCAGCAACGCTGACTTTTATGTGTTTTGATTTGACAGGTAATGGTTGTTGAGGATGGCACAGGGCGGCTACTTGGCTCATTTTGGATGGCATCCATTTTGTATAATGTTTTTGTGATGTAATACAACAACTTATTTTGTAACCAGTCAACGCTGTATTATTTTGCAAAAAGCGATTATAATGAAATGAATTGGTTGTTTAAATGTTTTTGCTGCAATATTTTATTAAAGTTAATGTAAATGTATGTTTTATGTGCGATGATTGACCAGCTGTGAGCGTCCCGGGACGGGGCCTTACAAGTTGGTATCAGAGCCAAAGTTTAAGCAAAACGGGTAAATTTTCAAAAGAAACCTAAACTTAAACTGAAAATGGGACAGAAAGGAAAGGGATGCCAGTCCAAGTAGCTGCGTGCCACCAGGTATTTTCTTTAATGATTAACCGGCATTAGGTGCGCACGTTATTTTTGATCTTTGTGCCTTTAGTAGATTTAGATACTGATGTAGTCAGGATAGAAAATGCTTGGGGTATGAAGAGTGAAGTAAGTGGCTAATCATAACTAGCCATTGTAATTAGGGACTTACTATACTTGACATAAACTGAGCTACTCCCTTGAATGATCGTGTTAGTGTTTGAATCTTATAGTGTGTTTAGAGGATGGCCGGTGGAAGATCGTCAAAGGCTTCACGTGGTGGAGGTCGTGGTGGGCGTGGTGCTGAACTACGAGTCATAAGAGGAAGGCCTAGAGCCGAAGAGGTGGTTCATGAAGAACCCGAGACCCCTCGTCCAGGGGCTAGCGAGGAGAGTGCTAACTTAAGAGCCTCAGCGAAGGAGGCTGTTGTGGAGGAGGTGCATCAGGTCATGCAGACTATCCTACCGTCTGTGGTGACAGAAGTGATAAATACTGTGCGGGAAGGAGATAGAAGGGAGAGGAACAAGTCCCCAGGAGGACAGGAGCGACCGGAGACTGAGACGGCTTTCTCGAGGATGAGGAGGAGGAGGAAGAGCCTGCGCCGGAGGTGGCACGAGGCTGCAACTACGGGGAATTTCAAAGATGCAAGCCCCCTACCTTTAATGGTAATGGCACTGCTGCTGCCGCTCACTGGTGGGTGAGAGAGATGGAGGTTGTACTTGATATTAGCGAGTGTCGAGAGGACTAGAAGGTGAAGTTTGCTGCCCACTCGTTTGTGGACTCGGCTCTTTGTTGGTGGGAGAATATTGTCCAAGCCGAGGGTAGTCGGGCGATTGGAAGAATGAGATGGCCAGAGTTAAAGAAGCTGGTGATTGAGGAGTTTTGTCCTCACCAAGAGATGGAAAGTTGAAAGGGAGTTCCTGCAACTGGAGGCGGGAACAATGACCCATCAGCAATACACCACCAAGTTTAATGAGATGGTGCGGCTAGTGCTGGATCAGGTGACGCCTCTGTCACGAAAGATCAGGAGGTATATTCAAGGCTTGCCGGCAGACATTCGCAGGCACCTGATCGCCACCTGGCCGAGTACGTTTAGGTCGGCAGTTGATTTTGCGGGAAGGTTGTATGATGAGCGTGAGGTGAAGATCATGTTAGGTTGGACTCACTTTAGTATAGATGTGTTACTTTACATTGTAATAGGACTTGTGTTAGTTTCATTTTGTATTTGATAGTTATTAGCAGTTTTGGCAGTCCAGCGAAACTGTGAGCGAATCTATAGTTTCGCTCACAGTTTGCTGTTTTGGTTCACCCGGCGAACTTGTGTTCTGCCGGGCGAAACTATAGTTTCGGCATGACAGTTTCGCTTGTAGCGAAACTGTCAGCGAAACTATGACTGCTATATATACTATTGTCATTTCATTTTGCATCATAAGTTTGCAAAACCTAAACATGGAATTCTGTTGCAAACTATCATTCTCAAGCAGTTACTTCATTGAAATACAATTGTGCTTATTGTTATTGAGTGAGTTTGTTCATTTGAATATCAATTATCTCTTGATTCATCATATTCATCTCTCAATTGTTTGTTATTTGGTTATGTATGTGATATTGATCAAACTATTTCTATCAATTGTACTGTTCATCGATCACATGGACCAACAATATGGTATCAGAGCCTTAGTGCTCTTGATTTGTTGAGTTTGGTGGTTTTGGTCAATATCTAGTTTCAATCAATTCTCATTGGATTATCAGCTGTTTTTGGGATGGAAATTGATTGAATTATGCTTGTTCTTCATTGAGGAAGATTCTACAATCATCAGATCTCAAATTCATTGAGTTTTGGATGATTTCGGATTGATTTTAAGGTGAAAAAGGGTTTTCAGATCGACGAGCGAAATTATGAGTTTTTCAGCGAAATCTTGAAGTGTTTTGGATCTGAAGTTGTTTTCTAGAGTTTCAGCGAAAGTATTTCTTTGAACGAAAGTTCAGCAGTATTTTGATCAATTATCAAGCGAAAGTGCTGCCGAATCTATTTCTGAACGAAAGTTCAAGCTTGTTTTCTGCGAAATTAGCAGCGAAACTAAGCAATTGTTGTCTCTGATTCAAGCGAAAGTGCTGCTGAAATTGCAAGAGAAAGTGTCTGTGTTTGCGAAAGTGTCTGCGATAGTATTGTTTCAGCGAAACTGTTAGCAACTGCTTTTCAGCGAATTGTAGCGAATATACCAGCGAAATTACCAATCTTTCTGCGAAACTATCATGTCAAAATTAACTACTCTCACACTTGCGGATCTTGAAAGTGTTGCTCCTAATAGACCTCCAAGACTCATTAATGGAGATAATTTTGAAGATTGGAAGAGATGTCTCAAGGCTTTCTTCTTCTATACAGATTATAATCAATGGGAATCGATTATTTCAGGTCGTCATATACCTACGGTACAGTTGGTGATGTCGTTTCTCAGAATAAAGATCCATCTTCTTACACTGAAAGAGATCTGAAACTGATTGATCGTGATCAAAAAGCATTTGGTGCTCTAACTCTCTGCTCGGCTCCTGATATCTACAATCGTTTTGCAGAGCATAAAAATGCTAAATCTCTTTTGATGCTCTCTGTGAATTCTTTGATGGGAATGCAGATCTGGTGAAAGACAAGAGTATTCATGCTGAAAAGGAGTTCAATTCGTTTGTAGGATATAAGAATGAAAGTTTGACAGATCTTACAAATCGATTCTTAACTGTTTCAAGCACTCTGAAGAAGTATGATGAAAGACTCTCCAATAGTGAACAAGTTAACAGGCTTCTCGATTCTCTTCCACCACAATGGAGTCTTCAAGTGAGGATGCTCAAACAAGAAAGAGGTTTTACAGATTATAAGCTGATGGATATCATTAATAAGTTGAAATCATTTGAGTTGGATATGAAAAGAAGGGAATTTAACCAGACTATGATGCCCACACCTGGTTTTTCTCAAAATGCTGCTTTATTGTCATCCGCTGCAAACTCTCACATTCAGAATCCAATTCAAGGAGGGAGCAATACAAGTAATTTCTCAAGTGGTAGTAATCATGTTGGAAAGGAATTGGGAAATTCTAAGGTGAATGCTGAAACTACTATTCCATCTAAGACAATGGCTCTTTTTGGAATGTTTGTTCAGAGCTATGAAGCTCTTGTTGCTGGTGAATTGAAAGGTAAAGGAATGACTATGGAGGATATGTATCAAGTTGATCCTGATGATTTGGAAGAAACTGACATTCAATGGCAAATGGCAATGTTAACTTTAAGAGCTCGGAGGTTCATGGAAAGAACAGGAAGAAAGAACTTCGGTGGTCAATCATCAACCTCAAAACTAGGATTTGACAAGTCAAAATTGAGATGCTTCAACTGTAAACAATTGGGACATTTTAAACGTGAATGTCCATTACCAATTGTAACGGATCCTAGTAACACTGGAGTGCCAAGATTGACAGCAGAAAGTAAAGGAAGAGGGAAATTCAAAAAAGAGTCAGCCTTGATTTCTAATTTTGACTGGAGTGCAGAGGTGGAAGAAACAAGATCTGAAATAAATCATGCGTTAGTTGCTGAGATTGTGAAAAGTGATGAGATGGAAGTTGAGAAAGATGAGTTTGTGTTGTTTAAGGAATTCAAAGGAGAGAATGAATCTTCAGTAAAGGAGAAAGAAGAGAAGGATGATGGAGAGAAGAAAGAGAAAACTACAGATTCAAAAGCTGTGAAAGGAAAAGAGAAGGATGATGCGGCCGCTACTGTTGAGGAAAGGAAATCGAGTACTCCAGTATGCATGTGCGATAAAGCTTTAGCTGCCGAAAAGATGGTAATGGGACTTCCTTATGAGGTAATACAGGATATGTGCTCATCTGCTTGCAAAATAGACTTTTTGGGGTTTATAAGGCTAATCGTTTGTTAATTGATAATGAAAAGGATTTAAAACGAATTAATGATGAACTTAAAATGAATGAATCAAAATATTTTGTGAAATTAAATGAGGCTTTAAAAGAAACTGATCATTTAAAAAGAATTGTTTTGGAAAGGAATGTAGAGATTAATACTTTGACTGAACGGGTTGCTCTGGCTGAATTTGAAGCAAGCAAACTTCAGTCAAAGTTAGATAAATGGACTATTTCTGGAATGAAACATGATGATCTTTGTAAATCTCAACGGGGAGCAAGAATTAAAACTGGTTTGGGTTATGAAAATGTACAGGTTTATCCTCCTCCTAGTACATATTGTTATTCTCCTATGCCTGTTCCTCATCCTTCTAATGATTTAATCAAATCAGATACTGACAGTATGTCTGCAGGTTTAGTTGGGAATAACTCTAAGTACATTCGTGAAGACTACGACTATGGACCAACTAGTGGGCTTGGATGCACTAGTTCTAGTACACCTGAAAAACAGCAGTCTGTTTTAGATAATAAGTCTAGTTTAAATTCAGTGTTTGTTTCTAGTTCAAATGTAACAGACTTGAATGTCTCATGTTCTCCTGATTGTTCTATTTCATCTTGTAATTCAAATCTTAATAGTGATGATTTTTGTTCTGGTTATGAATGCAATGAATCTGATGTTTCACCTAAAACAACTGAGCAACTTAAAACTAATTCTTTTGAAAAGTTCTTTTCTCAACCTATTCCATCTTTCATACCATTAAATATGACATCTTCAGAAAAATGCAGTTCTCCTTCATCTGAAACTGGTACCAATGGTACGAGTTTTACTGATTTGTCAGAAGAATCAAGTTCTGATTTTGTAAAGAATAACTCTGAGTCAAATAAACAAAAACATCATGAGATGTATGAGACATTCAGTGATGTTGATTCTAGTTTGTCTGAATGTGATGAGGAGATTATTATTGATCCTATTTTTACCTCATCACATCATCGACCTAGATTCAAACATCATTGTTTCAGGTGTGGTGAAGAGGATCATCTTATCAAAAATTGCCCTTTGATTGAAAGATCCTCTAATAGAAATTGTTTTGGGAATAAATTGACAAAATTGGTTAATAATTTCTTTCATAAAAAATCAGCTTCTTTAAAAATAAAGGTTGTTCAATCTTGGGTCCCTATTACTCCTGGCTAAATGATTTGTTCATTCATTTCAGGGATCTTCTTCAAAGATTGTAACCAGTCTGTGGCATGTTGATAGCGGCTGTTCCAAACACATGACGGGATTAAAGGATTTGTTGACTAATTATCGAATTATCGATGGAGGATATGTGGCATTTGCTGGAGACAAGAAGGGTGGAAAAATGATTGGACAAGGAGAAGTTACCAATGGCTCTCTTACTCTGGAAAAAGTCAACCATGTTCCTGAATTGGCATTTAATCTTCTGAGCGTCTCTCAAATTTGTGATAAAGATATTCCAGTTCTATTTAAATCTGACGAATGTTTATTTTTGAAATCAGAGATAGCTATTCCAGAAGATTTAATTCTCATGCGTGCTCCAAGGAAACACGATACATATCTTCTTGATATGAATTCTAATGAGTCAAAAGCTACTGCAACTTGTCTTCTCTCAAAAGCATCAACATCTGAGTCACTCTTGTGGCATCGTCGATTAGGCCATGTCAATTTTAAGATAATTAATAAATTAGTAAAGAACAATCTTGTTAGAGGACTTCCTTTAAAAGATTTCTCTGTGACTGAAAAATGCATGGCATGTGCCAAAGGGAAACAACATAAGAAACCTCATAAGCCTAAACTTTTAAATAGCATATCAAGTCCTCTAGAGTTGTTACATACTGATTTATTTGGGCCAATTAGTGTTAAATCCATTGCTAAAAAGTCCTTTTGTCTTGTTGTTACAGATGATTTTTCACGTTATTCATGGGTGAGGTTTCTTGCTCACAAAAGTGAAGTTGCAGAGGAATTGCAGAAATTAATCATTTCTATTGAATCAGTCAGTAAGAAAAGAGTTATGGGATTAAGAAGTGACAATGGCACTGAATTTAAAAATCAGTTCTTGACTCATTTTGTGCTCAAAAAGGGATCGTGAGACAATTTAGTGCTGCAAGAACACCCCAGCAGAACGGAATTGCAGAAAGAAAGAATCGTACTCTTGTGGAAGCTGCTCGTACAATGTTGATAGAATCCTCATTACCTGTCATTTTCTGGGCTGAAGCTGTTAATTGTGCATCTTATGTTTTAAACAGAGTGCTAATTGTGAAAGATAAAGTGAAGACTCCTTATGAACTTTTTCATAAGAGGAAGCCACTAATTGATTTCTTTCGCCCATTTGGATGTTCTTGTACGCTTCTGAATACTCAAGCTCAAAAGACAAAATTTGGGGCTGTTTCTGACGAATGTTACTTTGTTGGATATTCTTCTTCACAAAAGGCATACCGAGTTTACAACAAAAGAACACGTATTGTTCAAGAGTCATTTTATGTTGACTGGCAAGAATCAAATCCTTCTGAAGTTAAATCTGAACCTGAATGGTTCTTTGATTCCGATACTGTGTTCAATTCATTTAATTTGCCAGTTTTCGATGATGATACCCCAAGTCCTTGTACTCAAACGAATATTATTCCATCATCTTCATCGTCTGTTCCATCAATTCCACAAGTAACTGATGCTGTTTCAATTGATGTCAGCTCATCGTCTCCGATGCCTGATGCCATTATCTGATTCTTTATCTCCTACATCTACTAACTTACCTGATTCAACACCTGTCATTGATAACACCTTCATCTACTCTTTCTCCGGCGGCTGATACTTCTTCAACTATCTTTCCTTCTTCAGGAGATTATAAAACTTTGAAAGATCATCCGCTTGATAATGTAATTGGATCTGTTTCTGATGGTGTTCGCACACGAAGTCAATCCGGTCTGATTAATGTTTGTCTTTTCTCATGCTTCATTTCTCAAATTGTTCCTAAAAATGTTCATGCTGCTCTACAAGATCCGTGTTGGGTAGAGTCTATGCAGTTGGAACTTCAACAGTTCAGGAAGCTTAAGGTTTGGACTTTAGTTGATTTGCCTCCCAACAAGTATCCAATTGGTACAAAATGGGTATTTAAAACAAACCAGATGATCGGGGTGTGGTGGTGCGAAACAAATCTAGACTTGTAGTGCAAGGCTTTGCTCAAGAAGAAGGAATTGATTATACAGAAGTCTTTGCTCCAGTTGCTCGTCTTGAAGCAATCCGTATATTTCTTGCTCATGCTGCTCATAAACAGTTCAAAGTGTACCAGATGGATGTGAAATGTGCTTTTCTCTATGGCGACATTGATGAAGAGATATATGTGTGTCAACCACCAGGCTTTGAAGATCCTGATTTTCCTGATAAAGTGTATAAGCTTGATAAATCTTTGTATGGACTTCATCAAGCACCCAGAATCTGGTATGAGACTCTTACACAATATCTTTTAAGCAATGGTTATTCTCGTGGTACCATTGATATGACCTTATTTAAGAAGGAGGTGAATGGTGAAATGATCTTTGTTCAAGTGTATGTCGATGATATTATTTTTGGATCCACAAACTCTAAATTGTGTAGAGAGTTTGAAGAAGTGATGAGCCAACGGTTTGAAATGAGCATGATGGGTGAAATGTGCTTCTTTCTTGGCTTGCAAGTTGAACAACAGAAAGAAGGAATTCTTATTCACCAAGAGAAGTACATTAAAGATATTCTGAAGAAATTTAAAATGGATGATGCGTCTACTGAAATGACTCCTTTTACTGCTCAGACGTGTCTCACTCCAGATGAAAATGGAAAACCAGTTGATCCTCATCTTTTTCGATCTATGATTGGCTCTCTCATGTATCTTACTGCAAGTCGTCCTGATATCACTTTTGCTGTTGGTTACTGTGCTAGATATCAGTCGGCTCCAAAGGAATCTCATGAGAAAGCTGTCAAACGAATCTTTCGTTATCTCAAAGGATCATCTCGTCTCGGACTGTGGTATCCATATGGTGGAAATTTTGATTTACATGCTTATTCTGACAGTGATTCCAATGGTTGCAGGTTAAACAGAAAATCTGTGTCTGGAGGATGTCAATATTTGGGAAATTGTCTGGTATCTTGGCAGAGCAAGAAACAAACAACAGTTTCTCTTTCTACAGGGGAAGCTGAATATATTGCTGCATCTAGCTGCTGCTCTCAAGTTCTCTGGATACAACACCAAATGATTGATTATGGAATTAATTTCCTTCATACACCTTTATTCTGTGATAATGAGGCTGCCATTGGAATCGCTAAAAATCCCATTCATCATTCTCGCACAAAGCATATTGAAACCCGAATTCATGCGATTCGTGATGCTCAGGAGAAGGGTTTCATTAATATTATTCCCATCGATACAAAAAATCAAAAAGCTGATCTTTTCACAAAAACGTTTGATAAACCTCGTTTTTATGAATTGATTTCTATGCTTGGGTTAATATCTTTTTAAATTTTCATTTTCTATTTCTTTGGTAATAATTAAAAAAAATAAAAACAAAAACCAATAAAAAAAAATCAAGTTTCAATTTTTTTATAATTATAGACAAATGAAAATAAAAATTTGGGGGAGTAATATCAGTATTCTGAGATCGGATTTAACATGATGAGAAATGATTGTATATTCTCTAAATATTTCTTATTTACATGACCAGTAATTCTATGAGAAATGATAGTAACTGTTACTAGATTCTGTTTCATAATAAAAAAAATAAAAAGAAATGGATCAGATTCTTTGACGATATGCTTGATAGACTCAGCCTGATGAATGAAGTAGACAGCAGCTTTATGATTAAATTAAACTTTATGCTTAAGAATGCCTGGATTTACTCATTCATTTTGGATTGCACAAAAACTGAGTCCTGACAAAAATTGGATTGAGAATGAATCTTTCGTTCATTGTGCTTTGTTATGTCATCATTCTTTGCTGGTTTATTTTGTGTTAAGATGTCTTGTGTCTGTGCTTATCTCCTTTGCTGTACGGAAGTACTGACCTGGAGTGATGATCTCCTCTGCTGTACGATAGTACTGACCTGGAGCTCTCATCAGCACATGTTCAAATGGTTATCTCCTCTGTTATACGTGAGTATAGATCTGGAGCTCTTACCATTTTGATATAATTATGTCAAATCATCTTATCGATGAATTTCTCTCAGATTGAAATATTCTGTGTATAATCATTTGTACACTTATCCACAAATCTTGTTTCATGAAGATTGATTCATAATTCAATAAATCCTGAGGTTGGGTGAGGGTTTTTACCAAATGATTGTGGGGTCTTAGCATTCTAAAGCATCTAATCGAACCTTAAATGAATCATAAGCTGTTGTTTGAAAAAGGATAAGGCATGAGTTTAAGTGGACAATTATATCAGCAATCGTTATTGATTTGTTCTAATTTCTGTGATTTCTGTGCAGATTGTGATCAGATCTTGTATTCAGTATGATCTCATGACTGGTAGATGATTTTTAATCATCATTATGTTCTAAAATATTTAGAGAATGTGATCTCTGATTATTTTAGATCTCATTATGTGATGTGCTTCCTTTGAGTATTATTGTTAATATAAAAAAAAATAAAAATAAAAATAAAAATAAATAAAAAATTTGGTGCGAAATTATTCTTTCGCTGATAGCTTCGCTAAGCGAAACTGCAATTTCGCTAGGTTAGCTTATAAGTTGTTAACCAGTTATCTTTTAGCGAAATTACAGTTTCACTGAGCGAAACTGTAAATTCGCTTGACGAATTTATAGTTTCGCTGCCAGCGAAACTGTTGGCTATATAAGTCAATTTTGCGAAATTTCCTTCATAACTTCGCGATTTTGTTCAGGTCGTCTTTTAGGGTTTTTAGTTTCATATACGGCGATTTTGATTTGAGATTGAGTGTTGGACTGATTTTGAGTGCTTTTCATTTCGGATGTGAGTTTCGAACTTAGATTGACTATTTAATCTGGATTACATCTTGTTTTGATAAGCGATTTGGATTTTGTCGCTTCGGTGGTTTCGCTGTTCGTTCAGCGAAACTACTGAAGTTTCAGCGAAATTGAACGAAAGTTCACTGTCTTTCAGCGAAACTGTAAAGTTATGCTGTCCGAGCGAACTTAACAGTTTCGCCATATCTTATACAATTTCGCAATGACTAATCCTTATTTCACAGTTTCGTCTATATTTTCCTAAGTCAGCGAAACTAATTTGTAATAGCGAAACTAAATTAATTTTTGATGAAACTAATTGCGAAACTACTTTGAATCATTCTAATCTTGTCGAAAGTGCTTTTTGTTCTGCGAAATTAACAAGTTTCTATGAGCGAAACTATAGTTTCGCTCGTCGAAACTGTTTGTTTTTCTTGACGAAACTGTCTTTGATTCAGCGAATCTATCATGTTTTTGTGAGCGAAACTATTGTTTCGCTTGCCGAAATTGATTGTTTCTTTTGTTTGTATCTTATTTTTCTTATTTTCAGTATTTCTTATTCAAATTTATTTGTTGATCTTTTCAGGTTATTATGGCGAATCTCAAGTTTGACGAGAGGAATAATATTACTGCCATATTAGATGATACTTTGCCAAAGGCGGCCGGATTTCGGGATTGTATTAGATGGCTCCAAAGATCACCCATTGCATATGCTATCTCTCACTCTCCCACTATCTATGATCTTCACATTAGAGACTTTTGGAGATCAGCTGAATACAACACCGGAGGAGATGTTCAGAGGATCACAGCTAGAGTGCTTGATCATGATATATCTATTACTGCTGAGAACGTGTCGAGGATTCTTAGACTGGACGATGATACTGGTGATGAAGTTGATATGACGGAATCTGAAGTATTCCAAGCTTTCAGGCAAATGGGATATGAGGGACCAGTCTTTGGTTCGAGGAAAGAGATTAAAAAGTCCTTTTTATCTAAAGAATGGAGATATATAGCTCACGTGTTTATTATGTGCTTAGATCACCGTAAGGGTGGATCAGATGGACTTAACCTTGACTGGGCCAAAGCTATGGTGATATGTTGCAAAGGAGAGAAGGCAAACATTGCTAGATTGATCTTCGCATGTATGGCAGAAAATGTGATGGCGGTGAAAAAGGATAAATGGTTATTATATCCTCGTTTTATACAGATGATTATTGATGATTTGATTCCTGATGTTCCTAAACATGGTGAAGTTAAGAGATTGGTTCAGATGAACCCTCGGATATTTGCAGATTGCTGTGCTATACGCCATGATTTCAGTGGTAAAATAACCCATCTCTGGGAGAACATGTACCCACCAGAGCGATGGAATTATATCAGACGGGTCGATGAGTCTGAAAACAAAAGAGCTGAGGAAACACGGGTGAAACAAGCTGATGCAGCTAAGAAAAGAAAAAGATATGCAAAAGAGAAAGATTACGATTTTGAAGAAGATATAGATACACAAGCAGAAGAGATAAGGGTGGAGAAAGAACGAAGGTCTAAAAAGAGGACTGACTTTGTTGAGCCTGAACGAAGAACAAAACATAGACATGAGGGTTTCACAGCTGGGAAAGAAGCAAGTGCTGGTCTTGATGAGGATGTGATTCGTGGTCTAAATACTTCATTGGCAAATGAGTTAAGTATGATAAAGACCAAACTGATGAATCAAGAGATTCGGGAGCAACAGAAAGATGAGGTCATTGACGGAATGAAAAAGATGTTGATTGATCAGAACAGTTTGATTAAGAGGTTATTTGAAGAAATTTCATAGATGAAAGCTGCTGCTGGCCTACCCAGTCAACTAACTCAATCTGAGTTAGATGATATGACTGATATATCTAAGTACCCATTCTTGAATGTTGGTACATCATCCAAGGTAGGAGAGGGCACCTCTGGAGCAGCTGATACTGAAACAAGAGAACAAGAGATTCCAAGAGAAGAGGCTGGCAGAAATGATGAAGATGAGATTGTTGAGGCTGAGTTTGTTAATCTACAGTTTGACTTTGATAAGGATATTTTGGGAGAAGAAGTGATTGTTACAGCTACTCATGAGGAAGCATCAGATAAAGGTAAAGGGTTGATTGATGAAGAAGAGGAGGATGAGCAGTTGGTTGATTATGATTCTGAACCGGAATTCTATGAAGTAGATGAGAGACCTTTAGTGTATGTGGCTAAGAAGGGAGATGATGAGAATGACGTGTTTGAGATGGATAAGAGTGATTGGTTGGTAAAGGAGAAGGAGGCTGAAGAACTCACTCCTCTGTTTCAAAATATGGAGGGTTTGAGCAGAAAAGAGGCAGACAAGAAGATAATCAGCTGGTGTTATAATCCTTTCTTAAAGATGTTTTTGATTAAAAGAAGAGGAGGTAATATCAGTTACATGCTCAAGAGGAAGGCGTTTAAGACCTTGCCTAAGTGGGATCTGAGACGGTTGGCTACCTTGCCTTTGATTAATGCTCATTTAAGTGAAAGGGCAGCATTTCTGGAGAAGGAGATTAAAAATGGTCTTAATGATAATTTTGAATCATTTGGATTTATGAAGGCTGAACGAAAGAGATCTAAGAAAGACAAAGACTGGGAGACTGGGAAAGGGAGAATTGTTTTGAGAGTCAAACCGCCTAAGACTGTAAACAGAGTAAGACTGGCTGATCCTCTTCCTCCTCGTTTACAGGACTTTGAGAAGTGGTTCTATGATAATAACACTGGTGAGGCTGTGATTAGAGCCAAACAAGGAAAAGAATTTAGGGTGTTTGACCCAATGGAGTTATTCAGCTTTTGTGATGAAGATCTCTTGATTCTTTGTGAAAATCATATAAAGGCGGGGGCAGGTGAGGAAACAAGAAAGGAGGCAAGCTTGTTTATGAATGTGGCGAACAAAATAAGGGGAGTACGGGCAGAGGTAAAGAGTTTGGCTGAAAAGGTGAGAGCACGAGATGACTTTGCTATGGATGTTCAAGACTTAACAAGGCAGTTTGCTAGAGCTAGTGGTCATTCGAATGAAGCTGATGATGCAGGAACTAATCTTGGAGAATCAGTGGCTGAAGCTTCTCAAGACATTGCTGCAGGAGGGGATGAAGACAGATCAACAGCAGCTGAGGAAACGGGAGCTGAAGAGCCAAACCAAGAGTAGTGAAGACAGTGAGGTCCAACCTAGAGGAGTATTGAAGAACATGTTAGGTTGGACTCACTTTAGTATAGATGTTTACTTTACATTGTAATAGGACTTGTGTTAGTTTCATTTTGTATTTTGATAGTTATTAGCAGTTTTGGCAGTCCAGCGAAACTGTGAGCGAATCTATAGTTTCGCTCACAGTTTGCTGTTTTGGTTCACCCGACGAACTTGTGTTCTGCCGGGCGAAACTATAGTTTCGGCATGACAGTTTCGCTTGTAGCGAAACTGTCAGCGAAACTATGACTGCTATATATACTATTGTCATTTCATTTTGCATCATAAGTTTGCAAAACCCTAAACGTGGAATTCTGTTGCAAACTATCATTCTCAAGCAGTTACTTCATTGAAATACAATTGTGCTTATTGTTATTGAGTGAGTTTGTTCATTTGAATATCAATTATGTCTTGATTCATCATATTCATCTCTCAATTGTTTGTTATTTGGTTTATGTATGTGATATTGATCAAACTATTCTATCAATTGTACTGTTCATCGATCACATGGACCAACAATGTGTTAGAATTGTCTTCTATCTTCTCAATTGTTGTTGTTTAGCATGGATGTTAGATATTGAGAAATTCATCACTTCAATTGTACTGTTTTTCGATCACATGGACCAACAATATGGTATCAGAGCCTTAGTGCTCTTGATTTGTTGAGTTTTTGTGGTTTTTGTTCAATATCTAGTTTCAATCAATTTTCATTGGATTATCAGTTGTTTTTGACATGGAAATTGATTGAATTATGCTCATTTTTGATTGAGGAAGATTCTACAATCATCATATCTCAAATTCATTGAGTTTTGGATGATTTTAGATTGATTTTGAGGTGAAAAAGGGTTTTGAGATCGATCAGCGAAATTGGTGTTCTTACAGCGAAACTGTCATCATCTTTCAGCGAAATTATGAGTTATCTTGCATCAGAAGTTGTTTTCTAGAGATTCTGTGAAACTAATTCCTTGAACGAAAGTTCATCAGTGTTTGTGAACAATCAACAAGCGAAATTGCTGCCGAATTTATTTTTGAACGAAAGTTCAAGCTTGTTTCGTGTGAAGTTAGCAGCGAAACTAAGCCAGTGGTGTCTCTGTTCAAGCGAAAGTGCTGCTGAAATTGCTAGCGAAAGTGTCAGCTTCAGCGAAATTGTCAGCGAAAGTAATTCTTCAGCGAAACTGTCATCCAAGTCATCTTTTTCTGCGAATTTGTCAGCGAAATTATAAACCTTTCTGCCGAAACTATAATGTCGAAATTAACTACTCTCACACTTGCTGATCTTGAAAGTGTTGCTCCTAATAGACCTCCAAGACTCATTAATGGAGATAATTTTAAAGATTGGAAGAGATGTCTTAAAGCTTTCTTCTTCTACACTGATCATAATCAATGGGAATCGATTACTTCTGGTCCTCACATACCAACGGTTACTGTTGGTGATGTTGTTTCTCAGAACAAGGACCCATCTTCCTATACTGAAAGAGATCTGAAATTGATTGATCGTGATCAAAAGGCTTTTGGTGCTCTAACTCTTTGTTTAGCTCCAGACATCTACAACCGTTTTGCAGAGCATAAAAATGCTAAATCTCTTTACGATGCTTTATGTGAATTCTATGATGGTAATGCAGATTTGGTAAAAGATAAGAGTATTCAGGCTGAAAAAGAGTTCAATTCATTTGTGGGATACAAGAATGAGAGTCTGACAGATCTTACAAACCGTTTCTTAACCGTCTCAAGTACTCTAAAGAAATATGATGAAAGGCTCTCCAACAGTGAACAAGTTAATAGGCTTCTCGATTCTCTTCCACCACAGTGGAGTCTTCAAGTGAGAATGCTTAAACAAGAAAGAGGTTTTACAGATTACAAGCTGATGGATATCATTAACAAGTTGAAATATTTTGAGTTGGATATGAAAAGAAGGGAATTTAACCAGACTATGATGCCCACATCTGGTTTTTCTCAAAATGCTGCTTTGTTGTCATCCGCTACAAACTCTCACATACAAAATCCAATTCAACGAGGGAGCAATACAAGTAATTTCTCGAGTGGGAATAGTCATGTTGGAAAAGATTTGGGAAATTCTAAGGTCAATGCTGAAATTTCAATTCCATCATAAACAATGGCTCTTTTTGGAATGTTTGTTCAGAGCTATGAAGCTCTTGTTGCTGGAGAACTGAAAGGTAAAGGAATGACTATGGAGGACATATATCAGGTTGATCCTGATGATCTTAAAGAAACTGATATTCCATGGCAAATGGCGATGTTAACTTTAAGAGCTCGGAGATTTATGAGAAGAACAAGACGAAAGAACTTTGGTGGTCAATCATCTACTTCAAAACTGGGATTTGATAAGTCAAAATTGAGGTGCTTTAATTGTAAACAATTGGGACATTTTAAACGAGAATGTCCATTACCAATTGTCACAGATCCTAGTAACTCTGGAGTACCAAGATTGACAGCAGAGAAAGAAAAGGAAGAAGTGAATCTAAAAAAGGAGTCGGCTTTGATTTCGAACTTTGACTGGAGTGCAGAGGTGGAAGAAACAAGAACTGAGATCAATCACGCGTTAGTTGCTGAGTTTGTGGAAAGTAATGAAGTGGTAGATGGTGAAGATGGATTTGTGCTGTTCAAGGAATTCAAAAGAGAAAACGAGTCTTTAGTAAATGGGAAAGAATAAAAGGCAGATGGAAATGGGAAAGATGAAACTGATGGCTTAAGTGAGAAAAGAAATTCAAGAGATGAGATAGGAAAGGAGAAGGATGATGTTGCTGCTACTGTTGAGGAAAAGAAATCAAGTACTCCAGTATGCATGTGTGACAAAGCTTTAGCTGCTGAAAGGATGGTAATGGGACTTCCATATGAGGTAATACAGGATATGTGCTCACCTGCTTGTAAAATTAGGTTATTTGGGATTTATAAGGCTAACCGTTTGTTAATTGATAATGAAAAGGATTTAAAGCGAATTAATGATGAACTTAAAATGAATGAATCAAAATATTTTGTGAAATTAAATGAGGCTTTAAAAGAAACTGATCATTTAAAAAGAATCGTTTTGGAAAGAAATGTCGAGATTAATACTTTGACTGAAAGGGTTGCTCTTGCTGAATTTGAAGCAAGCAAACTTCAGTCAAAGTTAGATAAATGGACTATTTCTGGAATGAAACATGATGATCTTTGTAAATCTCAACGGGGAGCAAGAATTAAAACAGGTTTGGGTTATGAAAATGTACAGGTTTATCCTCCACCTAGTACATACTGTTATTCTCCTATGCCTGTTCCTCATCCTTCTAATGATTTAATCAAAACAGATACTGACAGTATGTCTGCAGGTTTAGTCGGGAATAACTCTAAGTACATTCGTGAAGACTACGACTATGGACCAACTAGTGGGCTTGGATGCACTAGTTCTAGTACACCTGAAAATCAGCAGTCTGTTTTAGATCATAAGTCTAGTTTAAATTCTGTTTTTGTTTCTAGTTCAAATGTAACAGACTTGAATGTCTCATGTTCTCATGATAGTTTTATTCCATCTTGTAATTCAGATCATGGTAGTGATGATTTTTGTTCTCATAATGAATGTAATGCATCTGATCTTTCTCCAAAAACAACTGAGCAACTTAAAACTAATTGTTTCGAAAAGTTCTTTTCTCAACCTATTCCATCTTTCACACCATTAAATATGACGTCATCTGAGAAATGTATTTCTTCTTCATCTGACACCAGTATCAGTGGTACAAGTTTTACTGATATGTCAGATGAATCTTGTTCTCATTTTGTAAAGAAAAATTCTTGTTCAAATAAACATCAAACTCATGAGTTGTATGAGACATTCAGTGATGTTGATTCTACTTTGTCTGAATGTGATGAGGAGATTATTATTGATCCTATTTTTACTTCATCACATCATAGACCTAGATTCAAACCTCATTGTTTCAGGTGTGGTCAAGAGGATCATCTTGTCAAAAATTGCCCTTTGATTCAAGGATCCTCTAATAGGAACTGTTTTGGAAATAAATTGACAAAATTGGTTAATAATTTCTTTTGTAAAAAATCTACTTCTTTAAAAAGCAAAGTTGTTCAATCTTGGTTTCCTATTACTCCTGGCTAATTGATTTGTTAATTCTTTTCAGGAATCCTCGTCAAAGATTGTAAACAGTTTATGGCATGTTGATAGCGGGTGTTCCAAGCATATGACGGGATTAAAGGATTTGTTGACCAACTATCGGATTATAGATGGAGGATATGTGGCTTTTGCTGGTAATAAAAAGGGTGGAAAAATGATTGGACAAGGAGAAGTTACCAATGGTTCTCTCACTTTGGAAAAAGTCAACTATGTTCCCGAATTGGCTTTTAATCTTCTAAGTGTTTCTCAAATCTGCGATAAAGACATTCCTGTTCTATTTAAATCTGATGAATGTCTATATTTAAAATCAGAGATTGTCATTCCAGATGATTTGATTCTCATGCGTGCTCCAAGGAAGCATGATACGTATCTTCTCGATATGAATTCAAGCGAATCAAAGGCTACTGCAACTTGTCTTCTTTCCACAGCATCAACCTCTGAGTCTCTCTTATGGCATCGTCGTTTAGGCCATGTTAATTTTAAGATAATTAATAAATTAGTAAAAACAATCTTGTTAGAGGACTTCCTTTAAAAGATTTTTCCGTTAATGAAAAATGCATGGCA
Organism: Flaveria ramosissima; assembly: GCA_025215565.1. Taxonomy (NCBI): domain Eukaryota; kingdom Viridiplantae; phylum Streptophyta; class Magnoliopsida; order Asterales; family Asteraceae; genus Flaveria; species Flaveria ramosissima. The sequence continues at coordinate 19,204,893 of CM046044.1, read as the reverse complement.
TGTGCCAAAGGGAAACAACATAAGAAACCTCATAAGCCCAAACTTCTAAATAGCATATCTTGTCCTCTTGAGTTGTTACATACTGATTTATTTGGGGCAATTAGTGTTAAATCAATTGCTAAAAAATCTTTTTGTCTTGTTGTTAAAGATGATTTCTCAAGATATTCATGGGTGAGGTTTCTTGCACACAAAGGCGAAGTTGCAGAGGAATTGTAGAGATTAATTCTTTCTATCGAATCAATCAGTAAGAGAAAAGTTATGGGACTAAGAAGTGACAACGGCACTGAATTCAAAAATCAGATTCTCGATTCATTTTGTGCTCAAAATGGGATTGTGAGACAATTTAGTGCTGCAAGAACACCCCAGCAGAATGGTATTGCCGAACGAAAGAATCGCACTCTCGTGGAAGCTGCTCGTACAATGCTGATAGAATCTTCATTACCCATTATTTTCTGGGCTGAAGCTGTAAATTGTGCTTCTTATGTTCTAAACCGGGTGTTAATTGTGAAAGATAAAGTGAAGACTCCTTATGAACTTTTTCATAAGAGAAAGCCTCTAATTGATTTCTTTCGACCATGTAGTTGTTCTTGCACTCTTTTGAATACTCAATCTCAAAAGACAAAGTTTGGTGTTGTTTCTGATGAGTGTTATTTTGTTGGTTATTCTTCTTCACAAAAGGCATACCGGGTTTATAACAAAAGAACACGTATTGTTCAAGAGTCGTTCTATGTTGATTGGCAGGAATCCAATCCTTCTGAAGTTAAATCTGAACCAGCATGGTTCTTTGACTCCGATACGGTGTTCAATTCGTTCAATCTGCCAGTTTTCGATGATGATACATCCATTCCAAATACTCAAACAAATATTATTTCATCATCTCCATCGTCTGTTCCATCCACCACGTTAGTAAATGATGCTGTTTCAACTGATGTTAGTTCTTCGTCTCCAATGACTGATCCGGCACCATCATCTGATTCTTTACCTCCTACATCTTCTCCTTTACCTGATCCAACACCTATCATCGATTCACCTTCATCTAATCTTTCACCAGCTATGGGCGATACTTCTTCAACCATCTTTCCTTCTTCAAGTGATTACAAAACTTTGAAAAATCATCCACTTGACAATGTGATTGGATCTGTCTCTGATGGTGTTCGCACGCGAAGTCAATCTGGTCTAATTAATGTTTGTCTTTTCTCATGCTTCATCTCTCAAATTGTCCCGAAGAACGTTCATGCTGCTCTACAGGATCCTTGTTGTGTAGAGTCTATGCAATTGGAACTTCAACAGTTCAGAAAGCTTAAGGTTTGGACCTTAGTTGATTTACCTCCTAACAAATATCCAATTGGTACTAAATGGGTGTTTAAGAACAAACCAGATGATCGAGGAGTTGTGGTGCGTAACAAATCTAGACTCGTTGTGCAAGGCTTTGCTCAAGAAGAAGGGATTGATTATACAGAAGTCTTTGCTCCAGTTGCTCGTCTTGAAGCAATCAGAATATTTCTTGCTCATGCTGCTCATAAACAATTTAAAGTATATCAGATGGATGTGAAGTGTGCTTTTCTCTACGGAGACATTGATGAGGAGATATATGTGTGTCAACCACCAGGTTTTGAAGATCCTGATTTTCCTGATAAAGTGTTTAAGCTTGATAAATCTCTATATGGTCTTCATCAAGCACCCAGAATTTGGTATGAGACCCTTACACAATATCTTCTTAGCAATGGTTTCTCTCGTGGTACCATCGATATGACTCTATTCAAAAGAGAAGTGAATGGTGAAATGATATTTGTCCAAGTTTACGTTGATGATATTATTTTTGGATCTATAAATTCTCAATTGTGTAGAGAGTTCGAAGAGGTTATGAGTCAAAGGTTTGAAATGAGTATGATGGGTGAAATGTGTTTCTTTCTTGGATTACAAGTTGAACAACAGAAAGAAGGAATTCTTATTCATCAGGAGAAGTATATTAAAGATATTTTGAAGAAATTTAAGATGGATGATGCTTCTACAGAGATGACTCCCTTTACTTCTTAGACTTGTCTCACTCCTGATGAAAACGGAAAACCAGTTGATCCTCATCTTTTTAGATCTATGATTGGCTCTCTCATGTATCTTACTGCAAGTCGTCCTGATATTACTTTTGCTGTTGGTTACTGTGCTAGATATCAGTCGGCTCGAAAGGAATCTCATGAGAAAACTGTCAAAAGAATATTTCGTTATCTCAAAGGATCATCTCGTTTAGGATTGTGGTATCCATATGGTGGGAATTTTGATTTACATGCTTACTCTGATAGTGATTCCAATGGTTGCAGGTTAAACAGAAAATCTTTGTCGGGCGGTTGTCAATATTTGGGGAATTGTTTGGTATCTTGGCAGAGCAAGAAACAAACTACTGTTTCTCTTTCTACAGGGGAAGCTGAATATATTGCTGCCTCAAGCTCTTGTTCTCAAGTTCTCTGGATTCAACACCAAATGATTGATTATGGAATTAATTTTCTCCATACACCTTTATTTTGTGACAATGAAGCAGCCATAAGAATTGCTAAAAATCCTATTCATCATTCCCGAACCAAGCATATCGAGACACGAATTCATGCGATTCGTGATGCTCAAGAAAAGGGTTTCATTGATATTATACCCATCGATACAAAAAATCAAAAAGCTGATCTTTTCACAAAAACTTTTGATAAACCTCGTTTTTATGAATTGATTTCTATGCTCGGGTTAATATCTTTTTAAATTTTCATTTTCTATTTCTTATATTAAAAAATAATTAATAATAAAAATGATTTATTGAAATTATTTATTATTTGAAAATAAAAATTTGGGGGAGTAATTTCATAATTCTGAGATCGAAATTTAACATGATGAGAAATGATTGTATATTCTCTAAGTATTTTTTTATACATGACCTGTGCTTCAATGAGAAATGATAGTAACTGATACTGGATTCTGTTTCACATAAATGTTTAAGGAAAATTGATCAGATTCTTTAACGATATGCTTGATAGACTCAGCCTGACGAATAAAGTAGACAGCAGCTCTATGATTAAATTAAACATCATGCTTAAGAATGTGTGGATTTACTCAATTGTTTTGGCTTGCACAAAAACTGAGTCCTGACAAAAATTGGATTGAGAATGAATCTTTCGTCCATTTTGTTTTGTTATGTCATCTCCCTGAACCATAGCTGGTATATTCTTGTGTTGTGGTATTGTGTGTCTGTGCTTATCTCCTCTGCTGTACGAAAGTACTGACTTGGAGTGATGATCTCCTCTGCTGTACGATAGTACTGACCTGGAGCTCTCATCAGCACATGTCTAAATGGTTATCTCCTCTGTCATACGTGAGTATAGATCTGGAGCTCTCACCATTTTGATATAATTATGTCAAATCATCTTATCGATGAGTTTCTTTCAGAATGAAATATTCTGTTTATAATCATTTGCACACTAATGCACAAGCCTTGTTCTATGGAGATTGATTCAAAATTCAAGAAATCCTGAGGTTGGGTGAGGGTTTTTATCATATGATTGTGGGGTCCTAACATTCTAAAGCATCTAATTGAACCTTAAACAAATCATAAGCTGTTTGTTGAAAAAGGATAAGGCATGAGTTTAAGTGGACAATTATATCAGCAATCGTTATTGATTTGTTCTAATTTCAGTTCTTTCTATGCAGATTGTGATCAGATCCTGTATTCAGTATGATCTCATTGCTGGTCGATGATTTTTGATCATCTTTATGTTCATAAATATCTAGAGAATGTGATCTCTGATTAATTTAGATCTCATTATGTGATGTGCTTCATGATAAAAAATAAAAATATATATAATAATAAAAAATAATAAAAAATAAAAAAAATTATAAATATATATATATATATATATATATATATATATATATATATATATATATATATATATATATATATATATATATATATATATATATATATGTTGATACATGTATGTCCCTAGATCATGATTTGTAATGTAATAGATCTTGTCTGTCTGACTATGATGTAATATGAATTGATTAATGAAATGATATGGATTGTTTGTGATTTGTAATGTCTAATATTTCATTAATGAGTCGTTATTGAGTTGATTAATTGGGTTTATGATTGTTTGAATGGTTACACATCAAGTTACATTAATTAAAACATTCAAACTTAACTTAATGAAGTTCTCATGCGAATGGCCCATGCGAATGGACCATACGCATGAATAACTTCATACGATTGACTCAGTCGCACGACTGAACCAGGAGACTGGATCAGTCGTATGATTGACACATAAGATTGGCTCAGTCGCACGACTGAACACTCAGTCGTGCGGATGAATCAACCGCATGGTTCAATCGCACGACTGAACCATACTTATGGTCCAGTCGCACGATTGAACAATACTAACCTATAAGATCGAAGCATTCATACCATTACGACTCCAGACGTACCCTAGCCGTCCAGAAGCCTCCCAAATCATTCTCCAAGTTCACAGAACACATTAGATCGAAAGGCTGAGTGGGCTGCATGTTTTGAAGAAGTTAGAGCCCAACGTGCTGCACCGAAGAAAGATGCCTACACCAAGCTTTACAGAGTCAAGAAACACCACAAGGTGTCTGGCAGGATTATAGCATGGGCGTATTTTGATGATCTTAATGCTTATGCAGTTAAGAGAGAACAGGGCATAGAGTACTTCAGATTCCACATGATCTGAAGACTCTACCAGGTTTTGAGCTCAACCAGCTGGCTAAGCTAAAGCTTTTGTATGCTGACCCGAGAAGATGTCAGGCTGGTTCGAGGCTGCCCTTAAGAAGGAGTACCACACCAGATGGGTTAACTTCAGACCCCAACAGCCGACTAGGTACATAAGAAGGTCTGAGGTTGATGCCATTACTGGCAAGCCCAAGATAGTGTTGAAGTGGAGTCCTCCGCGCACAATGTCAAGAATCCCGCTCAGGGAAATGCCACAGGACTTCACTCCACACTTTAAGTGGTGGTACTATGATTGGAGAACAGCTAAAGCGGTCATAGTCCTAAGCAAAGAAGGACAAATGGATACGATCAGGGTATTCGACCCGATGTGGCTTACCAACTTGTCAGCTAATGATGTCTATACATTATAGAAGTGGCCACTGTTCTATGACACGTAAGATATTGTACAAGCCCTCCAGTTCCAAAACGTTATACGACTCTGCTTCGCGTTTGAGATTCACGCGGGAGTCACAAAAGAGGAGAAGTACAAGAAATACAAGGAGGTTATGCAGAAGACAAGAGATTAGAGAGATCTAGGTCCAAGGGGGAGTTTGTTGATACATGTATGTCCCTAGATCATGATTTGTAATGTAATAGATCTTGTCTGTCTGACTATGATGTAATATGAATTGATTAATGAAATGATATGGATTGTTTGTGATTTGTAATGTCTAATATTTCATTAATGAGTCGTTATTGAGTTGATTAATTGGGTTTATGTTTGTTTGAATGGTTACACATCAAGTTACATTAATTAAAACATTCAAACTTAACTTAATGAAGTTCTCATGCGAATGGCCCATGCGAATGGACCATACGCATGAATAACTTCATACGATTGACTCAGTCGCACGACTGAACCAGGAGACTGGATCAGTCGTATGATTGACACATAAGATTGGCTCAGTCGCACGACTGAACACTCAGTCGTGCGGATGAATCAACCGCATGGTTCAATCGCACGACTGAACCATACTTACGGTCCAGTCGCACGATTGAACAATACTAACCTATAAGATCGAAGCATTCATACCATTACGACTCCAGACGTACCCTAGCCGTCCAGAAGCCTCCCAAATCATTCTCCAAGTTCACAGAACACATTAGATCGATTCCTAATCGACTTCTAACGTTAGATTCAATTCTTGATTGATTCTTCGTGTGTTCTCACTGATTGGATCGCCAATCAAATAGGATTCCGCACTATTTGATCTGGTTTACACGCTAATCACTAGGTATTTCGTTCAAATACCAGGTCCTAACAAGTGGTATCAGAGCTTTGGCTCTTGATTACGTGTTGATTCAATCAAGATTGCATAAAAGTTTGGGTTTTTGCACTAAAAACGCAATCTTTGGTGTCAAAAGTGTTCTTGGACGTTCCCTGCTCATCAAAGTTTGGTTTCTACGGACTTAGACGATTAGAACTTGCGAAATTTCGAATTTTTACGGCTGAAACACGTCAAACCTAGAAAATTTCGCAAAACAGCAGCTTCAGTCGCACGAGTGACCCATTCGCACGACTGGACTTCATTCGCGTGACCCATTCGCACGATTGGAACTAGTCGCACCTTCATTCGGCCGACTGAACCGTTCGTTCACATAGCTCATACGCACCAGATTCATTCGCACGACTGAACCAATCGTCCAGTTCAGCCGCACGATTGAACCAGTCGCAGAGTTCATACGCACGACTAGACCATTCGCATCCTTCAGTCGCATCAGTGAAAGTTTGTTTGATTAGACTTAAAGTTATTCGCCATGGAAGATCAGATGTCAGCCTTTACTGCTGGGAAGGACTCTAGGATACAGAACCTGCTATTGCTTGAGAGTGAGGTGGGTAATCATAATAAACCACCAAAGCTCTTGACTTTAGATGAGTTTCCCCACTAGAAACAACGTTTTGAGATCTACCTCAATGGAGTGGATCCTAATCTGTGGGAAGCCATCGAGATTGGTTACAGTACACCGGTGGGAGCTGATGGAGTTAAGCTAACGTTAAGAGGGATGACAGACGCGCAGAAAGTTAAGTACAATGCAGAGAAAAGAGTTTATGCATTGATTACACAGTCTATCCCCAAAGACATATTCCACCAGTACTCAGAGAATAAGCAGTCCAAGAAACTGTGGGATGAGCTAGAGAAGAGGTACGACGGGAATGCTTTGTTGAAGGCAATCAAGGCCAAGGAGTTAAAGAAGGAATTCGATAACTTCTCATCGATTGGTAACGAGAGTTTAGACGACGTCATCGATAGATTCTACCATTTGATGAGCGAACTGCATACACATGGGGTGGAAACTACCATGGAAGAGAAAGTGAGTAACTTTGCAGACGGATTGCCTGATAAGTGGGCTTCATTCGTGTCTAACCTGAGACAGAATGGAATGCTTGCAAAGCTGGATATAAATGACTTCATTCTCAAGCTGCGAGAAGAAGCACTTAGGATGAAGTACAGAGCTCAGAAGTCCTCGTACACTCAAAATCCAGCTTTATACAACGCCACGCCTCAAGCTAAGACATCTGGAGCAACTCTCCAGACTGCATTTGTGTCCAGCTCGTCGGGTCCTTCACATGCTTCTCCTTCAGGATCAGACACGTTAGGGTCTTCTTGTACCCACTATATTGGATCAGAAGCAAGTGCTACTAAACTGAAGACCGAGAACCTCGGTAATGTGACTGTGGAAGTAGCTCGAGAGCATATGGATCTTCTAGCTGCAGTGGTTCATTCATATGATGGACTTGTTGCCGGGAAGATTGGAAACTGCCATCTGGCAGACGAGGACTACGAGCAAGTGGACGAAATGGAGCTTGAGAGGATGGACATAATGTGGGCCTTAGCTAGTGCTGTCCGGAGGGCGAAGAAGTTTGTCAAAAAGACCGGACAGAACTTGGTAGCCACTAAGGATACCACATTTGGCTTTGACAAGAGCAAAGTGACCTGCTTCAACTGTGGAGAGAAGGAGCACTTCAAGAGAGAATGTGTCAAGCCAAAGAAGACGGGTAACGCGAACCCATTCTCGTCCTTTACTCGCCAAGACAAGCAAGCTTCCAGTTCTACTTCATCAAGCAAGGATCCAAAAGCCTTGACTGCTCATGGATGAAGGACAGGATTGGAGCTTTAGGTTTGTCTCACCAGGGGAATCAAACATTGCAAGTGTAGAGGATATTGATGATGATTCTGCAAGTGAAGGTGATCTAGCAGTTGAGATAGCGATGTCACATAGTGAAGAAGCAACTGCAGCCGAGGTCAGTTACAAGCCTAAAGAGGAGACTTCCACGTCAGAGACAGAAAAGACAGAATCACCAGAACCAGAGACATCTGATGCAGCGTTGATGGCTAACTCTTCTGAACCAACTCAGGTAAGTACTACTGACCAAATGTTTGATAATCATGCTTGTTCTGCTTGTGATACTTTTAGGAATAGCATAGATGAAAAATTTGCTAGGTTATTAGATCATAATGATAACTTAGTAAAAGATTTGCAACTGTGCACTGAGGCTAATAGAGTATTAAAACAAAATGAGCATAGTTATAAAGAAAAGATAGACCTATTGACTAAACAGCTTAGGGAAACCGAAGTAGTTGCCTTTAACCAAGCAAATGACATTAGGTACTATCTAAACTCCCTAGAAGACACTAAGAAGCAAAAGGCAGTTCTAGATGTAGAAGTAAACTCCTTAAAACAGAAACTGCATAGTTGGACTAGTTCTTCACACATAGTTCAACACTTAGTGAGAGAAAGGAATAACGGGGAGGGATTGGGTTACAAAGTGGTTCCACCACCACCTGAGACCTTGATGAACACTAAGACTAGACCAGTAAACAATAATCCCATCAAGGATCACGTGGTGTCTACTCCTCTTGTTAGTGATCCAGATACCTCATGTTCATCTATTGAATCTGGACACAAACAAAAGGAGGCCACTTCAAAGGCAAAGGGTAAATTGCCTTGTGTTAATCTGGAAAAGGAATTTGAAAAAGTTAACTTAAAGTCAGGGTCAAATAGAGTCAAATCAGAACCTAAAAAGACTTCTAATGTTAATTTTTCACATGCTTCAAGTCAAAAACCAGTTAACCAAAAAGAGAAAGCTGTTAAACAGGTTAAAACAGTTAACTTTGTTAAACCAGAGAAAACATCAAAAGAACCAGAGTCAAAACCTAAAGTGATTGATGTTACTAGAGTGTCACACACTTCTCCACAGAGAAAGTTTAATCATAAAGTTGATAGCAGGTCATGCTACAACTGTGGAGAATGTGGACACATTGCTTCCTATTGTCCTTTCTATCAGACACCTAGGAAGAAGATTGAACTTCAGGACTCTAAGCCTAGGTCTTCTAAGAGGAGCTCTCTGACTCCACCTAGAAGAACTAGTGAACCTAAAGTTCAACCTGTAAGCCAGTCGACTGTTTATCATAAACAGGCCTTGCACAAATCTGGCTTATGGAAAGAGAAGTCATCCTGCGTGTCTGATACTGATGACAAGAAGGAACCTGAGCTACCCTCACCTTCTAAGTGTCAATGGGTGGAGTTTATGATGTGTGATGCCTCTGGGAAACCCAAGCCAGTAAAGGCTTGGGTTCCTAACCTAAACTAATTCTTTACTTTGTATGTGCAGGGTGTTCGATACAGTGCTGAGACTAACACATGGATTGTAGACAGCGGAGCATCCAGGCACATGACAGGAAATAGGGCCCTTTTATCAAACGTCAAGCAAATAAAAGGAGGGCATGTTTCCTTTGCTGGAAACAAGGGAGGCTATATCACAGCTCAGGGAGAAGTGGGAATCAGAAAGTTAAGTTTGATAAGGTGAACTATGTTCAACAACTTCAAAATAACTTGCTTTTTGTTTCCCAAATATGTGATAAAGGATTTAAGGTCATCTTCGACAACAAGAAGTGTTACGTGCTGAAGAAAGACTACGTGATCCCAGAGGACCAAGTTCTGATGACTGCTTCAAGATATAAAGACCTTTATGTCTTGGATCTGTCAACAGCTGCTACAACGGATCATGAAGTTCAGTGATTTCTATCTAAAGCTACTGAGAAGGATTCCATCTCCTGGCATAGGAGAATGGGACACATTAGTCAAAGGAAGATGAATCATTTGATTCAGAAGGATTTGGTGAGAGGAGTGAATGTCAAGAACTTCCAGCTTCCTGACTTGTGTGTAGCTTGCAAGAAAGGCAAACAGACGAAGAAGTCTCATAAGGAAAAGAAAGTTCATTCAATAGAACTTCCTCTTGAACTTCTTCACATGGATCTGTTTGGTCCAGTCAGTACAAAGAGCATTGTAGGCGACTTGTACTGTTTTGTGGTCACTGATGACTACTCAAGGTTCACTTGGGTAATGTTTCTGAAATCCAAATCAGAAACATTTGAGTCATTCAAGGAATTAGTAACCACACTGGAATCTCTCTACAAGCTGAAGGTTAGACAAGTACGCTCAGACAACGGGACAGAATTCAAGAACCAGTGGATGGAGGCATACTGCAAGGAAAAGGGAATTGTGCATCAATTCACTTTTGCCTACACGCCTCAGATGAATGGCGTTGCTGAGAGAAAGAACAGAAGCTTGATAGAGACAGCACGGACTATGCTGGCAGACTCGAAACTGCCTATCCAATTCTGGAATGAGGCAGTGGCGAATGCATGTTATACACTGAATCGAGTTCTGATAGTCAAGCGCCACGGAAAGACATGTTACGAGCTACTACAAAGATGCTAACCGAATTTGGAGTATCTTGAACCTTTTGGCGCGCCGTGCACACTTCTGAAAAAGACACAAGAAGGCAAATTCAGCGAGAAGGCGGATGAAGGAATCTTTCTAGGATACAACATACCGAACAAGCGAGTTTACAACAACTCAACGGGTCTTGTAGAAGTGTGGTGTAATGTTGATGTTCAGAGATATACCACACCACCTACTGGCAAAGGACCCGCTTACTTCTTCGACTATGATGGATTCTTCAAGTCATTCAACATCCCTCTCTCTCCCTCGGATGATGAGTTAGCTACTAGGATGATGTATGATATCCTGAATACACCATCTAGCTCACAGGGAGAATCATCTACTCAGTCAGGGGGAGTAGTCGATGACAGTGACTCTTCCTCTGAAGATGAGGCTAAAGCAGATGACCAGAACAGTCAGGAGGAACAGGTTCCAGTTCCTGAAAGTCCACAAGCATCTACCAGTGATGCACCTTCGATTTCGGAACCTCAAACTCCATCTACCTCAGATGCAGAACCAAATGTTCATAATCTTGCCTCTGAGGTAGCTGTTCCCACTACTCCGGGATCACGACTAAACGTCTATCATCCCCTAGACAATGTCATTGGGGATGTCAGATCAGGAGTATAAACCCGAAATCAGCTATACTCAGCTGATTACGCCTCGGTTATGGAGAAAGGTTATATCCATGATGGTGCTTATCGGTGTTTTGTCTCGCAGTTTGAGCCAAAATATGTCAGTGATGCATTAAATGATGAGGCGTGGGTGAGTGCCATGCAAGAAGAACTTCTGCAATTCAAGAAGTTAGGTGTATAGACTCTGGTTGATAGACCTAAAGGTGCTAAAGTCATTGGCACCAAATGGGTCCTGAAATGCAAGAAGGATGACCAAGGGGTCATTATCAGGAACAAAGCTCGATTGGTGGTTCAGGGTTTTCGCCAAGTCGAGGGGATTGACTACAATGAGGTGTTTGCACCCGTGGCAAGGATGGAAGCCATTCGTATCTTCCTTGCCTATGCATCGTACATGAAGATTAAAGTCTACCAATTAGATGTGAAGAGTGCATTCCTTCATGGGGAAATCAGAGAAACAGTCTATGTCAGTCAACCCAAGGGATTCGAAGATCCTTATCATCGGGATAGAGTTTACAAGCTCGACAAGGCTTTATACGGGCTTCATCAAGCTCCAAGAGCTTGGTATGAGAAACTCTCGACTCATCTTGTGAAACACGGCTTTCGCAGGGGAGTCATTGACTGCACGCTGTTCATTAAAGAAAAAGATGGCGACCTACTGCTTGTACAGATCTATGTTGATGACATAATCTTCTACTCCTATTTTTGTTGATAACTCTGCTGCAATTGCAGTAACTAAAAATCTGGTCCAACATCCAAAGACCAAACACATCGGTATTAAATACCATTTCATAAGAGACTGTTTTGAAAAGAACTTAATTGATGTGGTAAAAATTAATACTGATTTTCAACGCGCTGACCTCTACACTAAAGCCTTTGATAAACCACGTTTTCAATATTTGCTAGAGGTCAACGGCGTTAAAAAGAAAAGTGAGGTTATTCCTGATGATGATCATGTGTAGTCCGATGTAGTTTAGTTAAAGTTTTCTTTTTTAATTTATTTTATTTGTTTATTTGAGTCTGTTTAATTTAAACTCATGTTATTTTGCTGTTTATTAAAATCCTAAAATAATTAAACCAGTAATGATTTTAGTATTTTAGGGGGAGAATATGTCAGCAAGTTAACATTAAAAAAAACGAGGGAGAAGGAGTGGATAGCTGATATAAGGTAGATCGTACCTGTGATACCGATTCAAAACCTTTGGAAAATGATAGTACACAGGAACAAATCAAGAGGGACTTTAAAATTTTAAGTTTAGAAAAGATGCACAAATTCAAAGTATACGTCTATGTAGTCTAAGCAATATAAAAGGGAAGACGATAGAAAACTGGTAACTCCTAAGGTAACACAAAGAAAGTAGACTTAGAGGTTGCTAGACCACAAATGATATGTCGGTAGATTCAACACAATAGATGATTAGACCTGACTGGTGATCTCAAGATCAAACTAAGTTGTTCAACTGACTGTGGGCTTCCATCTTATCACTGGTTAACACAATCTACAATATTTCAATAAGGGGTAATGAGCATGTAAACGCCACAAATGTGTGCGGATGACCATAAGTAGAGCAAAGAAAGAAAAAAATTGAAAGACAAATGCTATAAAACTAATGACTTATGTTGTTGGTGCATTTTGTGCAAAATAAAATAAGCTGCTCTAACAAGGAGATAGGTCGTGTGCCTCTCTGCTGTGCGATGGCACTGACCTGAGGATAAGCATAACCTAGATATTCTAGAATTCATTGTTGTTTGCCGCCTCTCTGCTGTGCGATGGCACTGACCTGAGGACTGGCTTCTCTTTGAAAGCTCTAAGAATAGTCTCTTCTTATAATAATACCCGTAGACCGCTCAAAAGCTCCTGAGGAATGTTGATTACCATATAAGTGTGGGATCCACAAATGTTAGTTGAAATAATTAAACCTAAATCAGTCACCAATCTGTGTATGGATTTAAGTGGACAAATATATTGACAATCATTGTGGCTGCAATTCTCGAAAGTTCAAATCAATGTGGTAATCTAAGAGTTCCAGTATGATTCCCTAAAGTTGCTAATGACTCTGGATGAACACCAAGAATTGAGGATCAAAAGATTTTGATAACAAGTCCCAAATGATTTGACTTGCCTGTATGATTCCAAAATTGAACTGGCCCAGGTGTGGTCAATCCAAGTTGAAGCTGTCTATTCCGGAACCAAATCCTGTAGATGTCCGTCTTAGGATTTATCTCTCACAAAAAGCCAAAAACAAGTCTTGTTTTGAGTATTTAGTTTAAATTTTCTAAGTTAGTTAGTAGTTTTAGTTTGTTAGTTTGTCGGACTACATCAGGAAAATCAGTAAGGAATCAACTCACTAAAAAGGGTCATGTATGAGATGACCACATGTGTTTTAAAAGTTTAAAACAGTCACGTCTGAGGTGACAAAGTGTTTAAAAGGGTCACGTCTGAGGTGACTAAATTGTTTAAAAGGATCACGTCTGAGATGATCATAAAGTTTTCAAGTTAAAATGATCATGTCTGAGATGATCAAAAGCTCATAACATTAATTTCAAAAGGTAAAAGGGTTTTAAATGTAAATTGGTAAAAATGGCAGAAAATTAACTAAGTGTGACCCATTCGCACGATTGGACCATGAGAATGGACCAACCATGCGAATGGCTCCCACTCGTACGAATGGACCATGAGTATGGACCATCCAACCGAATGGCCCATAAAAATGGCCCAGTCGGAGGCTTAAGGGCGAACGAGTGAGTCAGTCGCACGACTGAGATCCAGTCGGACGACTAAAGAAGGGCGACTGACCCAATCGCACGACTGAGTCCCACTCGCACGACTGAAAGGTGCGTATGAGCTCAGTCGCACGATTGAATCTAGGGTTAGTATAAATAGAGGGGGAGTCGGTCGCAGAGACTCACCACCCTCAAAGTAACCCTAAATCGCACGACTTAACTCCACCCTGCCAAAATTTCATTTGATTTCTAAAACCCCCCGTTTCTTGATTACTGATCATATACATCAACTTTACAGGTAATTTGCGGTGAAGAGAATCCAAAATAACATTCAATTTGACTCCAGATCTGTAAAATCAGACCCGAAAACAAACCGAGACTTAAGTGGCTTAATAACCTAACTTAACGACTCAAACAGATGAAATTAAAGATGTTAGGTGTTATAAGAACGTATTGCGAGTCAAATGAACCAGATAACGATGTCTAAAACTCAAAATGGTGAAAAATTGAATTTGAATTGAACAGTCAGTAAATCATGCGAATGGACAGGCTGATGAACTTCAGTCGCACGACTGAAGGGTGCAATTTGCCTAACCGCACGACTGAACCATGCGTATGAAGTTCAGTCGCACGACTGGTGTAACCGAATGAGGTTACATGCGCATGAGTCCAGTCGCACACTCAGTCATACGCATGAGATCATTCGCACGTCTGAATCTCAATCGCACTGTTTAGTCGCACGACTGATCTCAGTCGCACAACCTCAATCGCATGACAGAAAGATTTTCTTCAAGTTTAAGTGTTTCATGATGTTCTTAGCCAAAGGTACTAATGTTTATTTTGATCTGTGTTACAGATGGCGAGTCGATGGACTATGAGCACGAAGCATAACATATGTGCTCATCTGGATTTGACATCCAGAAACGCTGCTGATTTCTCAGGCATCATCACATTTCTGCTGAGATCGAGGATTGCACATGCCATTTCTACTCCTTGTACCCCTTATAGATCAGTTCAGCAGGCCTTCTGGGAAGGCGCTACAGTTGATAGATCCTCTGAGCCTCACTGCATCAGGAGTACTATCTTTGGAGAGGCTATTACTGTCTCAGAGGAGGATCTAAGGATCGTTTTACAGTTAGGGGATGACGCTGATTGTCCTACTCGTTTACACCCCCTCACAGTCAGAGGATGTTTTCTGAGAGCCAAGTACTCTAGGGACAATAATGCTGGGGTACTCAACAAGAGTAACCTCTGTCCCTAGTTCAAGTATCTTGCGCATGTTCTACTCAAGTGCATAGCTTCCAGGAAGGGAGGCTTTGATGAGTTATCTGATCAGATACAGAACGCGTATGCTGCGTTGGTGCTGAACCACCCGTTCAGCTTCTCCAAAATGATCTTCACCTATCTGGTGGAGAACATTGAGGGGAAAGGGAAGGAGGGCTTCTGCATGTATCCGAGGTTTATGTAGATGATTATAGATCAGAAGCTTCCCTCCCTGCCGAAGGAGAAGGAGGATGCGGTAGTGCTCGAGGTCGTGAATGACACGACTCTGGGTCGGATGAGGGTTTATAGGGGGAAGCAGGTGAAGCCCCAAGTTAAGAGATTGATTGGCCACCTGGCCAACGAGAGGTATGTGGCACCAGGCAGATGCAAATGGCGTCATGAGGACAGTGACTCTGATGATGAGAGGCTGCTACTTCCAGAGATTGACTCGGATGATGATGATAGTGGAGACGCTGGGGACGATATGCCTGCTCCATCGAGAGGCACTGTGTCAGATGTTATACCCCCAGTGTCTGCCCCAGCTGGAGATGTTGCTGAGACAGCCGGATTTCATCAGGAGTTTGTTCTTGGTGCTGAGGAGGAGGAGGAGTCTGATGAGGAGCCCCTCACGCGAACTGTGGGAAGCAAGGTTGTTCCCACAGAACATGGGCTACGGGTGGTTGGTGAACACCCGAGAGACTCTAGAGAGACTGAGACTGACCCGAGTTATGCACCGGGTTCAGCAGGCAGGGTTGTAGGGGGAGCATCCACCTCCACAGGGACGAGGAGGAAGAGGATGGCTCAGCCCCATGGTCTGAAGAAGAAGAAGCGTCGGTTGACCTTCGTTACTACCGTAGCCTCTACATCCACCACCACAGCCACCACTACCACCTCCACAGCTATACCATCCACCACCACAGCCACCACATCCACCACAGCTACCACAGCCACCACCATACCTACCACCACAGTACATATCCCATCCACCACCATACCATTTACACCCACATCACCTCCACCAGTTTACCGACCCATCTTCACTACAGCCACCACCACCACCACCTCACACCATGCAGGACCGTCAGCCCATACCTCACATTCTTATGGATCACCTCTACCTCCAATCGGGGTAGAGGAACAGCTGTCAGCGCTCAACCGGATGGTGATGCACTTACTAGCTGCCGATGAGGAGAAAGCTGCATAGATCCGACAGCTTACCGACCTGACTACTGCCCAATCTCACCAGATGGCAGAGCAGGCTCGTGTTATAGAGCAGCAGGCTCAGCTGATGGATGCACAGCGTGTAGAGATGTCCCAACTCCAGGAGCAGCATGCCTAATCAGCTAAACGGATAGAGGAGTTGGAGACCACCAACAAGACCATCATGCTGCGGCTCAAGGGATCAAAGGATGAGCCCTTAAAGATCAAGGAAGGGGATGGAGATGATGGAGATGATGGTGATGATGATGATGAAGATGATGATGAAGATGAAGAGGATGATACAGAGGATGAGGAGAAAACAGACGGAGAGAGGACAGAGGGGAAGGATTATGATGATGAAGCAGAATGAGGGGATGCGGCTGCATCGGCCTCTGCTTCAGGTCAAGAGAGGAGGTCGAAGAACAGACAGGACCAGTCAGCTACCACCTCTGCTCCTCCGAGTGATGAGACGTTGATTCAAGATAAAAGTAAAGACTAGATGTTTTATGTATTTATTTACTTTTGTGTTTGAATTCTGTATTGAAAAACAATGTATTGAATGTTTATATATTAAGTTAATGTATTTCTGTTTGATTACTTACTAATGATGTATGTGTTGAATGTTTAAATCAAACAGATCCAAATTATCAAAGAGATGAGTTTGATGTTGCTCCCCTTCAACAGGTCAAGACTCAACTAACCATGATTCTTGATCTGCAAGGGATCGTAAGAAGGTCTGTGAGTTATACCCCTGAAGAAGGGGAAATAATTCATGACCTATCTAACGAGCAACTCGCAGAGATTTTCAAGCTCAATCCGGATGAAATAGTTAAAGATGCTCCAACATGCGACTCGACTAGTGATGAAGAGCTCAACGATGTTGATGAAGTCGAGGTCGAAGATATCACCGCAGAGGAGTACCCTCAGTACGCTGACAATGAGGGTAATGTGGTCCCCAATCTGGGTGAGTCCCTCGTCAGTGATACTTTTGAGGTGTTGAACAAGATGGAGCAGGAAACTGAGAAGGCAGAAGGAACAGCCCAAGCCTCAAACGATGATGTTGACATTCGAAAGGCTGAGTGGGCTGCATGTTTTGAAGAAGTTAGAGCCCAACGTGCTGCACCGAAGAAAGATGCCTACACCAAGCTTTACAGAGTCAAGAAACACCACAAGGTGTCTGGCAGGATTATAGCATGGGCGTATTTTGATGATCTTAATGCTTATGCAGTTAAGAGAGAACAGGGCATAGAGTACTTCAGATTCCCACATGATCTGAAGACTCTACCAGGTTTTGAGCTCAACCAGCTGGCTAAGCTAAAGCTTTTGTATGCTGACCCGAGGAAGATGTCAGGCTGGTTCGAGGCTGCCCTTAAGAAGGAGTACCACACCAGATGGGTTAACTTCAGACCCCAACAGCCGACTAGGTACATAAGAAGGTCTGAGGTTGATGCCATTACTGGCAAGCCCAAGATAGTGTTGAAGTGGAGTCCTCCGCGCACAATGTCAAGAATCCCGCTCAGGGAAATGCCACAGGACTTCACTCCACACTTTAAGTGGTGGTACTATGATTGGAGAACAGCTAAAGCGGTCATAGTCCTAAGCAAAGAAGGACAAATGGATACGATCAGGGTATTCGACCCGATGTGGCTTACCAACTTGTCAGCTAATGATGTCTATACATTATAGAAGTGGCCACTGTTCTATGACACGTAAGATATTGTACAAGCCCTCCAGTTCCAAAACGTTATACGACTCTGCTTCGCGTTTGAGATTCACGCGGGAGTCACAAAAGAGGAGAAGTACAAGAAATACAAGGAGGTTATGCAGAAGACAAGAGATTAGAGAGATCTAGGTCCAAGGGGGAGTTTGTTGATACATGTATGTCCCTAGATCATGATTTGTAATGTAATAGATCTTGTCTGTCTGACTATGATGTAATATGAATTGATTAATGAAATGATATGGATTGTTTGTGATTTGTAATGTCTAATATTTCATTAATGAGTCGTTATTGAGTTGATTAATTGGGTTTATGTTTGTTTGAATGGTTACACATCAAGTTACATTAATTAAAACATTCAAACTTAACTTAATGAAGTTCTCATGCGAATGGACCATACGCATGAATAACTTCATACGATTGACTCAGTCGCACGACTGAACCAGGAGACTGGATCAGTCGTATGATTGACACATAAGATTGGCTCAGTCGCACGACTGAACACTCAGTCGTGCGGATGAATCAACCGCATGGTTCAATCGCACGACTGAACCATACTTATGGTCCAGTCGCACGATTGAACAATACTAACCTATAAATAGACCCAATTCGTGGAAAAACACAAGCATTCATACCATTACGACTCCAGACGTACCCTAGCCGTCCAGAAGCCTCCCAAATCATTCTCCAAGTTCACAGAACACATTAGATCGATTCCTAATCGACTTCTAACGTTAGATTCAATTCTTGATTGATTCTTCGTGTGTTCTCACTGATTGGATCGCCAATCAAATAGGATTCCGCACTATTTGATCTGGTTTACACGCTAATCACTAGGTATTTCGTTCAAATACCAGGTCCTAACAATATAAATAAAACATAAATAAATAATTGTTTCGCAAAGCGAAACTGTAATTTTGCTAGGTTTACAAATTAGTTGTCAACTGGTTATATCTTAGCGAAATTACAGTTTCACTAGGCGAAACTGTAAGTTCGCCCTGTGAATTTATAGTTTCGCTAGTTGCGAAACTATTTGCTATTTAAGTCGTTTTTGCGAAATTTTTCTCATAATTTCGCAAAAACGATCTGTGTAGGTCTTAGGGTTTCTCCGTGACGATATTTGGCGATTTTGTATTTTGATTGTGTTTTGGACTGATTAATAGTGTCATTTGCTTCGCATGTGAGTTTCGAACCTTGTAACATCTTTTAATCTGGTTAAAATCATCTCCATTTAAGTGATTTGGATTTTGACTCTTCGGTGGGTTCGCTGTTCATCCAGCGAAACTACAGATTCTTCGGCGAAACTGAACGAAAGTTCTCATCTTTTCAGCGAAACTGTAAAGTTATGCTGTCCGGGCGAACTTAACAGTTTCGCCAAATTATCTTTTGTTTCGCAGTATCTGGTCTTAAACTTGCATAGTTTCGCTTGATCATGTTTTCTTGTGAACAGCGAAACTAATTTTTGAACAGCGAAACTAATTTGTTACAGCGAAACTATGTTTGTGCTTGGAGAAATTAATAGCGAATCTTCTTTAATCTATCCTCACCTTGTCGAAATTGCTTTTTGTTCTGCGAAAATAACATGTTTCAATGAGCGAAACTATTGTTTCGCTTGTCGAAACTGTTAGTTTTCATTGTTGAAACTGTTTTTGTTCAGCGAAACTATCATGTCTTAGTGAGCGAAACTATTGTTTCGCTTGCCGAAACTGCTAGTTTCCTTTGTTTTAGTATTATTTTCTTATTTTCATAATTTCTCATTCAAATTTAATTGTTTTCTTTATCAGGTTATCATGGCTAATCTCAAATTTGATGAACGGAATAACATCACAGCCATTTTAGATGATACTCACCCTAAGGCAGCTGGATTTCGAGATTGTATCAGATGGCTTCAAAGATCACCTATAGCCTATGCCATATATCATTCGCGTACTATTTATGATCTTCATATTAGAGATTTTTGGCGATCTGCAAAATATGATACTAGAGGAGATGTACAGCGAATCACTGCCAAAGTTATTGATCATGATGTGACGATCACTGCAGAGAGTGTTTCGAGGATTCTTAGACTTGAAGATGATTCTGGAGATGAAGTAGCTATGACAGAGTTTGAGGTGTTTCAAGCTGTTAGAAGTATGGGGTATGAGGGACCAGCCTTTGGTTCAAGGAAAGAGATCAAGAAGTCATTCTTATCTAAAGAATGGAGATATATCGCTCATGTTTTTATCATGTGTCTAGATCACCGTAAAGGTGGATCCGATGGACTTAATCTTGATTGGGCTAAGGTAATGGTGCTGTGTTGTAAAAGGGAGAAGGCCAATATAGCTAGATTGATTTTTGCATGTATGGCAGAGAATTTGATGGCTGTAAAGAAAGACAAATGGCTGCTATACCCTCGTTTTCTTCAGATGATTTTTGATGATCTTATACCTGATGTTCCAAAACATGGAGAGATTAAGAGACTGGTGCAGATGAATCCCCGTATTTTTGCTGACTGCTGTGCTATTCGCCACGACTTTAGTGGTAAAATCACCCATCTTTGGGAAAATATGTATCCTCCAGAACGCTGGAATTATATTAGACGGGTGGATGAGTCTGAGAGTAAAAGAGCTGAAGAAACAAGAGTACAGCAAGCTGATCCTACAAAGAAAAGGAAGAGATATGCTAAAGCAAAGGATTATGATTTTGAAGAGGATATTGATGCACAAGCTGAGGAGATCAGGGTTGAGAAAGAAAGGAGGTCTAAGAAGAAAACTGATTTTGCTGAGCCTGAGCGGCAAACCAAACATAGACATGAGGGATTTACAGCTAGAAGAGAAGCTAGTGAAAATCTTGATGAGGATGTGATACGAAACCTGAATACTTCGTTGGCCAATGAACTGAGTATGATTAAGACTAAACTTACAAATCAGGAGATCAGAGAAAGACAGAAAGATGAGGTGATTGAAGAAATGCAGAGAATGTTAGTTGATCAAAACAAACTGGTTAAGAAGTTGTGTGAGGAGATTACACAACTGAAAGCTGCAGCCGGCCTACCTAGTCAACTGACTCAATCTGAGTTAGATGATTTGACTGATACATCAAAGTACTCATTTTTGAATGTGGGTACTTCATCTAAGGTAGGAGAGGGCACTTCTGGAGCAGCAACTACCGGTGGAAGAGAGCAGGAAATTCCAAGAGAGAATGTTGGAAGGAATGATGAGGAAGATATTGTTGAGGCTGGGTTTGTAAACATGCAGTTTGATTTTGAAAAAGATCTTGTTGGTGAAGAAGTTGTTGTTACAGCTACCACTAAAGGAGTATCTGATAGAGGCAAAGGGTTGGTTGATGAAGAGGAGGAAGATGAACAACTCATAGACTATGATTCAGAACCAGAGTTTTATGAAGTTGATGAGCGACCTTTGATTTATGTTGCTAAGAAGGGAGAAGATGATGCAGATGTTTTTGAAATGGATAAAAATGATTGGTTGGTGAAAGAAAAGGAGGTGGAGGAAATCACTCCTTTGTTTCAAAATTTGGAGGGATTAAGCAGGAAGGAAGCCGATAAGAAAATCATAAGCTGGTGTTACAATCCAAGTTTAAAGATGTTCATGATCAAGAGACGGGGAGGAAATATAAGTTATATGCTTAAGAGGAAGGCTTTTAAGACCTTGCCTAAATGGGATTTGAGACGTTTAGCAACTCTACCTTTGATCAATGCTCACTTAAGTGAAAGAGCATCATTTCTTGAGAAGGAGATAAAAAATGTACTTAATGATAATTTTGAGTCTTTTGGATATATGAAAGCTGAAAGAAAGAGATCAAAGAAGGATAAAGATTGGGAGACAGGAAAAGGAAGGATTGTACTAAGAGTTAAACCTCCAAAGACTGTAAATCGGGTAAGATTGGCTGATCCTCTTCCCCAACAACTACAGGACTTTGAGAAGTGGTTTTATGACAACAATACTGGAGAGGCTGTGATTAGAGCTAAACATGGAAAGGAGTTCAGAGTTTTTGATCCAATGGAGTTGTTTAGTTTTTGTGATGAAGACCTTTTGGTACTATGTGAAAATCACATTAAAGCTGGGGCTGGAGAGGAAACTAGAAAAGAAGCTAGTTTGTTCATGAATGTTGCAACAAGATAAGGGGTGTAAGGTCGGAGGTCAAGAAGCTAGCTGAAAGGGTGAGAGCTCAGGATGAGTTTGATATGGATGTTCAAGATCTGACCGGGCGGTTTGCAAAGGCTAGTGGTCATTCTGAAGAAGCTAGTGATGCAGGAAAGAACGTTGGAGGATCATTGGCTGAAGCTTCTGAGGATGTTGCTGCAGGAGGCGATGAAGACAGATCAACGGCAGCAGAGGAAACTGGAGCTGATAAGTCAAATCAAGAAGAGTGAAGATAGTGAGATCCAACCTAGGGGGAGTATTGAAGATCATGTATAGGTTGGATTCACTTTAGTATAGTTATTTACTTTACTTGTAATAGGACTTTTGTTAGTTTCCTTTTGTATGTTCTTTGTATTGTGTAGTTTTGGCAGTTCAGCGAAACTGTGCGCGAATCTATACATTCGCTCACAGTTTGCTGTTGTAGTTTACCCGGCGAACTTGTGTTCTGCCGGGCGAAACTATAGTTTCGGCATGACAGTTTCTCTGGTAGCGAATCTGTCTGCGAAACTACAACTGCTATATATACTTTTGTCAATTCTCATTGTGAGGTACGCTTGCAAAACCCTAATCGTGGATCATTGTTGCAAGTTACCTATTCTAAGCAGTTTTTACACAGAAATACTATTGTGCTTCATGTTATTGATTGTTATTGTTCATTTTGTTATCAAATATGTGTTAGAATTGTCTTCTATCTTCTCAATTGTTGTTGTTTAGCATGGATGTTAGATATTGAGCAATTCATCACTTCAATTGTACTGTTTTTCGATCACATGGACCAACAGAGGTTCGAAGACTCTTCTCACAACTTTGTTGTTGAAAGAGAGAATGGAGAGCTCAACAGGCTGAGTGCCTCATCTCTGCTACACTTGAGCATGTTTGACATTGCTGAGTTAGCAGAGAAGCCATTCTCCAACCCTTCAAACTCTGATGTAGCTGCCCATATCAGAAATCATCTAGGCAGCCTTCATATGGCCGAGCTCACTGCTAGAAGCAAGGTTGAAGAGGAGTTGAAACTGAGAGAGGAGGAGGAAAGGAAGGGATCAGCAACCAAAGGCAAAGCCTTTCTACAAATGGTTGAAGGTCCTGAACTTGAGTCCATAGTTAGATGGGAGTATGACTATAACTCCCGTCAACTAACTCTCTTCAGGGGGACACAACAAAGGGTACATGTCATTCAGAGCGATAGACTGGATCTCCTATCCACCAATGACTTGTACAAGCTTCTCAGCACTACTTCAGGGAAGAACAAAGAGACAGACAAATACCTTTTGTCCCTGGTGCTGAAGGCTTTGAGAAGCAGAAATAAGTGAAGTTTTGGTAGCATCAGCCTAGGGGGAGTTTGTTGGATCTAGAAAGGCTGTTGCAACTAAAACCAAGTCACTTAGAATATATTGGTACAACAAACAAAGGACTTCCGAAGCTAAGTATGGAACTTTCGAAGGAAGAAGGAGCTCTTCCGAAGACAAATTGTAAATCACACTTCCGAAGGAAAACTCCAACTTCCGAAGACAAAGAACCAACTTCCGAAGATCAAGACTTAGAAAGAAAGATCTGAAGTCAACTTCCGAAGTACAGAAGTCCTCAAAGCCTCGGAAGCATAGAAGCCTCTTCCGAAGTATAAGTGGCTTCGGAAGAACTTGTTCTTCCGAAGCCAATTAACCTTCGGAAGACACTCCTATTATCCAGTGGACATAAGTATGGCCTCTCTGACACTCCGCTGCAAATCTCTGAGATACTGAATGGCTTTTCTCAAAAGCCATGTAGTTGACCATACTTTAATCCACTGTTTACCTTTTTATGTTAGTACAGTTGCCATCTTTAGTTGGTGACAAAAGGTAAGTCATGGACATGTCATGACTACCATATCTTAGATAATACTTTATCTAAGATACCTTAACTTTAGCATTGTAGTATATGCTTTAGTCTTAGGTTTCCAGCTGGTATCAAAGTATATCCGGCTGTAGGATCTAGTATATATAGTTTATCATTGTAACTCTTGTTTCATGCTTGTAAGAGTCTTGTAATATCTTGAGTTGAGAAGTAATATATA
This sequence comes from Flaveria ramosissima, assembly GCA_025215565.1. NCBI lineage: Eukaryota > Viridiplantae > Streptophyta > Magnoliopsida > Asterales > Asteraceae > Flaveria > Flaveria ramosissima. Next base: position 19,180,673 of record CM046044.1, on the reverse strand, counting down.
CAAGTGCCTTGAAAATATATTTCTGCTTGTTCCCTTGCTACTTATTATATTATTATCAACTCTTGTAAAAGACATTACTTCATCTGATTTGAGTGTTTCCATAAGTGAGTTTGAGAGAAATACAAGTGTTTTAGTGACAAACCCGATCCTGCAGAGATGGAGTTATGTTACACGAGTGGATGACTCTGAAAACAAAAGAGTTGAAGAATCCAGGGCACAGCGATCTGAAGCAACAAACAAAAGAAAAAGATATGCTAAAGAAAAAGATTATGATTTTGAGGAAGATATAAATGATCAAGCTGAAGAGATAAGAGTTGAGAAGGAAAGAAGATCGAAGAAGAAAGTCCATACTGCACAAACTGAGAGGCATACCAAATAGAGACATGAAGGAGTCACTGAAAGAAGGGAGGAAAGAGGAAACCTTGATGAAGACATGATTCGCAATCTGAATACTTCTTTGGCAAATGAACTGAGCATGATCAAGACAAAACTTACAAATCAAGAGATTCGAGAAAAGCAAAAAAGATGAGGTGATAGAGGGAATGAAGAAGATGCTTGTTGATCAACATTGCCATCTGAAGAAGTTATTTGAGGAGATTGCACATCTGAAAGCTGCAGCCGGCCTGCCTGATCAACTAACTCAATCTGAGTTAGATGATCTGACTGACACTTTAAAGTATCCATTCGTGAATGTGGGTACTTCATCCATGGCAGGAGAGGGCACATCTGGTGCAGCAACCATGGATGCTGGAGATTGTGAAGCTAAAGCTGAGGATGTTGGAAGAGAAAATGAGGAGGAGATTATTGAAGCTGGGTTTGTCAATATGCAATTTCACTTTGAGAAGGATTTAGTTGGTGAAGAAGTGATAATAACGAAAACTGCTGAAGAAGCTGCTGAGAAAGGAAAGGGATTAGTTGATGAAGAAGAGGATGATGAACAACTTGTAGACTATGATTCTGAACCTGAATTCTATGAAGTTGAGGAGCGACCATTGATCTATGTAGCAAAGAAGGGAGAGGATGCTGCAGATATGTTTGAGATGGATAGAGCTGATTGGTTTGTAAAAGAGAAGGAGCCGGAAGAAATCACTCCCCTTTTCCAACATATGGAGGGGTTAAGTAAGAAGGAGGCCGACAAGAAGATTATAAGCTGGTGCTATAACTCTGGCCTAAAGATGTTCATGATAAAAAGAAGGGGAGGTAGTATTAGTTACATGCTTAAGAGGAAGGCTTTTAAGACCTTGCCTAAATGGGATCTAAGGCGGTTGGCAGCTCTACCACTTCTGAATGCACATCTGAGTGAAAGAGCCACTCTTCTAGAGAAAGAGATAAAGAACGGGCTTAATGACAACTTTGAGTCGTTTGGTTACATGAAGGCAGAAAGGATGAGGTCAAAGAAAGACAAAGATTGGGAAACGGGAAAGGGAAGAATTGTTTTGAGGGTTAAACCACCAAAGACAGTGAACAGAGTGAGATTGGCTGATCCCCTTCCCCGACAATTACGGGATTTCGAGAAATGGTTTTATGATAATAACACTGGGGAAGCTGTGATTAGGGTGAAGAATGGCAAAGAATTTAAAGTTTTTGATCCTATGGAGTTGTTCAGTTTCTGTGACGAAGATTTATTAGTGTTGTGTGAGAATCACATAAAGGCTGGAGCTAGAGAAGAAACTAGGAAAGAAGCTAGTCTCTTTATGAATGTAGCAAACAAGATCAAAGGGGTGAGGGCTGTGGTGAAGAAATTAGCTGAGAAGGTAAGGGCCTAAGATGACCTTAACATGGATATTCAATATTTGGTCAAGCAGTATGAGAGGGCTAGTGGTCATCCCGAAGGAGCGCGTGAAGCAGGAAGAGACCATGGAGAATCATGTGCTGAAGCTTCTGAGGAAGTTGTTGCAGGAGGTAACGTAGACAAATCAAATGCAGCAGAGGAAACTGGAGCTGACAAGATAAATCAAGATGAGTGAAGACGGTGAGATCCAACCTAGGGGGAGTATTGAAGATCATGCATAGGTTGGACTCACCTTAGTTTAGATTGTTTACTTTTACTTGTAATAGGTCTTTTGTTAGTTTCCTTTTGTATGTACTTAGATTTATGTATTTTAGCAGTCTAGCAAAACTGTGAGCGAAACTATAAGTTCACTCACAGTTTGCTGTTTTGTTTACCTGGCGAATCTACTGTTTTGTCGGGCGAAACTATAGTTTCGGCAGGACAGTTTCGCAGACAGTGACAGCGAAACTGTCTGCGAAACTAAGACTGCTATATATACTCATGTCTATTTTCATTGTTGGGTAAGCTTGCAAAACCCTAATTGATTATCATTGTTGCAAGTTACCATTTCAAAGCAGTTAATACACAGAATTATCCTTGCGCTTTTTGTTATTGATTGTCATTGATAATTGTCTTATCATGAAAGAGTTATTATTGTATTCAATCCTCTCTATTATTATTGTTTAGCATATGTGTTGGATATTGAACGATTATTCATATCATTTGCACTGTAATTCGATCACATGGACCAACAAGAACATCCACGAGAAACTGAACGGGTGGTTCAATACCAGTGCAACGAATGCATTCTGGATTTGGTCGCTCATCTCGTCAAATCCTCCACGCCTGGAGGCAATGCACTTGAGGATCACATGTGCCAGGTACTTGAACTGTGGGCACATGTTGCTCTTGTTTAGCACGCCGACATTGATGTCGCTGGCGTACTTGATCCTCAAGAAACATCCCTGAACAGTCAGAGGATGTAGCTTGGTTGGGTGGTCTCCATCCTCCTCCAAATCCAAGACCCTCCGGAAGTCGTCTTCCCCTATTTCAATGTCTTGGCCAAAGATAGAACTTCAGATCCGGTATGGCTCAATTGAGCGATCTACAACAGCATTCTCCCAGAATGCCTGCTGCAGTGAGCGATAAGGTGTGCACGGAGTAGAGATAGCTCTATAAATCCTCAATCGACGAAGAAACTCGCTCATCCCAATAAACTCTGAAGCGTTCCTAGACGTAGTGTTGAGGTAAGCACATATATTGTGCTTAGTGCTCATAGTCCATCTGTCAGCCATGTTGCTGCAACACAAGTAACAAACACGTTAGATCCGTTCACAGAAAGAACACTTGAATTTGAATAGATTGTAACCAACTGGTTCAATCATACGATTGAACCATACGACTGAGCTCAGTCGTACGATTGAACCATACGACTGAGCTAAGTCGTACTATTGAGCTTACGATTGAACTTAGTCGTATGTTATGCCATGCGGTTGAGTCAGTCATGCGACTAAGTAACTGATTGATTCAATCGTTCGATTGATTCGTGTGTCTTGCTCAATCGTGCGACTGAAGTTCATCAGCATGTCCTTTCGCATGAGCACTGTTCGAGTCCAAAATTTTGAATCTTTGTCAAAACAGTCAATTTCACTTCATGTTTGAATTCATTAGATGCGCCTGGACACGATATAACACTTAATGTCTTTTAAATACACGTTTATGTACATTTAAGTGTTCTATTGTAGGTTTTAAGTCACGATTCAGGTTTTTAACATTTTCAGCCTGTTTGGTTCGATTAATCTTCTCACTTGACATGGTTTTAGTCTCATAGTACCTATAGACGGATAGTAATCAGTCAGTAAGCAATATTAGTGGAAATCACAACGAAAATTTGAAAAAGGGTGCTTAGTAATCGGCGGTTTTGAGAGAGTTTTTTAGGTCAAGTGTAGGGCTACGACCGACTGACCCCCTTTTTATACTGATTTTAAGATTCAGTCGTGCGACTGGACCCATACGCATGCTTTATTCGTGCGACTGGTGTTCAGTCGTGCAATTGGCTCCTACTCCTTCATCCAATCGTACGAGTGGTTCAATCTTATAATCCAACTGCATGATTGTTTCCATACTCATGGTCCAATCGTGTGACTTGTTCATACTTATGGATCATCCGAACGACTGGCTCATACTTATGATTCAATCGTACGACTGGCTCATACTTATGATTCAGTCATGCGACTGACTCATACTTATGAGTTTGACCTCATACATTTCCATACACTCAGAATCTAACTTGTGATATACAACATTATAAACAACGATCATCTCAGACATGACCTTTTTTTTAATTTAACATCATTTGATCACCTCAGATGTGATCCTTTTAATTTGAAAACATTTGATCACCTCAGACGTGATCCTTTTAGTTTGAAAACATTTGATCACCTCAGACGTGATCCTTTTAGCTTGTGATTCATAGTGTTCATCTGGTCACATAGTCCGACATTTACGTAAAGCAAATAACAAGAACATAGAAACAATTTGAATTAACACAAACAAAGAGAGAAAACAAAATTTTGTGTTTTGGTTTGAGGTGGATTGAAACCTTTTAAAATCCATTAACCGGTTTTTCCTCCTGAACAGAACAGCTTCATGTTATTTTAATCATTTCTGGAGAGATTCATATGGAATCATACAGGTATATCACAATTATTTGGGACCCTTTTATGTCTATGTGAATACTAGATTCTTATTTGTTTGAGAGTCAATAGCACTTGTAGGAAATCATACTAGAGCTATAAGATGCACACACTGATTTTGATAGTCGAGAGTTGCAGTCACGATGATTGTCAGTATATTTGTCCACTTAAATCCATACACAGATTTTTTACTCACATTGGTGATGAGTTAGGTTATATTATTTCAACAAGCATTTGTGGATCCCACACTTATATGGTAATCAACATTCCTCAAGAGATTTTTGAGCGGTCTACGGGTATATGACAAGAAGAAACTATTCTAAGAGCTTTCAAAGAGATGCCAAGCCTCAGGTCAGTGCCATCGCACAGCAGAGAGGCGCAAACAACAATGAATTCTAGAATATTTAGGTTATGCTTATCCTCAGGTCAGTGCCATCGCACAGCAGAGAGGCACACAACCTATCTTCTTGTTAGAGCATTTTTTTTTCTTTTTGCACATAACGCACCAACAACATTAGTCATTAGCTTGATCGCTTAACATTTTTTTCATGTGTTTTGCTCATTTTTATGGTCATTCGCACACATTTTTGGCGTTTATTTTGCTCGTCACCCCTTAATGGAAATGCGTTGATTGTGTTAACCAGGGATAAGATGTGAACCCACAGCAAGTTGAACAACTTAGTTTGAATTTGATTCACCAATGAAGTCTACTCATCTATTGTGTTGAATCTACTGACACATCATATAACGAACTAGCAACCTCTAGGTTTACTTTCTTTATGTTACCTCAGTAGCAGACTAGTTTACTATCATTTTTCCTCTATTTTGTTTAGACTTCTCAGACTTGTAATTTGAATATAGCATGTTAATCATTTAAGTCCTTTTGATGTCCCAAATAATTATTTCCCTGTGTACTATCATTTTCCATAATTGTTGAATCAATCTCACATATTTGATTGCTTAACTTTCAGCTAATCTGCTCGCCCTCGTTTTTTTTAAGTAATTAAATACTGAAACTATAACTGAAACTATCTAAACTATTCTCCCCCTAAAATTCTAAAACCGAAAATATTTTTGTATTTTTGGATTTTTTTAAGACAGGAAAATAAAATAAAAAAATAAGAAAAATATGACGGACTACTAACTCAACTCTTCTGGAATCACATCACTTTTCTTTTCTACGCCATTTACCTCTAACAGATATAAAAACCGAGGTTTGTCAAATGCTTTTGTGTAAAGGTCGGCACGTTGAAAATGCGTATTAATTTTAACCACATCGATTAATTTTTTTTCAAAACAGTCACGTATAAAGTGATATATTTAATACCAATGTGTTTAGTTTTTGGGTGTTGGACCGGATTTTTAGTAACAGCAATTGCAACAGAATTATCAACAAAGATAGGGGTGTTAGAAAATTGCAAACCGTAGTCGCGCATTTGCTGTTGAATCCAAATGATTTAGGAGCAACAGCTTGCAGCAATAATATATTCAGCTTCACATGTTAACAGAGCAACAGATGTCTGCTTCTTACACTGCCAGGTAACTAACCGTCTTCCAAAGAACTGACATCCCGCTGATGTTGACTTGTAATTCATCTTGCGACCACCATAATCCGAGTCACTATACGCTGTAAGCTCAAAGTCATCATCATGAGGATACCATAACCCGAGTGTTGGAGTACCCTTCAGATAACGAAAGATCCTCTTAATCCCAGTTACATGATTTACTTTTGGTTTGGCCTGATATCTGGAACAGAGACACATGGCATACATAATATCAGGACGAGAGGTTGTGAGGTACATAAGAGATCCGATCATTCCTCTGTACATAGTGGCATCTACCAGATCACCATTATCATCGGGTGCCACATCATGATTTATGGGAAGTGGTGTTCCAGCAGCTGTAGCATTCTCCATGTCAAAACGACTGAGGATATCTCTTACATATTTGGACTGGTGCAGGAAAATCTCTTTTGGTGTCTGATCCACCTGTAACCCAAGGAAGAACTTCATCTCCCCCATAGCCCTCATCTCGAACTCAGCTTTCATTACATATTCGAATTCCTTACACAAAGCTTCATTTTTGTAGCTGAAGATGATGTCATCCACATATATCTGTACCAGTAGTAAATCATCATCTTTCTCTTTGATGAACAACGTGCAGTCAATGACTCCTCTGCGGAAACCATGTTTCAGCAGATGAGTTAAGAGTTTCTCATACCAGGCTCGTGGAGCTTGATGAAGCCCGTATAGAGCCTTGTCCAATTTATAGACTCTATCCCGATGATACGGATCCTCAAATCCTTTGGGTTGACTAACGTACACTGTCTCACGAATTTCACCATGAAGAAATGCACTTTTCACATCCAATTGATAAACTTTAATCTTCATGTAGGATGCGTAGGCTAAGAAAATACGCATTGCTTCCATCCTTGCCACCGGTGCAAACACTTCATTGTAGTCAATGCCTTCTACTTGTCTGAATCCTTGAACGACTAGCCTAGCCTTGTTTCTGATTATGACTCCTTGGTCATCTTTCTTACACTTCAGCACCCATTTAGTGCCAATCACCTTAGCACCTTTTGGTCTATCAACAAGGGTCCATACTCTTAACTTCTTGAACTGAAGGAGTTCTTCTTGCATAGCACTAACCCATGCCTCGTCGTTTAAGGCTTCACTTGCATATTTTGGCTCAAATTGAGACACAAAACATCGATAAGCACCATCGTGAAGATTTCCTTTTTCCATGACTGCGGCATAATCAGCTGAGTATAGCTGATTTCGTGTCTGAACTCCCGATAGAACATCCCCAATGATGTTGTCCAGGGGATGATACACATTAATTCGAGATCCGGGAGTGGTGGGAACAACAACTTCAGTGTCCAGATTTTGAATCCCATGTTCAATATCTGTGGCTGTTGGAATATGAGGTTCAGAAGTGTCAGTGGCATCAAGATCAGATGCATGTGTACTTTCATTAGAGGGAACATGTTCCTCCTTGTCCGCATTTGCAGTCTCAACTGCCTCATCATCAGAGGAAGAATCACTAACTTCAAGCTCTCCCCCTGAAGGGGTAGAAATATCATCTACTTGAATCGATGAAGTTGGGTCTAGTGGAGGAGTATTCATGATGAAGTTGGGCTAGAAATATCAGGATGACAGTCAAGGTGGTGGAGTATTCAGAACATCATACATCATTCGAGCAGATAAATCATCATCAGGAATAAAAGCCGGTAGATTGAAGGATTTAAAAAATCCATCATAGTCAAAGAAGAAGGAAGGTCCTTTTCTAGCAGGGGGGTGGTGTATCTTTGAACATCAACATTGCACCACACTTCTACCTGACCCGTTGAGTTGTTATAAACTCTATTGTCTGGTATACTGTATCCGAGAATGATACCTTCTTCTACCTTCTCACAAAACTTCCCAGTCTGAGTTTTCTTCAATAGCATGCACGGTGCTCCAAATGGTTCTAGATACTCCAAGTTTTGGTTTACGTCGCTGGAGCAGTTCATAACATATTTTACCATGACGTTTGACCACCAAGACTCGATTGAAAGTGTAGCATGCATTAGCCACTACCTCATTCCAAAATTGCATAGGCAGTTTAGAGTAGGCTAACATTGTTCTTGCTGTCTCTATCAAGCTACGATTCTTGCTTTCAGCAACCCCATTCATCTGTGGAGTGTAGGCAGACGTAAATTGATGTACAATTCCTTTCTCTTCACAGAATGCCTCCATCCACTGATTCTTTAACTCTGTTCCGTTGTCTGATCAAATCTGCCTTACTTTCAACTTGTAGAGTGATTCCAAAGTAGTTACTAGATGTTTGAATGATTCAAATGTCTCTGATTTGGATTTTAGAAATATCACCTAAGAGAATCTTGAGTAATCATCAGTTACTACATAGCAGTACAGATCTCCAGCAATGCTCTTTGTGCTGACTGGGCCAAACAGACCCATGTGTAGAAGCTCGAGAGGAATATCAATAGAATTAACTTTCTTTGCCTTGTAAGACTTCTTGGTCTGTTTCCCTTTCTTACATGCTACGCAAAAATCCAAAAGTTGGAAGTTCTTGATAGTTACTCCATTCACTAAATCATTCTGTACCAGATGATTCATCTTCCTAAGATTAATGTGTCCCATTCGCCTATGCCAGGAGACTGAATCCCTCGTGGTTGCCTTTGACAAGAAGCATTGCACAGTAGTCTCAGTTGTGGAGGCTTTTGATAGATCCAAGACATACAGATAATTATATCTTGAAGCTGACATTAGAACTTTATCCTCCTGGATAACATAATCCTTCTTCAACATGTAGCACTTCTTGTTGTCAAACACAACTTTGAATCCTTTATCACAGATCTGGGAGAGTGAAAGCAAGTTGTTTTGTAGTTGTTGAACGTAGTTGACCTTGTCAAACTTCACTTTCTCATTTCCCACTTCGCCTTGGGCTATGATGTAACCTCCTTTATTCCCAACGAATGATACGTGTCCCCCTTTAATTTGCTTGACGTTGAAAAGGAAGGACGAATTCCCGGTCATGTGCCTGGAAGCCCCACTATCAATAATCCAGGTATTAGTGATAGCGTTGTAGTGGACACCCTGCACATACAAAGGAAATGATTAGTTCAGGTTTGGGACCCAAGCCTTAACTGGCTTGGGTGTCCCAGAGGTATCACCCATCATGAACTCAACCCATTGTCCTTCAGAGGATGAGGGCACATCTTTCACCTTCTTATTCTCACTATCAAATACATTACTTGTTTTGATTTTCCATAAGCCAGTTTTGTGTAAGGCTTGTTGGTGATAAACAAACGACTGGCTTATTGTTTGAACTTTAGGTTCACTAATCCTCTTAGGTGGAGTATTAGATCTCACTTTAGAAAAACTTGGTTTTGCATCATAAAGTTCACTTTTCTTTTTGGGCGTCTGATAATAAGGACAATTAGGAGAGATATGTCCTTGTTTTCCATAACTGTAGCATGATCTCCCTTCTACAGATTGAGGAAAATTTTTATGTGGTGTTGAGTTTGGTAAGGGTGTGAGATGTGTCTAGTTGGGTTTTGTCACTTCTCTCTTAGATGTTTCAGCTTCTTTAACAAAATTAATTATTTTAACATTTAGAACATCTTTAACTATTAGTTTATTTGGACTTTGATGAGTAACATGTTTTTGGTTAACTGGTTTAGTCATATTTGGTTCAGATGTAGACGTGTGTGAACCTGACCTTAAATTAACCTTTCCAATTTGATCATCCAAATTTTTAATAGGCATCTTCTCTTTTGATTTCAAAGTAGATTCCTTCTGTTTAGTGATATTCTTCACAGATTTGCCCGTAGAATCGGGATCACTAACCAGAGGAGTGGACACCACATGATCCTTTACTGGGTTATTATTGATTGGTCAACATTTAGTGTTCAAAAGGATTGCATGTGGTGGCGGAACGATTTTATAACCCTGACCTTCTCCATTATTTCGTTCTTTAACTATGTGAGAAAACTAGCCAAACTATGCAGTTTTTGTTTTAAAGAATCAAGTTCGACTTCTAAAACTGCTTTTTCCTTTTTAGTTTCTTCCAACGAGTTTAAATAAAACTTTATGTCATTTGATTGATTTAAGGCAACAACCTGGTTTACCTTAGTTGTTTCCCCAAAAGTTCGATCTTTTCTTTGAAACTGCACTCATTTTGTTTTAATACACGATTAGATTCAGTGCAGAGTTGTACATCATTTACTAAGTTATCATTGTGTTCTAATAACCTAGCAAATTTCAGATCAATGCTTTCCCTAAATTTTTCACATTTAGAACAAGCATGTTTTGCAAATAATTGATCTAAAGAACTTACCTGTGATGAATTAGTTGAATCAGCCATCAAAGCAGAATTAGACCCTACGGTGACTGGAGATTCTGAAATCGTGGCTCTAAGTTCTTCCTCTACCAGGTGATTTACCACATTCACAGCTTCTTCGGTATCTGACATCGCTTGCTCACCTGTAATCTCACCTTCACTAGCAGATCCATCATCCAGTGCTTCGACAAAGGCAATATTTGATTCCCCTGGAGAGACAACTCGGAAGGACCAATCTTGACCTTCATCACCTTGAGCAGTCAGAGCCTTTGTCTCTTTACTTGAAGAAGCAGTTCCAATCATGTCTTTGTCTTGACGGTTGAAAGTAGGAAATGGGTTACTATTTCCAGTTTTCTTGGGCTTTACACATTCACGTTTAAAATGCCCCTTTTCACCATAGTTGAAACAGGTGACTTTGGTTTTGTCAAAACCAAAAGTCGTATCTTTAGTGGTGACTAAATTTTGCCCCGTCTTCTTGACAAACTACTTAGCTCTTCTTACTGCACTTGCTAGGCCCACATGATGTCCATTCTTTCCAGCTCATTCTCATCAACTTGCTCGTAATCCTCATCAGCAAGATGACAATTTCCAATCTTACCGGCAACTAGACCATCATAAGATTGTACCACTACTGCTAGAAGATCCATATGCTCCTTAGCCACTTCCACTGTGATATTACCAAGATTCTCGGTCTTTAACTTTGTAGTATTGGCCTCAGGAACTGTGTATTGGGGGCCAAATGAACCTGACGTTTCGGTTCCCGATGCAGTGGTTTGGGAAGGAGCAGAAGAACTAGACACGAATGTTGTTTGTAACGGTGCTCCTGAAACAGCTGGAGTCGGAACTGAGTTGTAAAGTGAAGAATTCTGAACATAGGATCCTTTCTTCGACTTGTATTTCATTCTCAGTTCTTCCTCTCTTAACTTCAAGATGAAGTCATTTATGTCTAATGTCGCAAGAATGTCGTTCTGTCTCAGATTAGACACAAATGAATCTCATTTCTCAGGCAAATCATCAGCAAAGCTTGAAACTTTATCTTCCATTGAAGTGGTTACGCCATGAGTGTGCAACTCACTCATTAGATGATAGAATCTGTCAATAATATCATCTAAGCTCTCATTCCCTATCGAAGAGAAATTATCAAACTCCTTCTTGAGAGCTTTAACCTTCAGTGCCTTTAAAGTTGCATTTCCATCATATCTCTTCTCCAATGCCTCCCATAGCTTTTTAGCCTGCTTGTTCTCAGAGAACTGATGAAAAATGCCCTTCGGTATCGACTAAGTCAACAAGGCATAAACTTTCTTCTCAGCATTGAAGAGAATCTTATGAGCTTCACTCATTCCTCCCAGAGTCAACTTGACACCATTAGCGTTGACTGGTACCGTATAACCCGTCTCAATGGATGTCCAAAGATTTGGGTCAACTCCATTTAAATAGATTTCAAACCGCTGTTTCCACTGAGGATATTCATCTAACGTTAACAGCTTTGGCGGTTTAATATGATTTCCAATCTCATTCTCCAGAAGTAGAAGGTTCTGGATGCGTGAGTCCTTTCCGGCAGTAAATGCAGCAAATTGGTCTTCCATTGCTTTAAACTTGGTACTTTTAGAACAGGACAGTTTCACTCGTGCGAATGGGCTATGAGTATGGATCGCTCGTGCGAATGAAGGATGTGAATGAATTCAATCGTGCGATTGGATTCAGTCGTGCGTATGAACAAGGTGATTGGAATCAACCAACTAGAGTTGTTCAGTCCTGCGGATGGGATATGCGACTAAGTTTAGTCGTGCGAATGGAGTATACGAATGAGTTCAATCGTACGAATGGACCAATCGTGCGACCGAAGGTTGCTGAATTTGTAAAATCGAATATTTTGACACTTTGACACAAAACATGAGTTTTCCAGAAACCCTAATCTGTCGTATAATGAAAAACTAAGACTTTAATGCATGCAAACGTCGAAAACACCTTTTGAAGAAAAAATGGTGACTCTTTTGATTAAAAAACGTAGATTTTAACACCAAAACCAATTGAATCCAACGCAAAATCACGAGCCAAAGCTCTGATACCACTTGTTAGGACCGTGTTCGTACGGAGTACTAACTGATTCTGCATTTAAACTGGATCAAATAGTGCGGAATCCTATTTGATTGGCGATCCAATCAGCGAGAACGATAACCCGATCGATATAAGATTGAACTAAACGTTAAGAACGAGTAGGAATCGATCAGGAACGAACTATGAACTTGGACAGGCTGTTTGGGACGCTCTGGACGGCTAGGGTTTATGTGTATTCGAAATATCTCTTAAAGTGTTATGTTTTTCCACGAATTAAGTGGTATTTATAGGTTTGTTGTTTTCATTCGTACGACTGAACCATTAGCATGGTTCAGTCGTGCGACTTCATCATGCGGTTGATTCATACGCACGACTAAAGATTCAGTCGTGCGACTGAGTCAATCTTATGTCTCAATCATATGACTGAATCAGTCTCCTGGTTCAGTCGTGCGACTTGTCCATAAGCATGATATATTCATGCGTATGGTCCATAAGTATGGTCCATTAGCATGAATAATCATCTGACTAAGTTGAACACATTACTTAATCATTATTGACTAAGAACTATGTACAACAACCTCAAACCTATATATGATGTTATATATATATGACATTAATGATATGAAATATTCAAAGACAGTTAAACATCAAGACATATGACATATTTCATTTCATCATCACATTACACATATGTAAGACATGAAAGACTTTTACATTTAAGTGCATAAACTAGGAACATCATGCATCTACACATATTACAGCCGACCATACTTTGAGCACTAGCTGGACAATAATCTAAATACCAAGATCAATATTGAGTTAAAAAGGCAGATTGCCTTTTAACTAGTGACTATGATATGACATAGCTCACATCCTAATATATTACAAAAAGGATAAAAGTACAAGTATGGAAAGTTACAGACACAGACACCATAATCAACAATTGATAAAAGTATGGAGATAATAAGTTGGTGAGTCTTCAGAGCTGGCAGTAGAAAGTGGTTCAGCTTTGTCAAAAGTAATGTTAGAGAAAGTATGTCTTCTCTGTATCCAGAAGAAATTACAAGCTTCAGAAGATTTTGTCTTGAATTCGGAAGACTTCACTTTTGGCTTTGGAAGATTTATGTGTCTGGCTTTGGAAGATTTGACACTTAGCGAATTTTCTTTGTGCTTTGTCAAATATTCCGAGGTAACTTTCTTGTAGTTCAGAATGAATGTTGAGAGATCTTTGGTTGGCATCAGCCTCTAAGATAACTCTTACAAATGTCTTGAACATACTTAGATTGATTTGTAAAAATTTCATCAGGTGTTTATTTCACTTGTAGTCTTAAGAAGAAGATGAGTTCTCCTATTGAACTTATTTCAAATTTGGACTTTATGAGACTCACAAAGTTTGTACACAATCGATCATTTATTGACCCAAATATAATGTCCTCCACATATACTTATACTAAAATAATATCCAAATAAACTTTCTTGATGAAGAGAGTTTTGTATATGGATCCTCAGGTGTATCCATTTCTTAGAAGAAAGGTAGAAAGTGTCTCAAAACATTTCCTAGGGGCCTGATAAACCCCATAGAGAGCTTTATCAAGTTTGTAGACATAATCTGGATACTTAGGATCTTCAAACCCAAGTGGCTGACATACATAAAATTCTTCATCTATTTCCCCATAAAGAAATGCACTCTTGACATCCATCTGAGACACTTTGAAGTCTTTTAAGGCAAGAAAAGCAAGAAAAATTCTTATTGCTTAAAGCATGGCAACATTAGCAAAGACTTCATCATAATTAATCCATTCTTCTTGTGTGTACCCTTGTACCACAAGTCTTTCTTTGTTCTTAATAACAATGCCTTTGCCATCCTTCTTGTTCCTTAACATCCATCTGGTTTCTATTGTAGTCTTTCCTTTAAACAAGTGCACATAGTTTCCAAACCTTTTGTCTTTCAAATTGAAAAAGCTCATCTTACATAGCTTCTATCTAGCTATTGTCTCTTAAGGCTTCATCTACTTTTCTTGGTTCCAATTGAAAAAGGAAGCATGAGAACAAACAAATGTTTGCCTCATGTGTCTTGCTTCTTGTCTTAAAACCAGCATTAACACGTCTAATGACATTATCAACCGGGTGTTCTTTATGAATTTTTAGTCTTGGGATCACTTATAGTTATTAAGAAATATCTAAATTAGAGAATTTTGTTTCGGAGAGTTTGGCGGATGTATCATTTTGAGTGTCTAGATCAGCTCTGAATTGACTCTTTTTTCAGCACTTGCCACACTTGGCCCCTTAAGATATTTTCTAGTATCACAATGATCATGAGACTCTTCATCTGATAAGTTATCATGAGCAAGTGATGGTTTGTCTACATCATTTGAGACTAAGACCATGAGGTAGATCAACTGCAGGACCGGTGAAGGGTATGCACTTACAACACAACAACACAATGAGGAGAGTTGCTTAGAACACTTAATAGATCAAATAGGGAATTGGTCAACTTTAGTGAAAGATGCTAAGAACAGAAGTAAGAATGAGACAGAACCAGATGGCAAACAACACAAGTAATTGGTTTTCAAGAATGATGTATATTGCTTCTCAAGTTCTATTACAAATGTTACAAAGCATACGATAAAAGTTACAAGTACTTGAGATACTTTATACTACATCCTACAGCCGGCCATACTTTGAAAGCCAGCTGGATACAATTGACTAGACAACTACAAAATCAAATGTAGAGTCAAAAGGCAGATTTGCCTTTTGACTAGTGACTATAACATGCCATAGCTCACATCCTAATATATTACAAAAAGGATAAAAGTACATAAAGTAGAAAGCATGGGCTCAAGACCTCAATGTACAGTTACCAAAAGCATGGACCTTTTACCAACTCATGTAAGTTGGTGACTTTACAGAGTTGCAGCGGAAAGGTGGTCCAGCTTTATGGTAAAGTACATCAGATAAAAGCATGTCTCTAAAAGTCTTCAGAAGAAATCTGTCTTCACTCTTTGGCTTCGGAAGACTTTGTCTTTAAAGCTTCGGAAGACTTCACTTTTGGCTTCGGAAGATGTTGGTCTTGGCTTCGGAAGATTTTACACTTAGAATATTTCTAGTGCATGGTGTAAAACTTCCGAAGCATTTCTACTTATGTTCTTTAGTGCATGCATGTAGAGAGACTTTGAATGTTTTGGCTGCATCAGACTTATAGGAATCCTTACAAACTCCCCCTAGACTTATTGGATGATGACCATACCCTTCTTCATTAGATGGTCAGGATCACTCAGACTCTCATAATATCTTCTCATCTCAAAGAGATCATGTAGAGGTAAGTTGATCAAGTCTTGCCATGTGTAGACATTCTCAACACCTTGATCTCTCATCACATGCCATCTTTCTGGATTAGTTGTGAAGGTCCAGGATAAGATGGGTCTCTCAGCTACAAGAGGAGCCACTTGAATTGGAGTTGATTGGGCTGCCTCTTCATGCACTTCTTCAGGTTTATCTGACTCAGCCCGAGGCGTAGAGGTGGATGATTCAGGCTTCTTCTTCTTTGACTTTGGTTTGGAAGCCATCCTTTTCTTCCTCTTAGAAGACTTCAACTGAGAAGACTGGTCTGCAGCACCTTGTTGATCAGTCTTGTCTTTCTCAGGTTGTTCAACCTTAACCTCCACTTCAGGTGGGACTCGACTTGGAGGGGATGTAAGTCAATCAGCTCTCCACTCTTGATCTTCTGCTTGATTACCCTGATATGCTCATCCATTGTGGATAGAGACATAGAGCCAAGTCTCCTTCCGGAGAATCCATACAGCTTCAAGAAGCTCATCATCCTTTGTCTGTCAGCAGACTTCTTCATACTCTTTTGGATGATGGCTCTTGACTTTGCAGTATCTTCCCTCATTTTTTCTTTGTTGCCTTTTGTTCTTTGAGCACTTGAAGTTCAAGCTGTTTGAGATACTCAAACTCAATGTACTCAAAGGACAAGGGAAGAAGTGCAGATGCCTGGTAGAGACCTGTGGCACTCAGGTAGTTGATCATGTTTTACCTATCTGTTTCCTTGTCTACCTGAGGTTCTTGTGTAGCTACCGCAACCTCTTGCATAGGGCTTTCTTGAACTGGGAGAGAGTTGGAACATGCTTGTATAACCTTTTCTGTCTCTTCTCCTCTTTGAATTGGAGAAGTAGCCTTGCATCCTCTGCTTCCTTCATCTCTCTTGACACTTCCATGTCGGCCAGTTCATTTAATTGCTCTAAGGGGAGAGATATAATCTCATCTATGTCATAGTTCATGGTCTGCAGGTAAGTAATCCTGACTGCCCTCAACTCATCATCTTGAGTGTTTGGTCTGGGGGCAGCCCTGATTGCAGCTTGCATAAAGCCTGAAGACCCAGAGGAACTTTCTCCCCTTAGCATCCTCTTCCTCTCTCTCTCATCCTCCTCAATCTCCTCAGGAGTTAGAATCATTTTCCCTTTGTCACCCACAGACCTTTGTGACATAGGGTGGAGAGAGCTTTGGCCTTCATTGCTTGGTGTAGCATCTAAACTCTCACCAGAGAGAGGTTGTGAGACACCTTCACCAGCAAGTGTTTCGCTGAGGGAATGAACTTCTGAAGCAGCTATTGGTGTGACAGGGCTCTCAGGCTCTATCACTGGGCCTTTAGCCAAGGTTTTCCCTTTGAAGCTAATCTCAGGGTCTGCCTCAACATCCAGTTGACAAATGACATTACCTGATTGCCTTTGTCTCCTCTAAGGCTGAACTCTTCAGTAATTCTGTATTGAATCCTGAGTGCTAACCTGTCAGCTTGTCTTGATTGACTTGGGTTGACAAGTGGCATGTTGATCAGGTCAAGACCTTCATAGTAGTTCAAGGTCTGAAAATCAAATACTTCTTGCTGCCCTTGAACTCTGTGAAGAATGAGGGCTCTTCTATCAGCATCATACCTCCACCCAATAATGTAGTTTGAAATTCCTTGAGGTGGGGATGACATAGCCCTTGGAATGCCTTCCTCAAAGAGACTCCTAATGATAGAGTCTATAACGTCCACATTAATGTGAACTTGAGGAAGTTGCTAAGTATACACAATTGCAAGTGAGGATGGTGAGTCCTGAATGTCCATACTCCCTGAAGAACTCCCATTTTCTGTGACTGTAATGACTTTCTCCCTCTTTTTGGTAGCATCACCCTCTTGCATAGGTGAGCTAGGAGTTAGGTCAATCACCTTCACAGGTTCTTGTGTTCTTGGTTGAGCTCCGCTTAAAGGTCTCCCAGCTAGTTTTTCCCTGAGATAAGATATCTCAAGTTGCTGATCATTGATCCTATTTAGCAGGGTAGTCACCTGAGATTCAAGGTGACTAACCTTAGAGACTAAATAGGAGCATGTTTTTGACAGTTTTTGTACCTTTAATCTTAGATTCCCCTCATCTTCATCAGAAGAATCATTGGGGGATGAGATGATTGGACTAATGTCCTCTCTCTCACCACCAGCTTCAGGTTCTTGGCTGTTGGATTTCCTCTGCACATTGACAGCCTCAGTTGAAGTGTCAATGGGCTTGCCATGGTTGAGGTCTTAATGATGTAATCACTTGTAGAAGTGAGAGCCTCTTCCATATGGACATCCTGAACAGGTTTAGAAGTATCCACCTCAGTGATGGGTGACTGATATGGGCTAGACAAAGGAGACTCAGGAGTACTCATCTCTCTTTGAGTAGGGGAAGAGTAGAGAGACTCATGGTACCTACTAAAACCTAAATCTTCATCAGTATAGAATGAGAGGTTGGGAATGGGTTGATTTAAGTCAAAAGGCTGGGAATGGTAACTATCACCTGAAGGTTGTTCACTTGAGTGTTGAGACTCAGAATAAGGGCTTAAGGCAGTTTGGCTTATGAGCTCATCAGGGTGAGCATGAGGAACCTCACCACTGATTCTTGAAGAGATGGGAGTGGTTTGCTCCTCAGGGGAAGTGGGAGCTATAGTGTCCACTTCCTCCGGCCTGCACAGACTCAATAGCATGAGCAGGGGTTCGTTTGGATTTTCTTTGGTAGGTGAGGGTGATTTGTCGTCTTTTTGGTGGTTGGGAGGTAGAAGGTGTGGGTTCAACACTAGCTTGTGTTGCTAGGTTGTCACCTTGAGCAATGAGCTCTAAAATTTTTTAGACAAGGGTTGTTTCTACCCCTAAGAAGCCTACAGTTGGCTTTTTTATAATTTTAAAGATGTCGGGCTTCATCTGTCCCAATGTAAGAATATTATCTGTTTCCTCAATTGTGAGCCCAGTTCACAGTTGAGAATGTGTTGAACATATCTAGGAAACATATAATACTCTAAGGAGTCCAAGTTAGCAAGCAAATTGGTATATACAAACTGAGAGTACCTGAACTTGACCCCTTGAATCATTCCATGTACTATGAAGGAGAGATCCTCAGGAATTTTGTCCTACCCTCCATGCTTGTTTGACAAGCTGTGGATAACCACATGAAGCAGGTATTTCCACTGGGATGAGACCTTTCCTTTCCTGAAGGTCTTTACAGAGAAATCTCCCTCATAGCCCATTTGCTCAAAGGAATGATTTACAGCTTCCTTTGGGAAGGACAACTCACCTTCTTCATCATCCAGCTGCAAGTGAGTGTTGATGATGGCCGGAGTGATGAAGATTGTCCTCCCTTGCACTGTGGCAGACAGTGCCTTCTCCCCATCCATAATATTTTCTCAGCAGGTCTTCCAGAATTCAAGCAGATGATCCTCATAAAGAGTAGGATCAATGGTTAGGGAGGTGAAGTAATTGGATAGAGCTAAGAAACGGCAAATCTCTAAGAAACTTTCATCTTTCTCATGGCTTAAGAGAGCAACCTGGTTGTGTTGCCTGTGAAGGTGCATGGAGAAATCTGGGTTGTTTCTGCGGTTTAGGTTGGTCATTTGAGAAGCTTAAGGATAAAGAAAGATGAAGAATGTTAGGACCGTGTACGTACGGAGTACTAACTGATAATGTGTGTATACCTAATCAAATAGTGCGGAATCCTATTTGATTGGCGATCCAATCAGTGAGAACGCAGTTTCAATCAATCTAGAGATTAATGAAACGTTATGAACGATCAGAATATGATCAACTGCGATCTATGAAGTTGGAACAGGTTCTCTAGGGTCTCTGGACGGCTAGGGTACGTATGTGAGTCGAAATTCTTCAAAAGTTTTTTTCCACGAATTAAGTGGTAGTTATAGGTTAGGGTTTGTCAATCGTGCGACTGAACCATTAGTATGGTTCAGTCTTGCGACTGAATCATACGATTGGTCCATACGCACGATTGAAGGTTCAGTCGTGTGACTGAGCCAATCTTATGTCTCAATCGTGCGACTGATCCAGTCTCCTGGTTCAGTCGTGCGACTGGTCCATTAGCATGAAGTGATCATGTGTATGGTCCATTTGCATGGTCCATTCGCATGAAGACTTCATATGATTAAGTTTGAACACGTTTCTCAATTATTATTGACTAAGAACTATGCAAACAACCACAAACCTATATAGTTAGTTCAATATGTGTTATTACACAATAAACAATGAAATATTAAACATTATAAGCATCAAACACATATTGCATTTCATTCAACTCATTCATTACACATATGTAAGACATGAAAGACATTTTACATTAAGCTCCTAAACTAGGTACATATGCATCAACAAACTCCCCCTTGGACCTAGTTTACATCATTGTCTAACATTCTTCATTAGCTCCTCAAACTTCTTGTACTTTTCCTTTCTTGTAACTCCGGCATGTATCTCGAATGCAAAACAGAGTCGTATGACACTTTGGAACTGGAGGGCTTGTACAATGTCTTGCGAGTCATAGAATAGTGGCCATTTGTATAATGTATACACATCATCTGAAGACAACTTGGTCAGCCACATAGGGTCAAACACCCGAATAGTTTCCATCTTGCTCTCTTTCTGTAAGACTATGACCGCTTGACCTGTTCTCCAATCATAATACCACCATTTAAAGTGTGGAGTGAAGTCCTGTGGCATTTCCCGTAAGGGAATCTTAGACATAGTGCGCGGAGGACTCCACTTCAGCACTACCTTAGGCTTTCCAGTAATGGGATCAACTTCAGACCTTCGGATGTACCTCTTTGGTTGTTGAGGTCTGAAGTTCACCCACCTGGTGTGGTATTCTTTCCTTAGCGCAGCCTCAAACCAGCCTGACATTTTCCTCGGATCAGCGTATAACAAGTTTAGGCGCGCCAGCTGGTTGAGCTCAAAACCAGGGAGAGTCTTCAGATCATGTTGGAATCTGAAGTAGTCTATACCCTTCTCCCTCTTAACTGCATACACGTTAAGATCCTCAAAATACGCCCATGCAATAATCTTGCCCGGCACCTTTAGATGTTTCTTGACTTTGTAGAGCTTGGTGTAGGCATTTGCCTTTTGTGCAGTCCGTTAGGCTCGTATCTCAGCAAAACAAGCCGCCCATTCAGCCTTCTTGATATCCACATCAACGTCTGAGGCTTGGGCTTGGCTTTCATTCTTTTCTGTTTCCTTTTCCACCTCATCTAGTTTGTCAAATGTAGCACTGCCGAGAGTCTCACCCCAGTTGGGGATCACATTTCCCTCTCGGTCAGTGTACTCTGAATAGTACTCAGATGTGACATCATCAATCTCTATTTCATCCACATCGTTGAGCTCGTCGTCACTCGCAACATCAAAAGTAGGTGCATCTTTGACAATCTCGTCAGGATTTAGCCTGAACATCTCAGCAAGCTGCTCATCAGTAAGGTCGTGAATGATTTCTCCTTCTTCAGGAGTGTAGCTCACCGACCTTCTGACAATCCCTTGCAAATCAAGAATCATTGTGAATTGAGACTTGATTTGTTGTAGGGGAGCAACATCATACTCATCTTGCTGAGATGTTTGATCTGCTTGATTTAAACATGTAAACACATAACAATTAGTAATTAATCAAGACAATCAACCATTTGATAAAGATATATAAACATTAATTACATAATATTAATACAAGATTCAAATACAAACTTTTCAAATACATAAACTTCTAAGCATTACTTTTGTCTTGGATAGCTGGCTTCTCAGTAGATGGGGCAGAGGATGATACTCCTTGGCCTTGATTTCTCTTTGTCCTTCTCTCTTGACCCTGAGCTGAGGCAGATGCAGTTGCATCTCCTTTTTCATCATTGTCATCATCCTGCTTTCCCCTTGACCCTTCGTCTTCACTCGTCTCATCATCATCACTATCATCATCATCTTTATCATCATCATCATCATCATCATCACCCTCTCTAATCTTCAGAGGCTCATCTTTCGATCCCTTTAGTTTGAGCATGATAGTCTTGTTAGAGGCCTCCAACTCCTCTATTCTCTTCACTGATTGGTCATTTCGCTCTTGGAGTTGGGAGATCTGTTGTGTTTGCTGAGCAATCTGCTGTGCTTGGGTAGCATTTAGCTCCACAAGCTGACTTAGTATAGCAGCCTTTTCTTCGTCAGCAGCCAGCAGCTTCAGCACCATGCGGTTAAGTGCAGCCAGCTGTTCCTCTACCCCAATGGGGAGGTAGAGTGGGTCTTGTGGTGAATGTGGTGTGGGATGATGGTCCTGCTTGGTGGCTAGTGGTGGTAGTGGTGGCAGTGGTGAATATGGGTGGTGGCATATGACTGGATAGTGAAGGGTTGGCTGTAGTAGAGGTGGATGGGAGAGTGGAAGTGGTGGTGGGGGTAGAGGTAGTGGTGTTGGTAGTTGTGTTGGATGTGGTGGTGGCTGTCATACGAATGATCTCCCCTCTCATCCGGCAGCACCTAGGCCCCGGGCAGACTCTCAAAAAACCCTTATCTTTACATAATGAAACTGGTATTTATAGGCCTCAGCCCATATCAGATGCGACTGGGCCCATTCGTACGACTAGACCATGCGTATGGTTCAATCGTACGACTGGACCATACTTATGGTTCAGTCTTACGAATGGCCCAATAGCATCTCTCAGTCGCATGACTGGTCATTAGCATGGCTAAGTCGTACGACTGAGTCTCATTCGTATATGCTCCTGCGAATGACTCAGTTTCATGTGTTACAACATATCAGGTGTATTACATTAAGCCTAGACTATTCGTCAAGCGACGGGCACACTATATATGACAATATATGCTCCAACAAATTCCCCCTTGGACGTTGCTTACGAATAGTACATAACACCTCTTACAATCTTCAGTCAATCTTTGCTCTGGTTCCCAATAGAATCAAACAAAAAACCATATTAGCCAACGTTGTTGATCTATCAGGTTGCTACAGTATCCCTGAAAATGAATTTAGGCACAATTGCTTTCGTTTACTTTGCAGAACACCATCGTAGCAGCAAGATTCCCCATATGACTGATTTTTCCAGATAATGCATGAACAGTTTTCCATTGCTCCAATCTTCACACAGGCTAACCTGATTAACATTAACACCTGCAGAAATTCCCCCCTCAAATTCAGCATATCCCAATATATTAACGTTGTGCTCTCCTGGCGTCTTCATACGGTGTATTGGGCAAAAAGTAGAAGGTTCCAATCCACAGCTAACAATCTCAAACAAATCAGCATGGACTCAGATTCATCATCAGAAACCAGCTCATATCATCACTTTCTGATTGCGTCTTCAATTTCTCTAAACATGGATTCCCCCTAAGATTCAGAATCCTCTCTGTGCGGATAAATAAAACTTGATTGGTCCATAAATAGTCAGATGTTCCTGACTACCCCACAAAATTAGCACCGACTGCTGACATCTTCTCTTCTCTCTTTTGTGTTCTAACTACAATCACCTATTCTGGAAGTCCAATGAATAATGGGGTATCCATCGAACTTATTTGAAAAAAGAACCTCAAGGTGAATGTGCTTCGCTCATCCTCAAATCTGTGCACAAGGTAGTTCCTGAATTTTTTTTTTGGTCTGGAACACCGTTCATTCGTATGACATGGAGTACAATTTGCAAGACCAGTGAAGGGTGGTCACTTACAACACAACAACACAAAGAGGAGATTAACCAATCTTAATCAAACAGTAAACTGGATTAACCACAATAATGATACTAAGAACACAAGTAACAAGTAAGAGACAGAACAAGAGATTGGGTTTCAAGGATGCAGTATATTGTTTTCTCAAGTTCTATTACAAGTGTTACAAAGCATTTAGAAAGATATTAGAACATAGAATACTTATACTACAACCTACAGCCGGCTATACTTTGAAAGCCAGCTGGATACAATTGACTAGACACAAACAAAATCAATTGTAGAATCAAAAGGCATATCTGCCTTTTGACCTTGTGACTATGACATGCCATAGCTCACATCCTTATCTATTACAAAAAGGATAAAGTACATAAAGTAGAAAGTTACAGACTCAAGACCTCAATGTACAGTTACCAAAAGCATGGACCTTTTCACCAACTCATGTAAGTTGGTGACTTTACAGAGATGCAGCGGAAAGGTGTCCAGCTTTATGGAACAGTACATCAGATAAAGCATGTTACTAAAAGTCTTCGGAAGAAATCTGTCTTCATAAGATGAAGATTCGGAAGACTTTGTCTCTGTGGCTTCGGAAGACTTCATATTTGGCTTCGGAAGATATTGGTCTTGGCTTCGGAAGATTTTACACTTAGAATATTTCTAGTGCATGGTATAAAACTTCCAAAGCAATTCTACTTCAGTTCTTTAGTGCATTGCTTGCAGAGAGACTTTGGATGTTTTGGTTTGCATCAAACTTAAAGGAATCCTTACAAACTCCCCCTAGGCTGATGCTACCAAAACATTTAGAAGATCTGCAGATGTTAGTAGTCTTCAGCACAATGATGACCATACCCTTTTTCATTAGATGGTCAGGATCATTCAGACTTTCATAGTATCTTCTCATCTCAAATAGATCATGCAGAGGTAAGTTGATTATGTCTTTCCAGGTATAGACATTCTCAACACCTTGATCTCTAATTACATGCCATCTTTCTGGATTGGTAGTGAAGGTTCAGGATAAGATGGTGTCTCAGCTGCAAGAGGAGCCACTTGAATTGGAGTTGATTGGGCTGCCTCTTCATGAACTTCCTCAAGTTGATCTGACTCAGCCTGAGGTGTAGAGGTAGATAATTCAAGCTTCTTCTTCTTAGACTTTGGTTTAGAAGCCATCCTCTTCTTCCTCTTAGATGACTTTAACTGAGAAGACTGGTCTGCAGCACCTTGTTGATCATCCTTGTCTTTCTCAGTTGGGTGTTCCTCCCTCACAGGTTCAGAAGGAGGGGGAGTTTGACCCTGCTGTGGATCAGAAGATGAAGCTTGCTGAGGCTCAGCAGGAGGTCCGGGTTGTGTTGTCTCAGGTTGTTCAACCTTAACCTCCACTTTAGGTGGGACTTGACTTGGAAGAGAGTGTAAGTCAATCAGTTCTCCACTCTTGATCTTCTGCTTGATTACCCTTATATGCTCATCCATTGTGGATAGAGACATAGGGCCAAGTCTCCTTCCGGAGAATCCATACAGCTTCAAGAAGCTCATCATCCTTTGTCTGTCAGCAGACTTCTTCATACTCTTTTGGATGATGGCTCTTGACTTTGCAGCTTCTTCCCTTAGCTTCTTCTTAGTTGTCTTTCTGACTTTGACTAACTCAAGCTCAAGTTGTTTTAAGTACTCAAACTTAACATAGTCATAAGACAAGGGAAGAAGTGCATCTGCCTGATAGAATCCTGTGGCACTCAGGTAGTTGATCATTTTGATCCTATCTTCTTCTTTGTCTACCTGAGGTTCTTGTTGAACCACATATTCTTGTACAGGGCTTTCTTGAACTGGGGAGAGAGTAGGAGCATGCTTGTAGAGTCTTTTCTGTCTCTTCTCCTCTTTGAATTGGAGAAGTAACCTTGCATCCTCTTTTTCTTTCATCTCTCTTGACACTTCCATGTTAGCCAGTTCATTTAGCTCATCTAAGGGGAGAGAAATGATATTGTCTATATCATAGTTCCTTGACTGCAGATAATTTATCCTGACTGCCCTTAACTCATCATTCTGAGTATCTGGTCTGGGGGCAGCCCTGATAGCAGACTCCATGAGTCTTGAAGACTCAGCAGAGGAACTTTCTCCCCTCAGCCTCCTCTTCCTTTCTCTCTCCTCCTCAATCTCCTCAGGAGTCAAAATCCTTTTCCCTTTGTCACCAACAGACCTTTGTGACTAAGGGTGGATACAGGTTTGGCCTTCATTGCTTGGTGTAGCATCCATGCTCTGGCCAGAAAGAGGTTGAGAAGCACCTTCACCAGCAGGTGTCTCAGAAGAAATGTGGATCTCTGCAGTAGTTGATGATGATGAGACAGGGGTCTCAGGTTCTGCCACTGGGCCTTCAGCCAAGGTTTCCCCTATGAAACTAATCTTAGGGTCTGCCTCAACATCCAGTTGACCGATGGAATTACCTGATTGCCTAAGTCTCCTTCTTAAGCTGAACTCTGTAGTGATCCTGTCTTGGATTCTTTGAGCCAATCTGTCAGCTTGTCTTGATTTGCTTGGGTTGACAAGTGGCATGTTGACTAGATCCAGACCTTCATAGAAGTTCAAGGTTTGAAAATCAAATACTTCTTGTTGCCCTTGAACTCTGTGAAGAATAAGGGCTCTTCTATCAGCATCATACCTCCACCCAATTATGTAGTTTGAAGTTCCTTGAGGTGAGAATGACATAGCCCTTGGTATACCTTCCTCAAAGAGACTCCTGATGATAGAGTCTATAGAGTCCACATTAATATGAACTTGAGGAAGTTGTTAAGAATGCACAATTTCAAGTGAGGATGGTGAGTCCTCAATGTCCATTCTCTGTGAAGAACTCCCAGGTTCTGTGGCTGCAATGACTTTCTCCCTCTTTTTGGTAGCATCACCTACTTGCATAGGTGAACTAGAGGATAGATCAATCATATCCACAGGTTCTTGTGTTCCTGGTTGAGCTCTTCTTAAAGGTCTCCCAGCTAGTTTTTCCTTAAGATATGAAATCTCAAGTTGCTGATCATTGACCATGTTGTGTAAGGTAGTCACCTGAGATTCAAGGTGACTAACCTTAGAGACTAAATAGGAGCATGTTTTTGACAGTTTTTGCACCTTTAGTCTCAGATTCCCCTCTTCTTCATCAGAAGAATCATTGGGGGATGAGATGATTGGACCAAAGTCATCTCTCACCACCAGCTTAAGGTTTTTGGCTGCTGGTTTTCCTCTGCTCACTGGCAATCTCAGTGGGCTAAGTTGCCATGGTTGAGGTCTTAATGATGTAATCACTTGCAGAAGTGAGAGCCTCTTCCATATGGACATTCTGAACAGGTTCAGAAGTGTCCACCTCAGTTATAGATGACTGATGTGGGCTAGACTGAGGAGACTCAGGAGTACTCATCTCTCTTTAAGTAGGGCAAGAGAAGAGAGACTCATGGTACTCACTGAAACCTAAGTCTTCATCAGTATAGAAGGATAGGTTGGGTATGGGTTGACTTAGGTCAAAAGGCTGGGAATGGTAACTGTCCCGTGAAGGTTGTTCACTTGAGTGTTCAGACTCAGAGTGAAGGCTTAAGGCAGTTGGGCTTGTGAGCTCATCAAGGTGAGCATGAGGAACCTCAGCCCTGATAGTTAAAGAGATGGGAGTGGTTTGCTCCTCAGGGGAAGTGGGAGCTCTAGTGTCCACTTCCTCCTGTAAAGGTGAGTATATGAGGAGCTGCACAGACTCAATAGCTTGAGCAGGGGTTCGTTTGGATTTTCTTTGGTAGGTGAGGGTTACTTGAGGCCTTTTTAGTGGTAGAGAGGTAGAAGGTGTGGGTTCAACACTAGCTTGTGTTGCTAGGTTGTCACCTTGAGCAATGAGCTCTAACATTTTGGGGACAAGGGCTGTTTATACCCCTGAGAAGCCTACAGTTGGCTTCTTCATGATTTTAAAGATGTCGGGCTTCATCTGTCCCAATTTAAGAATATTATCTGTTTCTTTCAACTGTAAGCCCAGTTCATAGTTAAGAATGTGTTGAACATATCTAGGAAACATATAATACTCTAAGGAGTCCAAGTTAGCAAGCAAGTTTGTATAAACAAATTAAGAGTACCTGAACTTGACCCCTTGAATCATTCCATGTACTATGAAGGAGAGATCCTCAGGAATCTTGTCCTACCCTCCATGCTTGTTTGACAAGCTGTGGATAACCACATGGAGTAAGTATTTCCACTAGGATGAGACCTTCCCTTTACAGAAGGTCTTTACAGAGATATCTCCTTCATAGCCCATATGCTCAAAGGAATAATTGACAGCTTCCTTTGGGAAGGACAACTCACCTTCTTCATCATCCAGCTGCAAAGAAGTGTTGATGATGGCCGGAGTGATGAAGATTGTCCTCCCTTGCATTGTGGCAGACAGTGCCTTCTCCCCATCCATGATGACCTCTTGGCAGGTCTTCCAAAATTCAAGCAAATGATCCTCATAAAGAGTAGGATCAATGGTTAGGGAGGTGAAGTAATTTGATAGAGTTAAGAACTGGCAAATCTCTGAGAAGCTTTTATCTTTCTCAGAGCTTAACAGAGCAACCTGGTTGTGTTGCCTGTGAAGTTGCATGGAGAAATCTGGGTTGTTTCTGCGGTTAAGGTTGGCCATTTGAGAAGCTTAAGGATGAAGAAAGGTGAAAAACAAAGGCGGTTTGGGAATTAGGTTTGAGGAATAGTAGAATTGAAGAAGATAGTGAGGGAGAGGGGGAACCGTTGGGTATTTATGTGAAAAGGATTTGAACCAAAGTTAATGAAAGAGGATAAACTTTAAAATCCGAATGTCGGTCCCACCTCTGAAAAAGTAGTTTACTTTTGCTCAAAAAGTAGTTTTCTTGGAATTCGAAAAGCTTCCGAAGGTAATCTATCTTCGGAAGTTTTAATGAAAAAGCTTCCGAAGCTAAAATGACTTCGGAAGATTTTCCTGAGAGTCTTGAAAATTTTGTTTCGGAAGAGAAATAAACACTTGAATGCTTTGTTAATAAAACAACAAAGTTTTCAAGAGTTAATTTTGCTTCGGAAGGAAAAAGTCCTTAAAAACAAATAAGTGTCTGAGACAAGTATTTAAGCTTCGGAAGATAGATTGAGACTTCTTCCGAAGGTAAAATTTCTTAGACAGTTATTTATTTTGAAGACATGATTTTGTTTTGAAGGTAAAAATATATCTTCCGAAGGATCAAAAAATTTTCAAGAATCTAAGGAAAGTCTTCAAAAAGGATTTGATATCCAAAGAAAACATGAGCTTATGAAAGTGATGAACTAGACAACTTAAGACACACATATTTTAAGAAATAATTAGAATTAGTTTTAAGAAAAGATCTACTCAAAGTTAATCATCTCAATAGCTTATATTAGATATTTAAATCTCTGTTCATCAAAAGCTTTTGTAAACAGATCAGCATATTGTTCATCTGTATGAACTTTGACTAGTTTAATTAATCCCTTTTCATAGTTATCTCTTATTAGATGATACCTGATATTGATGTGTTTGGTCCTTGAGTGTTGCACAGGGTTCTCAGTGTTAGAGATAGCACTATTGTTGTCTATGTGGATAGGAGTCTCCTTGAAGTTAAATCCATAGTCCAGCATCTGATTTTGAATCCAAAGCACTTGAGCACAGCAACTTGCAGCAGCAATGTATTCAGCCTCAGCAGTTGATGCAGACACACAGGATTGTTTCTTGCATTGCCATGAGACAACCCTTCCACCAAGGAATTGACATCCCCCAGATGTAGACTTTGCAGTCATGTTGCAACCACCATAATCACTATCTGTATAGTCATACAGATTGAAGTCAGGATTCTTTGGATACCATAAACCAAGTGTTGAAGCACTTTTGAGGTATCTTAAAATCCTTTTGACAGTGATGAGGTGAGACATCTTAGGGTTGGCTTGATATCTTGCACAAATACATGTAGCAAACATGATATCAGGCCTGCTAGCTGTAAGATACATAAGAGACCCAATCATAGCCCTGTATAAATGTTCATCTACACACTCCCCCTCAAGATCAGGTCCAAGGGAGTGGTTTCTGGCTATGGGTGTCTTAGCAATCTTACAATCAGTCATGTTGAACCTCTTGAGTATGTCCTGAACATACTTTGACTGACTTATGAAGATGCCATCTTCAACTTGCTTCACTTGAATTCCCAGAAAGAAATTGAGTTCTCCCATTGCACTCATTTCAAATCTGTCTTTCATCAGCTTCTCAAAGTCTTTGCAGAGCTTTGGATTAGTTGAACCAAAGATGATGTCATCTACATATACTTGAACTAGCAATAAGTCATTTCCCTGTCCTTTGATGAAGAAAGTTCCATCTATAGTACCTCTCCTGTATCCATGTTTACAAAGATACTCAGACAATGTCTCATACCACTTCATGGGTGCCTGATGCAGCCCATAAAGAGCTTTGTCAAGCTTACAGACATAATCAGGATGATCAGGGTCTACAAAGCCAGGTGGCTGTTTGACATACACCTCTTCTTCAATCACTCCATATAGAAAAGCACACTTCACATCAAGTTGAAAGACCTTGAAGTTCTTGGATTCAGCAAATGGTAGAAATATCCTAACAGCTTCTAATCTTGCTACAGGAGCAAAGACATTAGTGTAGTCAATCCCTTCTTCTTGTGTGTATCCTTGAACAACTAGTCTTGCCTTGTTATTGATGATAATGCCTCTATCATCCTTCTTATTCCTAAACACCCATTTGGTTCCAATGGTAGTCTTCCTATGAGGAAGAGGACAAAGGTTCCAAACTTTTTGCCTTTTGAATTGAAGCAACTCTTGTTGCATAGCTTCAACCCAACTTCCATCCTTTAGAGCCTCATCAACTTTCTTTAGCTCTATCTGGGATAAGAAACAAGAGTGAAGACAAATATTTTCTTCATGGGTTTGCCCTTTTGTTCTTACCCCTGTGACAACATCTCCAATGATGTTTGTGGTAGGGTGAGACTTGTGGATCCTAAGTTGAGGGATCACAGCAAGTTGCTGAGAAAGATCCAAATTTGAGAAATTTAGATCTGGCATAGATGATTCACCCACCACATCACCACATTTATCAAGATCTACTTGACCCAATGAGTGTGTGACATCATTGATGTTGTCATCTATGGTATGGTTGTTAGCATCAAGAAACTCCTTATCACTTTCACCATCACCATTGTTGTCTTCCACAATTGAGGTATCTTTATCTGGTTGTGGAGCCTCTGAGCTGGAATTTGAAGGCACCCCAGATGTATCAGCTGAATTTGTTATTGTAGTGCTGATAGAGACCTTATTTGCTGAAGTAGTTCCAACTGGAGCTGAAGATGTATGAGTTGAAGGTCTTCCTAGCTCAAATCTTGGATCAGGATCACCTGTATTTGAATTTTCTGCTGATCTTGAAACATTCTCACAAGATTTGTTAAAACAGTTGGTAACTAAATCAAGATCAAATAGCCAATCAGGACCAAAACCAGCCACACAGGGAGTATGTTCATTGAAAGTCACATTGGCTGACTCCTTAACAATTCTAGTTCTTAGATTGTATACTCTATAAGCCTTAGCTTGGGAAGAGTATCCAATGAAGTGTCCATCATCTGATTTCTCAGCAAATTTGGCAATTTGATCTTTGGTATTCAAGATGGTGCAAGGACATCCAAATGACCTGAGAAAACCAATGAAAGGTTTCCTCTTGTGCCAAAGTTCATAAGGAGTCTTACCATGTGTCTTAACTACTAAAACTCTATTTTGCACATAGCAAGCAGTATTTACTGCCTCTGCCCAGAAGGTGATGGGCAGTTTAGAGTCAGACAACATAGTTCTTGCAACTTCAATTAGTGTCCTGTTTCTCCTCTCAGCAACACCATTTTGCTAAGGAGTCCTGGGAACACTATATTGTCTTGTAATACTGATAGGATCAAATGTACCAATCTGTGATAACAATTCAATGAAATTCACACAAAGTAATCAAATCAAAACAAGATATCAACAAAGTTCAAGTTTTCATTAATATCAAGTTTAGACAATTACAAAGTATGAAAGCAGGTTCGAATACAATTTTTAGTCACTACTACCTGTAAGTCTAAACTATTTATAATGAAAACAAAAAGTAAAGGAACTAACTAATTACACAAATAGTCCCTATACTATTACAAAATGTTAAAAGTCAACTAAAGACAACATGTTAATCTTTTTAAGAGCACTAACAAATATCTTTTTCATCACAAAATGTATTAAGGATTTGATTCTTGAATTCAGTCCCTTGATCACATCTTATGGTTTTGATCTTGTGATCACTTTGATTCTCAATTTTTAAGATGAAATTTTTCAGAATCTCAGGGGTCTCATCCTTAGTTCTAAGAAAGAAAACCCAAATGAATCTTGTAAAATCATCTGTGATCACCAAACAGTAAGAGGTCCTTCCTAGACTCATTACACTGGTGGGGCCAAAGAGATCCATATGTAATAAGTGTAGGGGAGTAGTGATGGATTTTCTTTCCTTAGGCTTTTGAGGTACCTTATGTTGCTTCCCTTTCAGGCATGCAACACATTGATCATCACTTGTAAACTCTTTCTTTGGCATTCCAGTTACCAGATCATGTTTAATTAGTTTATTCATGTTCTTAAAGTTTACATGGCACATTCTTTTATGCCATAGGAAAGACTCATCACTATTTGCTTTAGACAGAAAGCATGAAACTTCTCCAGATGGAGATGTTTCTTGCAAGTCCATCTTGTACATGTTCCCTTTCCTGGGGGCTCTAAGCAGGATGTGCTCATGAGGAATGACTACTCCAGGCTTGAGAACAATGCACTCATGCTCAGTAAAGAGCATGTTATGACTCTGATCACAAAACTGGGATACACTCAGAAGATTGTACCCAAGCTCCTTGACAAAGTTTACCTTTTCAATGCTGAGCTTACCATTTGTGACCTTGCCCCTTCCAGAAATGTAACCACCTTCATCTCCTCCAAAAGCAACTGGTCCTCCATCAATCCTCTCAAAGTTATGGAGTAGTGACCTATTGCATGTCATGTGCCTGGAACAGCCACTATCAATGATCCAGACATTCTTGTTTGTCTTGAGTTGTTCCTGCACAAAGAAAATGATTAGTTACATTTGGAAACCCAAGCCTTATTTGTCTTGGGCTCACTAAGTATAATAGAAGGTAATGCAACAGTAATAGATCCTATGGTTGTGCTAGAAGGATCTTGAGCTGTTGTTGATGGAGAAACTTCAGTCACTTGGTCTTTCTTAGACTTCCACACCACCTTTGGAGTCTTGGACTTGACCTTCAAAACTTCGGAAGCTTTTGGGACTTCGGAAGTTTTGATGACTGAACCTTCGGAAGATTCTGCAGTCACTGCAGCAGACTACAGTGCTTCGGAAGTATTCCTTTCTTCCGAGACCAACTTATCTTCCGAAGGTAATTTTCCATTTACCTTCTTCTTTGATTTGGAGCTTCCGAAGGAAACAGACTTTCCTTCCGAAGCTTGAATCTTCTTGAAACTCTTTGAAGTCTTTGTCTTGGTCATATGGACAGTACTTTTAGGATTGTATGGACAATCCCTAGCAATGTGAGAGGTACTTTCACACATGACACACAACATTTTCTTCTTCACAAGAGTCTCCTTATGAGAGCAAGACTGTCTTTGGTCACATCCCTTCTCCACCTTCATCTTTGCAGATGCTGAGACAGTTCTTATAGGCTGAGAACTGTTCTTGGAGTTTGATGGTCCAGGCTGTGCAGCAGTGGTACACAGCAGATCAGTCTTCTTCTTGGTACTGAGATGATTTGAACAAGAACCAGAACTCTTAGCTGAGGAGTTTTGTTTAATGTCTTCAGTATTTACTACTTCAAACCCTGCAGAGATAAAAACTTGTTTCTGCTTAGAGTCAAAAGTAGCCTTGATCTCTTGAGCCTTCCATGCTTTTCTTTTGCTTTTTCTGATCAAGTTCTTTCTCATTGACTTGGTCATCACAGTAGTCTTCTTCTCCTCAGAAGGATAGTGGCCCTGCATAGAATCCTCCTCTTTACTCTTCTCAGAGGAATTCTTCACTATCTCTTCTTCATCCTCTTCACTTATAGGATCTATGAGAGGAAGCTCATCTTCACAAGTTCCACACCTAGGAGATCTTACAGACAAGATTGTGTGTGGAGGAGCTATCTCATTTGATCCCAGTCCCTGTCTATTTTGATAACACACCTTGTTGTGCAGGGATGAGGATATCATGTTCTTGAAGGTCTCTTCTTCAATAACACTCTTTTCTGCCCTGGCTTTGCTGATCACAAGCTCAGCCTGGCACTCAGTCAGCTTGGTTATGAGATCTTTGATTTGAGTCCTAAAATCTGTATGCTCATGTTTTAGAACTGAAATGGTTTTCTTTAAGTCCTCTATCTTTAGTTTATAATCATTTTCAGACTTTCTAAAATCAGATTTTAAAATGTTTAAGGACTCAAGATCAGATCTCATCTCCAAGTTATAGGACCTTTATCTGTTAACTTTAACAATGCATTCAGGAGTACAGAGATGTTCCAATACCTTGGCTTCATCATGATCTGCCATTAGTGCTTGGTTTGGAGAAGCATCTTCCACCTGAAAGCTCCAGTCAAAGCCTCCTTCTTCAACAGCAACAGCAGCTTGTTGCTTTGGCTTCTCATTCTGAGGGGCTTTGTCAGTGTAGTTTGGTCTAGTTTGTGCTTGGCCACCATTTGTTTTAGGTGTCTTACACTCTCTAGCAAAGTGGCCCATCAAGTTAGAGTTGTAACACTTGACTTTGCTTTTATCCAAGCCAAACTTTCCACTGGTTGCATTGCTTGGAAACCTCCTTCCAGTTCTCTTGTAGAACTTCTTGGCTCTATGAGTGAGAAGAGCTATTTGTTGGACTATTTCCATATATTCCAGATCATCTGGATGGATACAATCCGGGTCTTTAAGAGTGAAAAGAGAGTTGCCATAACTTTCATCAGAAGACACAAAGGCTTGAGAAGAGCTTGTCTCTTGGAATGGGCTTCCTTGAATGTAGTTCTTCCTGGGTGTCTCTGGAAAGGTGATGAAAGGACCCTTTGGTGAGTTGTTAGGGTAGCATATGAGATGATGTTGGGGTTCTATGCTATCCCTTTCAACCACATGCAGGGCTGAACCCAATTGATTGTTGGAGTTGCAAGATGAACCTTGCATGTTCATCTCCATCTGGTAGCCACTGAGAATCCCATATAACTCTGTCAGAGTAAGAAGATCGATCTGGTTTAGCACTTTTCATTTTTATTCCTGTTGCTCCCGGAGGCGCTGGTTCGAATCCAGTTCGTGACAAGCACAAAGCCTTTGAGACGGCGATTCAAGGCTAAAAGAGTAGTGGAATCTCCAGGTCAATCTCAAGATTCAGGTAAAAAAACGTTACACGGTTACGGTTATCTCGGACTGCGTTCCGGAAAAAGTAGCCTACTTGAGAAAGAAGGGGCGGGCTTTTCAGTCCTTTTGATCACCACACAATAGTGTGTCCATTGCCTAGGAAGTGAGGACATGAACTTCCTTACAATATCTCTGTTTTCAAGAGGAACTCCTCCATCCACAAGGGTATCCACTATCTCAACATACCTGAAGTATTGCTGAGTCATGGTTTTACCTGATTTGAAGGTGAAGTTTTCAACTGCTGCTTCAGGAGATCCTTCTTGTTCTCCTTGGCTTCAGAGGAGCCTTCATACATCAGTTTTAGTGCATCCCACAGCTGTTTAGCTGTTTTGCATTTCTTGAAACCTCTATACACAGAGTTTGGAAGGGCAGTTTGAAGAGCAGTCATGGCTTTTCTATCAATCTTTACTCTCTTCCTATCTTCATCAGAGTAGTTAGCCACATCTTTGGAATCATACCAGCACCAGTAGCAGAAGGAGTGCTGGGTATGCAAGGTCCATTTTCAACAGACTTCCACATTCTTGGGTCTAGAGACCTGATGAAACCTTCCATTCTCATACACCAGGTATCAAAGTCATCAATAGTGATCAGTGGGGACTTGTTCATGGTTCCAGTCTCCATGTCAGTCTTTGAAATGGATGTCATTTGAAAGTTTAGTATTTGTGTGTGTGAGGGATCTTAAGATGGTGAGATCTTATATCAAGAGCCTGAAATGCTCTGATACCAATTGCAAGACCGGTGAAGGGTGGTCACTTACAACACAACAACACAAAGAGGAGATTAACCAAACTTAATCAAACAGTAAACTGGATTAACCACAATAATGATACTAAGAACACAAGTAACAAGTAAGAGACAGAACAAGAGATTGGGTTTCAAGGATGTAGTATATTGCTTTCTCAAGTTCTATTACAAGTGTTACAAAGCATTTAGAAAGATATTAGAACATGGAATACTTATACTACAACCTACAGCCGGCTATACTTTGAAAGCCAGCTGGATACAATTGACTAGACACAAACAAAATCAATTGTAGAATCAAATGGCATATCTGCCTTTTGACCTTGTGACTATGACATGCCATAGCTCACATCCTTATCTATTACAAAAAGGATAAAGTACATAAAGTAGAAAGTTACAGACTCAAGACCTCAATGTACAGTTACCAAAAGCATGGACCTTTTCACCAACTCATGTAAGTTGGTGACTTTACAGAGATGCAGCGGAAAGGTGTCCAGCTTTATGGAACAGTACATCAGATAAAGCATGTTACTAAAAGTCTTCGGAAGAAATTTGTCTTCATAAGATGAAGCTTCGAAAGACTTTGTCTCTGAGGCTTCGAAAGACTTCATATTTGGCTTCGGAAGATATTGGTCTTGGCTTCGGAAGATTTAACTTAGAATATTTCTAGTGCATGGTGTAAAACTTCCGAAGCAATTCTACTTCAGTTCTTTAGTGCAGTGCTTGTAGAAAGACTTTGGATGTTTTCGTTTGCATCAGACTTAAAGGAATCCTTACACAATTATCACGTTCGTGTGAGTGGATAATACGAATGATATCTTCGTGAGACTGGTCATAAGACTGGTCCAGTAGCATGACTGGTCATAAGACTGGTCCAATAGCATGATTGGACATAAGACTGGTCAGTAGCATGACTGGTCATATGACTGGTCCAGTCGCATTCCAGTCGTATGAATGGTCCAGTCGCATGGTCCAGTCGTACGAATGGTCCATTAGCATGGTCCAGTCGTACGAATGGTCCATTAGCATGGTCCAGTCGTACGAATGGTCCATTAGCATGGTCCAGTCGTACAAATGGTCCATTAGCATGGTCTAGTCGTATGAATGGTCCATTCGTACGAATGGTCCATTCGCATGGTCCAGTCGCATGAGCGGATCTGCATGCAAATTTTCAGATCTGCTGCCGCCATGGCCACCAAAAACCCTAATATGATGAATTTTACATGAACCGAAACAAAATAGACATCATCAGATTCGCAAGGGTGATAAGAACATGTTTCCGAATTCGATTTTAACCAAGAACCAACACACGTAACAAGATCTGAGCAAAACACGAAGAACACAAAGTGGGTTTAACGTCAAGGAACCTGAAATAGATCCAGAAATCAAGAGCTCGGGTTGCTAGAATGATTGTTAGATCATTCTAGCAGTAACTTCGCTTTGATACCAATTGTGAAGTCACTGGATCGGTTGACATCCGAGCGTGTTCTTGACGGAAGGATAAACAACCAAGAGACAAACAATAGAATGAACTATCATAAAATGGTTTCATTGATAAAACCTAATGATTACAAGCTCGTTACAACATAAGAATCACGACTCTTGGCAAGGGGAGATCGAGCATGATCTCCCCTCTCATCCGACAGCACCTAGGCCCCGGGCAGACTCTCGTATCAGATGCGACTGGGCCCATATCAGATGCGACTGGGCCCATTCGTATGATTGGGCCATGCGTATGGTTCAATCGTACGACTAGACCATGTGTATGGTTCAATCGTACGACTGGACCATACTTATGGTTCAGTCTTACGAATGGCCCAATAGCATCTCTCAGTCGCACGACTGGTCCATTAGCATGGCTCAATCCTACGACTGAGTCTCATTCGCATATGCTTCTGCAATGACTCAGTTTTATGTGTTTACAACATATCAGGTGTATTACATTAAGCCTAGACTATTCGTCAAACGACGGACACACTATATATGACAATATATGCTCCAACAAAGAACAAAGGCAATTTGGGATAATTTAGGTTTAAGGAATAGTGTAATTTGAAGAAGATAGTGAATGATGGGGGAACCGTTGGGCATTTATGTGAAAAGGATTTAAGACAAAGTTAATAAAAGAGGATAAACTTTGAAATCCGGATGTCGGTCCCACCTCTGAAAAGTAGTTTACTTTTGCCCAAAAAGTAGTTTTCTTGGAAGTCGAGAAATCTTCCGAAGGTTATTTGCTTCGAAAGTTCTAAAGAAAATGTTTCCAAAGGCAAATTGGCTTCGGAAGATATTTCAAAGGTTTTTGAGAATTTTGCTTCGGAAGAGAATTTACACTCAGAGATTTTTATTCTAAGGAGAACAAAAACTTCCGAAGGTAAATTGCTTTCAGAAGAAACTTGTTCTTTGAAAACATACAGAGTACTTAAGTTGTTTATAAGCTTCGGAAGATATTTCAGAAATTTCTTCCGAAGGTAAAATTACTTAAGCTATTATTTGTTATTAAGACATAAATTTCTTCCGAAGGTAATTTTAAATCTTCCGAAGAGATCAAAATTTTTAAAAATCTAAGAAAAGTCTTTTAAAAAGAATTTCTTCCAAAGAAAACAAGGGGCTAATGAAAGGTGATAAAATAGACAACTTAAGACACACAGGTTTTAGAAATAAATATGATTAAGTTTTAAGAAAAGCTATTCGAAGTTAATAATCCCAATAGCTGATACAAGATATTTAACTCTCTGCTCATCAAAAGCTTTGGTGAACAGATCAGCATATTGTTCATTTGTGTTAACTTTGACTAGTTTGATTAATCCCTTTTCAAAATTATCTCTAATCAAATGATACCTGATATTGATATGCTTTGTCCTTGAGTGCTCCACAGGATTTTCTGTAATTGAGATAGCACTGTTGTTGTCTATGTAGATGGGAGTCTCCTTGAAGTTGAATCCATAATCCAGCATCTGATTTTGAATCCAAAGCACTTGAGCACAGCAGCTTGCAGCAGCAATGTATTCAGCCTCACCAGTTGATGCAGACACACAGGATTGTTTCTTACATTGCCAAGAGACTATTCTTCCACCAAGAAATTGACATCCCCCTGATGTAGACTTTGCAGTCATGTTGCAACCACCATAGTCACTATCTGTATAAGCATACAGATTAAAGTCAGAATTTTTTAAATACCAAAGGCCAAGTGATGGAGCACCTTTGAGATATCTTAAAATTCTTTTGACAGTGACCAGGTGTGACATCTTAGGTTGGCTTGATATCTTGCACAAATGCATGTAGCAAACATGATATCTAGCCTGCTAGAAGTGAGGTACATAAGAGACCCAATTGTTTGCCTTATAGAGATGCTCATCAACACACTCCCCCTCAAGATCAGGTCCAAGGGAGTGATTTCTGGCTATGGGTTTCTTAGCAACCTTACAGTCAGTCATGTTGAACCTTTTAAGTATGTCTTGTGCATACTTTGACTGACTTATGAAGATGCATTGTCAACTTGCTTCACTTGAATTCCTAGAACGAAATTGAGTTCCCCCATGGAACTCATTTCAAACCTGTCTTTCATCAGCTTCTCAAAGTCTTAGCAGAGCTTTGGATTAGTTGATCCAAAGATAATGTCATCTACATATACTTGAACTAGCATTATGTCATTTCTTGTTCCTTTGATGAAGAGAGTTCCATCTATAGTACCCCTTTTTTAGCCATGTTAACAGATATATTGAGATAGAGTCTCATACCACTTCCTTGGTGCTTGGTGCAGCCCATAAAGAGCTTTATCAAGCTTGCAGACATAATCAGGATGATCAAGATCTGCAAACCCTGGTGGTTGTCTGACATACTGTTGGAGCATATATTGTCATATATAGTGTGTCCGTCGCTTGTCGAATAGTCTAGACTTAATGTAATAAACCTGATATGTTGTAAACACATGAAACTGGGTCATTCGCAGGAGCATATGCGAATGAGACTCAGTCGTGCGACTGAGAGATGCGATTGGGACAGTCATACGATTGAACCATACGCATGGTCCAATCGCACGAATGGGCCTAGTCGCATCTAATATGGGCCGAAGCCTATATATACAAGTTTCAATGTGTAGAGAGAAAAGGGTTTTGAGAGGAAGTCTGCCCGGAGCCTAGGGCTGCCGAATGAGAGGGGAGATCATGCTCGATCTCCCCTTGCCAAGAGTCTTGATTCTTATGTTGTAACGAGCTTGTAATCATTAGGTTTTAATCAATGAAACCAATTTTTGATAGTTCGTGTTATTGATTTGACTTTTGGTTGTGGTTGTTTATACTTCCGTCAAGAACATGCTCGGATGTTTACCGATCCAGTGACTTCACAATTGGTATCAGAGCCGGTTACTGCTGGAATGATCTAACAATCATTCTAGCAACCCGAGCTCTTGATTTCTGGATCCAATTTCAGATCTTGACGTTAAACCCACTTCGTGTTCTTCGTGTTTTGCTCAGATTTGGTAACGTGTGTTGGTGTTATGTTGAAATCGAACTCGAAACCACGTTCCTATCACCCTTGCGAATCTTATGATGTCTACTTTGTTTCGGTTCATGTTGAATTCGTCAGATTAGGGTTTTGGGCAGCCCTGGCGACTGCAGATTTGAAAATCTGCGTGCAGACCCGTTCA
Source organism: Flaveria ramosissima (assembly GCA_025215565.1). NCBI lineage: Eukaryota > Viridiplantae > Streptophyta > Magnoliopsida > Asterales > Asteraceae > Flaveria > Flaveria ramosissima. The sequence goes on along the minus strand of CM046044.1, from coordinate 19,140,522 downwards.
TGCGACTAGGACATACGAATGGACCATTCGTACGACTGGGCCATGCGAATGGACCATTCGTACGACTGGACCATGCTAATGGACCAGTCGTGCGACTGGACCAGTCGTATGTTCAGTCGTGCGACTGGACCAGTCGTATGTTCAATCGCACGAATGGACCATCCGCATTGACTCATCCGCATTTGTTCCAGACTATTAAAAAAAAAAAAAACTGGAACAGCTTCTTGTGCAGATTTAAGGATGAGTAAAGCATATTCACCCTGCGGTTCTTTTGTCAAACAAGTTCGATGTATACCCCATTATTCGTCGGACCTCCAGAATAGGTGAATGTATTTGGAACACGAAAGAGAGAAGAGAAGATGTCAGCAGTCATTGCTGATTTTGTGGGATAGTCAGGGGCATCTGATTATTTATGGGCCAACCAAGTTATATCTATCCGCACAGAGAGGATTCTCATTCTTAGGGGGAATCCATGTATAGAGAAATTGAAGACGCAATCAGAAAGTGATGATGTGAGCCGGTGTCCGATGAAGAATCTACATGCATGCTGATTTGGTTGATACTGTCAACTGTGGATTGGAACCTTCAACCTTTTGCCCAATACATCGTATGAAGACGCCAAGAGAGCACAACGTTTATATATTGGGATATGCTGAATGTGAGAGGGAATTTCTGCAGGTGTTAATGTTAATCAGGTTAGCGTGTGTGAAGATTGAAGCAATGGAAAACTGTTCATGTCATTATCTGGAAAAATCAGTCATATGGGGAATCTTGATGCTGTGATGGTGTTCTACAAAGTAAACAAAAGCTATTGTGCCTAAATTCATTTTCAGGGATATTGTAGCGACCTGACGGATCGGCAACGTTGGCTAATATGGTTTTCGTTTGATTCTATTGACAACCAGAGCAAAGATTGACTAAAGATTGTAAGAGGTGTTATCTACTATTCGCAAGCAACGTCCAAGGGGAAATATGTTGGAGCATATATTGTCATATATAGTGTGTCCGTCGCTTGTCGAATAGTCTAGACTTAATGTAATAAACCTGATATGTTGTAAACACATGAAACTGGGTCATTCGCAGGAGCATATGCGAATGAGACTCAGTCGTGCGACTGAGAGATGCGATTGGGTCAGTCGTACGATTGAACCATACGCATGGTCCAATCGCACGAATGGGCCTAGTCGCATCTAATATGGGCCGAAGCCTATATATACCAGTTTCAATGTGTAGAGAGAAAATGGTTTTAAGAGGAAGTCTGCCCGGAGCCTAGGGCTGCCGGATGAGAGGGGAGATCATGCTCGATCTCCCATTGCCAAGAGTCTTGATTCTTATGTTGTAACGAGCTTGTAATCATTAGGTTTTAATCAATGAAACCAATTTTTGATAGTTCGTGTTATTGATTTGACTTTTGGTTGTGGTTGTTTATCCTTCCGTCAAGAACATGCTCGGATGTTTACCGATCCAGTGACTTCACACATACACCTCTTCATCAATCACCCCATAAAGAAAAGCACACTTGACATTAAGTTGGTAGACCTTGAAGTTCTTAGATGCAGCAAAAGCTAGGAATATCCTAACAGCTTCAAGTCTTGCTACAAGAGCAAAAACATCTGTGTAGTCAATTCCTTCTTCTTGAGTATACCCTTAAACAACTAGTCTTGCCTTGTGCTTGATGACAAGTCCTCTATCATCCTTCTTATTCCTGAAAACCCATTTTGTTCCTATGGTAGTCTTCCCTTGAGGAAGAGGACATAGGTTCCAAACCTTTTGCCTTTTGAATTGAAGCAGCTCCTCTTGCATAGCTTCAACCCAACTTCCATCCTTTAGACCCTCATCAATTTTCTTTGGCTCTATCTGGACAAGAAACAAGATTGAAGACAAACATTTTGCAGGATCGGGTTTGTCACTTAAACACGTGTATTTCTCTCAAACTCACTTATGGAAACACTCAAATCAGATGAAGTAATATATTTTACAAGAGTTGATAATAATATAATAAGTAGCAAAGGAACAAGCAGAAATAAATTTTCAAGGCACTTGTATATATTACTTCTCAACTCAAGATATTACAAGACTCTTACAAGCATAGAACAAGAGTTACAATGAGAAACTATATATACTAGATCCTACAGCCGGATATACTTTGATACCAGCTGGAAACCTAAGACTAAAGCATATACTATAATGCTAAAGTTAAGGTATCTTAGATAAAGTATTATCTAAGATATGGTAGTCATGACATGTCCATGACTTACCTTTTGTCACCAACTAAAGATGGCAACTGTACTAACATAAAAGGTAAACAGTGGATTAAAGTATGGTCAACTACATGGCTTTTGAGAAAACGTCGTGCAGTATCTCAGAGATTTGCAGCGGAGTGTCAGAGAGACCATACTTATGTCCACTGGATAATAGAAGTGTCTTCCGAAGGTTAATTGGCTTCGGAAGAACAAGTTCTTCCGAAGCCACTTATACTTCGGAAGACACTTCTATGCTTCCGAGGCTTTAAGGACTTCTGTACTTCGGAAGTTGACTTCAGATCTTTCTTTTTAAGTCTTGATCTTCAGAAGTAGTTTCTTTGTCTTCAGAAGTTGGAGTTTTCCTTCGGAAGTGAGTTTTATACTTTGTCTTCGGAAGAGCTCCTTCTTCCTTCGGAAATTCCATACTTAGCTTCGGAAGTCCTTTGTTTGTTGTACCAAAATCTTCTAAGTGACTTGGTTTTGGTTGCACCAGCCTTTCTAGATCCAACAAACTCCCCCTAGGCTGATGCTACCAAAACCTCACTTATTTCTGCTTCTCAAAGCCTTCAGCACCAGGGACAAAAGGTATTTGTCTGTCTCTTTGTTCTTCCCTGAAGTAGTGCTGAGAAGCTTGTACAAGTCATTGGTGGATAGGAGATCCAGTCTATCACTCTGAATGACATGTACCCTCTGTTATGTCCCCCTGAAGAGAGTTAGTTGACGGGAGTTATAGTCATACTCCCATCTAACTATGGATTCAAGTTCAGGACCTTCAACCATTTGTAGAAAGGCTTTACCTTTGGTTGCTGATCCTTTCCTTTCCTCCTCCTCTCTCAGTTTCAACTCCTCTTCAACCTTGCTTCTAGCAGTAAGCTCGGCCATATGAAGGCTGCCTAGATGATTTCTGATATGGGCAGCTACATCAGAGTTTGAAGGGTTGGAGAATGGCTTCTCTGCTAACTCATCAATGTCAAATCTGCTCAAGTGTAGCGTAGATGAGGCACTCAGCCTGTTGAGCTCTCCATTCTCTCTTTCAACAACAAAGTTGTGAGAAGAGTCTTTGAACCTCCATTGGATGATCTTCTTTCTGGGTGCAAGAGGATGTCTTGGCACTCTGTCTCCTTTCTTAGTATCCAGTAGAGTCACCAGCCTTCTCCTTAGCTTCTTTTCTTCCTCATTCAAAGTGTCTGAATTGAGGCCAAGGAGGTTTGCAGCTTGGTCCAAAGTTCCTCTGGGCAGATCAAGAAATTGATCTCTTGTGAGGGAACTTGAGGATCCGTCAACACAAGTCAAATTGACTAAATCCTCCTCACAGGAGATATCGCTCAGTGTTGTGCAGTTTATGAGCTTTATCTTGACTGCCTTGAATTCTTCCATTGAGATATGCTTAGAAGGCTGAGGGGATGGTTTGATGGGTTGATGGGTAGGTTGAGGTGTTTGGGTTCTGGCTAAAGTTTTAGGTTGGAGGATAGGTACTTTAGGTGGTTAAGGTGAAGAGGTTGGTAGGTGTGATGGTGTAGGTTCAGGGGTGTATGGTTCAGAGGTTGGTTCGGTTTTGATTGGGAAGGAAAAGGGTATAGGTTCAGGTTGAGGTTGGGTTTGGAGTTTGGGTTGAGTGGTTCTTTGAAGGTCATCCCCTGTCCCCTTCTATACATCTCCTTCCTCTTCCCCGCGCGAATGCCAGCCTTAATGTCACTGACATGTCGTTGGAGAGTCTTTTCTGACATAGGACCCACCTGCCTGCCAGAGAAGCCATGAGCCTTGAGATAACTCTTCATCCAGGCCTTCTCACCTATCTTCTTGGCAGCGGTCAGTCCTGCTTCCTCTTCCTTCTTCTTCTTCTGCAACAGCTTTTCCCTTGCAGCTCTCTTCTCTCTTTCTCCATTTGATCTTGCTCTTTGTTGAAGAGCCATAAGATCGTATCATTGTTATGTGGAGACAATTCTTCTTGAGAGAAACCTCTGGAGATTAGGAAGGTTATCCTTTCCCTCCTGAGCTGCAGATCAGCTTCTCTTTCCTTCCTCTCCCTTTCTTCTTCTAAGGCCAACCTTGCAGCTTCTTCTTTTTGCTGTTTTAGCAGCAAGGTTGCCTTTTCTAGCTCTATTAACTCCTCTAATGGTAGCAGGAGTACATCTTCAGTTGCAGTCCCTAGACCAACAAGTCTATCGATGATCTCTACTCTTTTTCGGTTGTTGACTGCCTCCTTGTTGGCTGCAGCTGCTTTGGTACTTGCAGCTAGCAGTTTCCCAGTTGGAAGCCTACCTTTTCTTTTAAGCTTCTCCAACCTTTCTTCCTCCTGAAGCTCTTCCGAAGTCATCTTCTCTTTCCTTTGATGTCTTCGGAAGTACTAGACTTTGGGGGTTCTTGGATGGAAGATTCAGGTTGAGTAGTAGAGATGGGAGCTGGAGTTAATGCTGATGTCAGAGCTAAAGGTTGGGTGAGAAAATCCTCCCTATTAACCTCAGATGCAAGTTCCAGAATTGCATCTGTGACTACTAGATCATCGGATAATGAGAATAGTCCTTCCGCAGCAGCAATCTCAGCTTCGGAAGTTTGAGATTGTTCTTCTGAGGCTTTGAATTGTGCTTCGGAAGTCTGTGAAAATACACTTTCTGTCCCAACTGTTTCAGTTGCTGGGCCATCAGTCCTTGTTTCCCCTTCGAAGTTAATCTCAGGTTCCACTCGGACCTTAGGTTGACCAACTTCCTTGATAGTGGTAGAAGGTGCATTTAACCTCTAAAGCTCTTGAGCTCCAGTCAAAAGGTCAGTAAAGGATATGGAATTGAAACCAAATGACCCAGGACTTTGATCAATGTCTAGAGGCATTGAGCCTGTGATAGGGCTGTCCCTTTTTGGCTGCTCAGGGGAGTATAGAGACTCTCCCTGAGGGCTATCAGCTTGGGTTTCGGGCTCATGGGTCTGAGACTGAGGAGACTCAAGACCCATATTGAGGTCAACTATGAAGGATGGTTGGACCTCAGGCTGAGTGGGAGCCCTTTGTTCCACTCTAGCCTTTTTGGGTAGAACATGAGGAGCTTGTTCAATCAGAGTAGACTGAACAAGGGTTCGTTTATGACGTCTCTGATAGGTAAATGTAATGGGTGGAGAAGGTAGATTTGGCAGAGTGAGGGTAGTTGCTGGTGTGGGTTCATCACCTGTGGGGATAACAGGGATGTCACCAGGAGCTATTGGCTCAATCATACCTGGAAGAAGTGCAGTATCTCTTCCGGTGAAGTTGGTGGACACTCTCTTCAAGGTCTTGAAGATGGTCGGCCTCATTTGAGGAGCAGTCAGAGCAGCTGCACATACAAGATTGCCCTGGTCCAGCTCACAGTTGATTATGTGCTGAAGAAACCTGGGATACATGAAGAATGTGTCCCTTTGAAGATTTCCCATTAGGTTAGTCAGCACAAACCTTGAATAGTTGAAACGGAGGCTTCATGAACTAGGCACCCAAGTTCATATGGGATTTGATCCCATCCCCCAGATTTATTAGACAGGCAGTGAAGAACCACATGCAGCAGGAACTTCCATTTGTAGGAGAAGTTGAATTTGTAAACAGTTGACCTGCTGACATCTCCACCATATCCCATTTGGAGATAAGAATTGTCCAAATCTGTTTTGGGGAATTCCGTTGGAGCGCCCTCATCATGAAGCTCTAGATGCTCCCTGATGATCTGTTCAGATATGACCAACTCCTGGCCACAGATGCTCGACCGAATAACACGAACCCCATTTAGGGTTTCAATCTGACCATTTGCCCAAAATTCAGACATTTAGTTTGAGTAAATCGTGGGGTTTACAGTCAGAGTGGTGTAGTATGAAGATTGGGTCAGAAAGGAGATGATGTCTGAGAAGTCAACATCCCTTGAAGAATCAAGGAGTGCTACTTGGTTCTGCTGAGGGTTTAGTGCCAATGAAGAAGATGACAGAAAGATAGTTCGGAATAAGGTAAACTGGAGAAGAAGAAAGCTTTTAGGGCAGTAATTTGGGTAAAAAGGATGTAAGTGATTAACCGGAAGTATTTAAATGGGTGGAATGGCGGTTTAAAGGGGGTTTGGATAAGACGATGTGAGGTTTCAGTGGATGATGTGACATGGGCGGTAAGGTTAGTCCATTTAAATAATCTGACATCATTAACAAAATCTCTACTTTTTACAGAGTGGGGCCCAAAAGATTTCCGTTACACATTAAAATCTTTCTTCCGAGTATAAAGCATTTCCGAAGGTAATATTCTTCCGAAGGCAAATTTACTTCCGAAGGTAAATTGATTACTTCCGAGAGTATATGTTGCTTTTCAAGTGGAGTGTGTTAAAAGCTTCGGAAGTAGATCTGATATGACATCAATCGCTTCTTCCGAGACTTAACACTCTTCCGAGAAGATAATTATCCTGGGAGAAATTTGCTTCGGAAGATATGAAAAATATCTTCCGAGGGTTAATTTCTCTTCGGAAGAATTTATACTTAGATAAAGTTTAGAAAAAGATCTTTTGTAACAGGGCTTAGATTGTTTTGACATGAGACTTTACACATTAAAAGGTTTTTCAAATGAGATTAACTAATCAATGTTTATCATCCCAATAGATGTAATGAGATATTTAAATCTTTGTTCATCAAAGGCTTTGGTGAACAAATCAGCATATTGTTCATTTGAGTCAACTTTGATTAGTTTGATAAGATTTTTCTCATGAATATCTCTAATGAAATGATACCTGATATCAATGTGCTTAGTCTTGGAGTGCTTCACTGGATTTTCAGTAATGGATATAGCAGTGTTGTTGTCAATGTGGATAGGAGTGCTCATGAAGTTGAATCCGTAGTCTATCATCTGGTTTTGAATCCACAGCAGCTGAGCACAGCAACTAGCAGCAGCAATATATTCAGCTTCAGCAGTTGATATAGAGACACAGGTTGCTTCTTGCATTGCCATGAGATGATCCTTCCACCAAGAAATTGACATCCACCAGATGTTGATTTCTTGTTGATGTTGCAGCCACCATAATCACTGTCAGAGCACACACAATTTGAGAGATTGAAAATCACTATTTCTTGGATACCCGGACCTAGTTTAGGGCTCCTTTGAGGTATCTAAGGATTCTCTTGGGGTTATTAGGTGAGACACCTTTGGAGAAGCCTGATATCTGCACAAATGCAAGTTGCAAACATGATATCAGGTCTACTTGCTGTGAGATACATCAGAGAACCAATAATCGCTCTGTAATGATGTTGATCAGTATATCCTCCCCCTTAGAATCAGGGCAGAGATTGTGGTTTCTGGGTATAGGTGTTTTGCTGCTTTACAATCCTTCATATCAAATCGTTCTAAGATATCATTGACATACTTAGATTGATTGATAAAGAACCCTTCCTTCAATTGCTTTACCTGAATTCCAAGGAAAAAGTCCATTTTTTTTTTCCCATGGAACTCATCTCGAACTTCTTCTTCATAATGCTCTCAAAGTCTTTACACATTTGGTCATTTGAGGAACCAAATATGATATCATCAACATAGACCTGAACGAGCAGATGTCTTTCCAGACTTTCTTATGAAAAGAGTCTTATCAATGGTACCTAGTGTAACCATTCTTCAGGAGAAACTGAGACAATGTCTCATACCACAGCCTAGGTGCTTGGTGCAGCCCATATAGAGCTTTATCCAACTTGCACACATAGTTGGGATGCTGTGGATCTTCAAATCCTGGAGGTGGCATACGTATACTTCCCTATCTATATCCCTATATAGAAAGGCACACTTGACATCAAGCTGGTAGATAGTGAAATTCTTGGATGCAGCATAAGCAAGGAAGATCCTAACTGCCTCAAGTCTTGCAACAGGTGCAAAGACATCAGTATAATCGATTCCCTCCTCTTGAGTGTATCCTTGAACCACCAGTCTTGCCTTGTTCTTGATAATCAAGCCTCTATCATCTCTCTCTTTTCTGAATACCCATTTAGTGCCTATAGGTACTTGACCAGATGGTAGCGGACATAGGTTCCAAACCTTTTGTCTTTTGAATTAAAGCAGCTCCTCTTGCATTGATTCAAACCCAGCTACTATCTTTCAAGGCATCTTCCACCTTCTTGGGTTCCATTTGGGATAAAAAGCATGAGTACAAGCAGACATTCCCATTGTGAGTTTATCCTCTTGTTCTCACGCCTTCAGAGACTTCCCCTATGATGTTTTCAGCTTGGTGAGTGTTATGAATCCTGAGTCTAGGAATCACCTCCAGTTGCAAAGATAAGTCCAAATTGGACATATTTTGCTCAGGAGCTTGAATACTTGGTCCAGCTGTTGTTTCAAACTCATTCGATGAGGACTGATTGAATGAAAGAGAAACATCATCATTTCTTTGCTGTGAAGCATCATTAACAGTTGCATGTTCCTTCAAGATGGTGCTTTCATCAGCCTTGTTGTGCAGGGTCACCTGAAGAATTTGAAAGTCAGCAGGTGAATCCCTTGTTGAAGTACCACTATCTCTTGAAATGGTTATACTGTCAGATCTTTCAATAGTGGGAACTTGATTTGTTGCTGCTCTTGGAGAACTTGGAATAGGTCTGGGAAGCTCAAACAGTTGATCTTCATCAGAGTCACTTTGAGCACCTGTTCCAGCTGAAACATACTCACAAGATGGTTTAGAATAGTTTGGAAACAATTCTAAATCAAAGATATGATCAGGGCCATTCCCCCTAACACAAGGAGTGTGCTCATTAACTACAATGTTGGAAGATTCCTCAAATTGTTGATTTTTAATATTGTAAACCCTATAAGCTTTAGAGTAAGAGGAATACCCAACAAAGATAGCATCATCCGACTTTTCAGCAAATTTTGCCAAATTGTCTTTTGTGTTAAGTATGGTACACCTGCTGCCAAAGGACCTTAGAAAGCCAATGAACGATGGCCTCTTGTTCCATAACTCATAAGGGGTTTTTCCATGTGGCTTTACTACAAGAACTCTGTTCTGCACATAGCATACAATGCTGACTGCCTCTGCCTAGAATGTTAGAGGCAGCTTTGAATCAGCTAACATAGTCCGAGCAGCCTCAATAAGTGTCCTATTTCTCCTCTCAGCAACACCATTTTGTTAAGGAGTTCTGGGAGCACTATATTGTCTGGCAATCCCTTTTGAGTTACAAAATGAGTCAAGAACTAGGTTCTTAAACTCAGTCCCTTGATCACTTCTAATTATTTAACCTTGTGATCAACTTGATTTTCTATTTCAAGAATAAAAGATTTTAAAGTTTCAGCAGTTTCATCTTTGGTTCTTAAAAAGAATACCCATGTAAATCTAGTAAAATCATCAACAATCACAAGGCAATATGATTTCCTTCCAATGCTCATTATACTTGTGGGACCAAATAGATCCATGTGCAATAAGTGTAATGGAGTGGTGATGGAGTTAACAACTTTGGATTTATGAGATGACCTGTGTTGTTTCCCTTTCAGGCAAGCAACACAGTTATCTTTGCAGAAAAATTCATTTTTAGGCAAACCATGTACCAAGTTATTTTTAGCCAATTTATTCATTGTCTTAAAATTGACATGACACATTCGTTTATGCCATAGTGTTGAATCATCACCATCAGCTTTGGAAAGAAAGCATGATACTTCTCCCACTGGGGAAGCATTGTTCATATCCAACTTGTACATATCCCCTTTCCTGGGAGATCTAAGAAGCACCAATTCCTGAGGAATTGTCATCCCGGGTTTGAGGATAATGCACACATGTTCTGTGAAGAGCATTTGATGCTTTTGATCACAGAATTGAGAAACACTTAACAGGTTGTGTTCAAGCTTTTTGACAAAATTAACTTTGTCAACCTTTAACTTTCCATTGGATATACTTCCTCTGCCAGAAATATATCCTCCGGCCTCACCTCCAAACTGGACAGGACCTCCATCATAATGTTGAAATTGTTGAAGGAGAGATCTGTTCCCTGTCGTGTGCCTGGAGCATCCACTATCTACAATCTAAATGTTGTTATTCTTGTCATATGGATGTCCCTGCACATAAGGTGAGATAATTAGTTTTGATTGGAAACCCAAGCCTTATTGGTCTTGGGTTCTTCCAATGATAATGACATAATTGAACCAAAATTTATGCATGGGGGTTCAATGGATGTCTTTGAAGAAGAGGTTTGGGCTACAGCATCTTCCTTGATCTTCCATTCCATCCCTTGGTTGATCGTAGAGGATGAGCTTGTTGAAGCTTCTGTAGCTTGGCATTCTTCCGAAGCTTCTTTCTTTTCGGAAGAAGCCTTTACCACCTTTTCTTCCGAAGTAGTCTTCTTCTGGGATGGTTTTAAGGGGACTCTTTTGCTTTTCTGAGTCTTTATAGCTTTAGCTTCCAAAGCCTTTTTCCTTTCAGAAGAAGAATTTTCTTCCGAAAGAAGCCTTGCTTCGGAAACAAGCTTTCCCTTTTTAATCACTTGAAACATTTGATATGGTCCAAATGAGAAACCTTCCCTGACTCCTTCCTTTTTAACATTATTTGCATAATATGTGCTAGCAGGATTGTAGTAACAATCTTTGGCCATGTGGTTTTGCAGACCATACATTATGCATGCAATGTTAACTTTTTAGGAATGTGAGGATTGTTGTGTTCTTTTTCTCTTCATCAGCAACCTTTCCCTTTAATTTCTGATCCTTTGGTAGGATAGGAGTACTGGTACTGCACTCCTTTCCTGAATCAGAATTTCCAACCACCTGGAATCCAGCTGAGATGAATACACCCTTTTGCTTTGGGTCTATTTTTAGCTTGGACTCAGCCACTTTCTTGGCAGTTTTTCTGGCTGCCTTGGCTCTGCTTCTTCTGGCTTTGGTGGTCAGGGTTTGATCATCATTGGCAGGGGAGGGCATAGTTACCTGGTTCTTCCCTGTGATGGTCTCCATAGTTGCATCATTCTTTGACTCATGAAAAGGTGGGTCAGCAGATGGAACCTCTTGCTCTTTAGTACCACACCTTGGTTGTCTTATAGACTCATAAGAGTGTTGTGGAGCAATTTCATTGGTTCCCAACCCACCTTTGTTTTGGTAACAAAATTTTGAGTGAGAGGATGATGCAAGAATGGCTTGGAAGTTTTGCTCGGAAATAGCATACTTCCTAGCTTGAGCCTCAGCAGTGACAAGCTGGGCTTGAACCTCAGTCAATTTGATATTAAATCCTTTATCTGAGTCTTATAGTTTGAATGTTCATGTTTTAAGAGGTATACAGTTTTCTCTAACTCCTCAATTTTTCTTTGGTAGTCAGATTCAGCCCTTTTAAAGTCAGATTTTAAAACATTTAAAGACTCAATATCAGATTTAATTTCCATATTGTAGTCCTGATACAGTTTAACCTTAGCAATACATGCAGGAGTACAGAGATGTTCATATACCTTGTTTTCATCTGTTCCAGCCATGAGTGCTTGAGCAGGTTTCACATCCTGTACCATAAAGCTCCAGTCAACTTCTTGAGCCATTGTAGCAGTCTCTGTTGACTTTCCGGTGGGCTTTGGTGTAGAGGGATGTGTGGAGGCCTGTGGGGGTTCCCGGGTTGGACTTGGGAGCCTTGCATTCCCTTGCAAAATGACCAAGTTGGTTACAGTTGTAACATTTGGCCTTGGTTTTGTCAACCCAAATTGTGTGTTGATTGGGTTCTGAGGAAATTGCCTTCCAGTTCTATTAAAGAACTTCTTTGCTCTGCAGTTTAGAAGAGCCATTTGTTGGACTATGTCCACGTATTCCACGTCATCCGGGCTAAAACACTCTAGATCATCAAAGTAGTATTGATAGTCATTTGAGTGTCCACTTCCTGAGACAAAAGCACAGCTGTCCTGAAAGGAGCTTTTCTGAGCTTGTTGAGACCTTGGAGTCTCAGGAAATGTGATGTAAGGCCCAGAAGAACAAGATGGCTGTTGGGTGTAAGTCAGGTATTGCTGAGACTGGGAGATTCCTGAGCCTTCAGCAACCATTAAAGCGTTGCTAGCAGGAGACTCAAGGGTCTGCTTGTCTGATGACCCCTCTTACTTTCCATTTCCAAACGGTATCCATCAAGGATCCCACAGAGTTCGATGATGGTGAGTGTATTCAGATTCTCTGTTCTCTTGATAGAGACACAATAGAATGTCCACTCATTGGGTAGAGCACTCATGAACTTTCTTGTAAGGTCTCTGAGTTCATGAGCAATTCCCACAGATTGAAGGGAAGAAATGAGATCCATGTACCTGAAATATTCTTGGCTAAGAGTCTCTCCAGCAACATAGGTGAAGTTCTCGAACTGCTGCTTCAGCGAGTCCTTCTTGGAGTCATTTGAGCTTGAGTACATTTGAGCAAGCACATCAAAGAGTTCTTTGGCAGACCTACAATGCTCAAACCCCACCATGATAGAGTTTGGAATTGCAGTCATAAGAACAGTCATAGCATTCCTGTCTATGTCAAGCTTCTTCCTGTCTTCATCAGAATAATCTTCAACGGCTTTCTCAATCATGGCACCGTTTCCACCAGCTACTTTTGGCTTATACGGGCCATTGACAAGGATTGCCACATCTTGCTGTCTTGATACCTAATGAAGCCTTCCATTCTTCTGCTCTAGGACCTGAAGTTTTCAGGGGTGATGATGGGTGCTTTGGTCATCGTCCCCATCTTTACTTCAGATTTGTTGAGGGCCATTTTGAGTGAGGTATAAGGAATAGTGAAAAACTGGTTGATTAGGATGGTAAGATCTCACAATCAAGAGCCTAAAAAGCTCTGATACCAATTGCAGGATCGGGGTTTGTCACTTTTAAACACTTGTATTTCTCTCAAACTCACTTATGGAAACACTCAAATAAGATGAAGTAATGTCTTTTACAAGAGTTGATAATAATATAATAAGTAGCAAAGGAACAAGCAGAAATAAATTTTCAAGGCACTTGTATATATTACTTCTCAACTCAAGTATTACAAGACTCTTACAAGCATAGAACAAGAGTTACAATGAGAAAACTATATATACTAGATCCTACAGCCGAATATACTTTGATACCAGCTGGAAACCTAAGACTAAAAGCATATACTACAATGCTAAAGTTAAGGTATCTTAGATAAAGTATTATCTAAGATATGGTAGTCATGACATGTCCATGACTTACCTTTTGTCACAACTAAAGATGGCAGTACTAACATAAAAGGTAAAAAGTGGATTAAAGTATGGTCAACTACATGGCTTTTGAGAAAACGCCATGCAGTATCTCAGAGATTTGCAGCGGAGTGTCAGAGAGACCATACTTATGTCCATTGGATAATAGACGTGTCTTCCGAAGGTTAATTGGCTTCGGAAGAACAAGTTCTTCCGAAGCCACTTATACTTCGGAAGAGGCTTCTATGCTTTCGAGGCTTTAAGAACTTCTGTACTTCGGAAGTTGACTTCAGATCTTTCTTTCTAAGTCTTGATCTTCGGAAGTAGTTTCTTTGTCTTCGGAAGTTGGAGTTTTCCTTCGGAAGTGAGTTTTACACTTTGTCTTCGGAATAGCTCCTTCTTCCTTCGGAAGTTCCATACTTAGCTTCGGAAGTCCTTTGTTTGTTGTACCAAAATCTTCTAAGTGACTTGGTTTTGGTTGCACCAGCCTTTCTAGATCCAACACATTTGCTTCATGTGTTTGTCTTCTTGTTCTCACCCTTGAATCAACATCTCCAATGATGTTTGTGGTAGGATGAGACTTGTGGATCCTTAGTTGAGGAATCACAGCAAGTTGCTTAGAAATATCTAAATTTGAGAAATTCTGATTTGGCAAGGAAGATTCACCCTCCATATCAGCACACTTATCAAGATTAACTTGATCCAATAAGTGTGTGACATCATTGATGTTGTCTTCAATGGAGTGGTTATCAACATCAAGAAATTCCTGATCACTTTCACCACCATCATTTTCTCCAACATTTAAAGCTCCTTCCTCTGAGTTTTCTACCTCTAAGCTGGAATTTGAAGGCACCCCAGAAGTATCAGCAGGATTTGTCATTGATGTGCTGGTAGAAGCTTCATTTGCAGGATTGGTTACCACTAGAGCTGAAGATGTGTAGCTTGAGGGTCTTCTTAGCTCAAATCTTGGGTCAGGATCACCTGTAGGTAGTATATCTGTGGACCCTAAAACATGCTCACAAGATTTGTTAAAACAGTTGATAACTAAATCAAGACCAAATAGCCAATCCGGACCAGAAACTTTTCACACGGGAGTGTGCTCATTGAAAGTCACATTGGCTGACTCCTCAACTACTCTAGTTCTGAGATTGTATACTCTATAAGCTTTAGCTTGAGAAGAGTATCCAATAAAATGTCCATCATCTGATTTCTCAGCAAACTTGGCAATTTGATCTTTGGTATTCAAGATGGTGCAAGGACATCCAAATGACCTGAGAAAACCAATGAAAGGTTTTCTCTTATGCCAAAGTTCATAAGGAGTCTTACCATGTGTCTTAACCACTAAAACTTTGTTTTGCACATAGCGAGCAGTGTTCAATGCCTCTGCCCAGAAGGTGATGTTTCTCCTCTCATTAACATCATTTTGCTGAGGAGTCCTGGGAGCACTATATTGTCTTGTAATACCTTTTTCATCACAAAATTTATCAAGGATTTGATTCTTGAATTCAGTTCCTTGATCACATCTTATGGTTTTGACCTTGTGATTATATTGATTCTCAATCTTTAAGATGAAATTCTTCAGAATCTCAGGGGTCTCATCCTTAGTTCTAAGAAAGAAGACCCAAGTGAATCTTGTAAAGTCATCTATGATCACCAAACCATAAGAGGTCCTTCCTAGACTCATTACACTGGTGGGGCCAAAGAGATCCATATGTAATAAGTGTAGGGGATTAATGATGAAATTTCTTTCATTTGGCTTGTGAGATACCTTGTGTTGCTTCCCCTTCAGGCATGCAACACAGTGGTCATCACTTGTAAACTCTTTCTTTGGTATTCCAGTTACCAAATCATTCTTAATTAATTTATTCATGTTTGTAAAGTTTACATGGCACATTCTTTTATGCCAGAGGAAAGACTCATCATTATTTTCTTTAGAGAGAAAGCATGAAACTTCTCCTAAGGGAGATGTTTCTTGCAAGTCCATCTTGTACATGTTCCCTTTCCTAGGGGCTCTGAGCAGGATGTGCTCATGAGGAATGACCACCCCGGGCCTGAGAACAATGCACTCATGCTCAGTGAAGAGCATGTCATGACTCTGATCATAGAATTGGGATACACTCAGAAGATTGTACCCAAGCTCTTTGACAAAGTTTACATTCTTAATGCTGAGCTTACCATTTGTGACCTTGCCCCTTCCTGTAATGTAACCTCCTGCATCTCCTCCAAAAACAACTGGTCCTCCATCAATTCTTTCAAACTTTTAGAGTAGTGACCTATTGCCTGTCATGTGCCTGGAACAGCCACTATCAATGATCCATACATTTCTGTTTGTCTTGAGTTGTTCCAGCACAAAAGAGATGGTTAGTTACATTTGGAAACCGAAGCCTCATTGGTCTTGGGCTCATCAAAAGAAGTTGAAGACAATGCAACAGTAATTGATCCTATAGTCATGCTAGAAGGATCATTTGCTGATGTTGATGAAGAACTTTCAGCCACTTGGTCTTTCTTTGCCTTCCACACCACCTTTGGAAGCTTAGACTTGACCTTCAATACTTCGGAAGTTTTGATGACTTTAGAAGTTTTGATGACTGGACCTTTGGAAGATCTTGCTTTCACTGCAGCAAGCTTCAGTGCTTCGGAAGTATTCCTTTCTTCCGAGACCAAATTTTCTTCCGAAGGAAAGTTTCCACTTGTCTTCTTCTTCATTTTGGAGCTTTCGAAGGAAACAGATTTTCTTTCCGAAGCTTGCTTCTTCTTTTCCAAACTCTTAGAAGTTTCTTTATTGGTCATGTGGAGAGTACTCTTGGATTGTAAACACAATCCTTAGAAAGATGAGAAGTACTCCCACACATAACACAGTCTATTTTCTTCTTTCTAAGAGTTTTCCTTTGTGAACAAGGCTTAACTTGATCAATTTCCTTCTCCATCTTCATCTTTGCAAATGTTGTGGCAGATCTTTTGGGGATGGAACTACCTTTGGAGCTGGATGGTTCAGGTTGTACAGCAGTGGTGCACAACTGATCAGCCTTCTCCTTGATGATGAGATGATTTGGACATGAACCAGAACTCTTGTTAATGGAGTTCAAGTTGGTGTCTTCAGCCTTCACCACTTCAAATACTGCAGAGATGAAGACTTGTTTCTGTGCAGAATGAAGGTGGCCTTGAACTCTTGAGCCTTTTTGGACTTTCTTTTGGCCTTCTTGATCAAGTTCTTTCTTCTTGACTTGGTCATCCCAACAGTTTTGCTCTCCTCAGAGGGATGGTGACCCTTCTTAGAATGCTCTTCCTTACTCTTCTTAGAGCCATTCTACACCATCTCCTCTTCATCCTCTTCAGTCACAGGATCTATGAGGGGAAGCTCATCTTCACAAGTTCCACACCTAGGAGATCTTTAGACAAAATTGTGTGTGGGGAACTATCTCACAAGATCCTAGTCCCTATTATTTTGTTTGATACAACTTGCATGCAAGGATGAGGATATTATGTTCTTGAAGGTCTCCTCTTCAAGAACACATTTTTCTGCCTTAGCTTTGCTGATCACAAGCTCAGCCTAGCATTCAGTTAACTTAGTAATAAGGTCTTTGATCTGAGTCCTGAAGTTTGTATGCTCATGTTTAAGAGTTGAAATGGTTTTTTCTCTAAGTCCTCTATCTTTAGTTTATAATCATTTTCAGCTCTTTTAAAATAGCTTTTAAGATATTTAAGGACTCAAGATCAGATTTTATTTCAAGTTATAGGACATGTATCTTTAACTTTAGCAATGCATTCAGGAGTACAAAGATGTTCCAATACCTTGGCTTCATCATGGTCTGCCATGAGTGCTTGGTTTGGAGATGCATCTTCCATCTGAAAGCTCCAGTCAAAGCCTCCTTCTTCAACAGTAACTGCAGGTTGTTGCTTTGGCTTCTCATTGTGGGGGGCTTTCTCAGTGTAGTTGGTTTGTTGTGCTTGGCACACTCTCTTGCAAGTGTCCCATCTGGTTACAGTTGTAACACTTTACTTTGCTTTTATCCAGCCCAAACTTTCCACTGGGTTGCATGCTTGGAAACTTTCTCCCTGTCCTTTTGTAGAACTTCTTGGCTCTATGAGTGAGAAGATCCATCTGCTGGATTATCTCTATGTACTCCAGATCATCCGATGGAGACGTCAAATCTTCAAGGGTGAAGAGTGAAATTTCCTGTAGTTTCATCAGCAAAGACAAAGGTGTGAAGAAAGTCTTCTGGAAAGGGGGTTCCTTGAGTGTAGCTTACCATTGGAGTCTCTGGGAAGGTGATTGCAGACCGTTTAAGGGCTTAAACACAATTACAACACAACAACACAATGAGGAGATTAACTAAGCTCTAATCAAACAGTGAACTGGGTAACCAAAGATGATACAAAGAACACAAGTAAAGCAAGAGACAGAACAAGAGAGTATGGGTTTCAAGGAGGCAGTATATTGCTTTCTCAAGTTCTTTTACAAGTGTTACAAAGCATAAAGAAAAGATACAAGAACTTGAAATACTTATACTACAACCTACAGCCGGCTATACTTTGAAAGCCAGCTGGATACAATTGACTAGACACTAACAAAATCAATTGTAGGATCAAAAGGCATATCTGCCTTTTGACCTTGTGACTATGACATGCCATAGCTCACATCCTTATACATACAAAAAGGATAAAGTACATAAAGTGGAAAGTTAAGACTCAAGACCTCAATGTACAGTTACCAAAAGCAAGACCCTTTTCACCAACTCATGTAAGTTGGTGACTTTACAGAGATGCAGCGGAAAAGGTGCTTTATGGAACAGTACATCAGATAAAGCATGTGTACTAAAAGTCTTCGGAAGAGAAGAAATCTGTCTTCATAGGTTGAGGCTTCGGAAGACTTTGTCTCTGAAGCTTCGGAAGACTTCATGTTTGGCTTCGGAAGATATTGGTCTTGGCTTCGGAAGATTTTACACTTAGAGTATTTTTCTAATGTTGTGTAAAAACTTCCGAAGCATTCTTCACTTCAGTACTTAGTGCATGTTGCTGAGACACTTAGGCTGTTTTGGGTTGCATCAGACTTCAGGAATCCTTACAAACTCCCCCTAGGCTGATGCTACCAAAACACTTGGAAGATCTTCAAATTGGTAGTCTTCAGTACAATCAGGACCATTCCTTTCTTCATGAGATGGTCAGGATCATCAAGACTTCATAGTATCTTCTCATCTCAAAGAGATCATGCAGAGGTAAGTTGATTATGTCTTGCCATGAGTAGACATTCTCAACACCTTGATCTCTGATAACAGTCCATCTCTCTGGATTGGTAGAGTAAGTCCAGGACAAGATGGGTGTCTCACTAGTTAGAGGAGCCACTTGAATAGGAGTTGATTGGGCTGCCTCATCATGCACTTCCTCAGGTTGATCTGATTCAGCCTGAGGTGCAGAGGTAGATGACTTTGGCTTCTTCTTTTTGTCTTTGGTTTAGAAGCCATCCTCTTCTTCCTCTTGGTCTTTAACTGAGAAGACTGGTCTGCAGCACCATGTTGATCATCAGTGTCTTTCTCAGTTGGGTGTTCCTCCCTCACAGGTTCAGAAGGAGAGGGAGTTTGACCCTGCCTAGGATCAGAAGATGAAGCTTGCTGGGGCTCAGCTGGAGGTGCTGGTTGAGGTGTCTCTGGTTGTTCAAACTTGACCTCCACTTCAGGTGGGACTTGACTTGGAAGAGAGTGCAAGTCAATAAGTTCTCCACTTTTAATCTTCTGCTTGATCACCCTAATATGCTCATCCATAGTGGATAGAGACATGGGGCCAAGTCTCCTTCCGGAGAATCCATACAGCTTCAAGAAGCTCACCATTCTTTGTCTGTCAGCAGACTTCTTTGCATTCTTTTGAATGATGGCCCTGACTTTGCAGCTTCTTCCCTTAGTTTCCTTTTGGTTGTCTTTCTTTCCTTGACTAACTCAAGCTCAAGTTGCTTTAGATACTCGAACTCAATGAAGTCATAGGACAAAGGGAGAAGTGCATCTGCCTGATAGAAGCCTGTGGCACTCAGGTAGTTGATCATCTTGATCCTATCTTCTTTATCTACCTGAGGTTCTTGTGGAGCCACATCTTCCTGTGCAGGACTTTCTTGAACTGGTGAGAGAGTAGGAGCATGCTTGTAAAGTCTTTTCTGTCTCTTCTCCTCTTTGAGTTGGAGAAGTATCATTGCATCCTCTTTCTCCTTCAACTCTCTTGACACTTCTCTGTCAGCCAGTTCATTTAGTTCTTCTAAGGGGAGGGAGATGATCTCATCAATGTCATAGTTCCTGGTCTGTAAGTAGGTAATCC
This sequence comes from Flaveria ramosissima, assembly GCA_025215565.1. Classification (NCBI taxonomy): domain Eukaryota; kingdom Viridiplantae; phylum Streptophyta; class Magnoliopsida; order Asterales; family Asteraceae; genus Flaveria; species Flaveria ramosissima. The sequence goes on along the minus strand of CM046044.1, from coordinate 19,120,883 downwards.
TGACTGCCCTTAACTCATCATCTTGAGTATTTGGTCTGGGAGCAGCCCTGATTGCAGCTTGCATGAAGAGCTAGATGACCCAGTGGAACTTTCTCCCCTTAGTCTCCTTTTCCTCTCTCTCTCTTCCTCCTCAATTTCCTCAGGAGTCATTATCCTTTTCCCTTTGTCACCAACAGACCTTTGTGACTCAGGGTGGATTGAAGCTTGGCCTTCATTGCTTGGAGTAGCTTCCATGCTCTGGCCAGAGAGAGGCTGAGAAACACCTTCACCAGCAGGTGTCTCAGATGGAGTTTGGACCTCAGCAGCAGTTGTTGATGATGAGACAGGGGTCTCAGGTTCTGTCACTGGGCCTTCAGTCAAGGTTTCCCCTATGAAACTAATCTTAGGGTCCACCTCAACATCCAGTTGACCGATGACATTGCCTGATTGCCTAAGTCTCCTTCTTAGAGAGAACTCTGCAAGGATCCTGTCTTGGATTCTTTGAGCCAGCCTGTCAGCTTGTCTTGAATTGCTTGGATTGACAAGTGGCAAGTTGACTAAATCCAGTCTTTCATAAAAGCTCAGGCTTTGGAATTGAAAAATTCTTGTTGGCCTTGAACTCTTTGAAGTATGAGGGCTCTCCTGTCATCATCATACCTCCACCTTATGATGTGATTGCCAGTTCCTAGTGGTGGAGATGAGACAGCCCTTGGTATACTTCCTCAAAGAGACTCCTGATGAGAGAGTCTATAGAGTCCACATTAATGTGAACTTGAGGAAGTTGCTGAGAATGCACAACAGCAAGTGAGGATGGTGAGTCCTCTATGTCCATTCTCTCTGAAGAACTCCCAGGTTCTGTGGTTGTAACAACTTCTCCCCTTTTTGGTAGCATCACCCACTTGCATAGGTGAGCTGGAGGATAAGTCAATCACTTCCACAGGTTCTTGTGTTCCTGGTTGAGCTCTCCTTAAAGGTCTCCCAGCTAGTTTTTCCTGCAGATATGAAATCTGGAGTTGCTGATCATTGACCCTGTTTTGCAGGGTAGTCACCTGAGATTCCAAGTGACTAACCTTAGAGACTAAATAGGTGCATGTTTTTGACAGTTTTTGCACCTTTAGTCTCAAATTCCCCTCATCTTCATCAGAAGATTCATTGGGGGATGAGATGATTGGACCAAAGTCCTCTCTCTCACCACCAGCTTGAGTTTCTTGGCTGCTGGTTTTCCTCTGCTCACTGGCAGCCTCAGTTGAGATGCCAATGGGCTGAGTTGCCATGGTTGAGGTCTTAATGATGTAATCACTTTCAAAAGTGAGAGCCTCTTCCATATGGACATCCTGAACAGGTTCAGAAGTGTCCACCTCAGTAATAGGTGACTGATGGGGGATAGACTGAGGAGAGTCAGAGGTACTCATCTCTCTTTGAGTAGGGGAGGAGAAGAGAGACTCATGGTACTCACTGAATCCTAAGTCTTCATCAGTGTAAAAGGATAGGTTGGGAATTGGTTGGTTGAGATCCAAAGGCTGGGATGGTAGCTGTCCCCTGAAGGTTGTCCACTTGAGTGTTGAGACTCAGAGTGAAGGCTTAAGGTTGTTGGGCTAGTGAGCTCATCAGGGTGAGCTTGAGGAACCTCAGCCCTGATAGGTGAAGTAATGGGAGTGGTTTGCTCCTCAGGAGAAGTGGGAGCTCTAGTGTCCACTTCTTCCTGTAAGGTTGAGTATTTGGGGCCTGCACAGACTCAATAGCCTGAGCAGGGGTTCGTTTGGATTTTCTTTGGTAGGTGAGGGTGATTTCTGGTCTTTTTAATGGTAGGGACAAAAGAGTGGTGTGGGTTCAACACTAGCTTGTGTTGCTAGGTTGTCACCTTGAGCAATGAGCTCTAACATTTTTGGGACTAGGGCTGTTTCTACCCCAGAGAAGCCTACAGTTGGCTCTTCATTATTTTAAAGATGCCGGGCTTCATCTGTCCCAATTTAAGAATATTACCTGTTTCCCTCAACTGTGAGCCCAGTTCACAGTTGAGAATGTGTTGAACATATCTAGGAAACATGTAATACTCTAAGGAGTCTAAGTTTGCAAGTAAATTAGTATAAACAAATTGTGAATACCTTGAACTGAACCCATGAACTATAAAGGAGAGATCCTCAGGAATCTGGTCCCATCCACCATGCTTGTTTGACAAGCTGTGGATAACCACATGGAGCAGGAATTTCCATTGGGATGAGACCCTTCCCTTTCCTAAAGCCTTTACAAAGAAAGCTCCCTCATACCCATCCTCAAAAGAATGATTAACATACTTCGATGTTTGGAAGACAAACCTCAACCTTCTTCATCATACCAGCTTAGATGTTGGTTAATGATGGCCGGAGTGATGAAGATTGTCCTCCCTTGCACTGTGGCAACAGTGCCTTCTCCCCATCCATAATGACCTCTTGGCAGGTCTTCCAGAATTCAAGCAAATGATCCTCATATAGAGTAGGATCAATGTTTAGGGAGGTGAAATAATTTGACAGAGTCAAGAATTGGCAAATCTCTGAGAAACTTGCATCTTTCTCAGAGCTTAACAGAGCAACTTGATTATGTTGCCTGTGTAGTTGCATGGAGAAATCAGGGTTGTTTCTGCGGTTAAGGTTGGCCATTTCAGAAGCTTAAGGGTGAAGAAAGGTAGAAAGCAAAGGCGGTTTAGAGAATTAGGTTAGAGAAACAGTAGAATTGAGGAAGATAGTGGGAAAGAGGGGGAACCGTTGGGTATTTATATGAAAAGGGATTTGAACCAAAGTTAATGAAAGAGGATAAACTTTGAAATCCGAAAGTCGGTCCCACCTCTGAAAAGGTAGTTTACTTTTGCTCAAAAAGTAGTTTTCTTGGAATTCGAAAAGCTTCCGAAGTTTATTTGTCTTCGGAAGTTTTGATTAAAAAGCTTCCGAAGCTAAAATGGCTTCGGAAGATTTTCCTGAGAGTCTTGATAATTTATGCTTCGGAAGAGAAATAAACCCTTGAATGCTTTGTATGAAAATAAACAAAGCTTCCGAAGGTTATTTTGCTTCGGAAGGAAAAGGTTTCTTGAAAATAGATAAGTGTCTGAGATAAGAATTTTAAGCTTCGGAAGATGAACTTTACTTCTTCCGAAGGTAAAATCTCTTAGACAGTTATTATTTTAAAGACATGTTTTTCTTCCGAAGATAAAATTTTATCTTCCGAAGTATCAGAAATTTTCAAGAATCTAAGGAAAGTCTTCAAAAAGAATTTTACATCCAAAGAAAACATGAGCTTATGAAAGTGATGAACTAGACAACTTAGGACACACATATTTTTAAGAAAAATAATTAGAATTAGTTTTAATAAAAAGTCTACTCAAAGTTAATCATCCCAATAGCTGATATCAGATACTTAAATCTCTGTTCATCAAAAGCTTTGGTGAACAGATCAGCATATTGTTCATCTGTATGAACTTTGACTAGTTTAATTAATCCTTTTCATAGTTATCCCTTATTAAATGATACCTGATGTTGATGTGTTTGGTCCTTGAGTGCTGCACAGGGTTCTCAGTGATAGAGATAGCACTATTGTTGTCTATGTGGATAGGAGTCTCTTTGAAGTTAAATCCATAGTCCAGCATCTGATTTTGAATCCAAAGCACTTGAGCACAGCAGCTTGCAGCAGCAATGTATTCAGCCTCAGCAGTTGATGCAGACACACAGGATTGTTTCTTGCATTGCCATGAGACCACCCTTCCACCAAGGAATTGACATCCCCCAGATGTAGACTTTGCAGTCATATTGCAACCACCATAATCACTATCTGTATAGGCATACAGATTGAAATTTGGATTCTTTGGATACCATAGACCAAGTGTTGAAGCACCTTTGAGGTATCTTAAAATCCTTTTCACAGTGATTAAGTGAGACATCTTAGGGTTGGCTTGATATCTTGCACAAATACATGTAGCAAACATGATATCAGGCCTGCTAGCTGTAAGATACATAAGAGACCCAATCATAGCCCTGTATAAGTGCTCATCTACACACTCCCCCTCAAGATCTGGACCAAGGGAGTGGTTTCTGGCTATGGGTGTCTTAGCAATCTTACAATCAGTCATATTGAACCTCTTGAGTATGTCTTGAACATACTTTGACTGACTTATGAAGATGCCATCTTCAACCTGCTTCACTTGAATTCCCAGAAAGAAGTTGAGTTCTCCCATTGAACTCATCTCAATCTGTCTTTCATCAGCTTCTCAAAGTCTTTGCAGAGCTTTGGATTAGTTGAACCAAAGATGATGTCATCAACATATACTTGAACCAGCAATAAGTCATTTCCCTGTCCTTTGATGAAAGAGTTCCATCTATAGTACCTCTTCTGTATCCATGCTTGCAGAGATACTCAGATAGTGTCTCATACCACTTCCTGGGTGCCTGATGCAGCCCATAAAGAGCTTTGTCAAGCTTGCAGACATAATCAGGATGATCAGGGTCTACAAAACCAGGTGGCTGTTTGACATAAACCTCCTCATCAATCACTCCATATAAGAAAGCACACTTTACATCAAGTTGGTAGACCTTGAAGTTCTTGGATGCAGCAAATGCCAGGAATATCCTAACAGCTTCTAGTCTTGCTACAGGAGCAAAGACATCAGTGTAGTCAATCCCTTCTTCTTGTGTGTATCCTTGAACAACTAGTCTTGCCTTGTTCTTGATGATGATTCCCCTATCATCCTTCTTGTTTCTAAAACCCATTTGGTTCCAATGGTAGTCTTCCCATGAGGAAGAGGACAAAGGTTCCAAACTTTCTGCCTTTTGAATTGAAGCAGCTCTTGTTGCATAGCTTCAACCCAACTTCCATCCTTTAGAGCTTCATCAACTTTCTTGGGCTCTATCTGAGATAAGAAACAAGAGTGAAGACAAACATTTGCTTCATGGGTTTGTCCTCTTGTTCTTACCCCTGTGACAACATCTCCAATGATGTTTGTGGTGGGGTGAGACTTGTGGATCCTTAGCTGAGGGATCACAGCAAGTTGTTGAGAAAGATCTAAATTTGAGAAATTTAAATCTGGTCTTGAAGATTCACCCTCCACATTATCACACTTATCAAGATTAACTTGATCCAATGAGTGTGAGACATCATTGATGTTGTCATCTATGGTATGGTTATTAGCATCAAGAAATTCCTGATCACTATCATCACCATCACCATTGTTGTCTTCTACAAGTGAGGTGTCTTTATCTGGTTGAGAGGCCTCTGAGCTGGAATTTGAAGGCATGCCAGATGTATCAGCTGAATTGGTCATTGTTGTGCTGATAGAAACCTCATTTGCTGAAGTAGTTCCAACTGGAGCTGAAGATGTATGAGTTGAAGGTCTTCCTAGCTCAAATCTTGGATCAGGATCACCTGTATTTAGATTTTCTGCAGATCCTGAAACATGCTCACAAGATTTGTTAAAACAGTTGGTAACTAAATCAAGATCAAACAGCCAATCCGGACCAGAACCAGCCACACAAGGAGTGCTCATTGAAAGTCACATTGGCTGACTCCTCAACAATTCTAGTTCTGAGATTGTATACTCTATAAGCTTTAGCTTGAGAAGAGTATCCAATGAAATGTCCATCATCTGATTTCTCAGCAAACTTGGCAATTTGATCTTTGGTATTCAAGATGGTGCAGGGACATCCAAATGACCTGAGAAAACCAATGAAAGGTTTCCTCTTGTGCCAAAGTTCATAAGGAGTCTTACCATGTGTCTTAACTACTAAAACTCTGTTTTGCACATAGCAAGCAGTATTGACTGCCTCTGCCCAGAAGGTGATAGGCAGTTTAGAGTCAGACAACATAGTTCTTGCAGCTTCAATAAGTGTCCTGTTTCTCCTCTCAGCAACTCCATTTTGCTGAGGAGTCCTGGGAGCACTATATTGTCTTGTAATACCTTTTTCATCACAAAATGCATCAAGGATTTGGTTCTTGAATTCAGTTCCCTGATCACATCTTATGGTTTTGACCTTGTGATCACATTGATTCTCAACTTTTAAGATGAATTCTTCAGAATCTCAGGGGTTTCATCCTTAGTTCTAAGGAAGAAGACCCAAGTGAATCTTGTAAAATCATCTGTGATCACCAGACAGTAAGAGGTCCTTCCTAAACTCATTACACTGGTGGGGCCAAAGAGATCCATATGTAACAAGTGTAGGGGAGTAGTGATGGAGTTCTTTTCCTTAGGCTTGTGAGATACCTTGTGTTGCTTCCCTATTTTCAGGCATGCCACACAATGATCATCACTAGTAAACTCTTTCTTTGGGATTCCAGTTACCAGATCATGTTTAATTAATTTATTCATGTTCTTAAAGTTTACATGGCACATTCTTTTATGCCATAGGAAAGACTCATCACTATTTTGCTTTAGATAGAAGCATGAAACTTCTCCTGAGGGAGATGGTTTCTTGCAAATCCATCTTGTACATGTTCCCTTTCCTGGGGGCTCTGAGCAGGATATGCTCATGAGGAATGACCACACCAGGTTTGAGAACAATGCACTCATGCTCAGTAAAAAGCATGTTATGACTCTGATCACAAAATTGGGGATACACTCAGAAGATTGTCCCAAGCTCCTTAACAAAGTTTACCTTCTCAATGCTGAGCTTACCATTTGTGACCTTGCCCCTTCCAGAAATGTAACCACCTTCATCTCCTCCAAAGCAACTGGTCCTCCATCAATTCTCTCAAAATTGGAGTGAGACCTATTGCCTGTCATGTGTACCTGGAACAGACACCACTGTCAATTATCCAGACATCCTGTTGGTCTTGAGCTGTTCCTGCACAGAGAAAATGATTATTTACTTTGGAAACCCAAGCCTTACTTGTCTTGGGCTCATTTACCAGTATAATAGAAGGTAATGCAACAGTAATAGATCCTATGGTTGTACTATGGGGATCTTCAGCTGTTGTTGATGGAGAAACCTCAGTCATTTGGTCTTTCTTAGACTTCCACACCACCTTTGGAGTCTTGGACTTGACCTTCAACCTTAGAAGCTTTTGGAACTTCACAAGTTTGGTGACTGATCCTTCGGAAGAATCTACAGTCACTGCAGCAGATTTTAGTGCTTCGGAAGAACTCCTTCTTCCGATGAGACCAACTTTGCTTCCGAAGGTAATTTTCCACTTACCTTCTTCTTTGATTTGGAGCTTCCGAGGAAACAGACTTTCCTTCGAAGCTTGAGACTTCTTGAGACTCTTTGAAGTCTTTGTTTTAGTCATGTGGAAATTACTTTTAGGATTGTGTATGGGGCAATCCTTAGCAATGTGAGAAGTACTTTCACACATAACACATAACATTTTTTCTTCAAGAGTCTCCCTTTGAGAGCAAGACTGGCTTTGGTCACATCCCTTCTCCACCTTCATCTTGGTAGATGCTGAGACAGTTCCTTTGGGCTGTGACTGTTCTTGGAGTTTGATGGTCCAGGCTGTGCAGCAGTGGTACACAGCAGCTCAGTCTTCTTCTTGGCACTGAGATGATTTGAACAAGAACCATGACTCTTAGCTGAGGAGTCTTGGTTGATGTCTTCAGTCCTTACTACTTTGAAACTGCAGAGATAAAACTTGTTTCTGCTTAGCATCAAAAGTAGCCTTGATTCTTGAGCCTTCTTTGCCTTCCTTTTGCTCTTTCTGATCAAGTTCTTTCTTTTGGACTTGGTCATCACAGTGATTTCTTCTCCTCAGAAGGACTAGTGGCCCTTGGAAGAATCCTCTTCTTCACTCTTCTCAGAGGAATTCTTCACTATCACTTCTTCATCATCTCCTTACAGGATCTATGAGAGGAAGCTCATCTTCACAAGTTCCACACCTAGGAGATCTCACAGACAAGATTGTGTGGGAGGAGCTATCTCATTTGATCCCAGTCCCTGTCTATTTTGATAACAAATCTTGTTGTGTAGGGATGAGGATATCATGTTCTTGAAGGTCTCTTCTTCAAGAACACTCTTCTCTGCCTTGGCTTTGCTGATCACAAGCTCAGCCTGGCACTCAGTTAACTTAGTGATGAGATCTTGGATCTGAGTTCTGAAATCTGTATGTTCATGTTTAGTACTGAAATGGTTTTCTCCAAGTCCTCTATCTTTAACTTGTAATCATTTTCAGACTTTCTAAAATCAGATTTTAATATGTTTAATGACTCAAGATCAGATCTCATCTCTAGGTTATAGGACCTGTATCTATTTACTTTAGCAATGCATTCAGGGGAGCAAAGATGTTCCAATACCTTGGCTTCATCATGGTCAGCCATCAGTGCTTGGTTTGGAGAAGCATCCTCCACCTGAAAACTCCAGTCAAAGCCTCCTTCTTCAACAGCAACAGCAGCATGTTGCTTTGTCTTCTCAGCCTGAGGAGCTTTGTCAGTAAAATTTGGTCTGGGTTGTGTTTGGCCCCCATTGCTTTAGGTGCCTTACACTCCCTGGCAAAGTGACCCATAAGGTTACAGTTGTAACACTTAACTTTGCTTTTATCCAGAACTTACTACTACTGGTAGCATTGCTTGGAAATCTTCTTCCTGTCCTCTTGTAGAACTTCTTGGCTCTGTGAGTGAGGAGAGCCATCTGCTGAACTATCTCCATGTATTCCAGGTCATCTGGATGGATACAGTCCAGGTCTTCAAGAGTGAAGAGATAATTCCCACAGCTTTCATCTGCAGACACAAAGGCTTGAGAAGAACTTGTCTCTTGGAAGGGCTTCCTTGAGTAAAGTTCTCCTTGGTGTCTCCGGGAAGGTGATGAAAGGACCCTTTTGTGAGTTGTCAGGGTAGCATAGATGAGATGATGCTGAGGTTCTATGCTGTCCTTTCAACCACATGAAGGGTTGAACCCATTTGATTGTTGGAGTTGCCAGATGAACCTTGCATGTTCATCTCCATCTGGTATCCACTGAGAATCCCATACAACTCTGTAAGAGTAAGAGTCTTAAGGTTCTCAGTCCTCTTGATCACCACACAATAGTGTGTCCATTGCCTAGGAAGTGAGGACATGAACTTCCTTACAATGTCCCTGTTCTCAAGAGGACTCCTCCATCCACTAGGGTATCCACAATCTCAACATACCTGAAGTATTGTGGGGTCATGGTCTCACCTGCTTTGAAGGTGAAATTTTAACTGCTGCTTCAGAAGATCTTCTTGTTCTCCTTGGCTTCAGAGGAGCCTTCATACATCAGCTTCAGTGCATCACACAGCTGTTTGGCTGTCTTGCACTTCTTAAAACCTCTGTATACAGAGTTTGGGAGAGCAGTCTGAAGAGCAGTCAAAGCCTTTCTGTCAATCTCTACTCTTTTTCTATCTTCATCTGAGTAGTTGGCCACATCTTTAGGAATCATACCAGCACCAGTAGCAGAGGGGGGTGCTGGTATGAAAGGTCCATTCTCAACAGATTCCCACATTCTTGAATCAAGAGACCTGATGAAGCCTTCCATCCTCATGCACCAGGTGTCAAAATCATCAAGAGTGATCAGTGGGGATTTGTTCATGGTTCCAGTCTCCATATCAGTCTTAGAGATGGCAGCCATTTGAAGAGTTTAGCTTTTGTGTGTGTGAGGGATCTTAAGATGGTTAGATCTTATATCAAGAGCCTGGAACGCTCTGATACCAATTGCAGGACCGTTTAAGGGCTAAGCACAATTACAAACACAACAACACAATGAGGAGATTAACTAAGCTCTAATCAAACAGTGACTGGGTAACCAAAGATGATACAAAGAACACAAGTAAAGCAAGAGACAGAACAAGAGAATATGGGTTTCAAGGAGGCAGTATATTGCTTTCTCAAGTTCTTTTACAAGTGTTACAAAGCATAAAAAAAAGATACAAGAACTTGAAATACTTATACTACAACCTACAGCCGGCTATACTTTGAAAGCCAGCTGGATACAATTGACTAGACACTAACAAAATCAATTGTAAGATCAAAAGGCATATCTGCCTTTTGACCTTGTGACTATGACATGCCATAGCTCACATCCTTATACAATACAAAAAGGATAAAGTACATAAAGTGAAAAGTTGAATACTCAAGACCTCAATGTACAGTTACCAAAAGCAAGACCCTTTTCACCAACTTATGTAAGTTGGTGACTTTACAGAGATGAGCGGAAGCGGAAAAGGTGCTTTATGGAACAGTACATCAGATAAAGCATGTGTACTAAAAGTCTTCGGAAGAAAAATCTGTCTTCATAGGTTGAGGCTTCGGAAGACTTTGTCTCTGAAGCTTCGGAAGACTTCATGTTTGGCTTCGGAAGATATTGGTCTTGGCTTCGGAAGATTTTACACTTAGAGTATTTTCTAATGCTTTGTGTAAAACTTCCGAAGCATTCTTCACTTCAGTACTTAGTGCATGTTGCTGAGACACTTAGGCTGTTTTGGGTTGCATCAGACTTCAGGAATCCTTACAGTGATGAAAAGGCCCTTTTATGAGTTGTCAGGGTAGCATATAAGATGATGTGTGGCTTAATGCTTTCTCTTTCACCACATGGAGGGCTGAACTCAGTTGATGCTGGAGTTACCAGATGAGTTTTGCATGTTCATCTCCATCTGGAAGCCACTAAGAATACCATACAACTCTGTAAGAGTAAGAGTCTTAAGGTTCTCAGTCCTCTTGATCACAAACACAGTAATGTGTCCATTGTCTAGGAAGAGAGGACATAAACTCCTTACAATGTCCCTGTTCTTAAGAGTTACTCCACATCCATTAGAGTATCCACAATCTAACATACCTGAAGTATTGTTGAGTCATGGTTTCACCTACCTTAAAGGTGAAGTTTTCAAACTGCTGCTTCAGGAGATCCTTCTTGTTCTCCTTTGCTTCAGTAGACCCCTCATACATCAGCTTCAGTGCTTCCCATAGTTGCTTGGTAGTTTTGCACTTCTTGAAGCCTCTGTAGATGGAGTTTGAAAGAGCAGTTTGAAGGGCTGTCATGGCTTTCTGATCAATCTTTATTCCCTTCCTGTCTTCTTCAGAGTAATCAGCCACAGCCTTAGGAATCATACCACCACCAGTAGCGTAAGTGGTGCTTGGTATGTAAGGTCCTTCAATAACAGAGTCCCACATCCTGGAGTCTTGAGACTTGATGAAGCCTTCCATTCTTTAACACCAAGTATCAAAGTCTTCAGGAGTGATCAGTGGAGACTTTGTCATAGTTCCAGTTTCCATATCAGCTTTGGTAATTGCTGCCATTTGAGTTGTTAAGTATTTTGTGTGTGTGAGGGATCTTAAGATGGTGAGATCTTATATCAAGAGCCTGAAAAGCTCTGATACCAAATGCAGGACCGATGAAGGGTATGCACTTACAACACAACAACACAATGAGGAGAGTTGCTTAGAACACTTAACTGATCAAATAGGGAACTGGTTAACTTTAGTGAAAAATGCTAAGAACACAAGAAAGAATGAGACAGAACCAGATGGCAAACAACACAAGTAATTGGTTTTCAAGAATGTTGTATATTGCTTCTCAAGTTCTATTACAAATGTTACAAAGCATACGATAAAAGTTACAAGTACTTGGATACTTTATACTACATCCTACAGCCGGCCATACTTTGAAAGCCAGCTGGATACAATTGACTAGGCAACTACAAAATCAAATGTAAAGTCAAAAGGCAGATTTGTATTTTGACTAGTGACTATGACATGCCATAGCTCACATCCTAATTTATTACAAAAAGAATAAAAGTACATAAAGTAGAAAGCATGGACTCAAGACCTCAATGTACAGTTACCAAAAGCATGGACCTTTCACCAACTCATGTAAGTTGGTGACTTTACAGAGTTGCAGCGGAAAGGTGGTCCAGCTTTATGGTAAAGTACATCAGATTAAAGCATATCTCTAAAAGTCTTCGGAAGAAATTTGTCTTCACTCTTTGGCTTCGGAAGACTTTGTCTTTGAAGCTTCGGAAGACTTCACTTTTGGATTCGGAAGATGTTGGTCTTGGCTTCGGAAGATTTTACACTTAGAATATTTCTAGCGCATGGTGTAAAACTTCCGAAGCATTTCTACTTCTGTTCTTTAGTGCATGCATGCAGAGAGACTTTGGATGTTTTGGCTGCATCAGACTTATAGGAATCCTTACATCAACCATGTAGTCTTCATTTGTTGAAGCTTTGGAAATAAAACATGATATATTTCCTGAAGGTGATGCGTTCTACATGTTGAGCATGTACATATTATCTCTCCTTGGAGCATTTAAAGGTATTTTATCCTTTGGAATTATAAACCTAGAAGATAGGAAAATGCATTTATGCTCTATGAAAAAGTGGTGTTATGTTTTTTATCATAAAATTAAGACACACTCAACAAATTATAGTTCAACTCTTTCATAAAATTCACCTTGTTAAAGTTTACTTTACCACTACTGAATGTCCCTCTACCAGTAATGTATCCTCCTCTTGTATCACTTACATAGGCAACAGATCCACCATCACATGGTTCAAGATTCAGAAGACATGATCTATCACATGTCTTGTGCTGAGAGCATCCACTATCCATAATCCACAAGTATTATTGGTATGCGGATGTCCCTACACATTAACAGGTTGGTTAGTGATGAACGGGGGCCCAAGCTTGTTTAGTCTTGGGTCTTCCAGATTTCAGCAAGATTTTATTAGTTTTAAGTGTTGAAATTTTGATTTCATGTATTGGGTCATCTAAGGTTTTGTCTGGTTCGACAAATGTCTTTGGTCTCTAGCTTTTCTTGTGTGCTTTATACTTGTTGGCTTTTTTGACATATTCTCTACTTTGATGACCTTTGGAAGTCTTTTAAGATGGTGAAGATCTCAAAAGTCTTCTTCTTTGAGTTTGCTGCTGCTGATTTGTTCAGTAGACTCTTCAAAATGACGAATTTTTCTTGAAATTGGCATTTGACTTGTTTGTCTTCCGAACAACCTTGTGAGTACCATTTTTTCCTTTTAGTGGCTTGTCAGTAGCTTTAGATCTTTTTAAGGATCTGAGATGATTGTTGAAGTGAGCTAAGGGATTAAATGGACAGTCTTTTACAAAATGATTGTCTTCCCTACATACTAGGCATATCTTCATATACTACCTAGCTATATTGATTTCCTACTTAAGTTCTTGTAGCTCGTTCTTCATCTACGCATTCTTTTTTTTTCTTAGTTAGTTCATGATCAATTAAATCTTAAAGTATCACCTTCTTTTTTGAAAATTTCATCAGCTAATTTTACTTGACACCACTTGTGTTCTTGTTCAGCTTGTAGTCAATAGAAGAGGAAAGATCAATCTTCTTTCTTGTGAATTTCTTGTTATGAATCGTAACTGCTTCGAAAACACACTTTTGAACGTATGGTTGTGGTCTCTCTTCTAAAGAGTTTGAGGTTCATATACAACAGTTTCTATTGTGTATGTTATTGTTGCAGTTGTGCTTTGAGTGGGGTTTTGACTTGATGGAGGGGTTTGACTCAAGATAGTATGTTAATTTCGGAAGATGAATTTTCTTTGACAAACTTCACCTATCGAATCATATTCTTTTTTGCCTTAACTTAGAGTTCTTCCCTCATATCTCTATCACTTACTCTTCCTTTTCTCTATTCTCTTCTTCTTCATCTACCTATTCAAATACTCCATCTTTTTCTTTTTTCGTTTGTCTTAGCTTTTTTAGTAGCTGGATTTTGCTATTATCATACCCAAATCCCAATCTTTTCTGCCTTAACAACTTTCATCCGGTTCTTTACTGAAACTGTTTAGCCCTGAAAGATATCATGGCTATCTAATAGTTGATGTCCATATTCTTAAGATCATCTGGGTGAATGCATTTAGATCTTCTTTAGAGAGTTGGAAGAAGTTGACTTGTTCACTAACAAAGGCTAAGTTTGAATCGTAGGTTGGTGAAAAGGATGGTGAAGTATGTTGATTCCATCTGCTTAAAGATGGTGATGGCTGTGATTCAGCAGTTGGAGATTCAAGGTAGGTGATCCCTGGTACTTGATGAGTTACCATTGGAATTTGGTAGGCTTGGTAGTGAAAGGGTTCATGAATAGAAGCCATAAGTGCTAATGACTTTGAGGAGTTTGCTGATTTGCCAAGTGATTCTTCATATGCATACAATCTCCATTTGATAGGCACTTAAAATGCCATATAACTAATCAAGAGTCATTGTAATTAGATTTTTAGTTCTTGTTATGGACACAGTGTAAACTATCCATGTCTTAGGTAGGGACCTCAAGAACATTTTAAGAATATCACTATTTGCATCTTCATTCCAGCTTTATTAAGAAAGTCTAGCAGTTCAACATATGTAAGATATGTAGCAGTCATGGTTTCTCCCCTTGTGAAACCAAAGTTTTCAAACTTCTACTTTAAGACATCTCGTTTGTTCTCCTTCATATCTTCACTTACTTCAAATCTGGCCTTCAATGCTTCCCACAACTTTTTGAGCAGTTGTGAATTTCTTGAAGTCATGGATGATGCTGTTGGATATGCTTATTCTGATTAGCCATAAATCCTTTAAATTCGCATCCATCTTTATCAGATCTTTATCTGAGTACTTTGTGGGATATTTGGGAATCATGGCTCCACGTTCACCGAGAACTTGAACCATAGGGACATATGGTCCATTCAAAATAGAGAGCTAAAGTCTCAGATCCTGATTCTTTAGAAAATATTTCGTTTGAATTTTCAAGTATCATAATCATGTGGTGTGAACAGGGGGTTTGGTCTTAGTTCCATTCTCTAAGTCATGTTACTTGAGATGGCTACAACAGTTATTTTGAAAAGATAGAGGGGTATGAAGGAATGTGATGTTTGATAGTCTTATTTAAAGAAAACAAGTGATTTTTGAAATGTGACTTCAAGCAAATCAAGAGGCAAAACTCTGATATCACTTGTTAGATTGGTGTTAAGGATTTAACAAGACTTTCTATTGATTAGTAATTAAACTAATGCAGAAGATAAGTTAACTACTTACTAACAAACACAAATATTTTGAGTAAAGATAATTGCACAAGATGTTCTTTCATATCCACTTGATTAAGTCAGAACTGAGTACAAAGAGTTACAATCAGTAGATAAAACAAGTGGCTTGACAAGCTTACCTCTCATCTATACAAGTATAATATTTTATATTATGAAATCTAAATAATTATAATAAACTATTCTATGTTTAGAATGTACAACAAGACAGACAATCGATACATCAGAAATATAAAGTTCTAGTTGTCTTCAAAGATAGAACACAAAAGCGCCAAAGTACTTTAACAAAAACAGTCTTGTCCAATGTTGTGATAAATCAGCAGCATATCCATTTGAGTGCTGGTATGTAGCCAATTAACACTTCATCACTTTCAGTGCTAATCAATATTGGTTCAACACTTCACGTGTTGATTGGTAGCGTATTAGCACTAGGCATACTTCGTTAGTTAGCAGCCAGTGCTTAGTATTTGAGTTTTTGGTATCTTCATCCTCTTCATAAATCAACATTTTCTTTATGTTATTTTATTTTATTTGCTTACTTTTATTTATTTTTAGCCACTTTCATTTAAAAAAAGCATCACAAGTATTACTAATAATTTAGTTTTATTTTTTTATGAAATGTAATTTTATTAATATATTTTGCATTTTTTTTATAAATTTATTCCCATTTATTCATTTTGTTCATTACCTTTGTAATAAAACAAATAGAAATTAGACAATTCGGTTTTTAACTTTTTTTACAAGATTTTTTAGTCGTTTCAAAGTGTTTGGTTTAAGGTTTATATTCGAAACAGGTTGGAGAAAGTAAGATTTAGGTTTATGATATGAATTTTAAATTTTTCGTATTCAATCAATTGGTTTGCTTTTAAAAATAAACATAGTGTGATAGTTTGTAACTTTAATTTAAATTAAAATATATAAAAAGATTTCTAAACAACTAATCAAGAGTTTTTAAATAAACAAATTATTTAAATTTTCTTTAGTTAAATGCACTTTTATTCAGGGTTTTATTTAATCTATTAGTAATGAGTTTTATCAATGTAAATCAAAACCAAACCACTTTAAATTAAAACGAAACCGAACCAAACAATTATTAACGAGTTTGCTTTTGTTTAGTTTTACAATTGAGTTTATTGAACTTTTTATAGTAAAAACACTTAAATAATCCATGTATTAATTAAGGTTTTATTATACATATAGACCAACTTAGAATAATTATAACCAAGTAAAATATAAAAAAGTCACATCCTAAAATCATACGATCTCTAATATAAACAGTAAGCTAAATTGTGTAATACAGTTGAAAATTTTTATACCAAAAAGGCAATAAAAACGATGGAAAACAAAAATAATTACTAGTTTAAATTTTATAACATAAAAAATATATCTTGAACTCTCTAATTTATTCTCGTATAATTATAAAAGTAGATAACTACCTTTTAGAAACAAAAAATATAAAAAATTAAAAACTTAAAAATAAAAGTATATTTTATATAAGTAATAATATTTTAAATAAGTTTATAAAATAAAAAATGATTAAAAAAGACAACGTAAATTAAATAAAATCGAAATGGAACAAATTAAAGATTGATGACAATTGCAGATTTCGTTATTTAAGGGGTAAGAGTAAAATGATTTATTCACATAGAACTAACTAAAAAAATTAATTTTTATTAGTAAAAAAATATAACATGATAAATTTCAAATAAAACCAGTATATTTATTAAAAGTTATAAACAATATTTATAATTTTAAATATACTTAAAAGTAGTTAGTTTTCATTTTATTACTTATTAGGTTAGTCCCCGTGTAATACACGGATTGAATAAATAAAATATTAAATAATTATTAATAAAAACTTATGCATTATAAATTATGCTTGAAGAAAAATATGATTATAATTACGTATAAATAATTACTTTACGTAAATAAACAATAATGTATTTTTCTTAAATTTTTGTTTTTATAAAAAAATGTGATTTTTAAATATATTGTTTTAAGAGAAATGATTTTTTTTTAATTTCATTGTATTCTGTTTTTTATAAATTTTTTGTTTTTAAAATTATGTTTTTAATAAAAATAGGTTTTTAATTTATTAAATTATATATTAATTTGAAAATAGTATGAGTAATAATATTAGTATTCAATGTTACTATTAATAATATAGAGAAATGTGAAGGTAAGTAAGATGAGGTTTACGATTGTTTCACGCTTAGTTTGTTTTTTTATATATAGATAGATAGGCTAAAAACTCATTAAATAAACAGATTAAATTTTATTGTAAAATATATATGTAAAATAAATATGAATAGTTACAGTATAATATTTTAATGTAAAATATAATTAAAATTATATATGCGTGATAGTTCAAGAAATAAAATAATTATACCATTTTTTAACTCTCTTACGTAAATAGTTTCATTTGTAAACATCCGTTTTAAGATTTTTTTTATAAAAAATAATTTTGTATAAAAATATTGTTTCTTAAAAAACCTGATTTGTAATTATTCTGGTTGTTTTAAAAATACTATTTTAAAATATTTCACCTATTTATAATTTTTGTTTTAAAACAAAACGATTTAAAATATATTGTTTAAAAATGTTTAGTGTTTTAAAAAAAATTCATATTATATAAAACTCTAGTTTTTTGTTATTTAGATTTTAATTAAAAGATGTGATTTCTAATTTCTTTCATAAAATCTCTTTAAAAAAGATTGTTTGATTTTCAAAAATTTTGATAAGAGAGAGAAACATAACAATTAATAAAATTTATATTTAATAAGAGAGAGAAATTTGTAAAAGTATTTAAATTACTATAATATCCTTTTGGAGGAAAAATTAATATGTGGATACCTAAAAAAATAACAAATGTAAAAACATGACTTAAGAGATGGACAAATAATAAAAAGAAACATTATTTTGTTAGAGGTTATAGATTAGTGCATTCTCTTCTAGTCTAGGTTTTATTATTTGACGGGAATCACTAGTGACAGGAAATAAGTGACGTGGCAAAGAAGTAGTGACAGGTAGGCAATCTCGAAGCTATCGAATCCATGAATCTTCTTCCTTTCTTCTGTGATTCAAAATTAGAAAGAAAAGAAGAAAGAAAACCCTAGCGGGTGGTTCTACCTTAATCCCTTTTCTTTGTAATCCCTGCGATCGAAACTGCATCAGCCTTATCCATGGAGAGGATCGTCGGACAAAAGTACAAGTTAGGCCGCAAAATTGGAAGCGGATCATTCGGTGAAATCTTCCTAGGTCTCTCTCTGCTTTTTCCACTCTAATCTTTCCTCCCAACTTTTCAGACTCTGATCTATTATTCTATCCTATCTCACCACTAAACCCTTTGATTTTGCAGCTACTCATGTGGATACTCATGAAATCCTTGCTGTGAAAATGGTAATCTTTACTCTTACATTTGAAGCTTCGCCTCCGTCTCTGCTTTCATCGTTCTTGTTCTTCTTTTATTACTTTAAATTATGTCTCTACTTTTCTGTTTACATGAAATCACTTCGACTACATATGATTCAATTTCGGTACAAAATCCCACTCATACACTTGCAGTCATTTAGCAGGTTCTTCTTTTCTAATTTGATTGTTATGTTTGATAGGAGAATAGGCAGACCAAGCACCCGCAATTACTTTATGAGGCCAAGCTATATAATTATCTCCAGGGTGTAGGTATGCTTTTGTTTCATTTTCTCAAGTGTGGACACTTGTATAAAACATTTTCTCTGTTTGTTTCTGCTAATCTCATATGTTAGCTAACTGGTATCAATTCTGTATTATGCAGTCGGTGTTGCCCGCGTCCATTGGTCCGGAGTTGATGTTCAGGATAATGTTCTTGTCCTTGACCTTCTAGGGCCCAGCCTCGAGGATCTGTTTGTCTATTGCGGAAGGAAGTTTTCACTGAAAACAGTTTTAATGTTAGCTGATCAAATGGTAATTTCTTTACACATGTACATTTTGAATTTGGAAAGCAAATGATTGGTACCATTGGTATGGTGTTTTACGTGATATGCTATTGTATTGTTTTTGTGTTGCACCAAATACCAAATCAAATGGCCTAATGAGAATGAGATGGTGGGTCTTCTAATTTCAAACTAAAGGTTTGGAGGTAGGCAGTAAATCACCAGTGACCATTCTTCTGCATCAGGAATTGCATCCTAATATGTTGCTGTCCTCATATACTAATAAAACATGTATTATGTTTTATCAATATCAATTTAGTACTGACTCTTATTATTTCTACAGCTTACAAGAATAGAACTCATGCACAATAAAGGATTTCTGCATAGAGACTTGAAACCAGATAATTTTCTGATGGGTCTAGGCAGGAAAGCAAATCAGGTAATTCTCACCACTATCTATCTGGATACAACCTTTTGTGTGTGTTGCTTCTTTGTATTATCTGAATTCAATAAGACACATATATGATTATAGACCTTTTACTAATATCACCAATATTATCCATCTTCAGGTCTATGTTATTGATTTCGGGCTGGCTAAAAGATACCGTGATCTCTCTACGAGGTGTCATATTCCTTACAAGTATGATTTTGATTAAGTTAGTTTTGATAACTACATATCCTCTATTTCTCTTGTTGTTTTGTTGTTGTAGTTTTGATATTGTATGCTATTACATCTTTTGTCGTCTCCTTTAAGTACCACGTATCCTCGAATTTAAATATTTTACCACAGCCAATGTTATATGAAATCGTGCTAGCGAGGTGCTATGACTGGGTTTTAATCAGCTTTTTTAAAGATGGATCATATGCTCTTTTAGTCCTGGAACTTCCATCCTTTTTTTATTTTAGTTCTTTTATTTCTCAACAGTGTTTGCTAGGTTGAATTTCATGAAATCATTTCATAGAAGTTCAAACTGTCATCTTAGTTTTCAAATGAAAATTTATGAATTTTAAAGTATCTGCTTCATTTCTGCTTATATTCTTACAGAAGGTTCCATCTTATATGCAATAGGTTAGTATCAATCAGTTTGAGTGAAATGGACGATAATCAGTTTCTCGTCATATAGTAAGAAAACCATAAGCTTGCTGGAAACAAAAACTCAAGAAATAACATTAGATCCTTTATATTATGCATACTTTCTAGTTTCTTGCTATTATTGAAATTCTGTTTGGTGCTAAGCTGACCATTATTTCTTATTATATATATGTACAGAGAGAACAAAAACTTGACAGGGACTGCACGCTATGCTAGCTGTAATACTCATTTGGGAATTGGTACGCAATCATAGTTTTATTATAACGTTGTCTTGCATTTTGTTATATCATATCAGCTTCTCTTATTGACATATTTTAATTCTAAATTTAGAACAAAGTCGGCGCGATGACTTGGAGTCTCTTGGCTATGTTTTTTTATATTTTTTGAGAGGAAGGTATGTGGTAAAAATATATGTTCCCTGTTCGTGCAAGATCATGTAGTTTTCTGTACAAAGTGATTCCATATGTGGTTTGGTGCAACAATTGTACATAGTTATTGTAAAACTTTGATTCTTATATATATATACAGGAATTTGTACTTACAAAAGATAATGGTTTTTTTTTTCTGTAGTCTGCCCTGGCAGGGTCTAAAAGGTGCTACGAAAAAGCAAAAATATGACAAAATATGTGAGAAGAAGGTATCGACTCCCATTGAGGTATGTTGCTTTAGCAATGTGAGGTAATTAGTGGACTATCATGTTGTATTCATGACAAATTTGTTTCTTATTGTTTTGGTAGGTGTTATGCAAGTCTCATCATGCGGAGTTTGCTTCTTACTTCCAATATTGCCGATCTCTGACATTTGAACAACGACCTGATTATGGATTTTTGAAGCGCCTTTTCCATGATTTGTTTACTCGAGAAGGTAGGCTAAATACCTGATCATCGACTTCTTGCTCAGTTGATAGCTTTACTAGATCCTTTATTTAAATGTTGATTTATACTTAGATCCTTTATTTAAATGCTGATTTATACCATGTTCAGGATATAAGTTTGATTATGTGTTTGATTGGACAATATTGAAACACCAAAAGTCGGAAAATACAAAGCCACAACATCATTCAACGGTTAGTATTATGGTAGCACTGAGTTTTATAGCTGCTACATGTCTGAATAAGTTTTTCTTTCTTTTTTTCATCAGGGTGCATCAAATATTCCTTTTTAGTTGTTTTCACTAACAGTTTGATAATAATGCCAGAGTCGACCGGTTCCCGAAACGATCAATAGAGCAATGCCGGTACATTCAAATAAGCGTCAAGGTACTTAGTTTACTTACGGACTTTTACTAAGATGTTAGTTTTTTTTACTAAAATGATACCCTGCATAAAAAAATTATGTTATGCTTTTTGGTGCACACAAGGAAAATTGGAACACGTAATGTGCATGTGTTTTTGTCAGGAGTCACAAGGGAAAGGGAGATCTATATTTTAAAGTTAGTTCATCCTATTGTTTTTATCATTCATATATGAGACGTACCTCATACTTCTCTAGGTCCCTGAAAAGTTGACTGTTTGTATGGGCACTACATTTAAATATTCTGTGTGGAGGTATATGACCAGAAAGTAGGGAACTCATGTGTGCTAAAATGGCCAGTTTGGTTTATAAGATGACTAATAAATCAAACGTTTAAAACTAAAAGCAAATAGCTAAAGAGAAAATAGGTCAGGCGGGCTGAATGGGTTAAGTGTCAACCATTGTGTAATTTTGTATTTATGTATTTACGACCTCAGTTCTTTATGTAAAAAGGTTGGATCATTTTTGCAAATAGTTATTTGTAACCATATTAAGTATGTTAATCATTTAATTAATTATTGAAAGAAGACATAAATCGCTAGTTATTTAGTGGACTTCTTTAGATTGGCCATAATATTTGTTTGTTTGTTTGGAATAGTTATCCAACCAACCCATCTTGCCACGAGTAATGGAAAGTTTGTCCCTAAACCCCCTAAGTTCACATCCAAACCCGTAAGACATAATTAGGGTTTTCTACCGCTGCACACCGGCACATCATAGTTTTACGAAAACCTAATCTTCTGTTGAGTAGTTCTAGGTTGAGTATTTGAGAGATATTGAACATTCTTGTTTGATAGGTAGCACCTAAAAAAACACCATAACTGAATTTACTTTCCACCTTTCTTATTCAAGAAGAAAAGTTGGTACATAGACACTTATATACATTTGTCCAACTTAGTGTTCATAGTCTCATTTACGATACTTTAGAACCCATACAGCAAAGCTTTTAAGCATAGTGTACAACTCCTTATGCATAACATCCCATTTATGCATTAGGTACAACTCCTCTTCTTTTAATCTCATCCAATTAACTTTCCACCACGTCATGTATCCCTCTCTCCCTTCTCTTGCTTCCCTCATCGGCTTCTATGCAGACATCTCTTTCTCCCAACTCAAATTTCGACCTTAAAACGAGTCGTCGTTTTTGGAGCAGAGCACCAGGAAGCAATTGTAAACAAACAGAAGCAAAAGATGAGATAGTTTACAAGGAGGAGGTCGAAGACTTAATGGAAAATGTCGCTAATGGAAAATTGGAAATTTCTTCACTTCGTGGCGTTCTTCCCCGTGCGAAACCTTGCTCTTCATGATAAGGTTTTGTTTGACTTTCTTCGTTAATTTTTTTTTACTTCTTTTTTTTCTAATGAATAGTGAATACCTTCTCTGTTTTCAGCATAAGAACTGGTGTTGGGGAAGAGGGAAGGGGGAAGGTTAGGTATTTGAGAATTAAGATTTGATGTTTGCTTCAAGTTTTGGGATTTTATTTTAGCCTCCAAGTTACCAATTATTTTAATTCCCTAACAATACAACAATAAGATTTGTTACTATTTACTTAAAACTTTGCAGATTCTCTTAACTTTTGAAGTTTTGATGTGATTTGACATCGTTCTAATGCCTTTATTACTTTTTATGCTATTAATAATAACTTTACAAAACTTGTTGCCAACTGGGTTGATTGTTGGTGGATGGGACAAGTATAAAGGGACATTTATGAAATCCCTCTTGGTGCAACAATTCTAGGGCAGCCTTTTGCAATTGGTAGTTTCATGTTTCCATTTAGTGTATTTGAATTTACAAAACTTTTATTTAGTGTATTTGACATTTTGATCATTCTGCATATTTTATAACTTAGGGTTGTTTCTCATATTTGAAGCTCACAAAGATGTGGCAGTTTCATGTTTCCATTTGAGTGTCTACAATTGTATGCACATATCATAATCGATTTCATGAACTAGGATGGTATTTAATTATTGTTATCAACCCAAATAAAATCTTTTATATCATAATAAAATGTTACAAGAAGTCAAGAACTACTTAGTGTTTCATTACTCATCACAAAAGTCCACCGCGAAACGTGGGTTTTTTTACTAGTTGTGCTTTAAATTGAACTGATATTTGATCTATTTAGTTACAAGTTGGAACCTAATGAAAGTGAGTCTATTGACTTAACCCTTTAGATTATCGAGCAACCAAAAGACTATTTGCTTCTTATGTTAAAAAATGAAATACAATATCCATATCACGGATATAAAATACTTTATATGTTCCCAACTTCATGGTAACAACCAATAATAATTATATATCGAGTTCAACGCTGATCTAATGTTAGTTTAATCAATAGCGGTGGCAACGTGTAAAGTTTTAACATCAGCATAAAGCATTATATACTACTCCATCAAAGATCTTTAAGCATGATAGCCATACTTACTTTATTTCGATTAAACCCTTATATTAGGCTAAAGAAATAGAATTTAAAAATAATTTGTAGCTTAATACATTTTCTATTTCTTTGAGATCTTTAGGATCAAAAAAGTAAAGATCAAACATGTTGATTGATTTGGGATCTTTATTCCAGAAATGACACATTGAAGATCAAACAAACCCACTAAGGACTTTGTGTTTTGAACATGTAGGGTTGATCTTTAAATTTACTCTTTCTTTTTTGGTTTAGACTTAAATGGTCACATGCTAGGTTAAAAAAAGCACACCTCATGAGTGCTTAAGGCGTGAGGTGATTGTCTTGGTGTTTTTTGATGCTTTAATGACGCTTTTGTACTAAGGTGGCTTTTTTGCTTTATATATTATTTTTAAATAATCATTTTTGGTTTTTTCTAGCTGTTACATTGTTCTAGACTTCTAGAATGTGGTAATAGAGTTATTAAAATTTGTAATTATTTTTATCCTTGTTTTGGTTTTCAAATTAAAAGTGTGGTAAATACTGTGTGGATTTAAGTTCTAAATATTATATAGTACATGACGCCTCAAATATTTGTATCTTTCTCCTCGTGCCTAAGACATGTCGCCTTGGCTTTTGAGACCCAAGTGCTTTAAAGCACCTCTTATTGAAATCAAGGTCACATCACACATGTATGGTAAATTTAATTATAGTAGTGAATTTTTGTCGTTTATAGTAGATATGAAGAGATCGCTTGTGATGAAGTTGCCACTTTATTTTTCCTAAATGGTCTAATGCTGTTTAACAAGGATTTACATGGATACTTTTCAAATATATTAAGTCCCCTTATTTAATTTACTAATACACCCACATATGATAATTGAATTTAATGTCACGTGCAAAGTTTGTATCACAATTAGTTTATAATGATCATGATTCCTATGAGGGCATATAGGTCATTGTAGTCTTAAGTTCTTAGAAAGGTTGGAAAGTTTGCAGTATGGATGCTTTTCAAATCTGTTAAGCCCCCTTATTTAATACACTTATACACCCGCATATGAAATGGCATTAAATGTCACAGGCAAAGTGTGTATCACAATTAGTTTATAATGATCACAATTCCAATGAGGGCATATAGGTCATTTAAGTCTTATGTTCATAGAAAGGTTGGAAAGTTTGCAGTTAGCGTGGAGGCTCCACAAACAGAGTAATTAATTTATGATAGGATGCCAAGAGTTACTTAAATTTGCCAAGTTTGGTTAATGATTTTATTTACAATTAGCTTCATATCACATTATGGTTTGTTGGTTGTGATTGTGATGTTCTTTCATTTCACTTCATCTTGAATTGCTTTACACAACCAGGTGGTAATGATGATTCCTACCACGTTGGAGCAACGGAACGAAGAAATCCGGCTCATCGTCTTGACATGCGTAATAAATCAAGACCACCATACGATCTTAACGATAATGGTTTACTTGGAAAACAAGTAAGTCCTGAACCATTTGGTCATTATGTGACAGTTTCTTATTTTTTTCTTTCTAGTTAGCATTTTCCCAATAATCACTCTTGTGACTTTTGTTACAGATGATAAGTGGTGCGCTAAAGGTGCCTACCTCATTCTCTATGGGTGGCACCTTCGATGTCAAACCAGATGATCAAATTAATATAGCAAAAGTTGACAATGGTGTTGGTCGAAAAGCAGCTTCAGGTAGTTGGATGTAATCCTTGCACCATATTTCTTCAGCCAAATAATTGGAAATTACAACATTATGAGAGAGGATCTATCAACAGCCTCAAGATTTGTGATTGCTTCAATGCTTCTACTCAGGATCCCTCATGTAATATCTTAAGGTGATTACAAAGCACAATATGTTTGAGGGTGCTTAAATTTTGTTATGCTGTTAAGGTTTGATATTTACATGGATAATGTTGTATATCCTTCTTACAGTTCTTTCTACTTATAATAGTTTTTGTATTTGTTGGTTGGTTGTTTCCGGACCAAGTTTCTTTCTTAATCTGTTACGTCATTTACATGTATAATTTAAATCAGAGTTTCTTGATGTTTATTATCTCAGTGTTAACATAGGTACTAGAGTTCTTCAGAAGTATATGCCATGTTGACCTGTATCAGGTACTTGCGATGCATACCGGTCTATTAAGTATTAGCAGCTCTCTCTGACGAAAGCAACTTAACGTAAAAAAAATTTTGTTGCTTCTGATCACATTTTCTTTTACTATTCAGATTCTTGCATGAGTGCAATGAACCAACATGAAGTTTTGGTGCTTCGTAGGCTGCTGGTGCTTTGCGTATATTCATTGGAGGCTCCAAGGTAATTGTGGATATGTTGTCACATACATATTGGAAATTAGTAATCTAGAAATTGATAAAAACAACTACTCTCAGTGGGTTGATGGTTTTTTTTTTAGTTTCTTTTAATCTTTTAGAGTTTAGACCAATAAAAAAGAATTGTCTTTAAAGTCTATTTGGAAGAATTATAGAGACAATATTAGTGTTGATTGATGACAAATTTTTAAAAACTGACTTTTAAAACATTTTCCCGAAAGCTGTCTAATTTGAGAAAAAACAATGCTACTTTCCTTTAGAAGTATCATGCCGTTTTTTTTTTCTTTTTTTTTTGGGGGGGGGGGGGGGGGGGGGGGGAATACATGCTTATCAAATCGCCGAGTAACTTGTACGATATTTACTTGTTCCTGACAGGATCTTTAGGTGCTAAGTACAGTGAACTTCAATATATTAAACTGATATGCTGCAATAATTGACTTTTTTCTCTACTTAAGTGGGCATAGATGGTGGAGTCGGGCCAGTTTTATCGGAAAATGGTGATTGAAGATTGACCATAGCTGCCATTACTCCTGAATTCGCCATGAATCAGTAACGACTGGTGTATGCAATCTTTTAAAGCATGGTCTCAGAACAGAATAATTTCTTTGGTAAATCAACCTTGATTCTTCAGTAGATAGCAAATACCTCACCGTTCCCTACTGCATGCACGTAACTAAAAGTTAATTCACTTGTTTTATGCTTATTATTTTCGTCTAGCCTGAGAAATGAGGCGGAAGATCTCTCTTGCCTTGTTTAGTGAAGACCAAAAAGAATTAATCTATGTTGAATAAGTTGGTCATGTTTGAAGGTAACAACCTTGTGTACACCTATCCACAAGGCAACTAAATCTCTTAGTGTGAAGCCAAGCTTTGATGATTGCGAAGTTTGTGTTAGTTATTAGGTATGATGACGCGTCTTCTAAAAAACAACTAGAATTGATTTGTGGGATGTTGACATTCTACTCATAAGATCGGTGCAAATGGGACAGGCTAACTCTGTTTGCTTTGAGCCAACTGGTAGGCTAAAGGTTGAATGAGTATTTAAAAAAGAAAAAGCTAAAGTAGGTACCTGTAGCAAATAGGAAGAATTTTAGCTTGTATTAATAATGTTGGTGTTAACGTTTTGAGTCTGATTTATACTTTACTAATATACATCTTGGTATAATTCCTATTAAGATAACTTGAAGAAGAAAGTTGGAGTTATTTTAAGTCTAGATGATTTTTTTAAAGTTTGAATTATTTATGTTTATGTAATTAGTCAAGATAATTGTTAAGGATTTGTTTTCTTATTGTTATGGATACAGTTAGTTTAGAAACAAGGTTAGTATAAATAGGGGTGCAGGACAATTTTTTATTTATGGTTTTCTATTTTAGTAATAGAAAAAGAATAGACCTGAAATTAGGTCAAAATCCTTGTTCTGTTCTTGTGTTTGCTCGATCCGATTAAATTTTTAACACATCTTATTTAGTGACAAAGAAAGAGTACTTTTAAATGCATTCCAATTTCAAAGTAGGGTTGGTTAAATAGCTTGAAGATTGTTCAGAAAAAGCATGCGCTTGAATGTGGCTTGTTTACCAGTTGAGCTTGTTCAGCTCGAAACGTTTACAAAATCAAATTGGCTTGGCTTGTTTAAACTCATGCCATTTTAGCTTGAGTTGTTTAGTTTTAGTTATATGTATGTATACGAATAATTGTTTGTGATTGGTTTAGTTGTCATTTTATTAATAACAATGGTTACTGTGATGGATCTAAAAAAATATTCAATGGGTGCTTAAAAGGCGGAAAATGATACTACACAAAGAAATATAAACAATACACTTCATTAAATAATAATAGAACAAAATATATACATTATAATTGTCCTTGATGTGATTTTATCTTTTGAATGCGACCAGTTGTCGCTTTATTTGTAACACTTGTGTCTTTTTTTCGGTGTTGCAAATTACCCAAGCATTCATAAAATCTTCAAAGATTTTTTTCCATGTGCCTTTTTATCTATCTTGTCTCTTTCTCATATTGCGCCTTTAATTCAGGATCAATTGGTTAATATGCACCTAGTTCATTGGGACATGGCCTGATAGCTTTATTAGTACCACAAACACAAGAAGTTCTAGTTGTGTTCCCTCGATCTCCTTCCTGATCATCATTATCATCATCAGCATTATCATCATCGTCTTCATCTCCATCATCATCATCATCATCTCCATAATCAACTTTATCCAAGTACTCATCTTTTTTAGATCCACCAAGATCCACCAATCTCCTTTGATAATCTTGCTTCACCGACCTCAACATGCTTAGAACCAACTCCATCACCAAATGCCAGATCAACTGTCTCAACTTTTGTCTCGATCTCTTTCATGATCTCTTTCTCTTTCTCAACTTTAGTGTCTCTTTCATGATCTCTGTCTCCTTTTCTATATATGGCTTGATCTGGAACCCTTTCTTGTTATGTTGTTCTAGAAGTAGAAGCTCTCATATGATTGTCTAAGCTTTAAACATAAGTACATGTACATCACATGTTCTTCTAATGTCTTGATCTTTGCTTCTTTAGTTTGACTATGAAGGTGTAATATCTCAATCTTCTTTGCATTGTTATAACCTTCTTTCTCAAGATGTTCTACAATAATTGAATATCTACAAGAATCTCTAATGAATTGCTCTCACACCCAGAGTGTTCAGGCGAAGTGTTTATGAAGTCATTAGGATTGAAACTTTGAGATTCTCCTAAATCTCTAGGTGTAGTAGTATATCTAGAGCTAAAACTGGAAAAGATGGTGCTTTAGTAACTGTAACACTCACTAGAATATCAAAAACTCGGGTTGCACTGTTGTAACTTTAACATCAGCCACAAGATCCGATACTTTTGTCTTAACAATAGTTAGAGTCCTTGGCTTCCTGATTGAACCTCCCCTTCCTCCGACTCTTACTCTTCCAACATTCTTTCTAGCGATTTTCTTCAATCTCTTTGAGGTTGGGGATTCCTCAATAATATAATCCCTATTGGTTTCCTTATAGTACGTTTCTAAAAACCAAATAAAGAAGGATCCACTGGTCCCTACTTCAAGATAAATGGAATCATCCCGATATCATCGCTACTAGTTTTTGAGTCTGAAGCTGATTCAACAACACCTTCTACATCCTTTGCCAATGCCTTTTCCTTTCGTTTTGATGAACTACCCGGAATGTCAGCGAGAGTATGTACGGATGATTAACCAATAGGTTTAGACACTTGTGGTTGATGTTGAGTAACTGTTATTTGTTGATGTTGTGGTGGTTGTTGCTCTACTTGTGGTTGTGGTTTGCTTGTTGCTAAGCTTGAATCTTTGTTAATCTACTAATCTTGACAAAATGAACACTAGAATGTGCATATCCTTTTGCACCCATCATGTAAGAGAATACATCTTGCTTCATAACTATAACTAGTTCTTTTACCCATCGCGCGTTGCAGCGGTATCGTACGCGTCGTGATAAAATATAGAGTACAATCAAGTTGGCTCGTTTATGAACTAAATTTACGTCAAGACGTAAATTCATTCGAATCTATAATGTCAAGTGAAAATCTATTATATTTGACACGACTCCAAACCAATTTTTTTTAAACATAAAATAACTCAAAACGTACATAAACATATGTGCGGCTGTGACATATGTAGCATGATAAAAATATAGACTACAATCGCCCCGACTCGTGTTTAAAGTAAACTCATGCTGAAACGTAGAGTAACTTGAATTTATATCGTCGAATGAAAACGTATTACATTATAACTGACCCGTACCAAACAAAATTTACGTCGCAACGTAGACAAATTCAAAGTTTGTATCTAACCGCTCGTTTGCAAACAAATTTTATGTTAGAACGTAGACGAATTTGAATTTATACCGACACGTACATAAATATAAGAACGTAAGAAATTAACCATTTAAGCTGAAGTTTTAGAACGTCAAAGTGACATGTTATAAAATTTTATAAATCGGAGCGGATCAAAATATAAAATCCAAAAATTAAGTGGTGAGAATTAGGAAGTTAAAAAAAGAAGGTTGTAATAACATTATAATTGTTAAATTATCCTTTGAGTGCAAAAGAATATATGAATTAACGAAGGAATTGTGTCCTGAGAGTTGGGAGAGGAAAAAAACAAAGCAGTTAAAAAAGTCATTGCAAAGGTTAGAACCTATGACCACTTGTTTGAAAGCCTTTGCTCTTACCAAGCACGCTGAGTCAACTTTTAGTGAATATTACAAAACAGAATATATATACTGAAACCAAAGTCGGGTGGCACATCTCCATTGACCACCGACCTTGGTTTTTAAGGTATATTTAATGGTTAAACCTTTGGATGAAACATATTGAGTATCATTTGGATAAATCGAAAAAACATCAGAAACTCTTTGGTTCCCTTAGCCACAACATTCTTTTGCATCTCATAAAGTATAGCTTTGGAGATGTTGTATGGACGCTCTTCAATTAATGAAATTATCATAGAAGCAAATGTAGAACTCATGCTATCTATACTCGCCTTTAAGATGCTCAGAAAATGCACAACCACATGGAAAAGATATTTCTAGTTGGAGGCAAATACTTCTCCAATAAAGGATAACTAAACTCATATCCCATGTGATCCAAATAGTCTTTCACAAGAGCATCCTCTATCTTGATGGGAGTATTAAGAGTATCACCAAGCTGCATCACTATATTGATAACTTTGGCTATAATGGTGATATCTTTTCCCTTGACCTTCGGTGATGATACATAGATTGCCTTGATCATCTCTCACATTAGCAACAGTTTTCCAAACTTTTTTTTTTACCAATTCTTAATATGCAAGAATATTTGTACAAATAGAATAGAATATCCTCAAGTTCTTCAGCTCCTTAGTCATCGAATGAAAATTTTGTTTTTCGTCGGATACTTTCCCGTTATATGCAACTCCATTTTGAGTCTTTTCATATCCCAACTCTCTAGTATTTATTTAAACAAACATCCTATGATATTTATCATGTTTTGATATGATTATATGAGTAAAATGAAACCCATAATTAGGAATCTTGTAGAACACTTGTCCGGCTTCAAGAATCTGTTAAGATTTGATGTCACCCTAACTTAAACTTGAAATTTTCACCTTTAATTAGTAATCTCATTGATTATTTGATTTTCCTAGAATTTAACTATTTGAGCATTACTAGCCCCAAAAATATTTTTGAACATGGAATTAAACAAGGCATAGGACTTGCTAGCCGTTTGGTTTTACATTACCTTATCAAGATTTTAAGAACTTACATGCCAATCCGGTCTTAACATGCCAATCTTTCTAATCTGTCTCCCGTGTCAGAACATATTTTTAAAGAAGAAAATATTTGTATGCATGCTTTTTAACATTTTTTTTTTTTATTTTTGCATCATTGGCATCTTTAATTTGCAAATGATCTTTTGTATATTGTTGCTCTTATTTCTTTTTGATGTTTTTCATTTTCATTTTCTTTTGCTTCATTTACTTTTGCTTTATTTTCAAATGAGAACTTTATTTTTTTAGAACTCTTAAAAACCAATGTGAGCCATTAGTTTTCAATGCCAAAATGGCAAAATAACGAAGACATAATAAAAAGATTATAAAAATGAAAATAAAAAATAAATACGAAGTAATTATATCAAAATGATAGGCGTTGTAAAGATAAAAAATACTAAAGTTAATGGTGAAATTTTTTTGAAAAAATAATATCGTGAAAAAAAGTTATGAACATTAAAAAAAATTATGAAAATGACATGTGACTTGCATAAAACTAAGATTTTGTAAAAAACCAAAAGAACTAATCCACACCATAAAGACCTCAAATACGAAGCTCTCACTTTAGAAAGTTATTACATCTTTAAGACCTCAACCACGAAAACCCAACCATATGACACTTCTCATGAAGCTGTCATGGTGAAGGGGAAATCTAGAGCCCAAGAACCATTATCTGGTGGTGAGGGAGATGACTTTGGTTATTTTTTCTCATCCCCTTATGATTCTTCTAATGAAGATGAGGGGAGCCTACAACAAAGGGTGCAAACATTATCACAAACCTGCACCTACTTGGTCTCAAAGGTTAGTCACCAAGAATCTCAGGTGGCTACCTTACAAACGCAGGTCCTTAATCAACAACTTGAGATCACTGATCTCAAGGGCAAGTTAGCTGAAAGGCCTTCCAGGTGTGTTCAACCAGGTCCACTAGTTAACTGAGAGGTCTGCCAAGCATGGGGTCATGCCTTATAAGCACGCCCCCACGACTTGCCTAAAACACACACTTGTGCTTAAATTGGCACACCCCCGTGTTTGGACATTTGACGGGAAAAAAGTACTGTCCCCCAAAAGTAAGCACGGAGCTATGCCCATGAGTCATGAGGTCGTGCCCCACCTCAAACACGGGGCCGTGCCCGACACCTCCTGCATGTACGAACCGACCAACTTTCGTAGGCATTGTACTAGCACGGAGCCATGCCTTTTAGGCATGGGTCCGTGCTTAAAAACTCTAGAAAGCCTATAAATAGAGGCCTAAGTTCATCATTTGGGCAAGCTTTTTGAGGGGAGTTACTCAGTTGAATTATCTCGGGAATCAAGTCTTGAAGACCATTGGAGGCTTGGGATTGTCTAAACAACATCCATTGTGGATCAACAGTTTCATTGTTATATTTCACCGATAATTTCATATTTGTATTTCATGTTACTTGTTGTTATGTTCAATCTCATTATGAGCTAAACTCTTATTATCATCCTAACTGGATGAAATTTATGTAATTTTTGATGAACTAATGGTGTGATTTATGTTATGTTAATGTTATGATAATCTTGGGTAAGCTTTTGATGAGTAGCATCTACATTTGAACGGGAAGTTATGAACTTATGATTTGTAATGGTAAATTTCATACAATGTTAAAAAAAACGTATGAATTAACTTTTATTCGCGAAACCAATCTTCATAACAAATATATGGCTAATGAACTAGAATGGTTATTAGAAATCATATAACTTTACCTTCTTGATCATTTGCGGGTTCCCTTTTATTAGTTTGAGAAATCTACAATAATTGTTACGGTTTTCTAAAATTAATGGTATGTTAAAAAGGAACATGATCAACTATCTTTCTAACATTAAGTTATGTTTTCAGAAATCATATGTTAAAAGATTACACTAGATTTACCTACATTATTAGTGGCTTTGATTGATCAGTACTGTAAGTTACTCATGCTGGTGTCCTAGTCATTACGGAGTTGGCAGACGAGAAATCTGTGTGGGCTCACGTTTATAAACATTAACATAACTATTTAAACTTATATCTTTACTCATACCATGATATTAATCACAGTTACATAAGTGTAATCTAATTAGAATGATAGCCTTTATTCTCTGTTTTAAATCTAAAAAGTTTCAATCTTACTTTTACTTTATTTTAATTTTTGTTTTTAAACCCTAAAAAATATTGATTACATTACTGCGACTTATCATTTTCTCAAAACAAAATCAAATATGGTAGTCAATAATAAAGGTTGTTAAGTAGGCTTAGTGTGTCCACGGATTGATACTCGGTTCTTACCATCACTATATTACCACACGACAGGTAC
Organism: Flaveria ramosissima; assembly: GCA_025215565.1. Classification (NCBI taxonomy): domain Eukaryota; kingdom Viridiplantae; phylum Streptophyta; class Magnoliopsida; order Asterales; family Asteraceae; genus Flaveria; species Flaveria ramosissima. The sequence goes on along the minus strand of CM046044.1, from coordinate 19,087,326 downwards.
ACTTGCCTTTTATGTGTGTAGTTTAGTATTAGTAATAACCAATTAAAACTGAATCCATGAGAAAATCTTAATAAAAAATATATATACTATCCGCACGCATCAAGTTTTTGACGTCGTTGCTGGGGATACACGACAGTGTGGAAAGACAATCCAAATTTTTAACTATCTTGTTTATATCTTGTTATTATATTTTTGTTCAAACTTATTTTATTTTGTTAGTTAGGTTAGTTAGTTTGCTTTAGTTAGTTATTTTAGTTACATTTTCCTTATTCATTTTAAGCCTTCGTTAGTTTATGGTTCCTTAAGTTAGTGTAATTCCGACTCGTTTTGTCCTGAACTTGTTTCCCCAAACCTTAATATAATAGTTGTACATGTGCGAAATATGAAATTTTTCTTTCATATATTGTCGTATGAGTTATATGACTATTTGGATGTGACGTCAAGATTTTACTATTTTAAAAAAGCATTAAATAATAATAAATACTTAAATTTCGAACTTACTCCGTTTTTAATGAAACTTAGGTCGACTCGTAGAATAATATGAGCTCGTCCCAATGATGTAGTCAAAATTTTATAGAATGTTATATTTTAGAAGTTATGAGATAAAAACAAAGTAAACAACCGTATTAATTATTAGTAAGTAAGCAATCATGCTGGTCAATAAGCAAGCAAGCAGCCAGGCTGCTAAATCTCATCCCACGTCGACTGAAGTATGAAATTCAGCTGCCTGTCTGCATGCTATAAATAGAAACTTATAGGTTTTCTTCACAATATAAAGAGATTCTCGAGTACTCAATACCCCATTGGGTGTTGTTAATAGTCTTTTTGCTCGAGTATGAGCACAGGTAGGGAGACACTACATCAAATTGCCGTAGATAGTTTTAAGGTATGTTCTCATCTAAGTTATGTCAAGTTAATTATTATTTATTTTAGTATTATTAGGATTATTATTAGTATAGTATTATTATTTTAGGAGTTAGGGTTATTTTTAGGGTTGGGTTTTAGGTAACCTAGCCTTAGTTAGGCATGGATTGATCACCCATGCTTAAACAAGGTTGCGCTAGCTAATATCCAACCATGACAAGGACTAGTTAGTTGTACCATCGCCAAACTTAGGATTACTTAAACTGTATCAGGACCTTGAGATATCACTAGATCTTACTAGGAATTGATTATTAACTGTTCAGGAACTGTTAAACAGGTGAGTTATCATGTATGTTTTCAAAACTATATTAATATACTCGTTCTGTATGTATTGGTAATAATTATAATGCTTACATATATGCACAGGTCGGTAGGGGTATACAGTATCCTGATATATTTAAGGGGGTGTGTCAAAATGGCTAAAAATAGGATAGGGTTCCTCGTATGCATCAGGCACATGCTCATACCTATTTGACGGCCAAGAGGGTCTAACAAACCCGTTGCCGATGGTTATGGTAAAACCAGGGAAGGCATTGTGCCTATGGACCCAAATATCAGAACCCATATTGTACGCATGTCAAAGTTAATTTTGTAAACTATATAGCATGAGCTTACCAGCATTAGCTGACGTCTTTTTAAGTATATGTATCACAGGTAATCAGTGAGACTACTCTAGGAACAATGAGGAGACAGTGAAATCTAAAGCTGTAGAAGTTTATAGTCATTTGATATTGAAATTAAATAATGTATTGTACTCAAAATGTTGTAAGTTTGAAATGAAAACTCAGTTTGCTTTCGCTGTAAGTTGTATAAATTGTGCACGCCCACCTGGGCCATGTCTTTTTATTTCCTGAATATGTATTATATAAATGAATCTCTGTAACATAACTATTATTTTATAATTATGCTTAGCACATACCAGTAACTTTAGTATAATTATATAAACCTATAGGTAAGTGCAATGTCTGAACATAGAGATGATCAAGAATCTAGACATGAACAAGGATCTAGACGCGAACAAGTTAGCAGCAGGATGGGAGAAAGTTCTCATAGGACTCAAACTTCCTCCCATAGTGTTAGATCTTGATCTAGTATGAACCCAATTCTAAATGCTGAAGCTTTAAGTAAGAATCAAGTGAAAGAAAGAATGCTTGGGAGACTAAACTTGTTAATATCCGAAAATGATGATATCCTAAGATTTAACAATAGAATATGGGTTTCTAGTTTTGGAGGACTATAGGATATAATCTTAGATGAAGCCCACAAGTCTAAGTATTCTATCCATCCCGGTAGTGACAAGATGTACAAAGATCTAAGGAATGACTATCGGTGGCCAAGAATGAAACAATCTATAGCTCGATACGTACAAAAGTGTCTCACTGGCCTTAAAGTGAAAGCAAAGCATAAAAAAAGTCAGGTTATTTATAGCAGCCGGATATTCTGGAATGGAACCGGGAGAAAATCACTATGGATTTTATTTCAAAACTTCCAAGATCAAGTCATGGTTATGATATCTGGGTAATTGTAGACAAACTAACTAAATCTGCATATTTTCTGTTGATTAATGAGGACTATAAGATGAACAAGATTGCCTAGATTTACATCAAAGAAGTAGTCTCGTGGCATGGAGTGCCTGTATCAATCATATCATACAGGGATAGCCATTTCACTTCTAGGTTTTGGCAAAGTTTCCAACATGAATTGGGAACCAAGCTTAACTTAAGCACTTCTTATCACCTACAGACAGATGGGCAGAGCAAACTATTCAGACGTTAGAGGACATGCTTCATGCATGTGCGATTGATTTTAGTGGTAGTTGGGATAATCATCTGCCAATTATCGAATTCATTTTCGATAATAGTTATCATGCCAGCATCAAAACAACACCTTTTGAAGCTTTATATGGGAGAAAGTGCCGAACACCTATCTGCTGGACAAAAGTAGGCGAAAGTCAACTGTCAGGACCATAAATCATTATCGAGACCATAGAGAAGATTCAACAAATAAAAAAAGGATGAAAAGTGCTCAAGATAGGCAGAAGAGTTATGCAAATCAAAGACGTAAACAACTAGAATTTCAAATAGTGGTTAAAGTAATGCTAAAGGTATCACCTCTAAAGGGAGTAATCTGATTTGGAAAGAAAGGAAAACTCAAACCTTGATACATTGGATTGTTTGATATAAGAACGAAAGTAGGACCGGTGGCGTATCGACTAAAACTTCCCGAGCAGCTGGCAGGCACACACAATACTTTTCACGTGTCAAATTTAAGAAAATTTTTAGTAGATGAAGCACAAAAAATACCATTGGAAGATGTGCATGTTAAAGAAAAGCTGAACTTAATCGAAGAACCAATACTCATCCAAGACCGAAAGATTAAAAAGTTGTGTAGAAAAGAAATCCCATTAATCAAGATCAAGTGGAATGCACGTCATGGACCCGAGTATACGTGGGAATTGGAAAATGAGATGAAAGAAAAGTACCCGCACATCTTTAAGTAAAGCTAAATTTCGAGCACGAAATTTTTGTAGGGGGGAAGATGTAATACCCTAAACCTTAATATGATAGTTGTACATGCACGAAATATGAAAATTTTCTTTCATATATTGTCGTACGATTAACATAACTATTTGGATGATAACATGTGACGTCAAGATTTTACTATTTTAAGAAAGCGTTAAATAATAACAAAATATTTAATTTTTGAACTTACTCCGTTTTTAATGAAACTTAGGTCGACTCGTAGAGAAGAGCTCTTCCTGATGACATAGTCAAAATTTTATAGAACTTTATATATTAGAAGTTATAAGAGAATAACTTAGTAAGAAGTTGAATTATTTATAAGTAAGCAATCAAGTAGGCTGGTCAATAAGTAAGCAACCAGCCAAGCTGCTCAATCTCATCCCACATCGACGATTGAAGAATGAAATTCAGCTGCCTACCTACCTGCTATAAATAGAAGCTTATAGGTTTCCTTCAGAATATAAGTTTCTTGAGAACGCTCTATTATAAAGAGAATCTCGAGTACTCAATAACCCACTATGTGTTGTTAATAGTCATTTTTGCTTGAGTAGGAGCACAGGTAGGGAGACTACAGTATCGGTTTTATTCACTCAACACAATTATGGTCTCTTAAACTTACTAAGTCTCACTCTGAATAGATGATGATGCAAAATCCCCTAAGAGTTGATAATAATATACTAAGTATAAATACACAAAACTCAAGAGAATGATTTTCAAGATACTTGTGTATATTACTTCTCAACTCAAAGTGTTACAAGACTCTTTCGAGCATTTTACATGAGTTACAATGAGAAACTATATATATTACTATCTACAGCCAGATACACTTTGATACCAGCTGGAACTTACAACTAGACAAATAGTCATTACTAGAAGTAAGGTATCTTAGATAAAATACTATCTAAGATTTAGTAGTCATGACATGTCCATGACTTACCTTTTGTGACCAACCAAAGTTGGTAACTATAGTAGCTGATAAGAAATGAACAGTGGAATAAAGTATGGTCAACTACATGGGCGTGGGAAAAGCACCATGCAGTATCTCAGAGATTTGCAGCGGAGTGTCAGAGAGACCATACTTATGTCCACTGGTTCATAGTAGGTTCTTCCGAAGGTTAATTGGCTTCGGAAGAACAAGTTCTTCCGAAGCCACTTATACTTTGGAAGAGGCTACTTCTTTCGAGGCTTGAGTCATTCTTCAAGCCTTCATGCTGCGGAAGTCATTGTCTTGAATTCTTTTAAGTGTTGAACTTCATAAGAAGGAACACTTTGTCTTTGGAAGTTGGAGTTCCTCTTCGGAAGCTCTTTCAGACTTGACCTTTGGAAGTTCAGCATTTTCCTTCAGAAGTTCTTCATCAGTTGCACCAAAATTGTTTAAGTGTTTGTTTTGGTTGCACCAGCCTTACTTGATCCAACAAACTCCCCTAGGTTGATGCTACCAAAACCTCACTTGTTTCTACTTCTCAAAACTTTCAGCACCAGGAAGAGGAAATATTTATCTGTTTCCTTGTTCTTCCCGGATATGGTGCTGAGAAGTTTGTACAGATCATTTGTAGACATGAGATCCAGTCTGTCACTTTGAATGATGTGTACTCTCTGTTGTGGCCCTCTAAAGAGAGTTAGTTGACGGGAGTTGTAGTCATACTCCCATCTAACTATGGATTCTAGTTAAGGGCCTTCAACCATTTGTAAAAAGGCTTTGCCTTTGGTGGCTGACCCTTCCCCTTCTTCTTTCTCTCTCATCTTCAACCCTTCTTCAATCATGACTCTTGCATTCAGCTCGGCCAGATGAAGGCTGCTCAGATGATTCCTAATGTGAGCAGCTACCTCAGAGTTGGAGGGATTGGAGAATGGTTTCTTTGCTAACTCAGCAATGTCAAATCTGCTTAAGTGTAACAGAGAAGAGGCATTGAGCTTGTTGATTTCACCATTCTCTCTTTCCATAACAAATTTATGAGAAGAGTCTTTGAATCTCCACTAGACTATCTTCTTTCTAGGAATGAGAGGTTGAGATGGTAGCTTGTCTCCCTTCCTAGTGTCTAGCAAAGTCACCAGCTTTCTTCTCAGCAACTTCTCTTCTTCCCCAAGAGTGTCAGAGTTGGTTGCCAAGAGTTTAAGAGCTTGGTCCAGTGTTCCTCTAGGCAGATCAAGGAATTTCTCTATTATGAGGGAACATGAGAAGCCATCAATGAAAGTTAGTTTGATGGACCCCTCCTCACAAGAGATATCGCTCAAGGTGGTGCAGTTGATGTGCTTCCTCTTGATCTCCTTAAATTCCTCTAAGGGAAGAGGTTTGGATGGTTGAGAGGTTGACTTAGGTGGCTGTTGGGTAGCTGAAGTTTGGGTTCTGGGGAGTGTTTTGGGTTTGAGGATGGATAGTTGTGGTGGTTGTTATGATTGAGTGGGTGAGGAAGAAGGTATGGTTGATGGTGTGGGTTCAGGAGTGTATGGCTCAGTGGTTGGCTCAGTTTTGATGAGGAAGGGGAAAGGGATTGGTTCAGGTTGAGGTTGTGGTTGTGGTGTTGGCCTAGAGGTCATCCCCTGTACTCTTCTTTACATCTCTTTCCTTCTTCCTGAGCGAATGTCAGCTTTGATGTCACTGACATGTCGCTGCAGGGTCTTTTCAGACATGGGACCCACTTGCCTGCCAGAGAAGCCATGGGCCCTGATATAATCTTTCATCCAGGCTTTATCACCCATCTTCTTGACAACAACAAGCTTATCTTCTTCTTCTCCTTTAGCTTTTCCTTAGAAGCTCTCTTTCTCTCTTTTTCCATTTGATCTTGTTCTTTCTTGATAAGCACAAGATTGTATCATTGTTGTGAGGAGTTAATTCCTCAAGAGAGAATCCTCTGGAGCTTAGGAAACCTATCCTTTCATCCCTAAGCTGTTAGTCAACTTCTTCTTTCTTTCTCTTTCTTTCTTCCTCTAAGGCCAACCTTGCTTCTTCTTCTTGTTCAATCCGCAGCAGGGTTGCCTTTTCTAATTCAACCAGCTCCTCTAGTGGTAGTAGGAGCACATCTTCACTAGCAGCTCCCAGATTGACAAGTTTGTCAATGATCTCCACCCTTCTTTTGTTGTTGACAAGCTCCTGGTTGGCTACAGTTGCTTTGCTACATGCAGCTAGAAGCTTCCCAGTGGAGAGTCTACCTTTTCTTTTTAGCTTTTCCAACCTTTCTTCTTCAAGAAGCTCTTCCGCAGTCATTTTTATTGGATCTAGAAAGGCTGGTGCAACCAAAACCAAATCACTTAGAATATATTGGTACAACTAATAAAGGACTTCCGAAGCTAAGTATGGAACTTCCGAAGGAAAAAGGAGCTCTTCCGAAGACAAAGTGTAAAACTAACTTCCGAATGAAAACTCCAACTTCCGAAGAAAAAGAACTTACTTCCGAAGATCAAGACTTAAATAAAGGATTTAATATCCAAATTAACTGAGGCTCAAGCCTAGCTTGTCACAGCTGAGGCTCTAGCCAGGAAGTATGTTATTTCCGAGCAAAACTTCCAAGCCATTCTTGCATCATCCTCTCACTCAAAACTTTGTTACCAAAACAAAGGTGGGTTGGGAACCAATGAAATTGCTCCACCACACTCCTATAAGTCTATAAGACAAACAAGGTGTGGTACTGAAGAGCAAGAGGTTCCATCTGCTCACCCACCTTCTTATGAGTCAAAGAATGATGCAACCATGGAGACCATCACAGGGAAGAACCAGGTAATTATACCCTCTCCTACCAATGATGATCAAACCCTAACCACCAAAGCCAGAAGAAGCAGAGCTAAGGTAGCCAGAAAAACTGCCAAGAAAGTGGCTGAGTCTAAGCTGAAGATAGACCCAAAGCAAAAGGGTGTATTCATCTCAGCTGGATTCCAGGTGGTTGGAAACTTTGATTTAGGAAAGGGGTGTAGTACCAGCACAGCTGCTTTCGGAAGAATGTCCTTCTTCTGAAAGGAAAAAGGCTTCGGAAGCTAAAGCTATCAAGACTCAAAAGAATAAAAGAGTCCCCTTGAGACCATCCTAGAAGAAGACTGCTTCGGAAGAAAAGGTGATGAAGGCTTCTTCCGAAAAGAAAGAAGCTTTGGAAGAATGCCAAGCTGCAAAAGCTTCAACAAGCTCATCCTCTATGATCAACCAAGGGATGGAATAGAAGATCAAGGAAGATGTTGTAGCCCAAACCTCTTCTTCAAAGACTCCATTGAACCCCCATGCATAAGTTTTGGTTTAATTATGTCACTATCATTGGAAGAACCCAAGACCAACAAGGCTTGGGTTTCCAATCAAAACTAATCATCTCATTTTATGTGCAGGGACATCCATATGACAAGAATAACAATATTTGGATTGTGGATAGTGGATGCTCCAGGCACATAATAGGGAACAGATCTCTCCTTCAACAATTTCAACATTATGATGGAGATCCTGTCCAGTTTGGAGGTGAGGCCGGAGGATATATTTCTGGCAGAGGAAGTATATCCAACGGAAAATGAAAAGTTGACAAAGTTAACTTTGTCAAACAACTTGAACACAATCTGTTAAGTGTTTCTCAGTTCTGTGATCAAAAGCATCAAATGCTCTTCACAGAACATGAGTGCATAATCCTCAAACCCGGGATGACAATTCCTCAGGAATTGGTGCTTCTTAGATCTCCCAGGAAAGGGAATATGTACAAGCTGGATATGAACAATGCTTCCCCAATGGGAGAAGTATCATGCTTCATTTCCAAAGCTGATGGTGATGAGTCAACACTATGGCATAAACGAATGTGTCATGTAAATTTTAAGACAATGAATAAATTGGTTAAAAATAACTTGGTACATCGTTTGCCTAAAAAGGAACTTTTCTGCAAAGATAACTGTGTTGCATGCCTGAAAGGGAAGCAACACAGGGCATCTCATAAATCCAAAGTTGTTAACTCCATCACCACTCCATTACACTTATTGCACATGGATCTATTTGGTCCCACAAGTATAATGAGCATTGGAAGAAAATCATATTGCCTTGTGATTGTTGATGATTTTACTAGATTTACATGGGTATTCTTTTTAAGAACCAAAGATGAAACTGCTGAAACTTTGAAATCTTTTATTCTTAAAATAGAAAATCAAATTGATCACAAGGTTAAAATAATTAGAAGTGATTAAGGGACTGAGTTTAAGAACCACGTTCTTGACTCATTCTGTAACTCAAAAGGGATTGCCAGACAATATAGTGCTCCTAGAACTCCTCAACAAAATGGTGTTGCTGAGAGGAGGAATAGGACACTTATTGAGGCTGCTCGGACTATGTTAGCTGATTCAAAGCTACCTCTTACATTCTGGGCAGAGGCAGTCAGCACTGCATGCTATGTGCAGAACAGGGTCCTTGTAGTAAAGCCACATGGAAAAACCCCTTATGAGCTATGGAACAAGAGGCCACCGTTCATTGGCTTTCTAAGGTCCTTTGGCAGCAGGTGTACCATACTTAACACAAAAGACAATTTGGCAAAATTTGCTGAAAAGTCGGATGATGCCATCTTTGTTGGAATTCCTCTAACTCTAAAGCTTATAGAGTTTATAACATTTAAAATCAACAATTTGAGGAATCTTTTAACATTGTAGTTAATGAGCACACTCCTTGTGTTAGGAGAAATGGTCCTGATCATATATTTGATTTAGAAGTGTTTCCAAACTATTCTAAACCATCTTGTGAGAATGTTTCAGCTGGAACAGGTGCTCAAAGTGACTCTGATGATGATCAACTGTTTGAGCTTCCCAGACCTATTCCAAGTTCTCCAAGAGCTATAGCAAATCAAGTTCCCATTATTGGTAGATCTGACAGTATAACCATCTCAAGAGATAGTGGAGCTTCAACAAGCGGTTCACCTGTTGACTCTCAAACCTCTTCAGGTGACCCTGCACAACACCAAGCTGATGAAAGCAACATCTTGAAGGAACATGTAACTGTTGATGCTGCTTCACAACAAATAAATGATAATGTTTCTCTTTCATTTAATCAGTCCTCATTGAATGAGTTTGAAACAGCAGCTGGACCAAGTGTTCAAGCTCCTGAGCAAAATATGTCCAATTTGGATTTATCTTTGCAACTAAAGGTGATTCCTAAACTTCGGATTCACAACACTCATCCAGCTGAGAACATCATAGGGGAAGTCTCTGAAGGCGTGAGAACAAGAGGACAAACTCACAATGGGAACGTCTGCTTGTACTCTTTCTTTTTATCCAAAATGGAACCCAAGAAGGTGGAAGATGCCTTGAAAGATAGTAGTTGGGTTGAATCAATGCAGGAGGAGCTGCTTCAATTCAAAAGACAAAAGGTTTGGAACCTATGTCCGCTACCATCTGGTCAAGTGCCTATAGGCACTAAATGGGTGTTTAGAAACAAGAGAGATGATAGAGGCTTGATTATCAAGAACAAGGCAAGACTGGTGGTTCAAGGATACACTCAAGAGGAAGGAATCGATTATAATGATGTCTTTGCACCTGTTGCAAGACTTCAGGCAGTTAGGATCTTCCTTGCTTATGCTGCATCCAAGAATTTCACTGTCTACCAGCTTGATGTCAAGTGTGCCTTTCTATATGGGGATATAGATAGGGAAGTCTATGTATGCCAACCTCCGGGATTTGAAGATCCACAACATCCCAACTATGTGTGCAAATTGGATAAAGCTCTATATGGGCTGCACCAAGCACCTAGGCTGTGGTATGAGACATTGTCTCAGTTTCTCCTGAAGAATGGTTACACTAGAGGTACCATTGATAAGACTCTTTTTATAAGGAAGTCTGGGAAAGACATCTTGCTCGTTCAAGTCTATGTTGATGACATCATATTTGGTTCCTCAAATGACCAAATATGTAAAGACTTTGAGAGCATTATGAAGAAGAAGTTTGAGATGAGTTCCATGGGAAAAATGGACTTTTTCTTTGGAATTCAGGTGAAGCAAATGAAGGAAGGGTTTTTCATCAGTCAATCTAAGTATGTCAGTGACATCTTAGAAAGATTTGATATGAAAGATTGTAAGGCAGCAAAAACACCTATACCCAGAAACCACAATCTCTGCCCTGACTCTGAGGGGGAGGATACTGATCAACATCAGTATAGAGCAATTATTGGTTCTCTGATGTATCTCATAGCAAGTAGACCCGATATCATGTTTGCAACTTGTATTTGTGCAAGATATCAGGCTGCTCCAAAGGTGTCTCACCTAGTTGCTGCCAAGAGAATCCTTAGATACCTTCAAAGGAGCACCTAAACTAGGTCTCTGGTATCCAAGAAATAGTGATTTCAATCTCTATGGTTACTCTGACAATGATTATGGTGGCTGCAATATCAACAAGAAATCAACATCTGGTGGATGTCAATTTCTTGGTGGAAGGATCATCTCATGGCAATGCAAGAAGCAATCCTGTGTCTCTACATCAACTGCTGAAGCTGAATACATTGCTACTGCTAGTTGGTGTGCTCAGCGGCTGTGGATTCATAACCAGATGATAGACTACGGATTAAACTTCATGAGCACTCCTATCCACATTGACAACAACAGTGCTATCTCCATTATTGAAAATCCAGTGAAGCACTCCAAAACTAAACACATCGATATCAGGTATCATTTTATTCGAGATATTCATGAGAAAAATCTTATCAAGCTAATCAAAGTTGATTTAAATGAACAATATGCTGACTTGTTCACTAAAGCCTTTGATGAACAAAGATTCAAATATCTCATTACAACTATTAGGATGATAAACCTTGATTAGTCTATCTCATTTGAAAAATTTTTAATGTGTAAAGTTTTATGTTAAAAGAATCTAAGCCCTGTTACAAAAGGTCTTTCTCTAAAATTTTATCTAAGTATGAATTCTTCCGAAGAGGAATTAACCCTCGAAAGATATATTCCATATCTTCCGAAGCAAATTCTTCCCAAGAAAATTTTCTTCTCGGAAGAATTGTTAAGTCTCGGAAGAAGCAATTGATTTCATATCAGATCTACTTCCGAAGCTTGTAACATTCTCCATTCGGAAAGCAACATATACTCTCGGAAGTAAAAACTTTACCTTTGGAAGTAAATTTGCCTTCGGAAGAATATTACCTTCGGAAATGCTTTATACTCAAAAGAAAGGTTTTACTGTGTAACGGAAATCTTTTGGGCCCCACTCTGTAAAAAGTAAAGATTTTGTTAATGATGTCGGATTATTTAAATGGACTAACCTTACCGCCCATGTCACTTCATCCACTGAAACCTCCCATCATCTTATCCAAACCCCCTTTAAACTGCAATTCCACCCATTTAAATACCTCCAGCTAATTACTTTCATCCTTTTTACCAAAATTACTACCCTAAAAGCTTTCTTCATCTTCAATTTACCCAATTCCGAACTATCTTCTTGTAACTTTCTCCAATGACACTTAACCCTCAGCACAACCAAGTCGCACTCCTTGACTCTTCAAGGGATGCCGACTTCTCAGATATCATCTCCTTTCTAACCCAATCTTCTTACTACACTGCCCTGATTTTTAACCCCATGGTTTACTCAAATCATATGTCTGAATTTTGGGCAAACGGTTAGATTGAAACCCTAAATGGGGTTCGTGTCATAAGATCGAGCATCTGTGGCCAGGAGTTGGTCATTTCTGAACAAATCATCAGGGAGCATCTAGAGCTTCACGATGAGGGCGCTCCTATAGAATTCCCCAAAGCAGATTTGGACAACACTTATATCGAAATGGGATATTGTGGGGATGTTAGCAGGTTAACCGTCTACAAATTCAACTTCTCTTACAACTGGAAGTTCCTGCTGCATGTAGTTCTTCACTGCTTGTCCAACAAATCTGGGGGATGGGATCAAATCCCATATGAACTTGGGTGCCTAGTTCATGGTTTGGTGAGAAGCCTCCGCTTCAACTACTCAAGATTTATGCTGACCATTCTCATGGGAAACCTTCAACGGGACACATTCTTCATGTATCCCAGGTTTCTCCAGCACATAATCAATTGTGAGCTGGACCAGAGCAAGCTTGTCTGCGCAGCTGCTCTGATTTTTCCTCAAATGAGGCCGACCATCTTCAAAACTTTGAAGAGAGTGTCCACCAACTACACCGAAAGAGATACTGCACTTCTTCCAGGTATGATTGAGCAAATGGCTCCTGGTGACATCCCTGTTAACCCCACCGGTGATGAACCCACACCAGCAACTACCCTCACTTTGCCAAATCTACCTTCTCCACCCATTACCATCACTTACCAAAGACGCCCCTAACGAACCCTTGTTCAATCTTCTCTGATTGAACAAGCTCCTCATGTTCTACCAAAAAAGGCTAGAGTGGAACAATGGGCTCCCACTCAGCTTGAGGTCCAACCATCCTTCATAATTGACCTCAATATGGGTCTTGAGTCTCCTCAGTCTCAGACCCATGAGCCCGAAATCCAAGCTGAAAACCCTCAGGGAGAGTCTTTATACTCCCCTGAGCAGCCAAAAAGGGACAGCCCCATCACAGGCTAATGCCTTTAGACATTGATCAAAATCCCGAGTCACTAGGTTTTACTTCCATATCCTTTACTGACCTATTAATCAGAGCTGATGAAGATATTATGTCTCTTTAGGGCAATGAAGTTGATCCACAACACCCTCTTAAGTATCAACAGAGCTCAGAGAGATCTCTTGTCTCTAGCCCCCATCAACAAACCTTTACTGAGGTGAGTCCCACGATGTAGAGGGGACTTATGTAGATTCAGCTGCCACTACTAAAGGAGCCTCAAGGGATCCTCAGGACAGAGGTAACATTACTGAGACTAAATCTATGGCAACCATGCCCTTTGATGACTCTAAAAGAGACATCATTGAGCAAGGGAAACCAGGGCGCCAAGAAACCACATCTGGTGGTGAGGATGAACATACAAGGTATGTTACCTCATATCCCCGTGATTCTTCAAAAGAAGATGAGGGAAGACTGCAACTCACCATTGAAGACCTACTTTCTAAAGTCTCAAATCTTGAATCTAAGGTTAGGACTTTAGACGATAGGTCTGCCAGTCAGCAACTTGAGATTGAAAATCTCAAAGGCCAAACTAGCTGAGAAACAGATTGAGAGGTCTGTTAGGCACGTACCAATTCAGGTCTCTTTGACCTCTTCCTCTAGCTCATCAAGCGCTCAGGATGATGCTACCAAAAAGGGGGAGAGTGTTCCGGGACAAAGCCAAAGACAAAAGGAGCAACAAAGTCAAGCTCTCACTTCCCTAAGCTCAAAATATCCTATGCAACAAGCTTCAGTTTTTCCTGAGCCTCCTCCAATTGTAATTCAAATGGATCAAAGGATGCTCTAAGATCTCAATAGGTTCTTCAACAAGTTCCTGTTGGAATATCTTATTGATAGCCAAGTCCTGATCTGTTTGTGATCTACTTCGAAGCTCAAGAGCTTCAGAGGTTAAATGCACCTTTTACCACTATTGAGGAAGTTGGTCAACCTAAGGTCCAAGTGGAAGCTTAGATTAACTTCGAAGGGAAAACAAGGACTGATGGCCCAGCAACTGAGACAGTTGGGACAGATAGTGCATTCTCACAAACTTCCAAAGTACAAGTCAAAGCCTTAGAAGAACAATTTCAATCTTTCGAAGCTGAGATTGCAGTTGCGGAAGGACTATTCTTCTTATCCGATGATCTAATAGTCACAGATGCAATCCTAGAACTTGCATATGAGGTTAATAGGGAGGATTTTCTCACCCAATCCCTAGCTCAAACATCAGTATTAACTCCAGCTTCCATCTCTACTGTTCAACCTGAACCTTCCATCCAAGAACCCCAAAGTCTAGCACTTCCGAAGACATCAAAGGAAAGAGGAAGATGAATAAGGAAGAGCTTCAGGAGGAAGAAAGGTTAGAAAAACTCAAAAAAAAAGGTAGACTTCCAACTGGAAACTGTTGGCTGCGAGTAGCAAAGCAGCTACAGCTAACTAGGAGGCAGTCAACAATATAAGAAGAGTAGAGATCATTGATAGACTTGTCAGTCTAGGAGCTGCGAGTGAAGATGTACTCCTGCTACCACTAGAGGAGTTAGTTGAGCTGAAAAGGCAACTTTGCTGCAAAAACAGCAAAGAGAATAGGCAGCAAGGTTGGCCTTAGAAGAAGAAAGGAAGAGGAAAGAAAGAGAAGCTGATCAGCAGCTCAGGAGGGAAAGGATAACTTTCCTAACCTCCAGAGGTTTCTCTCTAGAAGAATTATCTCCACACAAAAATGATACGATCTTATGGCTCTTCAACAAAAATCAAGATCAATTGGAGAAAGAGAGAAAGAAAGTTGTCAGGGAAAAGCTGATGCTGAAGAAGAAGAAGGAAAAGGAAGCAGGACTAGCTGCTGCCAAGAAGATAGGTGAGAAGGCCTGGATGAAGATTGGACCAAGCTGCAAATCTCCTTGGCCTCAATTCAGACACTTTGAATGAGAAAGAAAAGAAGTTAAGGAGAAGGCTGGTGACTCTGCTGGATACCAAGAAAGGTGACCGGGTGCCAAGACAACCTCTTGCACCTAGGAAGAAGATTATCCAGTGGAGGTTCGAAGACTCTTCTCACAACTTTGTTGTTGAAAGAGAGAATGGAGAGCTCAACAGGCTAACTGCCTCATCTCTGCTACACTTAAGCAGATTTGATATTGCTGAGTTAGCAGAGAAGCCATTCTCCAACCCTTCAAACTCTGATGTAGCTGCTCATATCAGAAATCATCTAGGCAGTCTTCATATGGCCGAGCTAACTGCTAGGACCAAGGTTGAAGAAGAGTTGAAACTGAGAGAAGAGGAGAAAAGGAAGGGATCAACAACCAAAGGTAAAGCCTTTCTACAAATGGTTGAAGGTCCTGAACTTGAATCCATAGTTAGATGGGAGTATGACTGTAACTCCCGTCAACTAACTCTTTTCAGGGGGACGCAACAGAGGGTACATGTCATTCAGAGTGATAGACTGGATCTCCTATCCACTAATGACTTGTACAAGCTTCTCAGCACCACTTCAGGGAAGAACAAAGAAACAGACATATATCTTTTGTCCCTGGTGTTGAAAGCTTTGAGAAGCAGAAACAAGTGAGGTTTTGGTAGCATCAGCCTAGGGGGAGTTTGTTGGATCTAGAAAGGCTGGTGCAACCAAAACCAAATCACTTAGAATATTTTGGTACAACTAATAAAGGACTTCCGAAGCTAAGTATGGAACTTCCGAAGGAAAAAGGAGCTCTTCCGAAGACAAAGTGTAAAACTAACTTCCGAAGGAAAACTCCAACTTCCAAAGACAAAGAACTTACTTCCGAAGATCAAGACTTAGAATGATAGATCAGAAGTCAACTTTTGAAGTATAGAAGTCCTCAAGCCTCGGAAGTATAGAAGCCTCTTCCGAAGTATAAGTGGCTTTGGAAGAACTTGTTCTTCCGAAGCCAACTTATCTTCGATAGACACTACTATTATCCATTGGACATAAGTATGGTCTCCCTGACACTCCGCTGCAGACCTTTGAGATACTACATGGTGTTTTCTAAAAAGCCATGTAGTTGACCATACTTTATTCCATTGTTTACCTTTATAAGTTAGTACAGTTGCCATCTTTAGTTGGTGACAAAAGGTAAGTCATGGACATGTCATGACTACCATATCTTAGATAATACTTTATCTAAGATACCTTAACTTTAGCATTGTAGTATATGCTTTAGTCTTAGGTTTCCAGCTGTTATCAAAGTATATCCGGCTGTAGGATCTAGTATATATAGTTTCTCATTGTAACTCATGTTCTATGCTTGTAAGAGTCTTGTAAAACTTTGAGTTGAGAAGTAATATATACAAGTGCCTTGAAAATTATTTCTGTGTGTTCTTTGTTACTTATTATATTATTATCAACTCTTATAAAAGACTCTACTACATCTGATTTGAGTGTTGTTTAAGTGAGTTTGAGAGAAATCCAAGTGTTTAAGTGACAAACCCGATCCTGCAATCTTCCTCTTCCCTTTAGTGTGTTCGGATGATTGATACTTAGGAGGTTCTTGTGTGGAGGTTTCAGGTTGGGAGGTGGTGATTGGAGCATGAGGTGATGATGGTGTTTGAGTGAGGGGGAAGTTAAGAAAGTATCCACTATTTACCTCAGATGCAAGTTCAAGGATTGCATCTATGATAATTAGATCCTCATTGTATCTCAGCTTCGGAAGTTTGAAGTGATTCTTTCGAAGCTTTGACTTCAGCTTTGGAAGTTTGTGGGATTGCACTATCTGTCCTAACTGTTTCAGTTGCTGGGCCATCAGTCCTCATTTCCCTTTCGAATTCAATCTCAGGTTCAATATGGACCTTAGGTTGACCAACTTCTTTGATATTAGTAGAAGGTGCATTCAACCTTTGGAACTCTTTAGCTCCGAAGTATGCCACAGCAACATCCGGACTTGGCTGTTCAATTGAAGATTCCATCAGGAACTTGGAAAAGAACCTGTTAGATCTTTGAGCATCCTTGGGTCCACTTAAAAATGATTGGAGGAGGCTCAGGGAAAACTGTTGCTTGCTGAGCAGGATATCTAGAAGTCAAAGTAGAAAGAGCTAAGCTTTGTGGTTCCTCATGTGCTTATCTCTGAACACTCTCCCCCTTTTTGGTAGCATCATCTTGAGAGCTTGATGAGCTAGAGGAAGAGGTCAAAGAGACCTGAATTGGTACATTCCTAACAGATCTCTCAGTCTGTTTCTCAACTAGTTTGGCCTTGATATTTTCAATCTCAAGTTGCTAAGGGGCAGACCTATCCTCTAAAGTCTTAACCCTGAATTCAAGGTTTGAGACTTTAGAAAGTAGGTCTTTGATTGTGAGTTGCATACTTCCATCATCTTTTTTAGAAGAATCACAGGGAGATAAGGTAACATACCTAGTATGTTCATCCTCACCACCAGATGTGGTTTCTTAGCGTCCTGGTTTCCCCTGCCTAATGATGTCTCTTTCAGAGTCATCAAAAGGCACGGTTGTCATAGATTCAGTCTCAGATATGTTACCACTGTCCTGAAGGTCCAATGAGGCGCCTTTATTACTGGCAGCTGAATCTACATGAGTCCCCTCCACACCAGTGGGACTCACCTCAGTTGGGGTTTGCTGATTGGGGCTAGAGATCAGAGGTCTCTTTAGGCTAAGTTGATCCTTAAGTGGGTGTTGTGGATTAACCTCATGGCCTTGAAGAGACATAATCTCCTCATTAGTTTTTATTAAAAGGTCAGTAAAGGATATGGAAGTTATGCCTAATGACCCGGGACCTTGATCAATGTCTAATGGCATTGAGCCTATGAGGGGGCTGTCCCTTTTTGGCTGCTCAGGAGAGTATAGTGACTCATCCTGATGGGTTTTAGCTTGGGTTTGGGGCTCATGGGATTGAGTCTGAGGAGACTCAATACCTATATTGAGGTCAATTGTGAAGAAAGGTAGGACCTCAGACTGAGTGGGAGCCCATGTTTCCACTCTAGCCTTTTTGGATTGAACAAGGGGGACTTGTTCAATCAGAGGAGATTGAACAAGGGTTCGTTTGAAACGTCTCTGATAAGTGATTTTGATGGGGTGGGAAGGTAGATTTGGCATTGTGAGGGAAAATGTTGGTGTGGGTTCATCACTTGTGGGGTTAACAGGGATGTCACCAGGAGTTATTGGCTAAATCATACCAGGAAGAAGCTCAGCGTGTCTTCCAGCAAAGTTGGTGGACACCCTCTTCAGGACCTTGAAGATGGCCGGCCTCATGTAGGGACAGGTAGAGCAGCTGCACAAACAAGCTTGCTCTGGTCCAGCTCATAGTTGATGATGTGCTGGATGAACCGTGGATACATATAGAATGTTTCCTGTTGAAGGTTCCCCATGAGACTGGTCAGCACAAACCTTGAATAGTTTAATCTGAAGCCCTTTACCAACCCGTGAACTAGGCATCCTAGTTCATAGGGAATTTGATCCCATCCCCCAGACTTATTTGACAGGCAGTGAAGGACTATGTGAAGCAGTAATTTCCAATTGTAAGAGAAATTAAACTTGTACACGGTTGACCTGCTCACGTCACCACCATATCCCATCTGGATATATGCGTCATCTAGGTATGATTTGGGGAATTCAGTAGGAGCACCCTCATCATGAAGCTCTAGATGCTCCCTGATGATTTGATCAGAAAGTATCAGCTCTTGACCACAAATGCTCGTCCTAATAATCCTAACTCCGTTCAGGGTTTCAATCTGATCGTTTCTCCAAAATTCAGTCATATGGTTCGAATAAACAGTGGGGTTGACAGTTAGGGTAGTGTAGTAGGTGGATTGGGTAAGGAAGGAGATGATTTTAGAGAAGTCAGCATCCTTGGAAGAGTCAAGGAGTGCGACTTGGTTATGTTGAGGGTTTAGTGCCATTGTTGAAGAGAGTTACAGAGGAAAAGTTTGATTTTGGGTAAATTGACGACGAAGAAATCTTAGGGCAGTGAAATTGGTAAAATGATTAAGGAAATGAGTCGGAAGTATTTAAATGGGTGAAAATGGCGGATGGATAAGGTGAAGTGATGGTTTGGGTATGATGTGAAAAGGGCGGTAAGGTTAAATCTATTTAAAATATTTCGACATCATTAATAAAATCTTTACCTTTTTATAAAGTGGGGCCCAAAATATTTCCGTTACACAGTAAAGCTTTCTTCCGAGTGTAAAGGTTCTTCCGAAGGTATTCTTCTTCTGAAGCCAATCTTACTTCCGAAGGTAAATTTATCCTAAGAGAAATTTACTTCCTAGAGTAAGAAGGTCTTCCGAGGCATGAGGTTTTCTAGCTTCAAAAATAGATTTGATATAACATCAAATTTTCTTCCGAGGCTAAAAACTCTTCGGAAGATAAAACTAACTTTGGAGGAATTTTCCTTTGGAAGATGAATAACATATCTTCCAGGGGTTAATTTCTCTTCGGAAGAACTTACATTTAGTAAATTTTGAAGAAAAACCTTTTGTAACTGGGCTTAGATTATATTGAGAAAGACAATACACATTTTAAAAAGGTTTTCAAATGATATAAGCTAATCAATGTTTATCATCCTAATAGCCGTAATAAGATACTTAAATCTTTGTTCATCAAATGCCTTGGTGAACAAATCAGCATATTGTTCATTTGAGTCAACTTTGACTAGTTTAATCAGATTTTTCTTATGAATATCTTTAATGAAATGATACCTGATGTCAATGTGCTTTGTCTTGGAGTGCTTGTCAATGTGGATAGGAGTACTCATGAAGTTGAATCCATAGTCTATCATCTGGTTTTGAATCCACAGCAACTGAGCACACCAACTAGCAGCAGCAATGTATTTAGCTTTAGCAGTAGATGTTGAGACACAAGATTGCTTTTTGCATTGCCGTGAGATGATCCTCCCACCAAGAAACTGACATCCACCTGATGTTAATTTCTTGTTGATGTTGCAGCCACCATAGTCACTATCAGTGTAGCCATAGAGATTGAAATTGGTGTACCTTAGATACTAGAGACCCAGTTTAGGTGCTCCTTTAAGGTATCTAAGGATTCTGTTGGCAGCAACTAGGTGAGACACCTTTGGAGCAGCCTGATATCTTGCATAGATGCAAGATGCAAACATGATATCAGGTCTACTTGTTGTGAGATACATCAGAGATCCAATGATTGCCCTATACTGATGTTGATCAGTATCCTCCCCCTCAAAGTCAGGAGAAAGATTGTGATTTCTAGGTATAGGAGTCTTTGCTGGCTTGCAATCTTTCATATCAAATCTCTCTAAGATGTCTTGACATACTTAGATTGATTGATAAAGAACCCGTCTTTCATCTTCTTTACCTGAATTCCAAGCAAAAAGTCCATTTTTCCCATGGAGCTCATCTCAAACTTCTTATTCATAATGCTCTCAAAGTCTTTGCACATTTAATCATTTGAGGAACCAAATATGATGTCATCAACATAAACTTGTACGAGCAAAATGTCTTTCCTAGACTTTCTTATGAATAAAGTCTTGTCAATGGTACCTCTTGTGTATCCGTTCTTTAGGAGAAACTAAGACAATGTCTCATACCACAACCTAGATGCCTGGCGCAGCCCATAGAGAGCTTTATCCAGTTTGTACACATAGTTGGGGTGCTGTGAGTCTTCAAATCCTGGAGGCTGGCACACATAGACTTCCGTATCTATATCCCCATATAGAAATGCACACTTAACATCTAGCTGGTAGACAGTAAAATTCTTGGATGCAGCATAAGCAAGAAAGATCCTCACTGCCTCAAGTCTTGTAACAGGTGCAAAGACATCAGTGTAATCAATTCCTTCCTCTTGAGTGTATCCTTGAACTACCAGTATTGCCTTGTTCTTGATCATTAAGCCTCTATCATCTCTCTTGTACCTGAATACTCATTTTGTGCCTATTGGTACTTGACCGGATGGTAGTGGACATAGGTTCCAAACCTTTTGTCTTTTGAATTGAAGCAATTCCTCTTGCATTGATTTAAACCAACTACTATCTTTCAAGGCTTCTTCTACCTTCTTGGGCTTCATTTGAGACAGGAAACATGAGTACAAGCAGACATTCCTATTATGAGTTTGTCTCCTTGTTCTCAAGCCTTCAGAGACATCTCCAATGATGTTCTCAGCTAGATGAGTGTTATGAATCCTGAGTCTGGGGATCACATCTAGTTGCATGGA
Source organism: Flaveria ramosissima (assembly GCA_025215565.1). Taxonomy (NCBI): domain Eukaryota; kingdom Viridiplantae; phylum Streptophyta; class Magnoliopsida; order Asterales; family Asteraceae; genus Flaveria; species Flaveria ramosissima. The sequence goes on along the minus strand of CM046044.1, from coordinate 19,066,235 downwards.
TAGATCTAGATTGGAAAAGTTTGGCTCAAGGTTTTGAACACTTGGTCCAGCTGATGTTTCACACTCATTCAATGAGGACTGATTGAATGAAAGAGAAACAACATCAGTATCAGTTGGCTGTGAACTAGCATTAACAATTGCCTGTTCCTTCAAAATACTGCTTCCATCATCTTGGTGATGTATGTTGTCACCGGATAAGTTTTGAGGCTCACTTTGTTGACAACTTGTTGAAGCTCCACTGGTTTCTGAGATAGTTATGCTATCAGATCTGCCAATAGTGGGAGCTTGATTTTTAGCAACTCTTGGAGAACTTGGAAGAGGTCTGGGTAACTCAAACAATTGGTCATCATCAGAATCACTTTGAGTACCTATTCCAGCTGAAACAATTCTAAATCAAAAATATGATCAGGGCCATTCCCCCTAACACAAGGAGTGTGCTCATTAACAACAATGTTAGATGATTCCTTAAATTATTGATTTTTAATGTTATACACTCTATAGGAAATAGAGGTAGAGGAATATCCAACAAAGATAGCATCATCTGACTTTTCAGCAAATTTTGCCAAATTGTCCTTTGTGTTAAGTATGGTACACCTGCTGCCAAATGACCTAAGAAGCCAATGAACGGTGGCCTTTTGTTCCATAACTCATAAGGGGTTTTCCATGTGGCTTAACTATAAGAACTCTGTTCTGCATATAGCATGCAGTGCTGACCGCCTCTGCCCAGAATGTTAGAGGCAACTTTGAGTCAGCTAACATAGTTCGAGCAGCCTCAATAAGTGTCCTATTTCTCCTCTCAGCAACACCATTTTGTTGAGGAGTTCTAGGAGCACTATATTGTCTGGCAATCCCTTTTGAGTAACATAATGAGTCAAGAACTTGATTCATAAACTTAGTCCCTTGATTGCTTCTAATTATCTTAACCTTGTGATCAATTTGATTCTCTATTTTAAGAATAAAAGATTTTAAAGTTTCGGCAGTTTTATCTTTAGTTCTTAAAAACAATACCCGTTTAAATCTAGTAAAATCATCAACAATCACAAGGCAGTATGATTTCCTTCCAATGCTCATTATACTTGTGGGACCGAATAGTCCATGTGCAATAAGTGTAATGGTGTGGTGATAGAGTTAACTTCTTTGGATTTATGAGATGTTCTATGTTGCTTTCCTTTCAGACATGCAACATAGTTGTCTCTACAGAAAAATTCCTTTTTCGGCACACCATGTACCAAGTTGTTTTTAACCAATTTATGCATGGTTTTAAAATTAACATGACAAATACGTTTATGCCATAAAGTTGACTCATCACCATCAGCTTTGGAAAGAAAGCATGATACTTCACCCAATGGGGAAGCATTGTTCATATCCAGCTTGTACATATCCCTTTTTCTGGGAGATCTAAGAAGTACCAATTCCTGAGGAATTGTCATCCCAAGTTTGAGGATAATACACTCATGTTCTGTGAAAAGCATTTGGTGCTTTTGATCATAGAATTGAGAAACACTCAAAAGATTGTGTTCAAGCTATTTGACAAAGTTTACTTTGTCGACTATTAACTTGTCATTGGATACACTTCCTCTGCCTGAAATGTATCCTCCGGTCTCACCTCCAAATTGAACAGGACCTCCATCAAAATGTTGAAATTGTTGAAGAAGATGTCTGTTCCCAGTCATGTGCATGGAGCATCCACTATCTACAATCCACACATTATTATTCTTGTCATGTGGATGTCCCTGCACATAAGATGAAAAGTTAGTTATGATTGGAAACCCAAGCCTTGCTGGTCTTGGGTTCTACCAATGAGGATGACATAATTGAACCAAATGATATGGGAGAGGGTCTAATAGATGTCTGTGAAGAAGAGGTTTGGGCTGCAGCATCTTGTCTGATCTTCCATTCCATTCCATGGCTGATCAGTGTAGATGAGCTTGTTGAAGCTTGAGCAGCATGGCATTCTTCCGAAGCTTCTCTCTACCTTTTCTTCCGAAGCAATCTTCTTCTCGGAAGGTTTCAGAGGAGCTTTCTTGTTCTTTTGAATTTTCTTTGGCTTAACTTCCGAAGCTATTTTCCCTTTGGAAGAATGAGTTTCTTCCGAAAGCAACTTTGCTTCAGAAACAAGCTTTCCTTTCCTCATCACTTGAACCATGTGATAAGGTCCAAATGTGAAACCCTCCTTGACTCATTCTTTCTTAACATTATTTGCATAATGTGTGCATGCAGGATTGTAATAACAATATTTAGCCATATGGTTTTGCAGACCACACATTATGCATGCAATGTTAATCTCTTGGGAATTTGAGGACTGTTGTTTCTTGCTATTCTTATCTTCATCAACAGTCATTCCCTTTAACTTCTGATCTTTCAGCAGGACAGGAGTGCTGGTACTATACTCCTTTCCAAGATCAGAGTTTTCAACCACCTGGAATCCAGCTGAAATGAACACACTCTTTTGTTTTGGGTCTATCTTTAGCTTGGATTCAGCCACTTTCTTGGCAGTTTTTCTGGCTGCCTTAGCCCTGCTTCTTCTGGCTTTGGTGGTTAGGGGTTGATCATCACTAGTGGATGTGGGTTGATTTACCTGGTTCTTCCCTGTGATGGTCTCCATAGTTGTATCATCCTTCAACTCATGGGCTGTGTTGGACCAAAAGAACCAATGAGCCAGATCAGAAAACCTTTAAGTCCCACAGACGTCACAACAACTACTGAAGTCCACATCAGCTGAAGACAACAACTGAAGACAAAGTCTGAAGACACAAGTGCTGAAGACAAAGTCTGAAGACACAAGTGCTGAAGACAAAGTCTGAAGACACAAGTGCTGAAGACAAAGTCTGAAGATGTTGTCACAACAGCTGAAGAGGACTTCTTCAGTAGTTGTGACGGTTTGCTTTCAGTAGTTTTTATTTTCTATTTTCAGTAGTTTTGTAAAACGACTGAAGAGTTTGTTCTTCAGTCGTTGTAGCATCAGTAGTTTTCTTTTTCAGTAGTTTCATGTTTTATACTTAACACTCTGACATGTTCTCAGTAGTTGTGAACATTTCAGTAGTTTGTTAAGAAGTAGTTATTTTTGTACTAAATCTGCTAGTAATCACTACCCCGTGATTACAGCAGTAATTGCACTCTATATAAGGAGTGCCAACCTTATTGTAATTATGAATGATTGAGCAATAATATTGAGCATTATTGAAACATTCCAAATCACAGAAAATATTCTCTCGCATTTGTTACAAATAACACTTTCTTGCTATAACTTGACTAATTCATCTCTTCATTCCGCTGCATTACACTATTATACCTCAAACTTGTGATCGCTGATCCTGTCAAATGGTATCAGAGCCGGTTAATCATTGATCGATCTAATAATTGATCATTGAAACTGCTCTTCAAGATCCAAGTTTGAGTGAATTAGTATCCTTTTGCAAGAAACTGTTAAAGAGAGTGAATTTTCTGTGTTTTAATCATTCATCCTGAGACTTATTCTCGGTTTTCGTTGAGTCAGTCAGTGAAAGACAAAGGGAAGCGCATACTGATAGAGAGAGACCAAGAGGAAGAAGAGGTTGTTGAGAAAGAGACTGAGAAGGAGAAAGAGTATGTGAAGGGAGCTGACACTGATCAAGTGAGTGAAAGTCACAAAGACTTTCACATCACATACAAGAAGAGGAAGATAGAAAGGAAAGAAAAAGAACTCCAGCTTGATGAGATGGTCAAAATGGCGGATGCTACACATAGCAAATCTATGGACTCCATTATTGACCAACTATACAGACAAGGGTTTGACACTGCACAGCTTGACTCAGAGATTAGAAGACTTGAAGTTGAAGAAATTAACTCAAGATGGGCAAGCTATGATGCGCTAGAAAGAGAAAGACTGGAGATTATGATCAGATTTATTGCTAAGTATCTTGGAAGATCATTGATAGAGATTAAGTCATGGACCAGGGACAGTATCTTGGCCATAACCACCAAGATCTGTACGTCTGAAGCATATACAAAGGGATTAGTGATTGAAGCCTTAAATGAAGCAGGTGCTGGAAAAAGAAATGAACTAGCAAAATACTCCAAAGCCTCACTCATTACAAGAATGCTAGAACAACCTGCAAAACCCACAACTTCAAAATCACCACTACCACAACCCATTGAACCAACTCCTTTACCCACAAAACCAACAGCCGATGATGCATCCAAGAAGAAGAAGAGAAGGATGTTGAGGCTAGAAGAAGAAGAAGAAGAGGATGATGAGGAGGAAGATAGGCTGCCTCTTTCTGCAGTCCTAACTTTACCCAAAGCCAAATCTATGCCCATCACTCCCACCTCACAGATGGAAACTGTGAGGGTAAAGATTGAAGAAGAGCAAATGCAAAGGCTTCATGATGAGGAGATGCTAAAAAGTATAGATAAAACTTATGCTGCCTCCTCATCAATAATAAGTATGAAGAAAGAAGCTCTGAGACTGTACACCCTCGCCAACACATTTCAATATCAGAAAGAAAAGGTGAGGATGTGGCCTGATCCTAGGGTGGCTCACAGAATTGTGAAGAAGGATATTCCTGCACGCTACAAGGGCCAGATAAAGAGGATCGTAGATGAAGAGATCACAGTGGTCCTTGTAGTATCACCCTGGGAGATTGTAGAAGACTTCAAGAAAGCTTATGAGACTAAACAGCCACCCCAAAAGATGTTAGAGAACAGAGTGATCAAGAAGGGGTTAGTCTACAAGAAGCTTGAGAACTTCAAACAGAATGAGCTCAGTCTGTTACTCGAAGGTAATCATCCTGATGAGTTTGCCTACAGACAGATCACAACGGTTGAGCTCAAAAATGGCAAACAGGCCAAATACATCTCAGAGCTGTATGGGCGTGAAGGATTATTCGATGGTGAACCAGAGATTCTCACTATGGAAGAACAAATCATGTTTCTCAGAGCATACACCAGAGAATCCTACAGGCTCATACATGGGAAGTAAGTTTCATGGATGGGGGAACAGCTCAGTGTCCAATTCCCCAATACAGAGCTCCCATCCACACTTTGCCAACCAAATTATCAGGGACTTACTTCCAGGCCGGTGCTTATATGGGTCATCTTCTCAACTGATCAAGAAGGAAAAAGACCATCCATTTTGCCAACAATAAGTGGGACCTCAATAAAGTTAAAGCTTTTGGCTGCATTGGTTCAGGGGGAGTTTGTTGGACCAAAAGAACCAATGAGCCGGATCAGAAAACCTTTAAGTCCCACAGACGTCACAACAACTACTGAAGTCCACATCAGCTGAAGACAACAACTGAAGACAAAGTCTGAAGACACAAGTGCTGAAGACAAAGTCTGAAGACACAAGTGCTGAAGACAAAGTCTGAAGACACAAGTGCTGAAGACAAAGTCTGAAGATGTTGTCACAACAGCTGAAGAGGACTTCTTCAGTAGTTGTGACGGTTTGCTTTCAGTAGTTTTTATTTTCTATTTTCAGTAGTTTTGTAAAACGACTGAAGAGTTTGTTCTTCAGTCGTTGTAGCATCAGTAGTTTTCTTTTTCAGTAGTTTCATGTTTTATACTTAACACTCTGACATGTTCTCAGTAGTTGTGAACATTTCAGTAGTTTGTTAAGAAGTAGTTATTTTTGTACTAAATCTGCTAGTAATCACTACCCCGTGATTACAGCAGTAATTGCACTCTATATAAGGAGTGCCAACCTTATTGTAATTATGAATGATTGAGCAATAATATTGAGCATTATTGAAACATTCCAAATCACAGAAAATATTCTCTCGCATTTGTTACAAATAACACTTTCTTGCTATAACTTGACTAATTCATCTCTTCATTCCGCTGCATTACACTATTATACCTCAAACTTGTGATCGCTGATCCTGTCAGGCTGGTGGGTCAATAGTTGGAACCTCTTGCTCTTCAGTCCCACATCTTGGTTGTCTAATAGACTCATAAGAATGTGGTGGAGCAATTTTACTGGTTCCCAACCCACCTTTGTTTTGATAACAAAATTTTTAGTGGGAGGATGATGCAAGAATGGCTTGGAAGTTTTGCTCAGAAATAGCATGCTTCCTTGCTTGAGCCTCAGCTATTACTATCTGGGCTTGAGCCTCAGTCAATTTGGAGATTAAATCTTTGATTTGAGTCCTATAATTTGTATGTTTATGTTTTAAAGAGGACATAGTTTTCTCTAACTCTTCAATTTTGATAGTCAGATTCAGCCTTTTTAAAATAAGATTTTAGGATATTTAAAGACTCAATATCAGATTTAATTTCCATATTGTAGTCCTGATACAGTTTAACTTTAGCAATACAAGCTGGAGTATAGAGGTGTTAAAATACCTTGTTGTCATCAGTTCCAGCCATCAATGCTTGAGCAGGAGTCACATCCTGTACCATGAAGCTCTAGTCAACTTCTTGAGCCACATTAGTTGTATGTTGTTCAGTTGACTTCCCGGTGGCTTTAGGTGTAGTGGGATGTGTGGAGGCTTGATTGGTTCCCGGGTTGGATTTGGAAGCCTTGCATTCCCTGGCAAAACAACCTACCTGGTTACAGTTGTAACATTTGGCCTTTGCTTTATCAAACCCAAACTTGCTGTTAGTTGGGTTTTGTGGGAATTGCCTTCTAGTTCTCTTGAAGAACTTTTTTGCCCTGTAAGTTAACAGAGCCATTTGTTGGACTATGTCCATGTATTCCACATCATCTGGGCTAAAACATTCTCGATCATCAAAACAAAATTGAAAATTACTAGAATGTCCATTTCCTAAGACAAAAGCACAGCTGTCCTGGAAAGGACTTGATTGAGCCTGTTGAGACCTTGAAGTCTCAGGGAATGTGATGTATGGCCCAGAAGAACAAGATGGCTGTTGGGAGTAAGTCAGGTACTGCTGAGTTTGTCGGGTTCTTGAGCCTTCAGCAACCATTAAAGCGTTGCTAGCAGGAAGGCTTGAGGATCTGCTCACCCGGTGGCCTCTCTTGTTCTCCATCTCTACACGGTATCCATCAAGGATGCCATATAGTTCAGTCATGGTGAGGGAGTTCGGATCTTCTGTCCTCTTGATAGAGACACAATAGAACGTCCACTCATTTGGGAGTGCACTCATGAATTCTCTTGAGAGATCTCTCAACTCAAGAGTTATTCCTACAGACTGAAGGGAGGAAATAAGATCCATATACCTGAAGTATTGCTGGCTAAGGGTCTCTCCAGCAATATAAGTGAAATTCTCAAATTGTTGCTTCAGTGAATCTTTCTTGGAGTCATTTGAGCTGGAGTACATCTGGGTCAAAGCATCAAACAGTTCTTTGGCTGACTTACAATGCTCAAACCCCACCATTATGGAGTTGGGTATATCAGTCATCAGAACAGTCATAGCTTTGCTATCAATGTCCAGCCGTTTGTGCTCTTCATCAGAATAATCTTCCACCGCCTTCTCTATCATAGCACCATTTCCACCCGGTGCTGCAACCTTTGGCTTGTAAGGGCCATTGGTGATAGACTTCCACATTTTGTTGTCTTGATATCTGATGAAGCCTTCAAAGTCTGCTCCATGATCTGAAGTTTTTAGGGGTGATGATAGGTGCTTTGGTTATCATCCCCATCTCACATGTAGATTTTCTATTAAGGGCCATTTTTGAGTGAAGTGAGTATATGAGTGATACAAAGGTTGATTTGGATGGTGAGATCTCATAATCAAGAGCCTAAGAAGCTCTGATACCAGTTGCAGGGTCAGTTTTGTTCACTCTACACACATATGGTCTCTCAAACTCACTAAGTCTCACTCTGAATAAATGATGATGCAGAATCCTCTAAGAGTTGATAATAATATACTAAGTATAAATACACAAAACACAAGAGAATGATTTTCAAGATACTTGTATATATTACTTCTCAACTCAAACTGTTACAAGACTCTTTCAAGCATTTTACATGAGTTAAAATGAGAAACTATATATACTACTATCTACAACCAGATATACTTTGATACCAGCTGGAACTTACAACTAGACAAATACTACATTACTAGAAGTAAGGTATCTTAGATAAAATACTACTAAGATTTGGTAGTCATGACATGTCCATGACTTACCTTTTGTCACCAACTAAATTGGTAATTGTACTAACTGATAAGAAATGAACAGTGGAATCAAGTATGGTCAACTACATGGGCGTGGGAAAAGCACCATGCAGTATCTCAGAGATTTGCAGCGGAGTGTCAGAGAGACCATAGTTATGTCCACTAGTTCATAGTAGGTTCTTCCGAAGGTTAATTGGCTTCGGAAGAACAAGTTCTTCTGAAGCCACTTATACTCCAGAAGAGGCTACTTCTTCCGAGGCTTGAGTCATTCTTCAGGCCTTCATGCTTCGGTAGTCATTGGTAATAATTATAATGCTTACATATACGCACGTGTCGGTAGGGGTATACGGGATCCTGATATTTTTAATGGGGTGTGTCAAACCGGCTGAAAAGAGGGTAGGGTTTCTCGTATGCATCAGGCACATACTCATACCTATTTGACGCCCGGGAGGGTCTGACAAACCTGTTTCCGGTGGCTGTGGTAAAACAAGGGAAGGCACTGTGCCTATGGACCCAAATATCAGAACCCATATTGTATGCATGTCAAAGTTAATTTTGTAAACTGTATAGCATGAGCTCACCAGCATTAGCTGACGTCTTTTTGAGTAGGGTGTCACAGAAGACATGGCTAACCAAGTCGAGGAAATGAATATGACACACTATGCCACACCATCAATTGAAGGTTGTCTAGCGTTGTCCAACCAGCAATAGCGGCCAACAATTTCGAGATTATGTCTAGTATTATCCAACTCGTAGAAAACTCTGTTCAGTTCCACGGATTGCAAGACGAAGATCCTAACGCTCACATCTCACGATTCCTTCGTATATGTGCAACTTTCAAAATCAACAATTGTTCAAGCGTTGCCATTCGACTAAGACTTTTTCCATTTTCACTTTGAGGCCGAGCCATTGACTGGCTTGATTCGCTTCCGCCTGGTTCCATCACTACATGGGCAGAAATTGCTGAACAATTCCTTTTGAAATATTTTCCACCCGATGGCACTGCCAAACTGAGAAGCAACATCACAAGCTGTCAGCAAGACAATGATAAACCATTACAAGCTGCACGGGAGAGATAGAAAGGTCTCCTTCGGAGACGCCCACATCACAGACTTGATCTGTGGATGTAGTGTCAAACCTTTTATGATACAATCAGTAGAGCACACAAACAAGCTGTTGATCAAAGTGCGGGAGGAGATTTCGAAAGTGTCACGCCAACCGAAGCATACCAAGCCCTAGAAAGGGCATCTAAGAAGAGCTTTGCTTATAATCCCTTAAGAAACAAACCAAGTGCTAAAGGCATTCATCAAGTAGGCTCCGAAACCCTATTTGAAGCACAATTAGAAGCCCTAACCAAACGATTCAAATAATTGCAAGCCGAACTGAAGAAAACTCCAACATGATGCAACACATGTGGAAATTCACACAAAACCAACGAATTCCCACAAAGAATGATGATGGTTGAAGATGTTCATTACGTAGGAGGACCAAAAAATTCATATAAGAACAACTCAAATTGGATGAGCAACTCGAATTATAGAGAGGCTCGCAACAACCAATCATCATCTAGATTCAATCGAAGGCCATCCTACCAACAACAAAAACCACCATACCAAGGTCCAAGCAGTAGTAACCAAGACCATGGAGCATCATCAATGGATGATTTACTACAAAAATTCTTGATAACCACACAATCCACGAAGCTGACATCAAAAGCATCATTACAAACCATTAAACACTAAGTAGGTCAGATAGCACAACAATTATCTGAAAGACCCTAAGGTGCTTTGCCTAGCAACATTGTGACAAACCCTAACGGACAAGTAAAAGCCATCACCATAATAAGTGGCAAAACCACTCAAGGTGATGCATGTCATAAGCAAAAGCAACATGTTGTCGTTGAAGAACCAGCCAAGAAATACGTACCACCAACACCCTATGTTCCACCACCTCCATATCCAGGATGATTGAGACAACAACGAATGGAGGAACAATATGGCAAATTTCTAGGGTTGTTCAAGAAACTCCACATCAATCTGCCATTGGTGAAATCCTTAGCCCAAATGCCAAAATATGCTATGTTTTTGAAGGGTGTGTTGTCAAATAAAAAAGAAACCAGAAGAGTTATCACACGTAGTTTTAAATGAGGAATGCTCTATAGTTCTTCAAAACAAACTACCTCAAAAGATGACTAATCCAGGGAGCTTTACCATACCTTGCCTAATAGGAAATCTTTATGTTAGTAACACTTTAGCTGACTTAGGTGCTAGGATTAACCTTATGCGGTTTTCAAAAAGTTAAACTTAGGTGAACCTAGGCCTACCCGTATGAGCATCCAGTTAGCTGATCATTACGCCAAATATCTGAGGGGCATCGTTGAAAACCTTTTAGTTTAAATCAAAAAATTCACATTTCCCGTTGATTTTGTGATCTTTCACATGGATGAGGACAAGAATGTTACTCTTATCCTAGGTCGACCTTTCTTAGCAACTGCTCGAGCTCTCATTGATGTTTGCACAGGAAAACTTACGCTTTGAGTGGATGAGGAAGTGACAATTTGACATAGGAGGATCCATGAAACATCCTCAACATCATGATGACTCACTCTATTACATTGATGTTTGCAATTCGATTATAAGCTGTCATTTAAGGGAATCCCTTGAAAATGAAGCTTGTAACAATCAATAAATAGAAGTCCGAACAACCGAACCAATCTGTGAATATCAAATCATTCTAGAACCAGAAGTTGATGAAACTTCATCTCATCAAGAAGCATTTGAGATCATCAAACAAGAAATAGAACCTAAAGCCAAACCATCTCTCAAAGATCCTCAAGTTTTAGAACTCAAAGAACTTCCATCTCATCTCGAATACGCCTTTCTTGAAAACACATCTCAACTTCCTTTCATCATCTCATCCACCTTATCAAATGATGAGACGAACACGTTGCTCAATGTGCTTAAGGCACATAAACGAACAATTGCATGGAAAATCATGGACATCAAAGGAATCAATCCATCCTTTTGCACTCACAAAATACTATTGGAGGAGAACTTCAAATCCGTCATTCAACCTCAAAGGCGTTTAAATCCGAGCATGCAAGAGGTTGTGAAGAAAGAAGTAATCAAACAGCTAGGTGCCAGTTTGATTTACCCTATTTCTGATTCACCTTAGCTCAGTCTTGTCCAAGTTGTTCCAAATAAAGGAGGAATGACTATTGTAACTAACGAGAAGAATGAGCTTATTCTAACTTGTATGGTTACAGGATGGAAAGTTTGCATCGGCTATCGCAAACTCAATGATACCACAAGGAAAGATCATTTCCCTCTGCCTTTCATTGACCAAATGCTTAAGAGATTATTTGGAAAATGTTCTATTGTTTCCTTGATAGTTACTCAGGTTATTTCCAAATTCCTATTGCGCCTGACGATCAAGAGAAAACAACGTTCACATGTCCATATGGCATATTTGCTTATCAACGAATGCCTTTTGGATTGTTTAATGCCCCTCATATATTTCAAAGATGCATGGTAGCAATCTTTCACAACATGATCGAATATTCAATGGAAGTTTTCATGGATGACTTCTCCATCTTTGGGAACTCATTTGAATAATGTCTTGAAAATCTAGAAAAGATGTTGGTTAGATGTGAAGATTCATACCTTGTTTTAAATTTGGAGAAGTGCCATTTCATGGTTACTGAAGGAATAATGTTAGGACATAAAAATCTCTCGAGTAGGGCTTGAGGTCGATCAAGCCAAAGTCGACACTATTTTCAAACTTTCACATCCCACAAACGTGAAAGCAATCAGAAGCTTCCCAGGTCATGCAGGATTCTACCGATGTTTCATCAAAGATTTCTCAAAAATCATATGACCAATGACTCAACTACTCGAGAAAGATGCATAATTCGTATTTTCCGACGAATGCATTAGTGCATTCAATTTGCTGAAGGAAAGACTTGTTACAACTCTGATCATGGTTTCCCCTGATTGGACACTACCATTTGAACTCTTGTGTGACGCAAGCGATTTCGTAGTAGGAGCCGTGTTAGGCCAACGGAAAGACAAGCAATTCCATCCAATTTACTATGTGAGCAAAACCCTAAATGATGCACAAGAAAACTACACCGCCCCCGAGAAAGAGCTTCTTGCAGTAGTTTTCATGTTTGACAAATTCAACTCATATCTAATGATTTCAAAAACAATTGTTTACACCGATCATGCAGCCTTTCATTATCTTTTCAACAAACAAGATGCAAAGCTAAGACTGATTTGTTGGATACTTCTGCTTCAAGAATTCGACATTAAAATTCGCGATAAGAAAGGAGCAGAAAATCTAGCATGCGATCATCTCTCATGTCCTGAAGATTCAAATCTTTCACAATCTAAGGAATCCAAAATAAACGACAATTTTCCTCACGAATTCCTTATGCACATCCAATCCTCAATTGGTGAACATCCTTGGTTTGTCGATTTCATAAATTACTCGGCAAGCGGAATCCTCCTCAAAGGATTGACTTATCAGCAAAAGAAGAAATTCTTTGCTAAGATTAAGCATTACAATTGGGAAGACCCGTATCTGTTCAGAATCGATGCAGACTAGCTTATCCGAAGATACGTATATGGAAGTGAAACAAAACAAATTCTAAGGCACTGTTATGAAGGACCCACAGGAGGAAACCATGGAGCAACCCTAACAGTCAAGAAAGTCTTTGACTCTAGATTCTACTAGCCCACGATCTTCAAGGATGCTCACAATATGGTATGCACCTGTGATGCATGTCAAAGAACAACTAATATCTCAACACGGGATGAGATGCCTCAGAAACCCATTCAAGTATGCGAGGTATTTGATATTTGTGGTATTGATTTCATGGGTCCATTCTCGGTGTCCTTTGGCAATCGTTACATCTTAGTAGCAGTCGATTATGTCTCAAAATAAGCCGAAGCTTAAGTCCTACCTACCAATGATGCAAGAAACGTTGTAAGATTTTTCAAGAAACTATTCTCTCATTTTGGCCCTAAGGCTTTAATTAGTGATAGAGGAACGCATTTTTGTAATAACCAGCTCGAAAAAGCAATGGCTCGTTATGGCGTGCACTATAGCTTTACGACTGCTTATCATCCACAAGTGAATGGGCAAGCTGAAGTCACTAACCAAGGCATCAAACAATTCCTAGAGAAAATTGTAGGTCAAAATTACAAGGATTGGTCTACCAAACTAGATGATGCATTATGGGCTTTTCGAATAGTCTATAAGACTACCATTGGCATAACACCGTTCAAACTAGTTTATGGTAAGTCATGTCATCTACCTATGGAACTCAAACACAAGGCCTACTGGGCACTCAAAGCAACAAACCTAGACCAAAATCTTATAGGTAGAAATCGATTTCTACAAATCCACGAACTCGAGGAACTAAAAGAACAAGCGTACGAGTACGCTATGGTTTACAAGGAAATTCCTTGATTCTTGATTAAAGAACCCTAAACGATTTCATATGAGAGAACATGTCTTCCTGTATAACTCTCATTTATGTTTATTTCCTCGAAAGCTGAAATCGCGTTGGTCCGGACCTTACACGATTAAGGGCTCTTTTCCGAATGGTGCCATCAAAATTGAAAACTATGACGGTTTAAGTTTCAAATTAAATTGTCTCTTTTGAAACCGTATATCGATGGACAAACCAAGATATTCTCAGAGGAATTACACCTCCCCCCAACAAATACTAAGTGTGGGGAAGGGTCGCGCTGATGACCCAAAACTGATTTCCTTTAGAACTTTAACCTTTTGTAGGACCTCACAAACCTAACACGAGGTCATGCCCCATGAAGCATGACCCCGTTCCTCTAACAAAAATTTTCTACGATCTCCGTTGATAACTCTGGAACGTTGCAGGTCGAATTTAAGACGAAATCAACCAACATGGGGTCGTACCTGCCTAAGCACACCGCCGTGATCAAGTTTCCCGACCTGTATATAAATAACAAACTTGTTCTAGGCTTTCATCACCCCAATTCCTGCTTAAAAACGTCAAAAAATGAAAGAATCAAGTCACGAAAGTTCAAGTTGGAATCCTGCGAAGAAACCGCGTTCTAAAACGCGAGAGCCGACCATGCAAGAATACTTCTTCAAGTTACATGAACTAATCAATAAATTGATTGAAATGAACCTATTCGTATCCCAACGCCTAGCTGAACTCATCAAAAAAGTTCAAGAGTAGGGCGAAGAACTCGTCTCCGCAACCGTCAGCTTGCGAAATTAAGCAACCGCACTTTACACTATCTCATCCCGAATCTTCCACACGAGATGTGTGGAGGCTTATTCTAGAAGCATTTCGCGATATGTTATGTGTGATGGCGCGCGTTAAAGAGTCTAATTTTGCAGTCTTAGACTCTCGTCTTTAACGTATCGTGTAATCGTAGGACCTTAAGAAATGTAATTGTCATTTAGATTGTTTTAGTTAACTCTAGGACTATTTTCGTACATTTCTGGTGATTTGGAAGTGATAAAACTTAATCGGGAAAATAAAGTAACGCGCAACGCTAAAAATCAGAACAACAAAAACTGAAACCAGGTAGCATAAGGGAGGCACGCCCCCGTGACCAACATTTCATGACACATTCTGACCTGTTTCAGCAATTTGTCTTGTTCCCCATCACTTCTCCATGTTAAAAAACCAAATGCATGCTAGTTATCTTTTGCATTCACTTCCATTTTCATCATATTTTTCATTTTTCTTTCTAATTGTCAAGCTCTGGCTAGAGAGAGGTTATGAAGCACCTTCACCAACTAGTTCTGCACTAAGGGTAGAGGATGTTGAATTAGTTCTTGTCTTAAGATTCATAGGTTCTATCAAGGTTTCCTCTTTGAAGTTAATCTTAGGGTCCACCTCGACATCCAATTGACCAATGACATTGCCTGTTACCCTTTGTCTTCTTTTTAATCTGAACTTATCAATAATCATGTCTTGAATCCTCTAAGCTAGTCTATCAGCTTGCCTATTTTGACTTGGGTTGGCAATTGACATGTGAACTAGAGGAAGACTCTCATAGTACTTCAGGGTCTAAAAACTGAAGACTTCTTGCTGCCCTTAAAGTCTAAGGAGTGTTAGGGCTCTCCTGTCAGCATCATACCTCCACCCTAGTTTTTCATTCTTAGCATCATAGGGTGGGGTAGGTGTAGCCCTTGGAATACCTTCCTCAAACAGACTTTGTATGAGTAAGTCCATATCAATGTGGACTTGAGGAGGTTGATGAGTATGGACAATTACAAGTAAGGGTGGTGAATTATCTATGTCCATACTCTGAGAAGAACTCCCATGTTCTGTGATTACAGGTAGGACTTTCTCCCCCTTTTTGGTAGCATCACCTCTAGCATAGGTGAGTTAGAGGTTAGGTCCACCACATCCATAGGTTCTTGTGGCCCTGGTTGAGTCCTCCTGAGTGGTCTCTCAGCTAGCTTGCCCTTGAGATCGGTGATCTCAAGTTGCTAGTCCTTGACCCTCTTATGTAAGGTGGCCACCTGGATTCCAGGTGACTAACCTTTGAGACTAAATAGGTACAAGTTTTAGTCAATTTGTGCACCTTTTGTTTTAGACTCCCCTCATCTTCATCAGAAGAATTATGAAGGGATGAGAGAATAGGACCAAAGTCTTCTTCCTCATCACTAGCACCAAGTTCTTCATTGTTGGATTTCCCCTGCACCATGACAGCTTCAGTTGAAGTGTCAAGGGGCCGAGTTGCCATGGTTGAGGTCTTAAAGATGTAATCACTTACAAAAGTGAGAGCCTATTCCATATGGACCTCCTGAACAGGTTCAGGGAGATCCACCTCAGTTGTGGGTGGATGATGTGGGCCAGACATGGGTGAGTCAGGAGCACTCATCTCTCCTTGAGCAGGGGTGGAGAAGAGAGACTCATAGTACTCACTAAATCCCATGTCTTCATTATCATAGAATTCTAGGTTGGGAATTTGTTGGTTAAGATGAAGAGGCTAGGGATGGCAGCTTTCCCCTGAAGGTTGTTCACTAGAGTTTTAAGACTCTGAGTGAATGCGTAAGGCTGTTGGGGTTGTGAGTTCATTAGGCTAAGCACGAGGAACCTTAGCACTGATCAAAGAAGTGATGGGAGTGGTTTGCTCCTCTGGAAAAGTGGGAACTCTAGTGTCCACTTTCTCCTGAATGGGTGAGTATATGGGGTCATGCACAACCTGAGTAGCTTGTGCAGGGGTTCGTTTGGATCTTCTTGAGTAGTTGAGAGTAATTTGTGGCTGTATGGGTGGTTCAGATGTTAAAGGTGTGGGTCCAATACTAGTCGGTGCTGCTTGGTTGTCACCTTGAGCAATGAGCTCTAACATTTTTGGGACTACGGCTGTTTCTACCCCTGAGAAGCCCATAGTAGGCTTTCTCCTTGTTTTAAAGATGTCGGGCTTCATATGTCCTATTTCAAGAACATTACCTATTCCCCTTAACTGTGAGCCCAGTTCACAGTTAAGAATGTGTTTAACATATCTAGGGAACATGTAATATTCTAAGAAGTCTAGGTTTGCATGCAAATTTGTATATACAAATTGAGAATACCTGAATTTTGACCCCTTGAACCATGTCATGGACTATGTGGGGAGGTCCTCTGGAATTAGATCCCATCCTCCATGCTTGTTTGAAAGACAGTGGATGACAACATGCAGGAGGTACTTCCATTTGAAGGAGACCTTCCCTTTCCTGAAGGTTCTTACTGAGTAATCACCCTTATAGCCTATCAACCTAAAAGACTGGTTCACAACAGATTTTGGGAAGGACAATTTGCCTTCTTAACCACTCAGCTTGAAATGAGTGTTAATGGTGGCTGAAGTGATGAAAATTATCCTGCCTTGCACTGTAGCAGACAGTACCTTCTCCCCATCCATAATGACCTCTTGGTAGGTCCTCCAAGTCTCTAAAAGCTAGTCTTCATACAAAGGAGGATCGATGGTGAGGGAGGTGAAGTAGTTTGATAGAGTCAAGAACCGGCAAACATTTGAGAAACAAGGATCTTTCTCAGACGTTAACAGAACAACCTGATTGTGTTGTCAGGGTAAGTGCATGGAGAAATTGGGTTGGTTTCTTGGATCAGGGTTGCCATTTTTAGTAGCTTTATGAGGAAGGAAGATAATAACAAAGGCGGTTTGTGGGTGAATTTAGATTGAAAAGATTTGCAGATGAAGTGGAAAGTGAAAGAGGGGGAACCGTTAAAGGTGTATATATAGAAATGGATTTGAGACAAAATTAATGAAAAAAAATAAACTTTGAAATCCAGATGTCGATCTCACCTCTGAAAAAGCGTCCAAAAAGGTAGTTTTCTTGCAAGTCGAAAATCTTCCGAAGGTAATTTGTTTTTGGAAGTTTTTTATAAAAGCTTCCGAAGCCAATATTGACTTCGGAAGATATTCCTGAGCTTTATAGAAATTTTTTCTTCGGAAGAAAAATACTTAAAAGTATTTTTAATTAAGAGATATGTTTGGTTTCGAAAGATATTAAAACTAAAAAGTTTTATTCATAAGTGAATAAGTCTTCTAAGGCTTAATTACTTTCGGAAGAAGAGTCTCCTTCAAAAACACATAAGTACTTAGAAGCATATTTTATGCTTCGGAATATATATCAAAATTTCTTTCGAATGTAAATGTCTTACAAGTAGTTATTAATTTTGAAGACATAATGTTCTTCCGAATATAACTTAATGTCTTCTGAGAGAAAATATATCTAAAATTTCCAGAATTCTAAGGAATATCATTTGAAAAGTTTTCTTCCAAAGTAAACTGGGCTTATATAGGTGATGATATAGACAACTTTAGAACACACATATTTAAAAATAATCTTCACTTTAGTTTAAGAAAAAGCTACTTAAAGTTAATCATCCCAATAGCTGATACAAGATATTTAAAAATCTGTTCATCAAAAGCTTTTGTGAACAGATCATAATATTTTTCATTTGTGTTAATTTTGACTAGTTTTGTCTATCCTTTTTCAAAATTATCTCTAATCAAATGATACCTGATGTTGATGTGTTTTGTCATTGAGTGCTGCACAGGGTTCTCTGTGATAGATACAACACTGTTGTCTATGTGGATGGGAGTCTCTTTGAAGTTGAAATCATAGTTCAACATCTGATTCTGAATCCAAAGCACTTGAGCACATCAGCTAGCAACAAAAATGTATTCAGCTTTAGCAGTTGATGTAGACACACATGATTATTTCTTGCATTATCATGAGACTGTCATTCCACCAAGGAATTGACATCCCCCAGATATAGACTTTGCAGTCATATTATAGCCACTATAGTCATTATCTGTATAAGCATATAGATTGAAGTCAGAATTCTTTGGATACCAAAGGTCTAGTTTTGGAGCACCTTTGAGATATTTAAGATTCCTCTTGACAGCAACTAGGTGTGACATCTTGGGGTTGGCTTGATATCTTGCACAAATGCATGTGGCAAACCTGATATCAGGCATGCTGGCTGTGAGATACATGAGAGACCCAATCATACCCTTGTATAGATGTTCATCCACACACCCCCTCAAGATTAGGTCCTAGGAAGTAATTTCTTGCTATGGGTGTCTTTACAACCTTACACTCAGTCAAGTTGAATCTAGTTAGTATGTCTTGTACATACTTTGACTGGTTTATGAAGATGCCATGGGTGTCTTTACAACCTTACCTGATATCAGGCATGCTGACTTGATCACTTTCCTTCTCCATCTTCATCTTTGCAGATGATGTGGTAATTCTTAGGGTGAGAACTACCTTTGGAGCTGGATGGTTCAGGCTGTGTAGTAGTGGTACACAACTGATCAGCCTTCTTCATGATGCTGGGATGATTTGGACATGAACTAGAACTCCTGGTACTAGAGTTCAAGTTTGAGTCTTCAGCCTTAACTACCTCAAAACTTGCAAAGACAAAAACTTGTTTCTGCATAGAGTTAAAGATGGCCTTGATCTCTTGAGCCTTCTTGGACTTCCTCTTGGCTTTTCTGATCATGTTCTTCCTTCTTGACTTGGTCATCCCAACTCCTTTACTCTCCTCAGAGGAATATACCTTTCTTAGAATGCTCTTCTTCACTCTTCCCAGATGCATTCTTCACTATCTCCTCTTCATCCTCTTTACTCATGGGGTCTATGAGGGGAAGCTCATCTTCACAAGTTCCACACCTAGGAGATCTTACAGACAAGATTGTGTGTGAAGGGGCTATCTTACTAGATCCCAGTCCCTACTTATTCTGATAACAAACTTTTGCACGTAAGGATGAGGATATAATGTTCTTGAAGGTCTCTTCTTCAAGAACACATTTTTTTGCTCTGGCTTTGCTGATCACAAGCTTAGCCTGGCATTCAGTTAACTAAGTGATGAGATCTTTGATTTGAGTCCTATAATTTGTGTGCTCCTGTTTAAGAGTTGAAATGGTTTTCTCTAAATCTTCTATTTTAAGTTTATAATCATTTTCAGCTCTTTTGAAATCAAATTTTAAGATATTCAAAGACTCAAGATCAGACCTCATCTCTAAGTTGTAGGACCTATATCTGTTAACTTTAGCAATGCATTCAGGTGTACAAAGATGTTCCAACACCTTTGTTTCATCATGGTCAGCCATTAATGCTTGGTTTGGAGATGCATCTTCCACCAGAAAGCTCCAGTCAAAGCCTCATTCTTCAATTGCAACTGCAGCTTGCTGCTTTGGCTTCTCATTCTGATTGACTCTCTTAGTGTAGTTTGGTCTGGTTTGTGCTTGACCACCATTTGTTCTTGGTGCCTTGCACTCTCTAGGAAAGTGTCTTATTTGGTTACAGTTGTGACACTTCACCTTGCTTTTGTCCAACCCAAACTTTCCACTGGTTGCATTGCTTGGAAACTTTCTCCCAGTCCTCTTGTAGAACTTCTTGGCTCTGTGAGTGAGAAGATCCATTTATTAAACTATCTCCATGTACTCCAGATCATCTGGATGGATACAGTCAAGATCTTCAAGGAGGAGAAAGTTGCCAGACCTTTCATCAGCAGACACAAAAGCTTGTGAAGAGCTCATCTCTTGGAATGGTCTTCCTTGAGTGTAACTCTCCCTTGGTGTCTCCGGGAAGGTGATGAAGGACCCTTTTGTGAGTTGTCAGGGTAGCAGATGAGATGATGTTGTGGTTCTCTACTATCCCTTTCAACCACATGGAGGGTTGAACTCTGTTGATTGCTAGAGTTACCAGATAGACTTTGCATATTCATCTCCATCTGGTATCCACTAAGAATACCATACAAATCTATGTGAGTAAGAGTCTTAAGATTCTTAGTTCTCTTGATAACAACACAATAATGTGTCCATTGTATAGGAAGAGAGGACATACACTTCCTTACAATGTCCCTGTTTTCAAGAGTCACTCCAACATCCATTAGAGTGTCCATAATCTCAAAATACCTGAAGTATTGTTGAGTCATGGTTTCACCTGCTTTGAAGGTGAAGTTTTCAAACTGCTGCTTCAAGAGATCCTTCTTGTTCTTCTTGGCTTTAGTTGACCCCTCATATATCAGCTTTAGTGCATCCCATAGCTGTTTAGCTGTTTTGCACTTCTTGAAGCCTCTGTATATGGAGTTTGGAAGAGCAGTTTGAAGGGCTGTCATGGCTTTCTGATCAATATCTATTCTCTTCCTGTCTTCTTCAGAATAGTCAGCCACAACCTTTGGAATCATACCACCTCCAGTAGCAGCTGAAGAGGTGCTTGGTATGTGAGGCCTAGAGACAACAAATTCCCACATCCTAGAGTCTTGAGACTTGATAAAGCCTTCCATTCTTTGACACCAAGTATCAAAGTCTTCTAGAGTGATCAGTGGGGACTTTGTCATAGTTCCGATTTCCATATCAGCCTTTATGTTAAGTGTTTCGTGAGACTAAGGGATCTAAGATGGTGAGATCTTACAATCAAGAGCCTGGAATGCTCTGATACCAATTACATGAACATTGAAGGGATGGTAAATACACTTAGTCTCACAATGAGGAGAGTACTTAGAACACTTAACATATCAAATAGGGAACTGATGGTGTGCGGATAGTATATATATTTTGATAAAGATTTATTGCACAGATTCAGTTTTAATTGGTTATTACTAATACTAAACCACACACACAAAAGGCAGTGTACCTGTCGTGTGGTAATATAGTGTTGGTAAGAACCGAGTATCAATCCTTGGACACACCTAGCCTACTCAACAAACTTGATGTTTGACTATCAGATTTGGTTTTTGTTAAAGAAAGTGATAATTTGCATTTGGAAAGATTTTTAGGGTTTAAAATTAAACAATAATAGAAAGAAAGTAAACTAAGATTTGAAGCGTTTGGATTTAAAATTAGGGAATAAAAGTTATCATTCTAATTAGACTCCACTTATGTAATCGTGATGAATTGGTGGTGTGATTTAAAGATATTAATTAATGTAATTATGTTAATGTTTATAAAGACGAGCCGGCACGATTTCTCGTCTATCCTGCTGCCGTAGTGACTTGATCCTGTCAGGCTGAGTTTACTGCTCAGATCAAAGCCCTAGTAATGTAGGTGAATCTTTTGTATCCTAATTGACATACGATTTCTGAAAACATAACTTAATGTTAAAAAGAGAGTTGAGCAGGTTCCTTCCTAACATACCATTAATTTTAGAAAACCGTAACAATTACTGAAGTTTCTGAACTAATAAAAGGGAACCCGCAAATGATCAGAAAGTTAAAGTGATATGATTTCTAATAACCATTTCTAGTTTATTAGCCATGGATTTATTATGAAGACCGGTTTCGTGAATGAAAGTTAATCATACGGTTTTCAACGTTGTATGACAATCACAATCACAAACCATAAATTTATAACTTCCCGTTCAAATGTAGATGCTACTCATCAATAGTTTTCCCAAGACCACCATAACATTAACATAATATTTATCACACCATTAGTTCATCACAAATTACATAAGTTTCATCCGATTAAGATGATAAATAGAGTTTAGCTCATAATGAGCTTGAACATAACAACAGATAACAAAGAAGATAGATATGTGATCATCGGTGAAATGGAACAATCAAACCGATAATCCACAATGGATGACGTTTAGACGATCCCAAGCTTCTTCCAAGTGTTGTATACACCTCCCGAGCCTCCAAATGATCTTGAAGTCTTGATTCCCGAGAGAATTCTGCAGAGTAACTCTCCCACCAAAGCTTACCAAAAATGGTGAACTTAGGCTTCTATTTATAGGCTTTTCGGAGTGTTTAAGCATGGCCCCGTGCTAGTACAATGCTTACGAAAGTTGGTCGGCTCGTACATGCAGGTTGTGTCGGGCACGGCCCCGTGCTAAATGGGGCACGACCCCGTGTTGGAGGTGGGGCACGGCCCCGTGCCTTATGGGGCACGGCCCCGTGTCTACTTTTAGGGGACAGTACTTTTGTCCTTGTCAGATGTCCAAGCACGGGGGTGTGTTAATTTAGCACGGGGGTGTGTTTCTTGCAAGGCATGGGGGCGTGCTTAATGAGGCACGACCCCATGCTTGGACTCCAAAGCTCGAATCACTTTAATTTCTTGTTAAATATGCTTCTTTTCTCCATCTTGCCCTTTTAAACATCTGAAAACAAATTTTAACACTTTTAAGTACAATTTCATCATTTTAAGGAAGATATTAAGGAATAATTGATGTGCTTTTGATAGGATTTTTATGTATATTTTGGAGCACATCAAACATCCCCACACTTGAACTTTGCTTGTCCTCGAGCAAAAATCACTTAAAATGACAATTCCGCCAAAAACCAAATAAATCAAATTATAAACATGGTTTTCGAGAAATACGCAAGTAAACATTATTTTCATCAAAATATAAATATTCTAAGCATATGTATAATGATATCCTAGCAAGCAATAGGTTGGTTAGTAAAGATTATTATCATGTAAAAATCCACACTTCTCACAAGATTCACTCACACTCGGCTAAATATATGGAGTCATAATCAAGATTAAGTATGACTAATACACTCAATTGCCTAGTATGAATACGTGTGAAATCATATGCTTGTTAAGGGATCAAATCTCCACCTACTTAGATATTTACTTGCATAAATCATTAGGTCTTTGATGGGTTGTAACTTGGCTCGGGCTCGGGTATGGATTATTTGGAAAAAGTGGCTAATTGATAAAGACGACGGTCTTGGATTATTTTTCTTACATAAACTACAAGAAAAGCAATAAAGGTTCCCTATACAATACTTCAAGCTAGAAGGGATATGCTAGCTTAAGGACTCGTTTAAGGTCAGATTGTCAAGACCGTATTTTGCTTTCAAGAATCGTACTTCATCTTTTACCCGAAGATACACAAAACTTTCCTTTCTCAAGGATCGTTCGGCTTGAAGCCTAATAGCATCCAATCGGATTAGTTCTGTGTATTCGTATTGAGATTCAGTTTGATTCTTTTTGCATTTTCTGTTATGGGACCAATTTCCACAATTCGGGCATCTTTCATATCTTTTTGCCCGTCACTTTATAGCACTTTTTGAAATCCCACAAATGGCGGAACTTGTTCCTTTTTTCGCCATTTCTTTCTTGCGTCAAACGTGAGATTGAAAATTTGTTCGCGGATTTCCGGGGGAAGTCCCGGTTTTGCGTGATGAAGGCAACAAAGCAAATTGAAATCAAAAGAATGCATTCCAGTTCTTTAAGGTCTGCCAGTAAAAGACCAATTTTTTTTTAATAATAAGCCAAAAACGTGTCTTTAACGAAAACGGGTTTTGTTGAAGGCTTTTTAGTTAAGTGACTTGGTGACTCGGGTGATTGAAAGATAAAAATGTTTATGCTCAACGGGGCTAACTAGGGTTGACGTTCGGGTAAGGAAAATTAAAGACAATGGTTGGGGCTTGAATGGTTAAGGTTTCCTAGTGCCTAACTCATTTTTATACAACAAATACTAATTAAGGTCTTGAAATGTATACCCAAAGCAAGTTCTAATCACACGTATCATATGGCACCCTCAATTAAATCCAGAATGAAAGTAGAATTGCAATTTACAAAAGCTTGTTTAAGGCTCAAAAATAAACTCACATACGGATGGAATTGGGTAAAAGTGTTTCATTTTACATGATTAAATATTTTACTAGATTATTGCTTTTAAGGATATCACAAAAAAAAAACATTTTCAATTTTATTTGGATTTACTTTTTTATTTCCCGAAAACGTATATTTATAATTTGGTTTATCAAAAATTATATTAAATTTTTAAATTTTTGGTTTCTTGTCACAAAAATTACTTGGTAATGTGATCTTTTCTTAAAAGTTTTAAATTTGGACCTTTTTAGCAAAGTCAAATGCATTACTCCCATCCCCACACTTAAAATTCACATTGTCCTCAATGTGATTAACATATTCAAGATCGAGAAAGGGTAATGAAATAACTCCCCTAAAAATGATGAATTTTTCACTTGTGTTTGGTTGCCCTCGCGTTGTTTTAATCCTCGGTATCACCTGAAATGTCACCAATTTATTGAAAGCATTAAAATCCTAAACACACAAAATAAAAACAAAACGACACAAATTAAAAGATAGATTGGCACGAAACAACTGTGTCGGGGCCCCGAAAATGATACGGTTTTCAAGGGCTTTGTGGTGGGATATCCCCCCACTCGTGGTACATTCGGTTTCTGAAGTACGTGACATCATTGCTCAGGTCATCAACTCGGGAATGCAGATTTTCGACTCGGTTGAAGGCTCGTTGGGCATATTTGAATGATCGCCTTGCATGGTTGCTGGTGGTTTGGATTGACTCATAAAGGTCTAACATGGTTGGGAATTCCCTTGTACGTGAACTTGAAGATCCAACTCCGGCTCCTTCCGGCTGTATCGGCATGTCGAGGTCCATGATTATTTCTTCGGGATCCGCCGGATCCCAGATTTGTCCTTTCTTATCCATGAATCTTAGCTGCCCATTTGGTAGGCTTGTCACCATGTACATACTTGTACAAATGCTCAAGTCTAACAGTCCCGGCATCACTCCTACAGTTCCCTCAGTGTTATAACCATAGCTTTCGTATAAGTTCAAAATCCAGCCTCCTCCAAACATGGGTGTTGGAGCACCTGCGATCGCATTCCTGGCAAAAAGATTACAAAACAAATACCCAATATTACATGGCAACTGATTAACCATACAATATAAAATAAACAAGTCCCTCAAATTAACAACTCCCTCGCTTTGACCACGAGCTGTTATGGAATGACTAAGTAACCGATGAATGTATCGCAGCAGCGGGTCTCGTATCTGACTGCTTTCTGTTTTACTCGAGTTGAACCCTCCTTCCAATCCGCTCCCAAAATGCTTTCCTCATTGCACCACTTTCCGTGTCTTTACTTTCCTCGTCCGGGAAGGTATGGTACGCCGGCATTCCAGATATTGCCTCCTCCTCCATTTCTTGTTCTGTGTAGATTCCGAGATAGACACCGAACAAGGCAATGGATGTTTTATGCCAATGCCCAGCTAGTCTGAATGAAACTGCACTATCATCCCAAGGGTCAGAGTCTTTCATGCTAAATTTAAAAGATGCTAAAAATCAAGAGTTAGTTCATAAACGGAAGGTCTATTTTGTGAGAATAAACGCTTCCACTGAACACTTAATAAATTATTATATCATCCTAGCTGTCCGAATGCCGCTAGTGTTTCTTCATCTGCTTGTAAGTGGGATCTTTTGACCCTTTGTAGCAATCTTCGAAGTCTATCATGACACCATCTCTTGCGGCTCCCTTCAAAATGTAAGTAGGGATGATCCATGATCCTGAAATTTTAAAAATAAGTTAATCTAGACAAGACAAATTTCTTGAGCAGTTTCATGATGTTATTGAAAACCATGTGTTTTTCAAGACATAACATCATAATGATTCAATTCATGTTCAAAAATAGTTAAAAATTTATCATCCAAGGAAAAATTTTTGAACATGGGGGTGCGCTTTGTAAAACGTGGGGGTGCGGTTAACATGTTTAGGCATGAAATCTTGACTCGAGCAATCGTGGTTTTGTTTGTAAATTGTTGATTAAGCATGGGTTTAACATTTTCTTGCTTTAAAAATCAAAGATTATACGTTTAACATTTTAATTTGTTAATAATTCAAGATACTCAAAATATATATATTGTTTTACACCACTTGAGAATTCTTGTAACTTGAACATGATTAACAAAGATTTCACCACGAATTATGAAGAGAGTCTTGTTAACAATAAAAGAAAACAACTAATTAACTAACTAAAAATACTAACAACTAACTAAACATACTAATTAACATTAATCTACTACAAGAGTAATCATGAATAAGTAGGTTAAAAGCATTCATCATTCCATAACACGTTTAAGAACAAGTGTTTACACATAATTGCTAGGATTTCGGTTGTTTAGAGACCTAATCACCTAACTACATGTAAATGACTTTCATAATCATAGGAATTTGCATACTAACCTCTTGATCAATTACTCTTGCAAGAACACTTGAAA
Source organism: Flaveria ramosissima (assembly GCA_025215565.1). Lineage (NCBI taxonomy): Eukaryota > Viridiplantae > Streptophyta > Magnoliopsida > Asterales > Asteraceae > Flaveria > Flaveria ramosissima. The sequence goes on along the minus strand of CM046044.1, from coordinate 19,039,663 downwards.
AGATGAAAGAAAAATGGAAAACAAGATGAAATTGAAGGTGGATATGAGTTTGCAGGCAAATGAGCTCGGTTTTTAACATGCAAAATTGGTGGGAAACAAGACAAAAGGTTGAAAATTGTCAGGTGGTGTCATTTCTTGTCGAGCACGGGGGCGTGCCTCCTTAGGCACGGGGGCGTGCTCATTTGTTATCGTTCGGTTTCAGTCTTTTGTTGTTTCGTTTTTCAGTTTCGCGTGTTATGTAATTTTCCTGGTTAAGTTTTATCACTTCCAAATCATCAGAAAAGATACGAAAATAGTCCTATGGTTAAATAACACAAGCCAAATTGAAAATTACATTTCCTAGGGTCTTACGGTTACACGATACGTTAAAAGCCGAGAATCTGAAACAGCAAAACCAGACTCTTTAACGCGCAACAGCGCACTTAACACATCACGGAATGCTTCTAAAAGAAACCTCCACCCATTTCGTGTGGAAGGTTCGGCATGGGATAGTGAGAAGTGCGGTTGCTCAATTCCGCAAGCTGCCGGTTAATGGAAATGAGTTCCTCGCTCATCTGTTGAACTTTTTGGATAAGTTCAGCTAAGCGTTGGGAAGCAACGAGGTTCATTTCAGTCAGTTGCTTGATTAGTTCATGCATCTTGAAGAAATATTCTTGAGTCGTTGGCTCTCGCGTTTCAGAACGCGGTTTCTTCGCAGGATTCAAGTTTGAGCTTCAGTGACTTGATTCTTCAATTTTTTCAGACATTTTTAAGCAGGAATGGGTGTGATGAAAGAATGGAACAAGTGTGGTATTTATACACAGGTAGTGGAAAGTGAACACGGGGGCGTGCTTGGCTAGGCACGGCCCCGTGCTTGTCAGAAGTCGTCTTAAATTCGACCTGCAACGTTCCAGAGTCGTCAGCGGAGATCGTGGAAAGAATTTGTCAGACACGTGTGCTTGTGAAGTCCTAAAAATTGCTAAAAAGTGAGAAAAATTTATGCACAGGTGTCGCGTTTAAGTTTCGGGTCTTCAGCATGACCCTTCCCCACACTTAGTTTTCGTCGGGGCGGAGGTGTAATTCCTCCGAAGGAATCTTGGTTGGTCCATCGTTATACGGTTTCAAATGATGACCATTTACTTTGAAACTTAAACCTGTGTGGTTATAAATTTCAATGGCACCATTCAGAAACACGCTTTTGATCGTATAAGGTCTAGATCAACATGATTTCAGTTTTCCAGGAAATAAACGTAAACGAGAGTTATACAGTAAGACACGTTCTCCCACATGAAATTGTTTTGTGCTCTTTAATCGAGCGTCGTGGAATTTTCTTGTCTTTTCTTTGTAAACCCTAGCGTTTTCGTACGCTTGTTCCCTTAATTCCTCCAATTCGTGAATTTGTAGGAATCGATTCTTTCCTGCAAGGTCTTGGTCCAGGTTTGTTGCTTTAAGTGCCCAAAAGGCCTTGTGCACTAGTTCTACAGGTAGATGACATGACTTCCCATAAACTAGTTTGAACGGTGTTGTGCCGATTGGAGTCTTATAGGCTGTTCGAAAAGCCCATAATGCATCATCTAACTTGGTAGACCAGTCCTTGTGATTTTGACCTACAGTTTTCTCAAGGATTCGTTTGATACCTCGGTTAGTGACTTCGGCTTGCCCATTTGCTTGTGGATGGTAAGTAGTTATAAAGCGATGGTGAACTCCATAACGTGCCATTGCTCTTTCAAGCTGATTGTTATAGAAATGAGTTCCTCGGTCACTAATCAGAGCTTTGGGGGCACCAAAACGAGAAAATAGTTTCTTAAGGAATTCGACAACGTTCCTGGCATCATTAGTAGGCAGGGCTTGAGCTTCAGCCCATTTTGAAACGTAATCAACTGCTACCAAGATGTTACGATTGCCAAATGACACCGGGAATGGCCCTATGAAATCAATACCCCATATATCAAATACCTCGCATACTTGAACTGGTTTCTGAGGCATCTCATCCCGTGTTGAGATATTGGTTGCTCTTTGACATGCATCACATGTACGTACCATGTTGTGAGCATCTTTGAAGATTGTGGGCCAGTAAAATCCAGAGTCGAATACTTTCTTGGCTGTCAAGGTTGCTCCATGGTGTCCTCTTGTGGGTCCTTCATGACAGTGCCTTATAATTTGTTCTGCTTCACTTCCGTATACGCATCTTCGAATGAGTTGGTCTGCACTGATTCTGAACAGATACGGGTCCTCCCAATAGTAATGTTTGATATCAGTAAAGAACTTCTTCTTTTGCTGATAAGTCATTCCTTTGAGAAGGATTCCGCTTGCTAAGTAATTTGCAAAATCGACGAACCAAGGATGTTCATCGATTGAGGATTGAATGTGCATAAGGAATTCGTGAGGAAAATTGTCGTTTATTTTGGCTTCCTCAGTTTGTGAAGGACTTGAATCCTCAAGACGCGAGAGATGATCAGCCGCCAGATTTTCCACTCCTTTTTTATCACGAATTTCGATATCAAATTCTTGAAGCAGAAGAATCCAACGAATCAATCTCGGCTTTGCATCTTGTTTGTTGAACAAATAACGAAGGGCTGCATGATCGGTGTAAACAATTGTTTTTGAAAGAATGAGATACGAGCGGAATTTGTCGAATGCGAAAACTACCGCAAGAAGTTCTTTTTCAGTGGTAGTGTAGTTTTCTTGTGCGTCGTTTAGGGTTTTGCTCGCATAATGAATTGGGTGAAATTGCTTGTCTTTCCTCTGTCCTAATACAGCTCCTACCGCGAAATCGCTTGCATCGCACATGAGTTCAAATGGTAGCGTCCAATCTGGGGAAACCATGATTGGAACAGTTACCAGTCTCTCCTTAAGCAATTTGAATGCACTAATGCATTCATCAGAAAATACGAATTGCGCTTCTTTGTCCAGAAGTTGAGTCATTGGTCGAGCGATTTTTGAGAAATATTTAATGAAACGACGGTAGAATCCTGCATGTCCTAGGAAACTTCTGATGTCTTTCACAGTTGTGGGATGCGGAAGTTTAGAAATAGTGTCGACTTTGGCTTGATCGACTTCAAGCCCCGCTCGATAGATTTTGTGTCCTAACACTATTCCTTCCGTAACCATGAAGTGGCACTTTTCCCAATTTAAAACAAGGTTGGAGTCTTCACATCTAACCAGCATCTTTTCCAGATTTTCAAGACATTGCTCAAATGAGTTTCCAAAGATGGAGAAATCATCCATGAAAACTTTCATTGAGTGTTCAATCATGTCATGAAAAATTGCTACCATGCATCTTTGAAATGTAGCAGGAGCATTACACAATCCAAAGGGCATTCGCCGATAAGCAAATGTGCCATATGGACAGGTGAATGTTGTCTTCTCTTGATCTTCGGGAGCAATAGGAATTTGAAAATAACCTGAGAAACCATCCAGGAAACAATAGAACATTTTTCCAGACAATCTCTCAAGCATTTGGTCGATGAAAGGAAGAGGGAAGTGATCTTTCCTTGTGGTGTCATTTGAGTTTGCGATAGTCTATCCAAACTCTCCATCCTGTAACCGTACGAGTGGAAATAAGCTCATTCTTCTCGTTAGTTACAACAATCATTCCTCCTTTCTTTGGAACAACTTGGATGGGACTGACCCAAGGCGAATCAAAAATAGGGTAAATCAAACCGGCATCTACCAGTTTGATTACTTCTTTCTTCACCACCTCTTGCATGCTCGGGTTTAAACGTCTTTGAGGTTGAATGACGGATTTGAAGTTCTCCTCCATCAATATTTTATGAGTTCAAAAGGATGGATTGATTCCCTTGATGTCCATGATTTTCCATGCAATTGCTCATTTGTGTGCCTTAAGCACATTGAGCAACTTGTTCTTCTCATCATTTGATAAGGCGGATGAGATTATGACAGGAAGTTGAGATGTGTTTTCAAGAAAAGCGTATTCGAGATGAGATGAAAGTTCTTTAAGCTCTAAAACTGGAGGGTCTTCGACAGAAGGTTTGGCTTTTGGTTCTAAGTCTTGCTCAATGATCTCAAATGCTTCTTGATGAAATGATGTTTCATCAACTTCAAGTTCTGGAATGATTTGGTTCTCACAGATGGGTTCGCTGATTTGCACTTCTATTAATTGAGCGTTGCAAGCTTCATTATGAAGGGCTTCCTTCAAATGACGGCTTATGATTGAATCGCAAGCATCAACGTAATAGAGTGAGTCATCATGATGTTGAGGGTGTTTCATGAATTGGCCTATATCGAAAGTTACTTCCTCCTCGTCTACTCTAAGCGTGAGTTTGCCTGTATAAACATCAATGAGGGCTCGAGCAGTCGCTAAGAACGGTCGACCTAGGATAAGAGGAACATTTTTGTCCTCATCCATATCTAGGATCACAAAATCAACGGGAAATACGAATTTGTCAATTTTAACTAAGAGATTTTCAACGATGCCCCTTGGATATTTGACAGAACGGTCAGCTAACTGGATGCTCATACGGGTAGGTCTAGGTTCACCTAGGTTTAATTTTTCAAAAACCGCATAAGGCATAAGGTTAATGCTTGCACCTAAATCAGCTAACGCATTACTGACAAAAAGATTTCCTATTAGGCAAGGTATGGTGAAACTTCCTGGATCAGTCATCTTTTGAGGTAATTTGTTTTGAAGAACTGCAGAGCATTCCTCATTCAAAACCACGTGTGATAACTCTTCCAGCTTCTTTTTGTTTGACAAGACACCTTTTAGAAACTTAGCATAGTTTGGCATTTATGCTAAGGCCTCCACCAAGGGTAGATTGATGTGGAGTTGCTTGAACAACCCAAGGAATTTGCCATATTGTGCCTCCATTCTTTGTTGTCTCAAACGACCTGGATATGGAGGTGGTGGAACATAAGATGGTGGTGGAACGTATTTCTTTGCTGGTTCTTCAATAACAACAGGTTGCTTTTGCTTATCACTCGCATTACTTGGAGTTTCACTTTCTACTTCTTCAAGGATGGGTTGTAATGCGGGTGCATTACCTTGAATGGTTTTGCCACTCCTGATGTTGATAGCTTTGACTTGAGCATTAGGGTTTGTCACAGTGTTACTGGGCAAAGCTTCTTGAGGTCTTTCAGATAGTTGTTGTGCTATTTGACCTACTTGGTGCCATATGGTTTGTAATGATGCTTTGTTGCTTTTGATGTCAGCTTCGTTTCTTTGAAACCTCTCCTCATTTCTTCGATCAGATTTCCGGATGTACTCATTATGGCTTGTGTGGTTAACAACAATTGCTGCAATAAGTCTTCCATTGATGATGCTCCACGGTCTTGGTTACTACTGCTTGGACCTTGGTATGGTGGTTTCTGTTGTTGGTAAGGTGGCCTTTGGTTGAATCCAGATGATTGTTGGTTATTTCCAGCATCTCTGTAATTCGAGTTGCTTCTCCAATTTGAATTGTATGAGTTGTTTGGGCCTCCTACGTAGTCAACATCTTTAACCATCGTAATGCCTTGTGGGCATTCGTTGGTCTTGTGTGAATTTCCACATGTGTTGCATCGTGTTGGAGTTTTCTTTAGCTCGCTTTGCAATTGTTCAAATTTTTTGGTTAGAGCTTCTAATTGGGCTGCAATTAGGGTTTCAAAGTCTACTTGATGAATACCTTTAGAACTGGGTTTGGTTCTTAAAGGATTGTAAGCAAAGCTCTTCTTAGCTGCTCTTTCTAAGGCTTGATATGCTTCTGTTGGCGTGACACTTCTGAAATCTCCTCCCGCACTTTGGTCTACCGCTTGCTTGTGGGCTCCGCTGATCGCATCGTAAAAGGTTTGACATTGCAGCCACAGATCAAGTCCGTGATGTGGGCATCTCCGAATTGTATGAGTTGTTTGGGCCTCCTACGTAGTCAACATCTTCAACCATCATAATGCCTTGTGGGCATTCGTTGGTCTTGTGTGAATTTCCACATGTGTTGCATCGTGTTGGAGTTTTCTTTAGCTCGCTTTGCAATTGTTCAATTTTTTTGGTTAGAGCTTATAATTAGGCTGCAATTAGGGTTTCAGAGTCTACTTGATGAATACCTTTAGAACTGGGTTTGGTTCTTAAAGGATTGTAAGCAAAGCTCTTCTTAGCTGCTCTTTCTAAGGCTTGATATGCTTCTGTTGGCGTGACACTTCCGAAATCTCCTCCCGCACTTTGGTCTACTGCTTGCTTGTGGGCTCCGCTGATCGCATCGTAAAAGGTTTGACACTGCAGCCACAGATCAAGTCCGTGATGTGGGCATTTCCGAAGGAGACTTTTATATATCTCCCATGCTGCGTGTAATGATTCATCGTCGTCTTGGCAGAAACTTGTGATGCTGCTTCTTAGTTTGGCAGTGCGATCGGGTGGAAAGTATTTCAAAAGGAATTGTTCAGCCATTTCCGCCCATGTGGTGATGGAACCAGGCGAAAGTGAATCAAGCCAATCGATGGCTCGGCCTCGAAGTGAAAATGGAAAAAGTCTTAGTCGAATGGCGTCGTCTGAACAGTTATTGATTTTGAAGGTCGCACAGATACGAAGGATTCGTGAGATGTGAGCATTAGGATCTTCGTCTTGTAACCCATGGAACTGAACAGAGTTATCTACGAGTTGGATGATACTAGACTTAATCTCGAAATTGTTGGCCGCTATTGCTGGTTGGACAACACTAGACTCATAACCATCTATTGACGGTGTGGCATAGTGTGTCATCTTCATTTCCCCGTCTTGGTTAGCCATGTCTTCTTCGGATGGTGTATCTTCCAAAATGTCTTCTTCAATGGCAGGTGCTGCTTGTTGTGATCTTTTGCGCAATCTTTGACGGAAAAGTCGTTCGGGTTCCGGAAGAGACGGAACAAGTGCAGAACTAGACGAATGGACATACACTAACTTAAGGAAGCATAAACTAATTAAGGCTTAAAATGAATCAGGCAAAAATAACTAAACTAACTAAGGCAAACTACCTAAAAATAAAAATGAAGTTTAAACAAAAATATATTAACAAGTTATATGCAAGATAGTCAAAAATTTAGTTTGTCTTTCAAACTGTCGTGTGTCCCCGGCAACGGCGCCAAAAACTTGATGGTGTGCAGATAGTATATATATTTTGATAAAGATTTATTGCACAGATTCAGTTTTAATTGGTTATTACTAATACTAAACCACACACACAAAAAGTGTACCTGTCGTGTGGTAATATAGTGTTGGTAAGAACCGAGTATCAATCCGTGGACACACCTAGCCTACTCAACAAACTTGATGTTTGACTATCAGATTTGGTTTTTTTTAAAGAAAGTGATAATTTGCATTTGGAAAGATTTTTAGGGTTTAAAAATAAACAATAATAGAAAGAAAGTAAACTAAGATTTGAAGCGTTTGGATTTAAAATCAGGGATAAAAGTTATCATCCTAATTAGACTCCACTTATGTAATCATGATGAATTGGTGGTGTGATTTTAAGATGTTAATTAATGTAATTATGTTAATGTTTATAAAGATGAGCCGGCGTGATTTCTCGTCTATCCTGTTTCCGTAGTGACTTGATCCTGTCAGGCTGAGTTTACGGCTCAGATCAAAGCCCTAGTAATGTAGGTGAATCTTTTGTATCCTATTTGACATACGATTTATGAAAACATAACTTAATGTTAAAAAGAGAGTTGATTAGGTTCCTTCCTAACATACCATTAATTTTAGAAAACCGTAACAATTACTGAAGTTTCCGAACTAATAAAAGGGAACCCGCAAATAGTCAGAAAGTTAAAGTGATATGATTTCTAATAACCATTTCTAGTTCATTAGCCATGGATTTATTATGAAGACCAGTTTCGCAAATGAAAGTTAATCATACGGTTTTCAACCTTGTATGACAATCACAATCACAAACCATAAATTTATAAATTTCCGTTCAAATGTAGATGCTACCCATCAATAGTTTTCCCAAGACCACCATAACATTAACATAATATTTATCACACCATTAGTTCATCACAAATTACATAAGTTTCATCCGATTAGGATGATAAATAGAGTTTAGCTCATAATGAGCTTGAACATAACAACAGATAACAAAGAAGATAGATATGTGATCATCGGTGAAATGGAACAATCAAACCGATAATCCACAATGGATGACGTTTAGACGATCCCAAGCTTCTTCCAAGTGTTGTATACACCTCCCAAGCCTCCAAATGATCTTGAAGTCTTGATTCCCGAGAGAATTCTGCAGAGTAACTCTCCCACCAAAGCTTACCAAAAATGGTGAACTTAGGCTTCTATTTATAGGCTTTCCGGAGTGTTTAAGCACGGCCCCGTGCTAGTACAATGCTTACGAAAGTTGGTCGGCTCGTACATGCAGGTTGTGTCGGGCACGGCCCCGTGCTAAATGGGGCACGACCCTGTGTTGGAGGTGGGGCACGGCCTCGTGTCTACTTTTAGGGGACAGTACTTTTGTCCTTGTCAGATGTCCAAGCACGGGGGTGTGTTAATTTAGCACGGGGGTGTGTTTCTGGCAAGGCATGGGGGCGTGCTTAATGAGGCACGGCCCCATACTTGGACTCCAAAGCTCGGATCACTTCAATTTCTTGTTAAATATGCTTTTTTTGTCCATCTTGCCCTTTTAAACACCTGAAAACACAATTTAACACTTTTAAGTACAATTTCATCATTTTAAGGAAGATATTAAGGAATAATTGATGTGCTTTTGATAGAACTTTTATGTATAATTTGGAGCACATCAGGAACCTTGACTTTGTTTATGATACTATCAACACACAAGTAAACTAGAGACAAAAACCTAAGAACAACAAGATAGTTTAGTTTTCAAGATTGCAGTATATTGATTCTCAAGTTCTATTACAAGTGTTTACAAAGCATAAGAAATAAGTTACAAGGACTTGAGATACTTTATACTACATCCTACATCCGGCTATACTTTGAAAGCCAGCTGGAAACATTTGATCTATACAACAACAAAATCAGATGTAGAGTCAAAAGGCAAATTGCCATTTGACTAGTGACTATGACATGTCATAGCTCACATCCTGATATGTTACAAAAATGATAAAAGTATATAAAGTAGAAAGTAACAGACTCAAGACCTCTATGTACAGTTACTAAAAACATGATCCTTTTCACCAACTTGTATAAGTTGGTGAGTCTTCAGAGTTGCAGCGGAAGGTAGTCCAACTTTATGGAAAAGTACATCAGATAAAGAATGTATTAAAAGTCTTCGAAAGAAATTTGTCTTCATTTTATTTGCTTCGGAAGACTTTGTCTTTGAAGCTTCGGAAGACTTCATACTTAGAATATTTTCTAGAGTAGAGTATGAAAGACTTGGGTTGTTTAAGGTGCATCATCCTTTCATTTAAACCTTACAATAATCAACTATTATTCCCTAGAATTTCTCAAGTGCCTTAATATGGATTATAAAATTAGACTTGAGTTTATTAAAACTATTTCATGTTTGTGGATGGCATTTTATCCCTTTCAAAAGTACAACAATATAGAACTTTTCTACTTTCTTGTTCTTTTCTAATCCATATTTGTACATCAAGGTTCGTTAGGAATCATTTTTGTGTTATGGTCTTATTAGAAGAATCATATAGGATTTCTTATATCTTCTTCTTCATTCATTCTGCTTATTTCTTGGCTTTTGGTTAAAGACCGTTATATGCCATGAGCAATAACATTTCTTGGGCCTTATTCCTAAAAAGAAATTTGATGTATTTTCACTATCAACACATTAAGCTTAGTCTGATAAATTGCTTGTATATCTATATTTGTTTCCATAACAAACGCAATTGGTAGAGCCTTTGGAGGAACCTAATTAGCCAAAGGTTGAGGGGAAACCGAGTTGACGCGCTTATGGGCACCGACCAAGAAGAAGAGCGCATCATATCTGACTTCATAAAACCTTCGCTAGGTGATTTGTTTTCAAGGATTGTAATACAAGCCATGGACATAAACAACTTCACAAGCAAAAATCAAATTTTTTAACTTTTGCAAAACTCCGCAATGTTTAGCAGTCTTCCCAATGAAGACTCTAACGCACACCTCACATATTTCCTTGAAAATTGTGATACATTTAAGATGAATGGAGTTTCCAATGATGCTATTTGATTACAGATCTCTCCATGATTAAGCTAAGGAATGGCTTAACTCCTCGCCCATGGCTCAATCACCACTTGGGATAACTTAGCTCAAAAGTTCCTGCACAAGTATTGTCCTCTTGCAAAACCGCAAAATTACGAATCAATATCACAACATTTGCACAATGGGAATGAGAGTCACTATATGAAGCTTGGAAAAGATTCAAGGACTTGTTAAGATAATGCCCCATAAAAGCTTTACCTTTTGGCTCCAAGTCTTCTCGTTCTACGATGGGTTAAATTATGCAAACCCAGAATCACATATAGAGGGAGCTTCACTAATAAAAGATTGGCCGAGGCCTACGAGCTTATTAATGAGCTAGCTGCCAGTGGACAAACCCGAGAGGACAACCTAAAAAGCACGTTGCCTATGTAGTATAGATGAAAGCAATTCTTGCCCTATTGTTGTGGAAGTATTAAGAAATATACAAGATTGGTGTGATTTACCTTCTATCTTTATATTTTTGAGGTTCATGAGCACATATCCCAAGGATAGATGGAAAAGAACACTTCATGTTGGTGTATATAAAGAGCTCGAAACAAAAAAAATTTCAACTCAAAACCTGAAAGATATAAAATATACTTTTTTACTGTGGGGAAGAGTTGATATAAGGTTAAAAACATCCAACTAGTTCATTGATGCACTTTTAATTTTAATCTATTTCTTTAATTGATTTTTGTAATTTGTATAATTTCCTAGCTTTTGGCCAGTTTTGATGCTCTTAATATGTTCCCGTCTTTTAGAAAAAGAAAACTAGTTGATGGAATATTTCAAGTTGTGATTTTTTAATTATAAAATCTAGTTAATGAACCTACGAGCTTTCTGTTTGAGTGGTAACCCCATTACCTTTCAAATAATATGTTGGACTTGGAGCCTTATTAGGGACAATTTGTTTTGAATTGAATCAAAAGTTTTTTCTAGTTATGAGTTTCGTGGTGTTCCAAATAATCCCAATAATAATAAATCGGGGTGATCCAAATAATCGTGGTGTTCGGCCTTTACTTTAAAAATAGTAATAATAAATCTAATTGATGAGATTGCTTGTGATAGGGCCTGTCTTTCTTGTTTTCTTTTAGGCAGCAGGATAGAAGTGGAACTATAATCCCAATTCCCAAATGATGGTTTCATTTGGAAACCAATCTCAGCCCTCAAAAAGTGTATACTATCTCTTTAATCAAATCCTTTTGATTCTTTCAGTCTTTCTTTGTAGTTGATTAAACCCTCAATGTTTTGTATTCTGGGCAACAGAAGCTAGAGAGAGGATGGGTGGGTCGAAGCTTTCAGCCAGAGAACTTCATTCCAGGTCTTGTAATCGGTTTCATTTTTGGGATGTTGTTGGATTTATCAAAACCTCACCGGAGGAGTTCTAGCACACGGAGGCTTTTGTCGAATTCAAGTAAATGTAATCCTGATGAAGATCTCAAAATGGTTTGTTTTAATTCATCATTTTGGGCGAATTTATCATGCTAACACTGGTTTTTTGTTCGTTTGTTCTGTTTATGATGATGTTCTTTTTCTTACACATAGGTTCCCAATTTGAAACATGAGTCTCTGTAAGCCCTTGATAGTCCACTAGTAGTGCTTTGAACAATTGTTTAGGGGGTGTGAAAGTTTAACTTAATGTGTTCCACTATATGACTTTAAGTTGTGAAATAATGTTTTATTTATCAGCAGCCAGCCAATCAAATGATTTAAGTAATATATCAGTACTCTGACTGTCATATAATTCACATTGATGTCACATTTACATTCTTTCATATTTACCATTTAGCTTTTCTAAACTGCTTTGGTTTGGGTGAAGCTTCGTATGCCTCACATTAGACATTGTTGACTCGTAGTTTTTGGTTTCGATTGTAGGTTCTGGTTGTTAGACAAGACTTGAAGATGGGACAAGGAAAAGTTGCATCTCAGTGTGCTCGTAAGAAATAATTTGAAGTTCAATGTGCAAGCTTTTCTTTTTTGTAATCTAATAATACTTGTTAAAGGCTTCTTTTTGTTTGAAAATTGCAGATGCTGCCACTGGCTTATATGCTAAACTAATGCAAAGGTTTGACTTTTCATTCTCCTAAATTGTGTTTAGTTATTGGCCTTTCCATTCAATAGCCAGAATATACTTTTGACTATGAGAATCCAAAGCTTGTACATTAGTAGTGTATGGTCTCATATATCTATTTAATTATTGTAAGTACTTTATTGAGATTGGAAACTATTAGCGGAAATAAAGCAAATGGAGCTAGTGAAGTATATGTGTTAGAGTACTATTGACATGCTTAAATCGTTGAAATATTCACATCGATTATGGGCTTGGGCGCTTGGCATACTTTTTTCCCACACTCCCACAGTTTAACTCAATGAGTTTTTGGGTGTCATACTGTCATGCAATGAAGTGTTTCGCAAGGACATCAATGGGGGCCTTGTTAATCGTTGTAAGACTATTGAGATAACAGTGAGATACTTTGTCAAAGATGTCCAACATGACGGTGTCAGGTGACTTGAACTGAGCTGACTAGGAAAATCAAGATTCTCACTACAAATAATAGCCAGGCGAAGTATGAAGAAAGATAGGAAATTGATGGAGAATAAATAGTGAAATACAAAGTTTTAAATTAGGTTTTAGTTAGATTTAATTAAAAGGACATGATTTTGACTGACTTCACACACACACACATATATATTTGTGTATGTGTGTGTATGAATAGGGGATGATTCATTACAGATTCAATTTTAAGTAAAAAAGCATGATAACCGCATAAACATTGTGCTTTAAAGATATAGTGGGAAAGAGAAAGAGAGACGCTGATGTGGTTACATAGCCACCTTGTATATCACAATTATAGCGATAAGTAGAAGTGTTTATGTAGTTTTTATGAAGTTCTCTACTTAAAATTGTTTTTGTATTAAATGCAACGTTCAATATAGAACCAGTGTAAGATTATACTACGAAAACTGCATAAACACATCTATGTAGTACATGAAAGATAGTTAGATGTAGTGGGAGAGAAAAAGAGAAGCGTTTAAACAACCGCCTTATGTATCATATTAAAATCAATTGGTATGCGTTTCTTTGACTCTATTATTAGAATTGGTTTTGTATTAATCATCTTCTCTCTCTCTCTCTCTCTCTCTCTCCCCCCCCCATATATACATATAAATACACACACACACATGCACACACATTATAATTGTTAGCCAAAATCATTAGCATTGTTATATTTGAAAATGGAAGTTGCAAGCTATAGGTAGCCAAGGAAGTGCGCATATGGTTTTCCTTTTCTATAGGAACATAGGAAATAAGTTAATGTTCCTTAAGGATAATGCCCCCTAAAAGGGTTTAGGATGAAGCTTTTTACATTCTATTATACCACATCCTACTTAATATTTTGTACATTTATAAGGCTTCCAAACTCTATTTTGCCTCAAACTTGAAATGAAATCATCCTTTTGTGCGTGCACCATGTGAATGGGACCATGGAATAAAAAAGCTTTTGTCCAATATTTTGGTAGCTGAATATTTTTCTAATAATTATGTTAAATTGTTTTAATTTTAGCCATCAAAATCTTCTGCGTCGATGGGAGCATTGTGGGCAAGCCAAAATTGTTGTCACATGTAAAAATCAACAAGAAATGTAAGCAGGTGTTGTAATTGTTTTTCTACAACCTATTTTCATGATCATTTTCCTTTTGATGCATGTTTTTATCATGCAATTTGTATTCTATTAGGAATAAGCTGCTTGAAGCAGCTGAGGGAATCGGCCTTCCAACTTATGTGGTCGCTGATGCAGGTCGCACACAGGTATGATCGAGTAATGGGTTTATATTAGATATTTTACAGTCCCAAATTGACATAACTTTTGTATTGGTTTTAAAGATAAATTTTTATGCTGTCATTTGAAACATTCAATGATTTGTCCTTGTTATTTCTCAAAATATAACTTGAATTTATAAAAGTTCTGGGCCCTCGAATTGAGTCTTATGAATTATAATTCAACATAAGAATTGTTAAATCAAACATTATATGAACATTGAATAGTTCTTGCTGAATCCAAACACGTAGAGGCTGCAAAACACATTTTTTTTATGTATTTACGAAACTAATGATCTTTATGATTTTTATTTTTTCGTTTTTGCTTTACACAGGTTTCAGCAGGGTCAAAAACAGTTCTTGCTATTGGTCCTGGTATGCTATTTCTCTTTTTTTTTTTTTCTCATTATTGCTTCTTGATATACTTGGATTATTCGATTATTAGAGATGATGCATTGACATTCATGGTCAGATCAATTGGTTTGACCATTGAATAGTGTCAATAGAGCTAATATTCATCTTCAAAATTGTTATAAGTTCTTTGAACTTTTTCTTACAAGCACAACATACATTATAGCAACATAGGGGCTCTGGAGGAAAATCTTTTATTTTGAATTTGCAACAACTCAACATCACTTGATTTTTGGTAGGTAGCATATTAACCTTGAAAGTCAAGGCGTACGTTACGTTGTTTCATTGTAGTCTGAAGTTTTCATCTTCTTTTTTTTTTTTACAACCTTGTTAGGAATATCTTGAGTTTTCATGCACAACTTTTTGCGAACTTAAACGTGTATGCTAATTCTAAATGGTATTGATGAGAAAATTTGACTCATTTACGCATAAGTTGGTTGATCCTGGGTATGCTTTTATCTGAGCTCGTAGAGATATTAGCTTAAAAGAAACCTTTCAATGGGTCAATAGTTGGTTTTAACCAATGTTTTCAGAACCGAATCGGACGTCGAACCGGACGCCTTACTGGTTTGGTGGTCAGACCGGTTGGACTGGATTTAACTATATTTTAATTATATTTATATATGTAATTAAATATTTGTTGGAAATAACTAATAAGGGTGTGAAAGGAAGTCTCTCTAACACCCTTGTCCCACATTGGTGTGACAAATGAAGCATTATGTGTTTATATGTGATAACAAGGTGAAAGGTATTGAATGTCTTTATGATACCTTTTACACCATGACCTACCCGCGCGCAGGGGGGGGGGGGCAAAAACGGGTTTCTGGCTGGAAAATTTGGGTCGCCCACGCACGACTTGCGGACACGAATGCCGTTCGAAATAAACCGGGTCGGCGTAAAAAAATGGAAATCCGATCCGAACAGGCCTGGTTTTCCCGGTCCGACCAGCGGCTCGGGATGAACCGGCCGGTTCAACCTCACAAAACCGAAACACCCCAGACCGGACCAGGCACCGATTCCCGGCCGGTCCGATCCGGTCTTAACAACATTGGTACTGTTTTGAAAAGAATATGGAACCAAGGACAAGATACAAAGAGAGAATAGGAGAGATAGGTTTGACTGTGTTTTGAAAAGGAAGAGGCTTAAAAATAATAAAAGCTATAATATTTAGTTGACATTAGTGTTTTGGTATTACATAGAGCTTGTTTTGTTTTAAATGTTATTTTTTTAATTATTAGTATGTATGCCGTTTTTATTATTCCATTTCTAGTTGTTTAAGGATTATAATGTTAGAAAATATTGTCAACAACAAATTTTCAAGTATTTATGACTACTCGCAAATTTTCAAGTATTTAAGCAAAAAGGGCTTTGGAACCAAAATGTACTGATATTGATCATCACAACTGCTTTTGCACCTCTACAGAATAGTGTTGAGCCTCCTACAGAATTTTAGTTAATATCACAATTTGCTAAATCTCGATCTTGATTGAGCAGGTTACAAATCAGTTGTGGATTCAGTAACAGGGAAGCAACGACTGCTTTGATATCGAAGTTTGTATTCAATTCATTGTTTTCTCGGCTTCACGACATAATTAAAGTAGTTGTTTATATGTCTGTTGGACTGGCTTAGTAATCATCAACAATCTAGCTAGAAGACATCCCATGTTCTATATCATGAATGCTGAGCTTGTTGTTTTATGAAAAAGTGTTGTGATTTCTTCTGCCTACAGTGTAAGGCCGTAATTCTACAATACTTCCATACAATTGCATCCACAGCTGATGACATATCTTTTCATCATTAACAATGTTTAAGTGTGTCTATATGTATGTAGGGCGGGACCGCATGTAATTGGTCAATCATGTGGTTTGCAATGATGTTTAGTCCCTCATTGAAATGGTATATGTTTAATGTTATGTAATGTGACAAGTATATATTTATAGTCATGATTATGTCTATAATCCGACTTGTTCTTCGCCTTCCATCTAGAAAGTGCAATGCTCGTAGCTATAACAATTGTGAATATATTTAGTTGCTTATTAATGTCAGGTTAAATGCTTTGTTGAGAATTAAATAAGCCTTGACTCTAATGCGTGTACTGTCTTCAATATCTCAAATTGATTGATGTTATTGCAAATGGTCTTTAATCACTAAGGGTTTGTTATGTGAACTAACATACACAACACAATGGATTTCACAAGTTCAATCAAGGGAGGAAGCCTCGAAAACAATCTAATTGATGATATTGATATAGGTCCGTGTGAGAAACAAGAAACTAAAGATGTAACTGGAATGATTTTTAACAGTTCTCCAAAATAACTACCGATGTATTGGCATGATTCTTAACATTTCTAATGATGCATATGATTTCTAGAAATGTTTTGCCTTTTTATAAGGATTTGGATTACGATTTTTTGATTTCCAAATATAGGAGAACTAATGAGCCTTGTTTTTCTAAAGAAATATGCATACAACAAACAAGCTTGACTCTCTGAGTGCTGGAGGTTCTAATATACTTATCATGTATTTATCATAAAAAATCTAAGAATTGATGTTCAAAAGAAAAAAAACAAGTTTCAAAGATTTATAGCGTCGTAATTCAATAGTGATATCAAGAATCAACATAGGATTTACAAACCAGATGTGAAGTATTTTCTTGGATATCAGAAAGAAACGAGAAAATTGGTTTCTGGATAAATTTCATGATATAATTATTATGAAGTAATTGTTACTCTATTACTTTGACTAAAGTGATGAAACACCAGTCTCAACGTTGATCTCACCAAAGCAACGAGAGTCATTTACATAGATAAAGGTTTCATTGACTAGCACCTTTTGAAGGTTAATGTTGCTTGTGTGGATATTTTAGCTAGATGCATTTGTTTCTACGTTTACAATTCGAGTGATGTTGGAGGTTTCAAAATGTTTTAAATCATTACATATCATACTTGCCTCTGTTAGTAGTGATTTTCACAACTAATGTACATTCCCATCAAAACTTCCACAAAAAGTTCTATCATTGTAAAATCATAGGTTTTAGATTGCGCTTTTATTTACAAAAAATAGCTTGTGTGGAAATTGCCGATATTGTGAAAAAGAACAATATACATCGATCCTAAGCTCATGGTTGTGTCATATGTTAAAACAACAAGGTTAATTGCCCTAACTAACATGATACCAACAGTGATTATGATAAAAGATTAATTTTGCTAGAATAATAACCGGAATTAAACACACTATGACGCATTTTGTCTTTATAAAACACATGCGACCTAATATATACTTAGTAACAGTCTAATACACAAATAACTTCTCCTTATAAATATTTAATTCACTCTTCATAAGTCTGATGCTCTTCTTTTTTAGCATCAAAAATAAAAGAATTACAAGTATCGTGGAAGTAAAAAAGAAAATGAGTCGGAAATGATGTCATTTTTAGCAATAATTGCATTATTAGCGGCTATAAAATGATTAACTAGACCTGTTCTACAAAAGAAATATGATAAAAAAAAAGTTACAATGATACATACTATACGTGTTAGCGTAATTTAATAACTTAAAAATACCTAACTCTTTTCAAATACTTTTTTTTAATTTTATACCTTTTATATAAAACCATGTATGTCTAAATACACAAGTTCTTACAAATATTAATAGACTTATGAATTCTCAAACGATTCTAATCATATCATTTTTTTCTCTTTAAAACACAAGTTATTGAAGAACAAAGCTACTAGTCTTCTAAGCTATAGGTATCGTATTTAAAAAAAATTACTTTTTTTATATAAAACCATGTATGTTTATCTATATGAGTTCTTATAGTTTTGAAAAGATGTATGGGCTTACGAATGATCCTAATCCTATCATATATGTGTTTAAAACACAAGTTATTGAATCACAAAGCTACTAAGTGTTCTAAGCTATAGGTATGGTATTTTTCATGAGTTAATCTAATTGGTAAACTTAAGTTAATTGATTAACAATTCCGTTGCATTAATAAATTCAGTTAACAAGGTGATTGTGAGATTAATCACTTGATCATCCTGCACCTTTTATGTGAAAGCTTTTAAAGTTAAGTGATTATTATGTTTAGATCTGGAAAAATACATGCATAATTTATTAACCGTTAACTACCTGATTTCTGCTAATGATCCTCAGCTTAAGTGGTTGAGATGCGTTACTCAAGACTTCATTAAAAGAAGGTCTTGGATTCATATCATACATGTGACAATAAACAATACTAGGTTGGATCAATGGGCTCTCACACCTAATATGAGTTTCATCCTGAAAAGGGGTCTCATGTCAGGAATGATAGGGAGTAGGTACGAACTAATATACGAGCCCCACAGTTACGTATTAAAGTAATGAGTATGATTGAATAGGCTAGTGGACCATTAACGATCCAAATAGCCGTTAAAAACTACCTAATTTCTAAGTCATATATTTATTACCATCCCTTATATTTAAAGATAGCAAAATCTCATGGTCATTTATTAGTTATCAAATCAAATGATAGTTAATTAAAGTGGTTGAGGGGAGTTACTAAAAAGAATTAATAACAGAGAGGTTTTGGGTTCGAGTCTCATTGTAAGAAAAAATACTCAGAGTTGAGCAATAGGGTTTTTCTGATTGTGAGTTTGCTCGATTGTAGGTTTCTTTTTAAGGTAATTGGGGTGCAGTCCCAA
Source organism: Flaveria ramosissima (assembly GCA_025215565.1). Classification (NCBI taxonomy): domain Eukaryota; kingdom Viridiplantae; phylum Streptophyta; class Magnoliopsida; order Asterales; family Asteraceae; genus Flaveria; species Flaveria ramosissima. The sequence goes on along the minus strand of CM046044.1, from coordinate 19,020,662 downwards.
ATAAAAAACAAAAAAATAAGTCAGATTAAAATAACACCTATTATTCTGAAATATGTTTGTACATTTACTGAAACAGGTTTGTATATTTACGGTAAAAAAAAGCATCATATATCAAACACTTTTCATCTACAATCTAGAAACTTTTGTGGTAGAGATAGATATGACGTGAGATATTATGATTATAATAATACTAGGCTTTTGTGTATCTTAACAACTCTGTTCTTTTTATTTATTTATTTTTTATTATTATCTCAAACATAACCGTTTACACATTTTATATTAAAAAATTCACTGAAACAATGCACTACTTTTGTTACTTTTATGACACAAAGTGGTATTATTTTTGTAAAACACGTGTCCAAATATGAAATATTTAACTATGCTAAGCTGTTTAAGTAGCAAACGATATGCATATGAAACTATTATAACATTAAATTAAATAGTATGAAAAAGACAAGAGTTAAATTTCATTTTACTCCTTGAAGTTTGTTAAAAATAACAAATTTTCTTCAAAAGATTAAAAACATCAATTTACCTCCAAAAGTTTTATAATTTGTTTCAATTTTAGTCCAAAGTTTCATTAATTGTTTCAACTTTATCCAAAAAAATGAAACTTTTGGAGTGAAATTGAAACAATATATGAAACTTTTGGAGGTAAATTGATGTTTTTAATCTTTTGGAGGAAAATTGTATTTTTTATCAAACCTTAGGGAGTAAAATTGAAATTAACTCAAAAGATAATAAAGGTTTCAAAAGTATAATAAAGTCTGGAGTAAATTACGCTTTTAGTCCATGTGGTTTGGTGGTTATAACGTTTTTCATCCAATAGTTTAAAAACATCCGATTTAACCACTGTGATTTAAAATCTGTCACAATTAAGTCCAAGACACTGACCCCCATCTATTTTTTCTGTTAAGTGTATACAAAAAGACAAAAATACCATTGAACTTAAATTGTTACTTCAATATTAATGTATAAAACTATACACATATATACACATTTATATAAACACATACTCACTCTCTCTCTCTATCTCTATTCTCTCTCTCTAAAACCATAGCCATTTCCCACCTAAGCACCACCTTACAACCATCACCAGATAGCCATCGCACCCACCGTCACACCACCGGAACCGCTTCACAGCCACCGACATACACCACCTGACAACCACCACCATCGCTATCTCTTTAAACTTTAATCCTCACCTACTGCAACAAACCAACATGAATCAAAATCCAAATTAAGGACGGAAGCTAACGTCATCACTGGAGCCACCGTCGCCAGTGACCACTTTGGCTCCACCTTCAAGCTCGTGGGCTTCAAGAACTTCATCTGCCACAACCCCATTTCCGACAAATTCACCGTCAAAAGCTTCCACCACGTCGAGTTCTGGTACTCCGACGCCACCAACGCCTCCTGTCGCTTCTCCTGGGGCCTCGGTATGCCCATCGTCGCCAAATCCGACCTCTCCACCAGAAACACCACCCACACCTCCTACATCCTCTACTACGGCCACCTCAACTTCCTCTTCACCGCCCCTTATTCCCCCCTCCATCACCACCATCGCCTTTGTCTCCATCCCCACGTTCTCTCTCTACATAGACACACACACCCACTGCCAGACTTCCATCTATATCACCACCACCTCTTCACACTACCATAGGTACTTGTAAGCTTCATTCACAGGTGATAACCACCAACCCCTCTCCTATTACCACGGCACAATCATTCCCATGTTTTTTTGCTACCAATACACCTACGAACGTCCCTCTTTTTCTTCTAGATCTGGGGTTTGAACGACATCAGTGGTAGTGTTGTGGTAATAGGTGACGGAGAGAGAGGGAGAGTGAGAGAGTTAGAGAGAGAGAGAGTAGATGGAAAGGGGCCGCTGTTAGATGGTGGTTGTCGGCTAGTGGTGGGTGGTGGAGGTTGCCGGCGGGTGGTGGAGGTCGCCGACGAGTGGCGATGGAGATGGTTGAGATGTGGTAAAACAACAAAAGAGGTTGGGTTAAGGTTTGATATAGTGAGGTGAGTGAGACTCATGTTTTATTTCTTATAATATAATAATAATTTCACTCCAAGGGTATTTTGGTCATTTTAAAATAATTTAACGGAGAAATTGGATGGAGTTAACGGTTTGGACTTAATTGTGACAAATTTCAAACCACAATGGTTAAACCGGACGTTTTTAAACTATTGGATGAAAAGTGTTATAACCACCAAACCACAGGGACTAAAAGCGTAATTTAATCTAAAGTCTGGGTTATAAATCTAATAGTGCCCGAAAACATGACATTAAGATGCAAAAGTTCAACTTGCAAAAGATGTGGTCTCCGGGAAAAACCATTCTAAAATGTCCGAGCTTTTAGTTAAAACTATTTTTTAACCCGTCGCGTATTGCGTAGGCATTTTACACAACGTAATAAACTATAGACTACAATTGATCCTCTCGTTTTCAAACTAAATTTACGTTAATATGTTAGTAACTTGAATTTATTTGGTTGAATGAAAACGTATTACATCTAACCCGACTATTTTCCAAACACGTTTATGTCAAGACGTAGATCAACTCAAAATGTATAAAAAAAGCATGTGTCGCATCTCCGTATAAAGCACGATAAAGTGTAAATTACAATCGCCGGTGGCAAAAGCCACCGTCCTTTCCTTTTAAGTATTAGTATAACGTGAACTTCGGTAACTTATTAAAGAAAAAAATAAAAAAGAAAACTAAAATGCAAATTCAACTTTAGCAATGACACAATAAGTTACAGTACAACAATAATGTGAGCCATCGACTTTAACAATTGAGATATAGTGTGTATATACAATAAAGCATTTTAAAAATATAGACGGTAAAAAAGTGAAATAAAGAATTAAAAGTACCAAGACAGGAGTAGAACCTGGGTTAATTGAATAGAAGAATATACATTCTAAGTCTTCAACCAGTGGGTTAATTTACAATTTCTATGTGAAAGTTTGAATTCTCCTTGAGTCTCCTATGATCACCACTCCATCAATAAATAAAAAGTCACGAGCTATTATAGGCATAAACAAAGGAACTACAAATGGAAAATACAATCACTACCAACTAACTAATATATACAAAATATACACCAATAATTACAAAGATATAATTATTGGTTAAAACTACCTCGCAGTTTGAGCTATAGATGTTCGAACACACAAACTAGACCGAAAACGATGAAAGAGGTGTTTTGGGAGAATCTTGGTGAAGATATTTGCATATTGATTATCGGCAGGCATGTGCAAAACTTGCAGAAATACGAGCTTTGGAGTCCAAGCATGGGGCCGTCCCTCATTAATCACGCCCCCATGCCTTGCCTGAAACACACCGCCGTGCTCAAATCCGTGTTTGAACATCTGACAGGACAAAAAGTACTGTCCCCCAAAAGTAAGCACGGGGCCGTGCCCCACCTCAAACACGAGGTCGTGCCCCATTTAGCACGGGGTCGTTCTCGACATCCTTTGCACGTATGAACCGACCAACTTTCGTAAGCATTGTACTAGCACGGGGCCGTGCTTAAACACTCCAGAAAGCCTATAAATAGAGGACTAGTTTACCATTTTGGCAAGCTTTGGTGGGAGAGTTACTCTGCATAATTCTCTCGGGAATCAAGACTTAAAGATCATTTGTAGGCTCGGGAGGTACATACAACACTTGGAAGAAGCTCGGGATTGTCTAAACATCATCCATTGTGGATCACCGGTTTGATTGTTCTATTTCATCGATGATTTCATATCTATCTTCTATGTTATTTCTTGTTATGTTCAAGCTCATTATGAGCTAAACTCTCATTATCATCCTAATTGGATGAAACTTATGTAATTTGTGATGAACTAATAGTGTGATTTATATTATGTTAATGTTATGGTGGTCTTGGGAAAACTTTTTATGGGTAGCATCTACATTTGAACGGGAAGTTATAACTTTATGATTTGTAATTGTGATTGTCATACACGGTTGAAAACATATGATCAACTTTTATTCGCGAAACCGGTCTTCATAATAAATCCATGGCTAATGAACTAAAAATGGTTATTAGAAATCATATCACCTTAACTTTCTGATCATTTGCGGGTTCCATATTATTAGTATGAGAAATCTACAGTAATTGTTATGGTTTTTTAAAATTAATGGTATGTTAGAAAGGAACCTGATCAACTCTCATTTTAACATTAAGTTATGTTTTCAGAAATAGTATGTCAAAAGGTCATGAAAGATTTACCTACATTACTATGGCTTTGATCTAAGCAGTAAAACTCAACCTGACGTGGTCCTAGTCACTACGGAGCGGATAGACGAGAAATCGCGCCAGCTCACCTTTATAAACATTAACATAATTACATTAATCAATATGTTTAATCACGCCACCAATTCATCAAAGTTACATAAGTGTAATCTAATTAGGATGATAGCCTTAATTCACTGGTTTTAAATCCAAACGTTTCAATCTTATTTTTACTTTATTTTAATTATTATTTTTAAACCCTAAAATATTATCAATACAACTTATTATTTTCTCTAACAAAAATCAAATCTGGTAGTCAAATATTAAGGTTGTTGAGTAGGCTAGGTGTGTTCACGGATTGAAACTCGGTTCTTACTGTCATTATATTACCACACGATAGGTACACTTGCCTTTTGTGTGTGTGGTTTAGTATAGTAATAACCAATTAAAACTGAATCTGTGCGAAATATCTTTATCAAAATATATATACATTCCGCACCCATCAGTAGCATAAACAACCAAAGACATGAAGATGGTCGTAGGATGGAGTTCGATGGTAGAGAAGGGAAGTTGGTGTCAAATTTTGGTGAAGTTCGCGGAGAATGTTGTGGAGGTAGGAGGCTGTGTGAAGTGCCTCAACCCAAAAGGAGGATGGTAATGAGGCATGAGTAAGTAACATGAACATTATGTCATTTAAACGACGGATCATACGTTTGGATTTATCGTTTTGTTGAGATGTATGAGGACATGAAAAACAAAGTTAGATGTCGTGTTTGTTGACAAAATTTTTAAAATTTGTGTTAACAAATTCTCCCCTCATGTCGCAGCGGAAAGATTGAATCTTCATGCGAAATTGGGTTTGAATAAATTTATGAAAATTGGCAAACTTGTCAAAGGTTTCAGATTAAAATTTTAACGGATAAACCTAATTATATTGAGAGAAACTTGCAGGATCGGGTTTGTCACTTAAACACTTGTGTTTCACTCAAACTCACTTATATTAACACCCAAATCAGATGAAGCAATGTCTTTTGCAAGAGTTGATAATAATATAATAAGTAACAAAGGAACAAGCAGAGATATATTTTCAAGGTACTTGTATATATTACTTCTCAACTCAAGATTACAAGACACTTACAAGCATGAAACAAGAGTTACAATGAGAAACTATATATACTAGATCCTACAGCCGGATATACTTGATACCAACTGGAAACCTAAGACTAAAGCATATACTACAATGCTAAAGTTAAGGTATCTTAGATAAAGTATTATCTAAGATATGGTAGTCATGACATGTCCATGACTTACCTTTTGTCACCAACTAAAGATGGCAACTGTACTAACATAAAAAGGTAAACAGTGGATTAAAGTATGGTCAACTACATGGCTTTTGAGAAAACGCCATGCAGTATCTCAGAGATTTGCAGCAGAGTGTCAGAGAGGCCATACTTATGTCCACTGGATAATAGAAGTGTCTTCCGAAGGTTAACTGGCTTCGGAAGAACTTGTTCTTCCGAAGCCACTTATACTTCGGAAGATGCTTCTATGCTTCCGAGGCTTTGAGGACTTCTTGTACTTCGGAAGTTGACTTCAGATCTTTATCTCTAAGTCTTGATCTTCGGAAGTAGGTTCTTTGTCTTCGGAAGTTGGAGTTTCCCTTCGGAAGTGTGTTTTACACTTAGTCTTCAGAAGAGCTCCTTCTTCCTTTGGAAGTTCCATACTTAGCTTCGGAAGTCCTTTGTATGTTGTACCCAAAATCTTCTAAGTGACTTGGTTTTGGTTGCAACAGCCTTTCTAGATCAAACAAACTCCCCCTAGGCTGATGCTACCAAAACTTCACTTATTTCTGCTTCTCAAAGCTTTCAGCACCAGGGACAAAAGGTATTTGTCTGTCTCTTTGTTCTTCCCTGAAGTAATGCTGAGAAGCTTGTACAAGTCATTGGTGGATAGAAGATCCAGTCTATCACTTTGAATGACATGTACCCTCTGTTGTGTCCCCCTGAAGAGAGTTAGTTGTCGGGAGTTATAGTCATACTCCCATCTAACTATGGTCTCAAGTTCAGGACCTTCAACCATTTGTAAAAAGGTTTTGCCTTTGGTTGCTGATCCTTTCCTTTCCTCCTCCTCTCTCAGTTTCAACTCCTCTTCAACCTTGCTTCTAACAGTAAGCTCGGCCATATGAAGGCTGCCTAGATGATTTCTGATGTGGGCAGCTACATCGGAGTTTGAAAGGTTGGAGAATGGTTTCTCTGCTAACTCAGCAATGTCAAACCTGCTTAAGTGTAGCGGGGATGAGGCACTCAGCCTGTTGAGCTCTCCATTCTCTCACTCAACAACAAAGTTGTGAGAAGAGTCTTCGAACCTCCACTGGATGATCTTCTTTCTGGGTGCAAGAGGTTGTCTTGGTACCCTGTCTCCTTTCTTTGTATCCAGTAAAGTCACCAGCTTTCTCCTCAGCTTCTTTTCTTCCTCATTCAATGTATCTGAATTGAGGCCAAGGAGTTTTGCAGCTTGGTCCAAAGTTCCTCTGGACAGATCAAGAAATTGATCTCTTGTAAGGGAACTTGAGGATCCATCAACATAAGTCAAGTTGACTGAATCCTCCTCACAGGAGATGTCGCTCAGAGTAGTGCAGTTGATGAGCTTAGTCTTGACTGCCTTAATTCTTCCATGGAGAGATGTTTAGAAGGCTGAGGGGATGGTTTGATCGGTTGATGGGTAGGTTGAGGTGTTTGTGTTCTGGCTAAGGTTTTGGGTTGGAGGATAGGTAGTTTAGGTGGTTGAGGTGAAGAGGTTGGTAGGTGTGATGGTGTGGGTTCAGGTGTGAATGGTTCAGTAGTTGGTTCGGTTTTGATTGGGAAGGGAAAGGGTATAGGTTCAGGTTGAGGTTGAGTTTGGATTTTGGGTTAAGAGGTTGCTTTGAAGGTCATCCCCTGTCCCCTTCTATACATCTCCTTCCTTTTCCCCGCGCGAATGTCAGCCTTGATGTCACTGACATGTCGCTGGAGAGTCTTTTCAGACATGGGACCCACCTGCCTGCCAGAGAAGCCATGAGCTTTGAGATAACTCTTCATCCAGGCTTTCTCACCTATCTTCTTGGCAGCAGTCAATCCAGCTTCTTCTTCTTTCATCTTCTTTTCCACAAGCTTCTCCCTTGCAGCTCTCTTTCTCTCCTTCTCCATTTGATCTTGCTCTTTGTTGAAGAGCCATAAGATCGTATCACTATTATGTGGAGACAACTCCTCTTGAGAGAATCCTCTGGAGAGTAGGAAGGTTATCCTTTCTCTCCTGAGCTGCAGATCAACTTCTCTTTCCTTTCTCTCCCTTTCCTCTTCTAAGGTCAACCTTGCAGCCTCTTCTTTTTGCTGTTTTAGCAGCAAGGCTGCCTTTTCCAACTCTATCAACTCCTCTAATGGTAGCAGGAGTACATCTTCAGTTGCAGCCCCTAGACTAACAAGTCTGTCTATAACCTCTACCCTTCTTCGGTTGTTGACTGCCTCCTGGTTGGCTGCAGCTGCTTTGGTACTTGCAGCTAACAGTTTCCCAGTTGGAAGCCTACCTTTCATTTTAAGCTTCTCCAACCTTTCTTCCTCCTGAAGCTCTTCCGAAGTCATCTTCCTCTTTCCTTTGATGTCTTCGGAAGTACTAGACTTTGGGGGTTCTTGGATGGAAGATTCAGGTTGGGTAGTAGAGGTGGGAGCTGGAGTCAATACAGATGTCAGAGCCAATGGTTGGGTGAGAAAATCCTCCCTATTAACCTCAGATGCAAGTTCCAGAATTGCATCTGTGACTATTAGATCATCGGATAGAGAGAATAGTCCTTCCGCAGCAGCAATCTCAGCTTCGGAAGTTTGAGCTTGTTCTTCCGAGGCTTTGAATTGTGCTTGGGAAGTCTGTGAAAATACACTTTCTGTCCCAACTGTTTCGGTTGCTAGGCCATCAGTCCTTGTTTCCCCTTCGAAGTTAATCTCAGGTTCCACTTGGACCTTAGGTTGACCAACTTCCTCGACAGTGGTAGAAGGTGCATTCAACCTCTGAAGCTCTTGAGCTCCGAAATAAATCACAGACATATCAGGGCTGGGCTGTTCTATGAGAGATTCCAAAAGGAACTTGTTGAAGAACCTATTGAGATCCTGGAGCATCCTTTGATCCACTTGAAAAACAACTGGAGGAGGCTCAGGGAAGATAGCAGCTTGTTGCATTGGATACCTTGAGCTCAAAGAAGTAAGAGCTTGACTTTGGGTTTCCTGTCTTGGACTTTGTCTCTCAACACTCTCCCCCTTTTTGGTAGCATCATCCTGAGAGCTTGATGAGCTAGAGGAAGAGGTCAAGGAGACCTGAACTGGTACATGCCTAACAGATCTCTCAATCTGTTTCTCAGCTAGTTTGGCCTTGAGAGTTTCAATCTCAAGTTGCTGAGTGGCAGACCTATCCTCTAAAGTCTTAACCTTTGATTCAAGGTTTGAGACTTTAGAAAGTAGGTCTTGAATGGTGAGTTGAATACTTCCCTCATCTTCTTTTGAAGAATCACGAGGAGATGAGGTAACATACCTGGTATGTTCATCCTCACCACCAGATGTGGTTTCTTGGCGCCCTAGTTTTCCTTGCACAATGATGTCTCTTTTAGAGGCATCAAAGGGCATGGTTGCCGTAGATTCAGTCTCAGTTTCGTTACCACTGACCTGATGATCCATTGAGGCTCCTTCAGTAGTGGCAGCTGAATCTACATGAGTCCCCTCCACATCAGTGGGACTCACCTCAGTAGGCTTTGCTGGTGGGGGCTAGAGATAAGGGGTATCTCTAGGCTCTGTTGATCCTTGAGAGGGTGTTGTGGATCAACTTCATTGCCTTTAAGAGACATAATCTCTTCACCAGCTCCGGTCAAAAGGTCAGTAAAAGATAAGGAGTTGAAACCTAATGACCCGGGACTTTGATCAATGTCAAAAGGCATTGAGCTGTCCCTTTGTGGCTGCTCAGGGGAGTATAGAGACTCTCCCTGAGGGCTATCAGCTTGGGTTTCGGGCTCATGGGTCTGAGACTGAGGAGACTCAAGACCCATATTGAGGTCAATTGTGAAGGATGGTTGGATCTCAGGCTGAGTGGGAGCCCTTTGTTCCACTCTAGCCTTTTTGGATTGAACAGGAGGGGCTTGTTCAATCAGAGTAGATTGAACAAGGGTTCGTTTGGGACGTCTCTGGTATGTAACAGTAATGGGTGGAGAAGGTAGATTTGGTAGGGTGAAGGTAGTTGCTGGTGTGGGTACATCACCTGTGGGGTGAACAGGGATGTCACCAGGAGCCATTGGCTCAATCATACCTGGAAGTAGTGCGGTATTGTCAGGATCAGTGATCACAAGTTCGATGTATTAGAGTGTAACGCAGCGGAATAAGATCAAGAATTAGACAAATTGTAGCAAGAATTTGATATTCGTATGCATTAAAAACAAATCCGAGAGAATATATTTCTGTGACAAGGAATGTTTCAATTATAACAAATATTTCTGCTCAATCATTCACCGATTACAATAAGGTTGACACTCCTTATATAGAGTGCAATCACTGCTGTTATCACGGGATAGTGACAACTGGCAGATCTATTACAAAAATAACTAACACTTAACAAACTACTGAAATGTTCACAACTACTGAGAACATATCAGAGTGCTAAGTACAAAATATAAAACTACTGAAACTAAACTACTGAAACTACAACGACTGAAGAACAAGCTCTTCAGTCGTTTTACAAAATTAATGAAAACATAAAACTACTGAAAGTAAACCGTCACAACTAATGAAGAAGTCCTCTTCAGCTGTTATGACAACGTCTGATACTTGGTCTTCAGCACTTGTGTCTTCAGACTTTGTCTTCAGCATTTGTGTCTTCAGACTTTGTCTTCAGCACTTGTCTTCAGACTTTGTCTTCAGCACTTGTGTCTTCAGACTTTGTCTTCAGCACTTGTCTTCAGACTTTGTCTTCATCACTTGTCTTCAGACTTTGTAATCAGTTGTTGTCTTCAGCTGTTGTGGACTTCAGCGGTTGTTGTGACGTCTGTGGGACTTAAAGGTTTTTCTGATCCGGCTCATTGGTTCTTTTGGTCCAACAGGTATCTCTTCCAGTGTAGTTGGTAGACACTCTCTTCAAGGTCTTGAAGATGGTCGGCCTCATTTGGGGAGCAGTCAGAGCAGTTGCACAGACAAGCTTGCCCTAATCTAGCTCATAGTTGATAATGTGCTGGAGAAACCTGGGATACATAAAGAATGTGTCCCTTTGAAGATTTCCCATAAGGTTAGTCAACACAAACCTTGAATAGTTGAAGCGGAGGCTTTGTACCAACCCATGAACTAAGCACCCAAGTTCATATGGGATTTGATCCCATCCCCTAGATTTATTAGATAGACAGTGAAGAACCACATGCAGCAGGAACTTCCACTTGTAGGAGAAGTTGAATTTGTAGACCGTTGACCTGCTAACATCTCCACCGTATCCCATTTGGAGATAAGAACTGTCTAAATCTGTTTTGGGGAATTCCATTAGAGCGCCCTCATCATGGAGCTCGAGATGCTCCCTGATGATCTGTTCAGAGATGACCAACTCTTGGCCACAAATGCTTGGCTTTATAACACGAACCCCATTTAGGGTTTCAATTCGACCATTTGCCCAAAATTCGGACATTTGGTTTGAATAGATAGTAGGGTTTACAGTCAAAGCAGTGTAGTATGAGGATTGGGTCAGGAAAGAAATGATATCTGAGAAGTCAACATCCCTTGAAGAATCAAGGAGTGCGACCAGGTTATGCTGAGGGTTTAGTGCCATTGAAGAAGATGACAGAAGGATAGTTCGGAGTAAGGTAAATTGGAGAAGAAGAAACTTTTAGGGCAGTAATTTGAGTAAAAAGAGTGTAAGTGATTAACCGGAAGTATTTAAATGGGTGAAATGGCGGTTTAAAGGGTGTTTTGGATAAGATGATGTGAGGGTTCAGTGGATGATATGACATGGGCGGTAAGGTTAGACCATTTAAATAATCCGACATCATTAACAAAATCTTTACTTTTTACAGTGTGGGGCCCAAAAGATTTCCATTACACAGTAAAATCTTTCTTTCGAGTATAAAGCATTTCCGAAGGTAATGTTCTTCCGAAGGCAAATTTACTTCCGAAGGTAAATTGCTTACTTCCGAGAGTATATGTTGCTTTCAGGTGGAGTGTGTTAATAGCTTCGGAAGTAGATCTGAGATGAACTCAATCGCTTCTTCCGAGACTTAACACTCTTCCGAGAAGAAAATTATCCTGAGAGAAATTTGCTTCAGAAGATATGCGAGATATCTTCCGAGGGTTAATTTCTCTTCGGAAGAATTCATACTTAGATAAAATTTAGAAAGAGATCTTTTGTAACAGGGCTTAGATTGTTTTGACATAAGACTTTACACATTAAAAGGTTTTCAAATGAGATTAACTAATCAATGTTTATCATCCCAATAGCTGTAATGAGATATTTAAATCTTTGTTCATCAAATGCTTTGGTGAACAAATCAGCATATTGTTCATTTGAATCAGCTTTGATTAGTTTGATAAGATTTTTCTCATGAATATCTCTAATGAAATGATACCTGATATCAAATTGCTTACTTCCGAGAGTATATGTTGCTTTCAGGTGGAGTGTGTTAATAGCTTCAGAAGTAGATCTGAGATGAACTCAATCGCTTCTTCCGAGACTTAACACTCTTCCGAGAAGAAAATTATCCTGAGAGAAATTTGCTTCAGAAGATATGCGAGATATCTTCCGAGGGTTAATTTCTCTTCGGAAGAATTCATACTTAGATAAAATTTAGAAAGAGATCTTTTGTAACAGGGCTTAGATTGTTTTGACATAAGACTTTACACATTAAAAGGTTTTCAAATGAGATTAACTAATCAATGTTTATCATCCCAATAGCTGTAATGAGATATTTAAATCTTTGTTCATCAAATGCTTTGGTGAACAAATCAGCATATTGTTCATTTGAATCAGCTTTGATTAGTTTGATAAGATTTTTCTCATGAATATCTCTAATGAAATGATACCTGATATCAATGTGCTTTGTCTTGGAGTGCTTCACTGGATTTTCAGTAATGGATATAACACTGTTGTTGTCAATGTGGATAGGAGTGCTCATGAAGTTGAATCCATAGTCAATCATCTGGTTTTGAATCCACAGCAGCTGAGCACAGCAACTAGCAGCAGCAATGTATTCAGCTTCAGCAGTTGATTTAGAGACAAAGGATTGCTTCTTGCATTGCCATGAGATGATCCTTCCACCAAGAAATTGACGTCCACCTGATGTTGATTTCTTGTTGATGTTGCAGCCACCGTAATCGCTATCAGAGTAACCATAGAGATTAAAATCACTATTTCTTGGATACCAGAGACCTAATTTAGGTGCTCCTTTGAGGTATCTGAGGATTCTCTTGGCAGCAATTAGGTGAGACACCTTTGGAGCAGCCTGATATCTTGCACAAATGCAAGTTGCAAACATGATGTCAGGTCTACTTGCTGTGAGATACATCAGAGAACCAATGATTGCTCTGTACTGATGTTGATCAATATCCTCCCCCTCAGAATCAGGGCAGAGATTGTGGTTTCTGGGTATAGGTGTCTTTGCTGCTTTACAATCCTTCATATCAAATCGCTCTAAGATATCATTGACATACTTAGTTTGATTGATGAAGAACCCTTCCTTAAATTGCTTTACCTGAATTCCAAGGAAAAAGTCCATTTTTCCCATGGAACTCATCTCGAACTTCTTCTTCATAATGCTCTCAAAGTCTTTGCACATTTGGTCATTTGAGGAACCAAATATGATATCATCAACATAGACTTGAACAAGCAAAATGTCTTTCCCAGACTTTCTTATGAAAAGAGTCTTATCAATGGTACCTCTAGTGTAACCATTCTTCAGGAGAAATTGAGACAATGTCTCCTACCACATCCTAGGTGCTTGGTGCAGCCCATATAGAGCTTTATCCAACTTGCACACATAGTTTGGATGCTGTGGGTCTTCAAATCCTGGAGGCTGGCATACATAGACTTCCCTATCTATATCCCCATATAGAAAGGCACACTTGACATCAAGCTGGTAGACAGTGACATTCTTGGATGCAGCATAAGCAAGGAAGATCCTAACTGCCTCAAGTCTTGCAACAGGTGCAAAGACATCAGTATAATCGATTCCTTCCTCTTGAGTGTATCCATGAACCACCAGTCTTGCCTTGTTCTTGATAATCAAGCCTCTATCATCTCTTTTGTTCCTGAATACCCATTTGGTGCCTATAGGTACTTGACCAGATGGTAGCGGACATAGGTTCCAAACCTTTTGTCTTTTGAATTGAAGCAGCTCCTCTTGCATTGATTCAACACGGCTACTATCTTTCAAGGCATCTTCCACCTTCTTGGGTTCCATTTGGGATAAGAAGCATGAGTACTTGCAGACATTCCCATTATGAGTCTGTCCTCTTGTTCTCACACCTTTAGAGACTTCCCCTATGATGTTTTCAGCTGGATGAGTATTATGAATTCTAAGTCTTGGAATCACCTCCAGTTGCAAAGATAAGTCCAAGTTGGACATATTTTGCTCAGGAGCTTGAATACTTGGTCCAGCTGTTGTTTCAAACTCATTCAATGAAGACTGATTGAATGAAAGAGAAACATCATCATTTCTTTGTTGTGAAGCAGCATTAACAGTTGCCTGTTCCTTCAGGATGGTGCTTCCATCAGCTTGGTGTTGTGCAGGATCACCTAAAGAGATTTGAAAATCAGCAGGTGAATCCCTTGTTGAAGTACCACTATCTCTTGAAATGGTTATGCTGTCAGATCTTTCAATAGTGGGAACTTGATTTGTTGCAGCTCATGGAGAACTTGGAATAGGTCTGGGAAACTCAAACAATTGATCTTCATCAGAATTACTTTGAACACCTGTTCCAACTGAAACATTCTCACAAGATGGTTTAGAATAGCTTGGAAACAATTCTAAATCAAAGATATGATCAGGGCCATTCCCCCTAACACAAGGAGTGTGCTCATTAACTACAATGTTGGAAGATTCCTCAAATTGTTGGTTTTTAATATTATAAACTCTGTAGGCTTTAGAATAGGAGGAATATCCAACAAAGATAGCATCATCTGACTTTTCAGCAAATTTTGCCAAATTGTCTTTTGTGTTAAGTATGGTACACCTGCTGCCAAAGGACCTTAGAAAGCCAATGAACGATGGCCTCTTGTTCCATAACTCATAAAGGGTTTTTCCATGTGGATTGACTACAAGAACTCTGTTCTGCACATAGCATGCAGTACTGACTGCCTCTGCCCAGAATGTTAGAGGCAGCTTTGAATCAGCTAACATAGTCCGAGAAGCCTCAATAAGTGTCCTATTTCTCCTCTCAGCAACACCATTTTTTGAGGAGTTCTAGGAGCACTATATTGTCTGGCAATCCCTTTTGAGTTACAAAATGAGTCAAGAACTAGGTTCTTAAACTCAGTCCCTTGATCACTTTTAATTATTTTAACCTTGTGATCAACTTGATTTTCTATTGTAAGAATAAAAGATTTTAAAGTTTCAGCAGTTTCATCTTTAGTTCTTAAAAAGAATACCCATGTAAATCTAGTAAAATCATCAACAATCACAAGGCAATATGATTTCCTTCCAATGCTCATTATACTTGTAGGACCAAATAGATCCATGTGCAATAAGTGTAATGGAGTGGTGATAGAGTTAACAACTTTGGATTTATGAGAAGACCTGTGTTATTTCCCTTTCAGGCAAGCAACACAGTTATCTTTGCAGAAAAATTCCTTTTTAGGCAAACCATGTACCAAGTTATTTTTAGCCAATTTATTCATTGTCTTAAAATTGACATGACACATTCGTTTATACCATAGTGTTGACTCATCACCATCCGCTTTGGAAAGAAAGCATGATACTTCTCCCATTGGGGAAGCATTGTTCATATCAAGCTTGTACATATCCCCTTTCCTGGGAGATCTAAGAAGCACCAATTCCTGAGGAATTGTCATCCCGGGTTTGAGGATAATGCACACATGTTCTGTGAAAAGCATTTGATGCTTTTGATCATAGAATTGAGAAACACTTAACAGATTGTGTTCAAGCTGTTTGACAAAATTTACTTTGTCAACTTTTAACTTTCCATTGGATATACTTCCTCTGCCAGAAATATATCCTCCGGCCTCACCTCCAAACTGAACAGGACCTCCATCATAATGTTGAAATTGTTGAAGGAGAGATCTGTTCCCTGTCATGTGCCTGGAGCATCCACTATCTACAATCCAAATGCTGTTATTCTTGTCATATGGATGTCCCTGCACATAAGGTGAGATAATTAGTTTTGATTGGAAACCCAAGCTTTATTGGTCTTGGGTTCTTCCAATGATAGTGACATAATTGAACCAAAATTTATGCATGGGGGTTCAATGGATGTCTTTGAAGAAGAGGTTTGGGCTACAGCATCTTCCTTGATCTTCCATTCCATCCCTTGGTTGATCATAGAGGATGAGCTTGTTGAAGCTTTTGTAGCTTGGCATCCTTCCGAAGCTTCTTTCTTTTCGGAAGAGACCTTCACCACCTTTTCTTCCGAAGTAGTCTTCTTCTGGGATGGTTTCAAGGGGACTCTTTTGTTTTTCTGAGTCTTTGCAGCTTTAACTTCCGAAGCCTTTTTCCTTTCGGAAGAAGAATTTTCTTCCGAGAGAAGCCTTGCTTCGGAAACAAGCTTTCCCTTTTTCATCACTTGAACCATTTGATATGGTCCAAATGAGAAACCTTCCCTGACTCCTTCTCTTTTAACATTATTTGCATAATGTGTGCTAGCAAGATTGTAGTAACAATCTTTAGCCATGTGGTTTTGCAGACCACACATTATGCATGCAATGTTAACTTTCTGGGAATGAGAGGATTGCTGTTTCTTGTTCTTTTTCTCTTCATCAGCAACCTTTCCCTTTAATTTCTGATCCTTTGGTAGGATAGGAGTACTGGTACTGTACTCTTTTCCTGAATCAGAAGTTCCAACCACCTGGAATCCAGCTGATATGAAAACACCCTTTTGCTTTGGGTCTATCTTTAGCTTGAATTCAGCCACTTTCTTGGCAGTTTTTCTGGCTGCCTTAGCTCTGCTTCTTCTGGCTTTGGTGGTCAGGGTTTGATCATCATTGGCTGGGGAGGGCATAGTTACCTGTTCCTTCCGTGTGATGGTCTCCATAGATGCATCATTCTTTGACTCTTGAGAGGGTGGGTCAACAGATGGAACCTCTTGCTCTTCAGTACCACACCTTGGTTGTCTTATAGACTCATAAGAGTGTGGTGGAGCAATTTCATTGGTTCCCAACCCACCTTTGTTTTGATAACAAAGTTTTGAGTGAGAGGATGATGCAAGAATGGCTTGGAAGTTTTGCTCGGAAATAGCATACTTCCTGGCTTGAGCCTCAGCAGTGACAAGCTGGGCTTGAGCCTCAGTCAATTTGGATATTAAATCCTTAATTTGAGTCTTTTAGTTTGTATGTTCATGTTTTAAGAGGGACACAGTTTTCTCTAACTCCTTAATTTTTCTTTGGTAGTCAGATTCAGCCCTTTTAAAGTCAGATTTTAAAACATTTAAAGACTCAATATCAGATTTAATTTCCATATTGTAGTCCTGATACAGTTTAACCTTAGCAATACAAGAAGGGGTATAGAGATGTTCATCTACCTTGTTTTCATATGTTCCTGCCATGAGTGCTTGAACAGGAGTCACATCCTGAACCATGAAGCTCCAGTCAACTTCTTGAGCCATTGCTGCAGTCTCAGTTGACTTTCCGGTGGGCTTTGGTGTAGAAGGATGTGTGGAGGCCTGTGAGGTTCCCGGGTTGGACTTGGGAGCCTTGCATTCCCTTGCAAAATGACCAAGTTGGTTACAGTTGTAACATTTGGCCTTGCTTTTGTCAAACCCAAATTTGCTGGTGATTGGGTTCTGAGGCTATTGCCTTCAAGTTCTTTTAAAGAACTTCTTCGCTCTGTAGGTTAGAAGAGCCATTTGTTGGACTATGTCCACATACTCTATGTCATCCGGGCTAAAACACTCTAGATCATCAAAGCAGTATTGATAGTCATTTGAGTGCCCACTCCCTGAGACAAGTGCACAGCCCTCCTGAAAGGAGCTTTGCTAAGCTTGTTGAGACCTTGGAGTCTCAGGAAATATGATGTAAGGCCCAGAGGAACAAGATGGCTGCTGGGTGTAGGTCAGGTATTGCTGAGACTGGGAGATTCCTGAGCCTTCAGCAACCATTAAAGCGTTGCTAGCAGGAAGACTCAAAAGTCTGCTTGTCTGGTGACCCTTCTTGCTTTCCATTTCCAAACGGTATCCATCAAGGATCCCATAGAGTTCGGTCATGGTGAGTGTATTCAGATTCTCTGTTCTCTTGATGGAGACACAGTAGAATGTCCACTCATTGGGTAGAGCACTTATAAACTTTCTAGTAAGGTCTCTGAGTTCATGAGTGATTCCCATAGATTGAAGGGAAGAAATGAGATCCATGTACCTGAAGTATTGCTGGCTAAGAGTCTCTCCAGCAACATAGGTGAAGTTCTCAAACTGCTGCTTCAGTGAGTCCTTCTTGGAATCATTCGAGCTTGAGTACATTTGAGCAAGAGCGTCAAAGAGTTCTTTGGCAGACTTACAATGCTCAAACCCCACCATGATGGAGTTTGGGATTGCAGTCATAAGAACAGTCATAGCATTGCTGTCTATGTCAAGCTTCTTCCTGTCTTCATCAGAATAATCTTCAACGGCTTTCTCAATCATGGCACCGTTTCCACCAGCTACTTTTGGCTTATACGGGCCATTAACGATGGATTGCCACATCATGCTATCTTGGTACCTGATGAAGCCTTCCATTCTTCTGCTCCAAGACCTGAAGTTTTCAGGGGCGATGATGGGAGCTTTGGTCATCATTCCCATCTCTACTTCAGATTTGTTGAGGGCCATTTTGAGTAAGGTATAAGGAGGAGTGAAAAACTGGTTGATTAGGATGGTAAGATCTCACAATCAAGAGCCTAAAAAGCTCTGATACCAATTGCAGGATCGGGTTTGTCACTTAAACACTTGTGTTTCACTCAAACTCACTTATATTAACACTCAAATCAGATGAAGCAATGTCTTTTGCAAGAGTTGATAATAATATAATAAGTAACAAAGGAACAAGCAGAGATATATTTTCAAGGTACTTGTATATATTACTTCTCAACTCAAGATTACAAGACACTTACAAGCATGAAACAAGAGTTACAATGAGAAACTATATATACTAGATCCTACAGCCGGATATACTTGATACCAGCTGGAAACCTAAGACTAAAGCATATACTACAATGCTAAAGTTAAGGTATCTTAGATAAAGTATTATCTAAGATATGGTAGTCATCACATGTCCATGACTTACCTTTTGTCACAAACTAAAGATGGCAACTGTCCTAACATAAAAAGGTAAACAGTGGATTAAAGTATGGTCAACTACATGGCTTTTGAGAAAACGCCATGCAGTATCTCAGAGATTTGCAGCGGAGTGTCAGAGAGGCCATACTTATGTCCACTGGATAATAGAAGTGTCTTCCGAAGGTTAACTGGCTTCGGAAGAACTTGTTCTTCCGAAGCCACTTATTCTTCGAAAGATGCTTCTATGCTTCCGAGGCTTTGAGGACTTCTTGTACTTCGGAAGTTGACTTCAGATCTTTATCTCTAAGTCTTGATCTTCGGAAGTAGGTTCTTTGTCTTCGGAAGTTGGAGTTTCCCTTCGGAAGTGTGTTTTACACTTAGTCTTCGGAAGAGCTCCTTCTTCCTTTGGAAGTTCCATACTTAGCTTCGGAAGTCCTTTGTATGTTGTACCCAAAATCTTCTAAGTGACTTGGTTTTGGTTGCAACAGCCTTTCTAGATCCAACAAAACTATACGTTAGCACCATATAATATTTGTACCCCGCATGACTTAAATTGAAGATGTCCACAAATCACAATGTATTATTGCAAAAGGTAATAAAGTACGATTAATAGAATCCAAAAACGGCAAGCGTTTATGCTTGGATAATTGAAAAGCATGACAAATAAAAGGTATCTTATTACAAGAAATAAAATTATTAGAACGAAAAACTCCATGACCGGTTTGTTGGATCTTGTATGCCCAAGACACATACAATATTGATGTGGTTAGTACGTTATGATCCAAGTCGTGTCATACCCAATAACAAGCTAAACAACACCAATAAATATTTATTTGTTAATGTGATCATACAAATAAATATTAATAACAATTTAAAAAATAGGCTTTCTAAATTATTGCTTTTGAAATAGAACAATATTATATGGATAATATGTTCATGAGAAATTATTTTTATTATTATATAAGTAGGTTAAATAATAACAAATAAAAGTATGTTCAAGTTATAAAATTAAAAGGGTTTAATTTTATAAACTTATGGGTTAAAGAGTGTGATATATTTTATAAAATTAATATGGGTGGGAACCCAATTTTAAACTTGATTTTCGGCAGCCCCTTGGTGGTCCTCCTTGGGATTCCTTTTCTTGTTTTAATACAAGACTTGAACCAATTTCACACTCCACTCAATACACACTCTCTCTCACACACATAGCAAACTCTCTCTTTTTGTTTCTTGCTGAAAATTTTTGGATTTAAAGGAGGTTCTAGCTGAAATTTTCAGATTTGAAAAGAGGTACAAGAAGAAGACTTTGGTGTTGCACTTCCTAACAAGTTGGGTGTTTGCAAGGGCTTGTGGGTATACTAGCTTGAGGTCTTCTCTTTTGGAGGCTTGCATTCAAGAACATCATCATCTTCTTCATCTAACATCCATCTCTAATCTCTTTGTTCTTAGAAAGGTAGCATTCTATGAACACCCTATGGTTGGTGTTGTTTGATAGCATTTCTTTTCACATACATGATCCTCATTCTTGGGTTTGATTTGTTGGTAAATAAATGGCTTATTTTCAGCAACTAAAACATGATTTTTAGCTCTATATATCCGATGCGTTTTTTTGTTTAAATGGTTAAACAATCTTTGATAAACATGTTACAAACCCAACATGGTTGTCCTGGGGTGTCCAAGCCGGTTGTGCCAAAAATTAAAGTTTTTATTGGTAAGAAAGCAAGCAGTTGCGGAAGTGATGTTGGTGAGCGGGTAAAAAGCTCTTGAGCTATTGTGACAACTCAGGATCGTGCCATCCTTCAAAGAAAAGCCAAAGGGGTCAAACTCAATAAATGTATTGTTTTCAATATTAAATTGCCATACAGAAATCAGAATTTTAATGACATTTGGATTGAACAAGACCGATTTCAAATGTAATGGTTTAGAGGGCGTTGGAATGGTAGATGAACCTGATCCAAGAACCATTTCCCACAAATATTGACTCTATAGGTGAATACGAGGAAAAAGTATCGAGTTTGCCTGGATCGTTTGTGATGTGAGACGATGCACCTGTGTCAAAATACCATGGAGCAACTTGACCTCGGCTAACTAAGTGGGCTGAAGCGGGTTACTTTCTGCTATATGGGCTTGGGCTTGGCCTGTGGACCAGTAGAGGATGCTGCACTAGAGCGAGTAGATGGGGGCAATTTTGAGACCAACCTTGTGTTGGGTATGGACAAGCTGGAGGAACCCAATAAGGGGGTGGGGCCTCGTAGGGAAACTGAACAGGAGGTCTTGAGGATCCCACATATTGTTGTTGCGGCTGAGTTTGTCCACGGTTGTTTGACCGGGCATTGCGGCTGGACTCCCGACGTGATCCACTTGGCAGACGCGTCTGATGGTCACGCAGATGCAGCAATTGGTGTAGATGGAACATATGCCTATAGAGTTGATCACAAGCATTTTCCTATGACGAGAGTGTTTGATTGAGAATTGTTCCAACGACGTCATACTCACGGGGTAAACCCCGAACAAGATAAAGAACACGTTGAGTGTTATTAATCGGGCACTTAAGGGCTGTCAGTTGATCGGCGAGTTCTCGAATCCGTTGACAATAAACCTCAAGAGAAGGCATGGCAGAGAGGGTGAATTATCATCCAAAACCCGAACAAGCAAGTCATTGGAAAGAGTTCCGTAGATCCATTGCAATATGAGAGCATCAATCTTCTTCCATGTCGGGTATTCGACGGCTGTTTTATCGGGGGTTGGTGAACCATCGATGTGATCAAGCACATGATGGATAACGCCGTCAAGAATGCGGACCTTGTGTTGTATGTTAGTGACGGTGTAGGCGGAAGAGTTTGAGGTTTGGGGTCGCCATTGGCACCGGTGGCAGATGACTGGGTTTCGGATGTAGCAGCCATGAAAAGAAAAAGAAAAAAACAAAAACGATGAAGATGATCGGGAAAGAAAGGTGAAGGATTTAGATGAATTAAGATGATACCATGAAAGTTTCCTTGAGTCTCCTATAATTACCACTCCATCAATAAATACAAAGTCACGAGCCATTATAGACATAAACAAAGGAACAATAAATGAAAAATACAATCACTACCAACTAACTAATCATCATGATTAGTATATTATATATGTTAATGAAAATATTGACATGTATATGCTTGAGAGTATAATGTGTAAGCAAAGTTACCTTTCTCACCTTAGTTACAAATGAAATTATCATCTAAAAATTCAATTTGTCGTGAAGCTGGGATTACTATATTATATGATATCAACAATAAAAAAAGGGTCTAATCTAATGTTAAAATATAACGGCGCATCTAATCATCTATTTAAAGTGTGTATACTTAAATAAAATAATACATCTATATAATCTGTGCAATGATGCATACAACTTTCAAGTTTTATTTTTTATAACAAGTCTCGGATGGTATTATTGATAATAATAATACATCTAATCCACTATATTGCTATACTTAACTTTAAAATATGATTCTCTAACTATTATTCCTTATCATATGTCTACCTAATTAAAATGTCAAGTCAAACTTATCTGTAATGATTTTAAGACTTAAAACAACATGTATTTATATAGACATAAATTCCTTCTCTCTAAAATTTAAAAGTTCTACGTTTTTTAAATTTACTATTTATACATGGGCATTTACGGTTCATTTAGTTCATTATTATTCGATTATCAGTTTTTTTTATATATCAGTTAACTCAACCAAATTTGAAATAGTCTAATCGAAATCAAGTTCAACTGACTAAACCGAATTCACAATCCAGATTCAATTGAATACGAATAACCAAATCGAATAAACATAATTTTTGGAAACCGACAATTGAAGTAAAAACCAAATTCACAATTCGGATACGATTAGAAACCAACCCAATTCACAATTTAATTGGTTCTTTTGTGGCTTACAGTTCTCAGTTTTTTAAACACCGTAAAAAAATAACCATTTTTTATTATTTAGTTTTTATAGTACCACATTTTCCCCTACACACACCACATTCCTCTCTGTGCAAGAATATAAATACTGCAAGTATGCGATATTTAACCATTTAAGAAAATTAATGGAAAATCAGATCTCCCCATATATAATTTTTATTAATTTAAAGACAAACAGAAAAAGTAGCACTAGTTCATTACACGTTATACTCTCAAACATTTATACATCAATATTTTACGTTAACATATATAATATACTAATCGTGACATAAATTTTGCTCACCATCAAAAAATAATTTTTGCTTTTTGAGAACTTGTCAATAGCAGGGGAGAGTTCTGCGTTTAATTTGACAGCTCTTGTATTCACATGGATTCTCATGTGACACGTTGATCGAGACCAAAAACCCGCTCATGATAGAGACTGGTACTCTTATATCAAAACCTAAAAAGAAAAAACTACCTAAAAAGAAAAAAAACTCATTTGTCAATCATCTCTCAAAAAACCTGGTTTGAAAAAAAGTCGCTTTATAGCCTAGTGGTTTATGGCTTTCTCCATGAAAACTTAAGACTTTTGTTCGAGTCTAAGGATTGCATGTTTTTTTGCTGCTATTTCTTTCTTTCTTTTTTCGTTTTCATTTCTTCTTTATTTTTGTCAAATACAATTCTTTACAAATTAAAAAACATTTTCATAAATTCACCCCCAACTATTTTAAAAACTTTATAAAATGTCACATTTACCCCCTCGAATTTCTTAAAGTTCCGGTTAAACCTTATACAATTATTTTATGTGTGCGCCGGAATAAATTCGAGTTTATCTACGTATAAATTTTGTTCAGATTCGAGTTGGGTCATGTAAAATATTTTCATGCTTATTTATATACGCTTTAATATGGTCTACATTTCTTCGACGTCCGTCTACGTTTTGACGTAAATTGTTTCATAGAAATGAGTCGGTTCAAATATAATACACATTGAGTTTGTCTAGTTTCGACTTAACTTTTGTTTGAAACACATGGAGTCAAATATAATCCGTTTTCACTTGATAATATAAATCCGAGATGTTGACGTTTCAACATAATTTAATTCGTAAACAAATTGAGATGATTATAATCTATACTTTATTACACCGCTATGGCGCCACCATATGTGTTTTTATATATATGTTTTGGGTCTACGTTTCAACATAAATTTATTTGGAAAAGAATTGAGTCAATTATTATAGATACTTTATAACGTTGTGTACAATGTCGCCGCGACGCGCTAAACTAGTTATTACTTAATAATAAGTTTTATGGGCCAGATTGTTACATTCTAATAAATATATCAGATAAACGGCCATTTCATCATATTCATAACCCTTTTGTAATCAATTGTCTCTCGCTCTTAAATTTAATTCATGTTGAACATATATGATGTAATTGATATATTATTTTTACTGTAATTTGAAACGTCAACAACTATAGTTCAAGTAGAATAACTATTTTCCTCACTTTAACTATAATTATAATTTTACTGACCACGTGGGCATTTTAAGGAATAAAACAATTAGGAAGAATGGCATCTATCTGACTCCATGGGTTGAGATGTAGACTATTTTGGCCTGTATATTTGATCGTTTTGCAAATTACAAATCGAAGGATTCTAGTTGTGCGTTTTTATATTTCTTTCATATATATTTTTTGCGGCTTATATTTCTCTTATATATTTGACCCTTGCAAAAGCGTTTACATCTCTTTTTGAGGCCATGAGGGGTCACTAAATTTCCATCTCCATCGTGGAGCTCTCTGAACTGACTATGTTTCTTTTGTTTTTTAAGGTTAAAGTTTACTAAGATTGATACAAATGTATTTGTATTTAGAGACACTTGAAATATATATATTTCTGTTTTCTTAAATTACAGTAATATATAATGTATAATGATAAGGACGTGATATATCACATTAAATAAAAAATAAATGATTAGCTTTGCATCAGAAAAATAAAACATTGTTAAAAGATTGAGTGTTTAAGTCTTATGGTGGACAAAGGATATAAATTTAGGACTAAAATTTAGTAAGTGTTTGAGTTGAGCATTTAAAAAAAAACAAGATTAGAGGTTCAAAAGATTTTCAATTGTAATATATATACATTGTCTAATGTAATACATTAAGTTAATAACCCGTGTATTACACGGGCTTAATATATAAAATATTAATATCAACTTTAAACTTTTATTGGGACATTTTAAGGTAGGGGTTGTTGGGCTTGCTTCTGTATGAGAATCAGAAATGGTTTAACTTTTATTGTTTTTCTCAAAAAAAAAAAAAACATTTTTTTATAATAAACCACGAAATTACGTTTATGTTATTTTTTAAAATTTCCATATTGTAAATCTTAATTTTAGTTATTTTTAGTTATAAATATTTTAACTATTTAAAAATATTAATATTAAATTATTCCATATTTTTAGAAAAGCTTAATGTGTTGAAAAATTTTATTATTTTATACTAATTAGTTTTGTTTTGAAATAACATTGATAAAAAATCTCCCTTATAATAAAAAAACTATTTTTAATCCAAAAACATTAAATAATATTATTAGTAATTAACGTAATCATTAATAGAAAAAGAAGTGTGAAAATTTTTGTGAAAGGAATGTGATTTTACCATATGTCCTGTTAGTTATTATTTTTTATTATAGTAGAAAAATTTATAACCTATACTATATAACTAAATAAGTTATTAACAAATAGAGATTATAATAATTATATAAGCATTCATAGAAATTGTAAAAAAACTACATAATAATACTTTTACATTATTCTATTTAATAAATCAATTTAAATGAAAAGCGTGAGGATCGGGTGTTTGAAACAAAATCAAATACAAACAAAATAACCTTTGTTGTTAAGAGAAGGGCGGAAAAAAATTTAGTGATCAATTGAATATAATCACTCAATCACTTACTATAATACAGAATGATTAAAATCAACAAAATATACAAGTTTAAGCATCAAATATCTTTCTTAGTAAATTTGAAAGCATACAAAGAATATACACAAACACTTGCAATTTGCAGCTAAAAACATCTAATAACAAAAAAATCAAGTACATACACATGTCTTTCTTACACACAATTACTAATTACAGTTGTGAACTTATATACTAGTAGCTATGCGCTCACTAACATATAGCCGAGGTCAATTATTAGTGTACATGCCACAGGTAATCAAGACAATCATATTAACAATATGGAGACAATGTAGCCTGAATCCCTAAAAGTTTATAGCTATTTAATATTATGAATAAATAATGTGTTGTACTTAGAATATTGTAAGTTTTAAAAGAAATCTTAATTTACTTTGTAAGTCCAACCTTGATGAACATTCCTAAGAAATACTGGGAATATAAGCAGAAATTAGATTTACATAAGCTCCTCCTTCAGGCAATTTGAATGCATATTTCGAAGTTTCTATCAATGGTTTCCATCTTCATTCTCAACAAACAATGAAAACACGTCAAATAATTTATGTCCCGGTACTAATAACTTCATTATATCTACCATATTAGAGAATGTAAAAAATATTCCATCTATTCTTTTAATGCTTAACTTTCCATGTTATTGATCAAATTACCATTAATAAGGCCTTGAGTTTCTAGAGTATCAAGTTGTTTTTTAATTTCTTATGTTTTCACATCACCTTTATTCAGTCTCCGCATCCTTTAAACCTACTTGATTTCATTCATTACTGCTTAAAGATTCATGAGTGATAGGTTCTTTTTTGATTTCATTAAGTTGATCAGTTACCAGTTCTCTTCTACCTAAAGCTTTATAATAACTTCCTGTTTGGCAAGCCTTCTTGTCATTTCTTTAGCTTCGATCTACTAGATTTATTCTAGAACCAAGATTTATGTCTTCATTTCTAACTAAATATCCTTGGTCTAGATGAGCTCAGATAAGTAATGTAAGTAACATCCAATCGGTTTCCTTATCATCTTCAACTAAGTTTCTTACTATCCTTCTTCTAGTTCTTATTACTTAAAAAAATTTGTTTTCTTGATTAGCTTGAGCATTATTTACAATAGAAGGTTCAGTTTTCATATTTACACTTCTTCTAAAATATCCATACATTCATCATTGTCAAACACCTTTTCTTCAAGTTCTTCTACCATCCGTGAAGCTACTTTATATTCTAGGTAGATCGTTAAGCTTACAGTAGTATAGATGAAATAGATATATCTTTAGGACCCAATTTAGTAGGATAAGGATTCTCTTAGTATCCAAAACCTTTCTCATTTGTTATCAATATCACACGCTATTGTAGGATCATTTTCTAGGTCATTCATTGCAATAGAATTTCAGCTCTTAAATCAGGTATATAAGAATGAATAGTTACACCAAACTGTGTTGAATAACTTTTAGCACATTAATGAAGCTAGTATGGTTCTTCTTAGGGGTGTTAATCGTGGCCGGTTGGCAGGGTGACGGGTTAGTGGGTTGGCAGGTAAGAATATTAAACCCCGAACCTGACCCATATTTTTATTTGTATAAAAAACGTCAACCCTAACTTGAACCCATATATATAAAATCATGTTACCTAAACCTGACACGTTTAACCTATTTTATTAAAAAGGTAAAATTAATTAATGGTAATTTAATATCGAAGTACTACTTTAAAATTGCATGTACACCGAGACGTAAGATGTTATAATTTTTATGTTTTAAATATATATTTTTGATAATATACATTTTTCTAAAACTTTAAAATAAAGTTTGAAACTTAAGTTGTAAATTTAATTTTAAACATAGTAAAAGACATATAAATAATATAGTAATGCAAAAATAAAAAGAGCCATAATAATGTTTTAAAGTATATACAATTAAAAAAAGGTTAATGGGTCCCGTTTCAAGCAGGCCAACCTAAATCCGGCCTGTTTTTTTCATACATATTGTATTTTCCAACCCCAAACCTATTTTTCTTCGTGTCGGGTTCGAGTTAGGAAATACCCAACCTAGTTCTTCTTGATGTGCTTCTTTCATAAGCTTAGAAATTAATTTAACACCCTTCTCCCCTTTTAGGTTGCATCAATGATAGATGAAGAAGTAACATAAGCCTTTGAAACAATAGTAAGCATACCGATAATGTTTGTGAAGAAGTAGGATAGATGATGGAATAGTCTAATGAAGAATGGAATGCATTGCTTAAGTGGTAAGAGGAATAGTAATGTTTAATGTGCTTTGAGGATAGTAGATCTTAGTTTTTGGATGTAGTCATCAAATTCAAAAAGTTAAAACTGCTCTTATCCATAAGAAAGGAATCTTTGAGCGAAGGTAGCACCTTGTATCTTCCTTCACCCTCAAGTTTATCACCTTTGATATATCACCACCTAGGATCCCTAATGGATGAAGAAGCAATGCTTGTAACATTTGCATCAGTTGCCTTGGTTGGAAACTAATTGATATTCATACTGTCCTCACAAGTAAGTGATGTCCCAAAAATAATGCAATTCCCATCCATACCAGTGTCGACTAACATCTCCATAATACCTTGCTTAACTAATATAGGACCTTAGAATGATGTTTCTCTTTGATATTTTGAGCGGCACCGAAGCAAACCAAGATTTTCACAAAAAAATATTAACTAGAAAAACCAATCAAACATACTATAAAGCACAAATGTAATTTTAAAAGGAGAATATGTGTTTTGACGCATAGTAGTTACATAAGCAAGGGGTTGAAAATACATTAGAAGAATTTATAAGTTTCAGAGATATTTGAAATACATCATTAACTTAAATATTTGAAAAAGATCTTACATGTAGCAACAATGATTAATATAAAAGGTTTATCTTGCCAAACAAGTCTTATGGGTAGCACGCAATAGAATTTGTCACGAAGCGATAATCCTGCGAAAAGGTCTCATTAGTATAGAAGTTGTTACCGAGTATAGCACAACAACATAGTTTGATACCAAAGGTTAGATATACTATCAATAGCAAAGGCTTGATATTGATTGTATTAAATACATAAAATTAATAATATTTATAAAAATTTTACACGTATTACAAGAAAAAATTAAATTATTTATAGTTAATTGTACCAAGTTGTGTGACTAATTATTTAAATCTATTTACATCAAAAACTTTAGTAAATAGATCAGCTATATAATAAAGTTTGATTAGTTCTTTTAGATTCTTCTTAGAAGTTGCACTAACAAAATGATATTTTATCTCCGTAGGAGTAATGGCAAGCTGCAGGATCGGTTTTTGTCACTTAACACTTTGTTTTTCTCTCAAACTCACTTGAATCATACTCAGTTCAGATGATGATGCATAATCCCTTCTAAGAGTTGATTATAATATACTAAGTAACAAAGAACACAATAAAATAATTTTCAAGGTACTTGTATATATTACTTTTCAACTCAAAGTTTTACAAGACTCTTACAAGTATGTGACATGAGTTACAATGAGAAACTATATATATTAGATCCTATGCCCGGATATACTTTGATACCAGCTGGAAACCTATGACTAAAGCAGATACTACAATGCTAAAGTTAAGGTATCTTAGATAAAGTATTATCTAAGATAAGGTAGTCATGACATGTCCATGACTTACCTTTTGTCACCAGCTACAGTTGGTAACTGTACTAACTGATAAAAGGTGAACATTGGAATAAAGTATGGTCAACTACATGGGCGTAGGAAAGCACCATGCAGTATCTCAGAGACTTACAGCGAAGTGTCAGAAGGGCCATACTTATGTCCACTGGCTCACAGTAGTGTCTTTCGAAGGTTAATTGGCTGTGGAAGAACTTGTTCTTCCGAAGCCACTTATACTTCGGAAGAGGCTATTTCTTTCGAGGCTTGAGGACTTCTTCAAATCTTCATACCTTGGAAGTTGTTGTTCTTGATTTCTTCTAAGTCTTGAACTTCAGAAGAGAGAAGACTTTGTCTTCGGAAGCTGGAGTCTTCCTTTGGAAGATCCTTCAGACATGATCTTTGGAAGTTCTGTCTTTGTCTTCGGAAGAACTCCATTTGCCTTCGGAAGTTCTGAACTTAGCTTCGGAATACTTTTACAAGTTGTACAAAAATAATCTAAGTGTTTGGTTTTGGTTGCACCAGCCTTTCTAGATCCAACAAACTCCCTCTAGGCTAATGCTACCAAAACTTCACTTATTCCTGCTTCTCAAAACCTTCAGCACCAAGGACAGAAGATGTTTATCTATTTCTTTGTTTTTCCTGAAGTGGTGCGTAGAAGTTTGTACAAGTTATTTGTGGATAGGAGATCCAGTCTATCACTCTGAATGACATGCACCCTTTGTTGTGCCCCCCTGAAGAGAGTTAGTTGACGGGAGTTGTAGTCATACTCCCATCTAACTATGGATTCAAGTTCAGGAACTTCAACCATTTGAAGAAAAGCTTTGCCTTTGGCTGCTGATCCTTTACTTTACTCCTCCTTTCTCAGTTTCAACTCCTCTTCCATCTTGGTTCTAGCAGTTAGCTCGGCTAGATGAAGACTGCTCAGATGACTTCTGATGTGAGCAGCTATTTCAAAGTTGGAGGGGTTGGAGAATGGCTTCTCTGCTAACTCAGCAATATTGAATCTGCTTAAGTGAAGCAGAGACGAGGCATTGAGTCTGTTTAACTCTCCATTCTCTCTCTCAACAACAAAGTTATGAGAAAAGTCTTTAAACATCCACTTGATGATCTTCTTTCTTGGCACAAGGGGCTGACTTGGTACTTTATCCCCTTTCTTTGTATCCAGCAGAGTCACCAGTCTTCTTCTTAGCCTCTTCTCTTTTTCATTAGTGAATCCAAGTTGAGGCCAAAACGTTTAGCGGCTTGGTCCAGTGTTCCTCTAGGCAGATCAAGGAATCTCTAGTGAGGGAACATGAGGAGCCATCAACATAGGTTAGCTTGACTGACCCCTCCTCATAAGAGATGTCGCTCAAGGTTATACATTTAATGAGCTTCATCTTGATCTCCTTAAACTCCTCTAAGGAGAGATGTTTGGAAGGCTGAGGGGATGGTTTGGGTGGTTGTTGGGCAGGTAGTGGTGTTTGGGTTCTAGGAAGTGTTTTGGGTTTGAGGATGGGTAGTTTAGGTGGTTGTGGTGAAGAGGCAGGTATGGATGATGGTGTAGGTTCAGGGGTGTAAGGCTTAGAGGTTGGTTCAGTTTTAATGAGAAATGGGAAAGGGATTGATTCAGGTTGAGGTTGGAGTTGAGGTGTTGGTTTGAAGGTCATCCCCTGTCCCCTTCTGTACATCTCTTTCCTTTTCCCTGAGCGAATGTCAGCCTTGATGTCACTGACATGTCGCTGCAGGGTCTTCTCAGAGATTAGACCCACCTGCCTACCAGTGAAGTCATGAGCCCGGAGATAGTCCTTCATCCAGGCTTTATCACCTATCTTCTTGGTAGCAGCGAGTCCTGCTTCTTCCTCCTTCTTCTTCTTCTCCCTTAGTTTCTCCTTTGCAGCTTTCTTTCTCTCTTTCTCCATTTGATCTTGCTCTTTCTTGAAAAGCCACAAGATCGTGTTATTGTTGTAAGGAGTCAATTCCTCTAGAGAGAAACCCTTGGAGCTTAGGAAAGTTATCTTTTCACTTCTTAGCTGCTGATCAGCCTCTTTTTTCTTTCTCTCCCTCTCTTCCTCCAAGGCCAACCTTGCTGCTTCTTCTTTTTGCTGAGTCTGCAGCAGAGTTGCCTTTTCTAACTTAATTAGCTCCTCTAATGGTAGCAGGAGCACATCTTTATTAACAGCTCCAAGCTTGACAAGCCTATCAATGATCTCCACCCTCTTCTTGTTGTTGATAGCCTCCGGGTTGGCTGCAGCTGCTTTGCTACTTGCAGCTAGCAACTTCCCAGTTTGGAGTCTACCTTTCGTTTTAAGCTTCTCCAACCTTTCTTCCTCCATTAGTTCTTCCGTAGTCATCTTCCTCTTCCCTTTGGTGTCTTCGGAAGTGCTAGACTTTGGAGGTTCTTGAGTAGAGGTTTCAGGTTGAGTGGTGGTGATGGGAGCAAGAGATAGTGATGATGTTTGAGCAAGGGGTTGGGTGAGAAAATCCTCCCTATTGACCTCAGATGCTAGTTCTAAAATTGCATCTATGACAACTAGATCATCGGATAGAGAAAATAGCCCTTCCGCAGCTTCAATCTTAGCTTCGGAAGTTTGAAATGGTTCTTCTGAGGCTTTAACTTCTGCTTCAGAAGTGTGTGGGAATGCACTCTCTGTCCCAACTATTTTTGTTGCTGGGCCATCAGTCCTCATTTCCCCTTCGAAATCAATCTCAGGTTCAACTTGGATCTTAGGTTGACCAACTTCTTGGACAGTGGTAGAGGGTGCATTCAACCTCTAAAGCTCTTGAGCTCCAAAGTATATCACAGATACATCAGGACTTGGTTGTTCAATCGAAGATCCCATCAGGAACTTGGAAAAGAACCTGTTAAGATCTTGGAGCATCCTTTGGTCCATTTAAATGACAATTGGAGGAGGTTCAAGAAAAACTAAAGCTTGTTGAGTTGGGTATCTTGAAGTCAAAGTAGAAAGAGCTTGACTCTATGGTTCCTTATGCATTTGTCCCTGAACACTCTCCCCTTTTTTGGTAGCATCATCCTAAGAGCTTGATGAGCTAGAGGAAGAGGTCAATGAGACCTAAATAACAGATCTCTCAATATATTTCTTAGCTAGTTTGGCCTTGAGATTTTCAGTCTCAAGTTGCTGAGTGGCAGACCTATCCTCTAAAATCTTAACCTTAGATTCAAGGTTTGAGACTTTAGAAAGTAGGTCTTGAATGGTGAGTTGCAGACTTCCCTCATCTTCTTTTGAAGAATCATGGGGAGATGAGGTAACATACCTATTATGTTCATCCTCATCACCAGATGTGGTTTCTTGGCACCCTGGTTTCCCTTACCTAATGATATCTCTTTCAAAGTCATCAAATGGCATGGTTGCCGTAGATTCAGTCTCAGTAATGTTACCACTGTCCTGAAGGTCCAATGAGGCTCATTCAATAGTGGCAGTTGAATCTACATGAGTCCCCTCCACATCAGTGGGACTCACCTCAGTTGAGGTTTGGTGATAGGGGCTGGAGACAAGAGATCTCTCTAGGCTCCGTTGATCCTTGATAGGGTGTTATGGATCAACTTCATTGCCCTGAAGAGACATGATCTCCTCATCAGTTCCTATTAATAGGTCAGCGAAGGATATAGAGGTTAAGCCTAATAACCCGGGACCTTGATCAATGTCTATTGGCATTGAGCCTATGGTAGGGCTGTCCCTTTTTGGCTGCTTAGGGGAGTATAGAGACTCACCCAGAGGGTTTACAGCTTGGGTTTCGGGCTCATGGGATTGAGACTGAGGAGACTCAATGTTGATACATCATGTTCCTAGTTTATGTTCTTAATGTAAAAGTCTTTAATTTCTTACACATGTGTAATGTAATTACTAAATGAAATATGATATGTTCTTGATGTTTATTAATCTTTAAATATTTCATATTATTGGTGGTTTTTCATGCTAATGGACCATACTTATGGACCATACGCATGAATGAATCATACTTATGGACCAGTCGCACGACTGAACCAGGTGACTGGATCAGTCGTATGACTGAGACATAAGATTGACTCAGTCGCACGACTGAACCTTCAGTTGTGTATGAATCAACCGCATGAGTCAGTCGCATGACTGAACCATGCCAATGGTTTAGTCGTACGAATGAACACTACAAACCTATAAATACCACATAATTCGTGGAAAAATAGAGACTTTGAATATTGATAAACCCTTCCCGTCCAGAGCGTCCAAAACAGCCTATCCAACTTCATAGTTCGTTCCTGATCGATTTGTAATCAATTCTTAACGTTTGTTTCATCGTTAGATCGATCAGGTTGTCGTTCTCACTGATTGGATCGCCAATCAAATAGGATTCCGCACTATTTGATCTGGTCTCACGCAGAATCCGTTAGTACTCAGTATGAAAACGGTCCTAACAAGTGGTATCAGAGCTTTGGGTTGTGTTTTTGAGTGGATTCAATTGGTTTCAGTGTTAAAACCTACGTTTTCAATCAAAAGAGTCACCGTTTTGCTTCAAAAAGTGTTTTTGACGTTTGCATGTGTTAAAGTTTCGATTTTTCATCCAACAGCAGATTAGGATTTCTGGAAAATTCGTATTTTGTGTCAAAGTGTTCAAAATATTCGATTTTTCAAACACAGCAGCCTTCAGTCGCACGATTGGACCATTCGTACGACTGAACTCATTCGTATACTCTCATTCGCACGACTGAACTCAGTCGTGTCTCTCATTCGCACGGTTAAGCAGCTCCAGTCGTTTAATTTCAATTGTCCTGCTCATTCACGACTGAATCCAATCGCACGATTGAATTCATTCGCATCTTTCATTCGCACGAGTGACCCATTCGCATAGCTCATTCGCACGAATGAACCTGTCCTGTTCTAAGTTTACCAAGTTTAAAGCAATGGAAGACCAGTTTGCTGCATTCACTGCTGGAAAGGACTCACGTATCCAGAACCTTCTACTTCTGGAGAATGAGATAGGAAACCACAACAAACCACCAAAGTTGTTAAGTTTGGATGAATACCCACAATGGAAACAACGGTTTGAAATCTACTTGAATGGAGTTGACCCAAACCTTTGGACATCCATTGAGTCTGGTTACACGATACCAGTCAGTGCAAATGGAGTTAAATTGACTTTGGGAGGAATGAGTGAATCCTAGAAGACTCTGCATAATGCTGAAAAAAAACATATGCCTTGTTGATTCAGTCTATACCTAAGGACATATTTCATCAGTTCTCTGAGAACAAGCAGTCTAAGAAGTTATGGGATGCATTTGAAAAGAGATACGAAGGGAATACAGCTCTGAAAGCACTGAGAGCAAAAGCTCTTAAGAAGGAATTTGACAATTTCTCTCCAATTGGGAATGAGAGCTTGGATGATATCATTGATCGATTCTATCATCTGATGCGTGAGTTGCACACTCATGGCGTGACCACATCCATGGAAGATAAAGTCTCTAGTTTTGCTGATGGTCTGCCAGACAAATGGGATCCATTTGTGTCTAATTTGAGACAAAACGACATTCTTGCTACTTTTAGACATAAATTATTTCATTTTGAAGTTAAGGGAGGAAGAACTACGTATGAAATACAAGTCAAAGAAAGGATCCTATGTTCAGAATCCTGCGCTATACAACTCAGTTCCAACTCCGGCTGCTTCAGGTGCACCACTACAAACGGCGTTTGTGTCTAGCTCTTCTGCTCCTTCCCAAAGCAGTGCTTCAGGAACCGTAACGTCAGGGTCATCTGGAACCCAATACATAGTTCCTGAGGCAAATACTACAAAGTTGAAGACCGAGAATCTCGGAAATGTCACCGTGGAAGTTGCCAAAGAACACATGGATCTTCTAGTTGCTGTTGTTCAATCTTATGATGGATTAGTTGCTGGTAAGATTGGAAACTGTCATCTTGCTGACGAGGACTATGAGAAAGTAGATGAAAATGAGCTAGAACGCATGGATATAATGTGGGCCTTGTTATGATTATACGACTAGAGAACAGATAACCAGGAAAGACAGAAAGGGAGAACCGACCGGGGCCTTGCCCTTACTTTAGCTTTAGGAATCAATCCAGACTTTGGAGCTCAGCTTAGGAAGAAGCTCAAGCACCTTTCAAGTCGGCTGAAAAATAAAAATAAATAAAGGGGCAAGTGCAGTTAGAAGAGCAAAGAAGTTTGTGAAAAAGACGGGACAAAATTTGGTTGCAACGAAAGATACGACATTTGGATTTGACAAAACCAAAGTCACGTGTTTCAATTGTGGTGAAAAGGGGCACTTCAAACGTGAGTGCGTAAAGCCAAAGAAGACTGGAAATGGAAATCCTTTTCCTACATTCAACCAACAAGACAAGGATAAGATTGGAGCTTCATCTTCAAGTCAAGGGTCTAATGCTTTGGTTGCTTAAGGTGATGAAGGACAAGACTGCTCCTTCGGATTTGTTTCTCAGGGTGAATCAAACATTGCCTTAGTTAATACATTGGATGATGGATCTGCAAGTGAAGGAGACATCATAGCTGAGCATTCACTTTCAGATATCGAAGAAGCTATGGATGTCGTTGATCATTTGGTTGAACAAGAGTTCAGTGCTACAACCTCAAAATCTCCAGTCAACGAAGAGTCTAACGCTGCGTTGATGGCTGATTTGTCTACTTCTACACAGGTATATTCTAAAGACGAATTATTTGAAAAACATGCTTGTACTGAATGTGATAAATTTAGGGAAAGCATTGATTTAAAATTTGCTAGGTTATTAGAACATAATGATAATCTAGTAAATGATTTACAACTCTGCACTGAAGCAAATCGTATTTTAAGACAAAATGAGTGCAGCTTCAAAGAAAAGATAGAACTGTTGGGGAAACAACTAAGGGAAACGAGGTTGTTGCCTTAAATCAATCAAATGACATCAAGTTTTATTTAAATTCTTTGGAGGAAACTAAGAAGGAAAAAGCAGTTTTGCAAGTCGAAGTTGATTCATTAAAACAAAAACTGCACAGTTTGGCAAGTTCTTCTCACATTGTTCAAAACCTAGTGAAAGAACGGAATGCAGGGGAAGGTCTGGGTTATAAGGTAGTACCGCCACCACATGAAATCCTTTTGAACACTAAATGTAGACCAATTAATAATAACCCTGTAAAGGATCATGTGGTGTCTACTCCTCTGGTTAGTGATCCAGATTCTACTGGTAAACCTGTGAAATCTGTCATTAAGCAGAAGGATTCTTCTTTGGAATCAACAGATAAGATACCTGTTGAGGTTTTGGGTGATAAAATTGAAAAGGTTAAATTAGGGTCAGGTTCACAAACATCTATTTCAGAACCTAAGAGGTCTAATCCAATGAATCTTAAACGTGTTAATCATCAAAATCCAAATAAAATGAAAATGAAAGATGTTCAAAATGTCAAAACAATTAAGTTTGTTAAAGAAGGTGGAACATCTAAAAAGGAAGAGTCTTCATCAAAACCCCGACCAAACTCAACCCCATGTCAACACTTTCCTCAAACTGTCGAAGGAAGATCCTGCTACAGTTGTGGAAAACGAGGACATATCTCTCCAGATTGTCCTTACTATCAGACACCTAAAAAGAAAATTGAACTTTTTGATGAAAAACCAAGATTTTCTGAAATTAGATCCAGTGTGTCACCTAAGGTTACACCTAAGATTATTAGTGAGCCTAAAGTTCAAACCATAAGCCAGTCGTCTGTTTACCACAAACAGGCCTTACACAAAACTGGTTTATGGAAGATCAAAACAAGTAATGTGTCTGATAGTGAGAATAAGAAGAAGAAAGATGTGCCCTCATCCTATGAAAGACAGTGGGTTGAGGTCATGATGCGTGATACCTCTGGGACACCCATGCTAGTTAAGGCTTGGGTCCCAAACCTAAACTAATCATTTCCTTTGTATGTGCAGGGTGTCCGCTACAGCGCTATCACTAATACCTGGATTATTGATAGTGGGGCTTCCAGGCACATGACCGGGAATCCATCTCTCCTTTTCAACGTCATGCAAATTAAAGGGGGACACATATCGTTCGTTGGGAATAAAGGAGGTTACATCACCGCTCAAGGCGAAGTGGGAAATGAGAAAGTGAAGTTTGACAAGGTCAACTACGTTCAACAACTGCAAAACAACTTGCTTTCTGTCTCCCAAATATGTGATAAGGGATTTAAAGTTGTGTTTGACAACAAGAAGTGCTACATGTTGAAGAAGGAGTATGTTGTCGAGGAGAATAAAATTCTAATGTCAGCTTCAAGATATAACGATCTGTATGTCTTGGATCTATCAAAAGCCTCCACAACTGAGTCTATTGTGCAGTGCTTCTTGGCAAAGGCAATAGAGAGGGACTCAGTCTCCTGGCATAGGAGAATGGGGCACATTAATCCCAGGAAGATGAATCATCTGGTTCAGAATGATTTGGTTAATGGAGTTACAGTTAAGAATTTCCAACTCCCAGATTTCTGCGTAGCATGTAAGAAAAGGGAAACAGACCAAGAAGTCTCACAAAGCAAAGAAAGTCAATTCTAGTCACTACATTGGAATGTTTATAAAAGCAAGATTCTCTTGGGTGATGTTTATAAAAGCAAAGTCAGAGACATTTGAATCATTCAAGCATCTAGTCACTACATTGGAATCATTCTACAAGCTGAAAGTAAGAAAGATTCGATCAGACAACGGAACAGAGTTCAAGAATCAGTGGATGGAGGCATTCTGTTGAGAGAAAGGAATTGTTCATCAATTTACTTCTGCTTAAACACCACAAATGAATGGGATTGCTGAACGAAAGAATCGGAGCTTGATAGAGACAGCAAGAACAATGTTAGCCGACTCTAAGCTGCCTATTCAATTCTGGAACGAGGCAGTGGCTAATGCATGCTACACTCTGAATCGAGTCTTAGTGGTCAAACGTCATGGAAAAACTTGTTATGAATTGCTCCAGCGACGTAAACCCAACTTGGAGTATCTAGAACAATTTGGAGCACCGTGCATGCTATTAAAGAAAACTCGGACTGGGAAGTTTTTATAGTATACCAGACAAGAGAGGTTATAACAACTCAACGGGTCAGGTAGAAGTGTGGTGCAATGTTGATGTCCAAAGATACACCACCCCCCTTGCTGGCAAAGGACCTTCCTTCTTCTTTGACTATGATGGATTCTTCAAGTCCTTCAATCTACATCCTTCTCATCCTGATGATGAGTTACCTGCTCAAATGATGTACGATGTTCTGAATACTCCTCCACTAGACTCGACATCATCGGTTCTATTAGACGATACTTCTAGTCCTTTAGGGGGAGAGCTTGAAGTAAGTGAGTCTTCCTCTGATGATGAAGCAGTTGAGACTGCAAATGTGGACCAGGAGGACCAGGTTCCCACTACCGAAAGTACACAAGCATCTGATCTTGATGCCACTGGAACTTCTGAACCCCATACTCCAACAGCCACAGAAACTGAACCTGAGATTCAATATCTGGATAATGAGGTAGCTGTACCCACCACTCCCGGAACTCGAGTTAATGTGCATCATCCCGTGGACAACATCATCGGGGATATTCTATCGGGAGTTCAAACACGAAATCAGCTATACTCAGCTGATTATGTCGCAGTCATGGAAGAAGGATATCTACACGATGGAGCTTATCGATGTTCTGTGTCTCAATTTGAGCCAAAATATGTAAGTGAAGCTTTTGAGGCATGGGTTAGTACTATGCAAGAAGAACTCCTTCAGTTCAAGAAGTTAGGAGTATGGACCCTTATGGATAGACCAAAAGGTGCTAAGGTGATTGGCACAAAATAGGTTCTTAAGTGTAAGAAAGATGACCAAGGGGTGATAATCAGAAACAAGGCTCGGCTTGTCTTTCAAGGGTTTAGACAAGTCGAAGGCATTGACTACAATGAAGTGTTTGTACCTGTGGCAAGGATGGAAGCAATCCGTATCTTCTTAGCCTATGCATCCTACATGAAGATCAAAGTTTATCAATTGGATGTGAAAAGTGCATTCCTTCATGGTGAAATGCGTGAAACAGTGTACGTCAGTCAACCCGAAGGATTTGAGGATCCTTATCATCGGGATAGAGTCGATAAACTGGACAAGGCTCTTTATGGGCTTCATCAAGCCCCTCGAGCCTGGTATGAGAAACTCTTTACTCATCTGCTGAAACATGGTTTTCGCAGAGGGGTTATTGACTGCACGTTGTTTGTCAAAGAGAAAGATGGTGATTTACTACTGGTACAGATATATGTGGATGACATAATCTTCGGTTCCAAAAATGAAGAATTGTGTAAAGAATTCGAATCTGTGATGAAAGCTGAGTTTGAGATGAGTACCATGGGAGAGATGAAGTTCTTTCTTGGGTTACAGGTGGATCAGACACCAAATGGAATCTTCCTGCATCAGTCCAAATATGTAGGAGATATCCTTAGTTGGTTCGACATGGAAAATGCAACGGTTGCTGGGACTCCACTTGCCACGAACCACGATGTGGCACCCGACGAAAATGGTGATCTGGTAGATGCCTTGATGTACCGAGGAATGATCGGATCTCTGATGTACCTCACAGCTTCTCGTCCTGATATTATGTATGCCACGTGTCTCTGTTCCAGATATCAGGCAAAACCAAAAGTGAATCATCTCATTGGGGTTAAAAGGATCTTTCGCTATATGAAGGGTACCCCAACACTCGGGTTGTGGTATCCTCATGATGATGACTTTGAGATTACAGCGTATAGTGACTCGGACGATGGTGGTTGCAAGATGAATTACAAGTCAACATCGGCGGGATGTCAGTTCTTTGGAAGACGCTTAGTCACTTGGCAGTGTAAGAAGCAGACATCTGTTGCTCTGTCAACATGTGAAGCTGAATGTGTTGCTGCTGCAAGTTGTTGTTCACAAATCATTTGGATTCAACAGCAAATCCGTGACTACGGTTTACAATTTTCTAACACCCCTATCTTTGTTGATAATTCTGCTGCAATAGCTGTCACTAAAAATCCGGTCCAACACCCAAAAACTAAACACATCGGTATTAAATATCACTTTATACGTGACTGTTTTTAAAAGCAATTAATCGATATTGTTAAAATTAATACGGATTTTCAACGCGCCGACCTCTACACAAAAGCTTTTGACAAACCTCGGTTTTTATATCTTTTGGAGGTCAAT
Organism: Flaveria ramosissima; assembly: GCA_025215565.1. NCBI lineage: Eukaryota > Viridiplantae > Streptophyta > Magnoliopsida > Asterales > Asteraceae > Flaveria > Flaveria ramosissima. Next base: position 18,980,287 of record CM046044.1, on the reverse strand, counting down.
GACATGAAAAAGAAAAGTGTTGTGATTCCAGAAGAGTCGAGTTCGTAGTCCGCCAAATTTTTCGTTTCAGTATTTAAATTAGTTTCAGTATTTAATTACTTAAAAAAAAACGAAGGCGGGCAGATTATCTGAAAGTTAAGAAATCAAATCTGTGAGATTGATTCAATAATTATGAAAAATGATAGTACTGTGAAGTCACTGGATCGGTAGACATCCGAGCATGTTCTTGACGGAAGGATAAACAACAGCAAAAACCAATAGACAATCAATAACACGAACTATAATATAATGGTTTCATTGATAAAACCTAACGATTACAAGCTCGTTACAACATAAGAATCAAGACTCTTGGCAAGGGGAGATCGAGCATGATCTCCCCTCTCATCCGGCAGCCCTAGGCTCCGGGCAGACTCCCTCCCCAAACCCTTAATCTCTCTACACATTGAAACTGGTATATATAGGCCTCGGCCCATATTGGATGCGACTGGGCCCATTCGTGCGATTGGACCATGCGTATGGTTCAATCGTACGACTGGACCATGCGTATGGTTCAATCGTGCGACTGGACCATTCTTATGGTTCAGTCTTACGAATGGCCAATCGCATCTCTCAGTCGCACGACTGGCCCATTAGCAAGGCTCAGTCGCACGACTGAGTCTCATTCGCATATGCTCCTGCGAATGACCCAGTTTCATGTGTTTACAACATATCAGGTTTATTACATTAAGTCTAGACTATTCGACAAGCGACGTACACACTATATATGACAATATATGCTCCAACAAATTCCCCCTTGGACGTTGCTTGCGAATAGTAGATAACACCCCTTATAATCTTCAGTCAATCTTTGCTCTGGTTGTCAATAGTATCAAACAAAAACCATATTAGCCAACGTTGCCGATCCGTCAGGTTGCTACAATATCCCTGAAAATGAATTTAGGCACAATAGCTTTCGTTTACTTTGCAGAACACCATCACAGCATCAAGATTCCCCATATGACTGATTTTTCCAGATAATGACATGAACAGTTTTCCATTGCTTCAATCTTCACACAGGCTAACCTGATTAACATTAACACCTGCAAGAAATTCCCCCTCACATTCAGCATATCCCAATATATAAACGTTGTGCTCTCTTGGCGTCTTCATACGGTGTATTGGGCAAAAGGTTGAAGGTTCCAATCCACAGCTGACAATATCAAACAAATCAGCATGCACGAAGATTCATCATCGGAAACCGGTTCACATCATCACTTTCTGATTGCGTCTTCACTTTGTCTATACATGGATTCCCCCTAAGAAGCAGAATCCTCTTTGTGCGGATAAATATAACTTGATTGGCCCATAAGTAGTCAGATGCTCCTGACTACCCCACAAAATCAGCACTGACTGCCGACATCTTCTCTTCTCTCTTTCGTGTTCCAAATACATTCACCTATTCTGGAGGTCCGACGAAAAATGGGGTATACATCGAACTTGTTTGACAAAAGAACCGCAGGGTGAATGTGCTTTGCTCATCCTCAAATCTGTGCAAGAAGCTGTTCCAGACTCTTTTTTTTAGTCTGGAACAAATGCAGATGAGTCACTGTGGATGGTCCATTCGTGCGATTGAACATACGACTGGTCCAGTCGCACGACTGAACATACGACTGGTCCAGTCGCACGACTGGTCCATTAGCATGGTCCAGTCGTACGAATGGTCCATTCGCATGGCCCAGTCGTACGAATGGTCCATTCGCATGGCCCAGTCGCATGAACGGGTCTGCACGCAGATTTTCAGATCTGCAGCCGCCAGGGCTGCCCAAAACCCTAATCTGACGAATTCAACATGAACCAAAACAAAGTAGGCATCATCAGATTCGAAAGGGTGATAGGAACGTGATTTCGAATTCGATTTTAACATAAAACCAACACACGTTACCAAATCTGAGCAAAACACGAAGAACACGAAGTGGGTTTAACGTCAAGATCTGAAATTGGATCCAAAAATCAAGAGCTCGGGTTGCTAGAATGATTGTTAGATCATTCCAGCAGTAACCGGCTCTGATACCACTTGTTAGGACCTGGTATTTGAACGAAATACCTAGTGATTAGCGTGTAAACCAGATCAAATAGTGCGGAATCCTATTTGATTGGCGATCCAATCAGTGAGAACACACGAAGAATCAATCAAGAATTGAATCTAACGTTAGAATTCGATTGGAAATCGATCTAATGTGTTCTGTGAACTTGGAGAACGATTTGGGAGGCTTCTGGACGGCTAGGGTACGTCTGGAGTCGTAATAGTATGAATGCTTACGTTTTTCCACGAATTGGGTCTATTTATAGGTTAGTATTATTCAATCGTGCGACTGGACTATAAGTATGGTTCAGTCGTGCGATTGAACCATACGGTTGATTCATCCGCACGACTAAGTGTTCAGTCGTGCGACTGAGCCAATCTTATGTGCCAATCATACGACTGATCCAGTCTCCTGGTTCAGTCGTGCGACTGAGTCAATCATATGAAGTTATTCATGCGTATGGTCCATTCGCATGGGCCATTCGCATGAGAATTTCATTTAGTTAAGTTTGAATATTTTAATTAATATAACATTATGTGTAACCATTCAAACAATCATAAACCCAATTAATCAATTCAATATCGACTCATTAATGAAATATTAGACATTACAAATTACAAACAATCCATATCATTTCATTAATTAATTCATATTACATCATAGTCAGACAAACAAGATCTATTACATTACAAATCATGATCTAGAGACATACATGCATCAACAGGCTTGGCATCTCTTTGAAAGCTCTTAGAATAGTTTCTTCTTGTCAAATACCCGTAGACCGCTCAAAAATCTCCTGAGGAATGTTGATTACCATATAAGTGTGGGATCCACAAATGCTTGTTGAAATAATATAACCTAACTCATCACCAATGTGAGTCAAAAATCTGTGTATGGATTTAAGTGGACAAACATGCTGACAATCATTGTGACTGCAACTCTCGACAGTCAAAATCATTGTGTGCATCTTATAGCTCTAGTATGATTTATTAAGAGTGCTATTGACTCTCAGACAAATAAGGATCTAGTATCCAAATACATATCATAGAGGTCCCAAATGATTATGATATACCTGTATGATTCCATATGAATCTTTCCAGATATGATAAAATTAAACTGAAGCTGTTCTGCTAAGGAGGCAAAATCGGTTAAATGATTTTTAAAAGGTTTCAATCCACCTCAAACCAAAACACAAAAATATGTCTTGTTTTGATTTAATTCAAGTTGTTTTCTGTTTAGTTATCTTTTTTGCATCGATGTCAGACTATATAACTAGATGAACTCTGTGAATCACAAATTAAAAAGGGTCACGCCTGAGGTGACCAATCGGTTCTAAATTAAAAGGATCACGTCTGAGGTGATCAAATGATTTTCTGCTAAAAGGGTCATGTCTGAGATGATCATTGGTCATAATGTAATAAATCAAAGGTTAGATTTTGAGTGTAGGGAAATATTTGAGGTCAAACTCATGAGTATGAGCCAATCGCACGATTGAATTGTAAGTATGAGCCAATCGCACGATTGAATCATAAGTATGAGCAAATCGCACGATTGAATCATAAATATGAGTCAATCACACGATTGAACCATAAGTATGAGCCAATCACACGATTGGACCATGAGTATGGGGCAACCATACGATTGGATCACAAGAATGAACCAATCGTACGACTGGATGAAGCAGTCTGAACCAGTCGCACGACTGAACCCCAGTCGCACGAATGAATCATGCGTATGGGTCCAGTCGCACGACTGAAACTCAAAACAGTATAAATAAGGGGGGACTATAATCTAAAATTTTCGTTTACTGTGATTGATCTTCGATTATTATACTGATTGATTTCCCACTCATCTGAAAGTACTTTGCAACTGAAATCAGTTCAAATGAGCGGATTAATAGAACCCTAAATGTCCGAAAGTGTTAAGATCAATAACCGGGACTATAATCTAAAATAGACCACTTAAATGAACACAAATGTTGATTTAAATGATAATAAGTGCTATTTCGAGTTCCTGCGAATCTAATGAGTCTAAACATGAAGTAATATAACGTTTTGACAAAGATTCTGAGTTAGAGTGACGAACAGAGCATATTGCGAATAGACACTCCATATGAACCTCAGTCGCACGATTGAGCCAGGCGCATGATTCAATCGCACGAGTGAATCAATCGGTGACTCAGTCGCACGACTGACTCAACCGCATGGCTTAGCATACAACTAAGTTTAGTCGCAGGCTCAATCGCACGACTGAACTCAGTCGCAGGCTCAATCGTACGACTGAACTCAGTCGTATGGTTCAATCGCACGATTGAACCAATTGATCAAATACAGCAAAAATTCAACTGTTATCTCCTATGCACAAATCTAATGTATATGTTTCTTGTGTTGCAGCAACATGGCTGAAAGATGGACTATGAGCACTAAGCACAACATCTGTGCTCATCTGGATGCTACATCCCGGAACGCTTATGAGTTTGCTGGGATCATAGCCTTCCTATGTAGATCAAGGATCTACAAGGCTATCTCTACTCCATGCACACCCTACAGATCTATTCAGCAGGCCTTCTGGGAAAGTGCCTCAGTTGACCGGTCGGTTGAGCCTCACTGCATCAGGAGCTCTATCTTCGGACAGGAGATTGAGATCACTGAAGACGACCTGAGGAGGGTCTTGGATCTGTGTGAGGACAGAGCCTACCCAACCAAGCTGCATCCACTGACTGTTTGTGGTTGCTTTTTGAGGACCAAGTACGCCGGAGACATCAATGCCGGCGTACTGAACAAGAGCAACATGTGCCCCCAATTCAAGTACTTGGCACATGTGATCCTCAAGTGCATAGCCTCTAGGTGGGGAGGATTTGATGAGATGTCTGACCAAATCCAGAATGCATACGTTGCACTGGTACTGAACCACCCGTTCAGTTTCTCCCGCATGTTGTTCTCCTACTTGATCGAGAACATTGAGGCCAAGGGCAAGGAAGGCTTTTGCATGTATCCACGTTTCTTGAAGATGATCATTGATGAGAAGCTTCCTTTGCTGCCGAAGGAGAAGGATGATGCTGTTATGTTAGAGGTGATGGATGACACCACACTGGGAAGGATGAAGGTGTATCGGGGGAAGCAGGTGAAGCCCCCGGTCAGGAGACTGTTTGGGCATCTGGCCTACAAAGATTATGTGGCGCCCTCTCGTAAGAAGTGGCGTCACGATGACAGTGATTCTGATGTTAAGCTCATTGTGGTTCCCACTGATGAAGAGGACGATGATGATGATGACCTTGATGACGATCAAGGTGGTGGAGATACTGGTCCCGGTCAATCAAGGGCCACTGACACGTCTACTATATCTCCACCATCTCCACACGGTACTTTTGATGCACCTGGTGGATCTGAGCAGGCTGCTTTCCACCAGGATTTCCAGTTAGATGAAGAAGAAGGGTCTGATGATGAGCCTCTCACTAGGAGAGTCGGTAGCCGTGTTGTGGCTACCGAGAAGGGGAAAGAGGCGGTTGGTGGACGCCAAGCTGGTTCTAAGGGTGGTGATACTGATGTCAGTGATCCTACATACACACCCGACCAGCCGATCAGCTCAAGGGGAGCCCCTATAGCCAAGGGTTCCAGGAAGAAGAGGATGGCCCAACCCCATGGAAAGAAGGTTAAGAGGCAGAAGATTATCTTGATTAGTTCTTCCACCACCACTACCACAGCCACCACCACTACCACAGCCACCACCACTACCACTACCACATCCACTACCACCACCACACCCACTACCACCTCTACAGCCACTGATACCCCCACCACCACTCATACATTCACATCCACCTCACCCACAATACCCAACACAGCTCCACCACAACCCACTTCCATTCCTACTCCCATATACACCACATCCACCACTACACCCACTACTCACCAAGCCGGAACATCCACCCACTTCCCACCTACGCCGGGCTCTACTCTACCCATTGTCGGGTTAGGGGAATAGCTAGCAAGCCTCAACAGATTGGTGCTAAAGCTGCTAGCTACAGATGAGCTGAGAGCCAATCAGATGAACCAGCTGGTCTCGGTCAACACCGCCCAAGGAAAGCAGATTGCACAGCTGACAGAGAAGAACGCTGCTCACGAGAGAGCGTTAGTTCGAGCTCACCATGCCCTAACGGCTCAAAATGAGCTTGTGAAGGAATCTGTCAAGAGGATTGAGGGGTTGGAGAAGAAGAACAAAAAGTTGATGCTAAGGTTGAAGGGAACCAAGGGCGAGCCCCTGAAGATTAAGGGTGATGGTGATGATGATGGTTATGATGATGATGATACGACAGATGATGAATCAGAAGAAGATGATGATGATGAGGAAGAGGAACCAAGTGGAAAGGGAAAAGGAGATGATGAGGATGATGATGATGATCAAGAAGGTGATGCATCTGCATCATCCTCAACTCAAGCAGCTCACCAGGAGAGGCGCTCCAAAAGAGCCGCGTCCTCAGCAGCTCCAGCTGAGGAAACACATGATCAGGGCAAAGGCAAAGCTCCACAGGCTGATGATTATGATGTTACCCCCCTTCAGCAAGTCAAGACTCAACTAACTATGATTCTTGACTTGCAAAGGATTGTCAGAAGGTTAGTGAGCTACACTCCCGAAGAAGGAGAAATCATACATGATCTGACTGACAAGCAGCTCAGTGAGATGTTTAGACTGAATCCAGACGAGCTTGTTAAAGATGCTCTAGAAGTTGATGTTTTGAGTGATGAGAAGCTACAAGGAGTGGATGAGATCGAAGTTGAAGATGTCACATCTGATCACTATCCACAGTACACTGACCCTGAGGGCAACGTTATCCCCAACTTGGGTGAAACTCTTGGCAGTGATACTTTTGAGAAGTTGGAAGAGATGGAGAAAGAAAAAGAAAAGGATGAAAGTACAGCCTAAGCTTCGGATGCTAATGTTGATATCAAGAAAGCTGAATGGGCAGCTTGTTTTGCAGAAATGAAAGCCCAACGTGCACCTCCAAAGCTGAATGCCTACACAAAACTTTACCGAGTCAAGAGACATCAGAAAGTGTCAGGCAAGGTTATAGCGTGGGCCTATTTTGAAGATTTGGATGTCTATGCTGTTAAGAGAGAGAAGGGGATTGAGTACTTCAGATATCCACATGATCTGAAGACTCTTCCCGGTTTTGAGCTAAACAGATTGGCTAGTTTAGACCTTTTGTATGCCAACCCGAGGAAGATGTCGGGTTGGTTTGAGACAGCACTGAAGAAAGAATACCACACCAGATGGGTCAACTTCAGGCCTCAACAACCTAAACGGTTCATTCATAAGACTGAAGTTGATTCTATATCTGGAAGGCCTAAAGTAGTGTTGAAGTGGAGTCCCCCACGCACAATGTCTAAGATTCCTTTACGGGAGATGCCTCAGGACTTCACTCCACACTTCAAATGGTGGTATTATGACTGGAGGACGGGGGAAGCGGTCATAGTTCTGAACAGAGAAGGAAAGATAGAGACAATCAGGGTATTTGACCCGATGTGGCTTACCAACTTGTCTGCTGAAGATGTCTACACTCTATACAAGTGGCCACCATTCTATGACACACAAGATATTGTACAAGCTCTACAGTTCCAACATGTTATACGACTCTGCTTTGCATTCGAGATACACACAAGAGTCACCAGAGAAGAGAAGTACAAGAAATTTCAAGAGCATGTGAAGAATGTTAGAAAATAGGCTAAACGTATTGGCTTTAGAGGAAGATCTCCCAAGCTTATGAACAGCAGATTGATCCACAATAGAGCGAAAAGCTTGCTGAAGAAGTACTAAAGATCCTAGAAGAAGGTGATGATCGTGAAGTTGAAACTAAGCTCCCGGTGCATCTGCAGTTTGATAAATCCAGCCTGATTTGGTTTCAATATTGGAGCAATTGCATGCCCCGAGAGCAACAGCAAAAGAAAGACCGAAGTACTTGGAGATAAGCATGTTAGACAATAGGATAAACTAGGTCCAAGGGGGAGTTTGTTGATACATCATGTTTCTAGTTTATGTTCTTAATGTAAAAGTCTTTCATTTCTTACACATGTGTAATGTAATTACTAAATGAAATATGATATGTTCTTGATGTTTATTTATCTTTAAATATTTCATATTATTGGTGGTTATTCATGCTAATGGACCATACTTATGGACCATACGCATGAATGAATCATACTTATGGACCAGTCGCACGACTGAACCAGGAGACTGGATCAATCATATGACTGAGACATAAGATTGACTCAGTCGCACGACTGAACCTTCAGTCGTGCGTATGAATCAACCGTATGAGTCAGTCGCACGACTGAACCATGCCAATGGTTCAGTCGTACGAATGAACACTACAAACCTATAAATACCACATAATTCGTGGAAAAATAGAGACTTTGAATATTGATAAACCCTAGCCGTCCAGAGCATCCAAAACAGCCTATCCAACTTCATAGTTCGTTCCTGATCGATTTCTAATCAATTATTAACGTTTGTTTCATCATTAGATCGATCAGGTTGTCGTTCTCACTGACTGGATCGCCAATCAAATAGGATTCCACACTACTTGATCTGGTCTCACGCAGAATCCGTTAGTACTTCATACGAAAACGGTCCTAACACTCAATATCCATATTGAGGTCAAAAGTGAAGGATGGTGAGACCTCAGACTGAGTGGGAGCCCATGTTTCCACTCTAGTCTTGTCGGGTTGAACAGGAGGAGCTTGTTCAACCAGAGTAGATTGAACAAGGGATTATTTTGGACGTCTCTCCGAATTGATTGTGATGGGGTTAGAAGGTAGATTTGGCAAAGTGAGGGTAGTTGGTGGTGTGGGTTCATCACCTCTGGGATTAACAGGGATGCCACCACGAGCCATTGGCTCAATCATACCTGGAAGAACCTCAGTGTGTCTTCCAGTGTAGTTGGTGGACACTCTCTTCAAGACTTTAAAGATGGTCAACCTCATTTGAGGGACTGGTAGAGCAGCTGCATAGACAAGCTGACTCTGGTCCTGCTCACAGTTGATAAGATGCTGAATGTCCCTGTGGAGGTTCCCTGTAACGCCTGAAATAAAGTCAAAACGAGCCAATTAATAATAATAGGCTTAGACGGGATTATTTAATATAAATAAGATGGAAATGGGTTATAGACCTAGTTAACCTTTCGGGTTATGTGTTTGACGAGTTTAATGTCCCGGGAACGCTCGGTATATATAAATGGATCAGCTTGAGCCACTCTCATTTGCAACTCAACACCAAACTTCTAGAGAGAGAGTGTAGAGAGAGAAAGTAGAGAGGAGGTGAAGATTCAAGGCTCGGTTGATTAAGAGATTGAAGATCTGTGTTTGTGGACATCCAAACAACAAGAAAAGACCAAGAATCCAGGTAAGAACCACCATTTAATCGTTTCTTTAGATTAAACCCGGATTCTAGGGTTTGGGGGTTTTGAAAGTGGCAAAGAATCGTCCAAAACTCACGGTTTTTGTGTAAGAAAACATGTAAAAAGCTTAGATATAGATTCATGGATGATAAACCAAGGTTTTGGATGTAAAAGATTAAAGTTTTGGGTTAAAAATGGGCTGATTCGTAATTTCAGCCCGTTTTGCGAAATTGCATGTTCATCTAGTGAAATTATGCAGTCGCCCAGTGAAACTATAGATCTTCCAGCGAAACTATAGTTTCGCAGGTAGATTCACAGACTTGAATTTCTAACGAAAGTTGGGCGAAACTGGGAGCGAAACTGGTAGCGAAGATGCCAGCGAAACTGCTGGCGAAACTAACAGCGAATCTGCTGATCTTGCAGCGAAATTAGTAGCGAAATTAGGCAGAAATTAACCCCTTTGAGTGTTAACTTATCTGCAGGCTGTGTAGTGTGACCCTTGCTTAGAAAGCTTGATTGAGAAGCTCTCATTGGTCCAGGTGAGTTCTAGATCCCCTATTTTAAAGGTTTTAAACTAGTTTGGGCTGGAAATGCATACCAAATATACGTTTTAAATGACCAAGATTTTAAGAGGTTTTGACAGGAAGATCGATTTTTCTATAACAAAATGTGCTATATAGATTTTTCTATAACAAACCCTGCTGTCCCACGGAGGGTCGGTTATGTTTTGTGATGACTTGTACTTTTTATGTATCTGTATGTCTATGTGTATGTGAGTGGATGATGTGTGATGATTATATGATGATGCGTGATGATGTTATGTATGTATAAGTTATGTTTTCTTTATGTTCCTTACGTATTATTGTGTAGCCTTCCGTGGTGTGATTAAATGATGAATGTAAAGTATTATGTAATGAAAACCAAAAGTTAATGATAATGAAAAGTGGAACGTAAAGAACGAATGAATGCATGCAGTAATGAAAGAATGAATGGAAAGTCTTGCAAGCAAATGAAAGGTGGTTCACACCCAATGTAGGGTGCTAACTCAACTGTGTGTGGGTTAGCTACTCCGTAAGGATGCACACTGGGGTCTAATCCTTGTGATTGACCATACGTATGGGATCCTTGCCGCTTACCTCGGTACTGTGGTCAGGCCACCGGGCATAATGTATGGGAGTCTATTTATAGACTTCGACCCATTATCCGCTTTATGCATGACGGTGGGGTGTAGCACATGTCATTAGTCCGAATGAATGTAAAGGTTAATGATGTATGTACGGAATGAACGATACGAAAGAGAAGGAATGAATGATGATAATGAATGATAACAAATAACGTACAATGGCAAATGATGATGAAGAATAATAATAAGATTATCTATGTGTACGTATGATGTATGATCGCGAAGGAAAGTAATGAACGGTTTTAAGCAAAAGTAAAGTATTTTATTTATAAAACTAGAACTCACTCAGCAACGCTGACTTTTATGTATTTTCCAGTTGGCAAGTGAATGTTGCTGAGGATGGCACGGGGCAGCTACTTGGCATTTTGGATGGCATCCATTTGTATAACTGCAGGACCGATGAAGGGTATGCACTTACAACACAACAACACAATGAGGAGAGTTGCTTAGAACACTTAACAGATCAAATAGGGAACTAAATAACTTGTTAATGAAAGATGCTAAGAACACAAGTAAATGTGAGACATAAAAAGATTGCAAACAACACAAGTATTTGGTTTTCAAGAATGCTGTATATTGCTTCTCAAGTTCTATTACAAGTTACAAAGCATCGATAGAAAGTTACAAGTACTTGAGATACTTTATACTACATCCTACAGCCGGCCATACTTTGAAGGCCAGCTGGATACAATTGACTAGACAACTACAAAATCAAATGTAGAGTCAAAAGGCAGATCTGCCTTTTGACTTGTGACTATGACATGCCATAGCTCACATCCTAATATATTACAAAAAGGATAAAAGTACATAAAGTAGAAAGCATGGACTCAAGACCTGAATGTACAGTTACCAAAAGCATGGACCTTTCACCAACTCATGTAAGTTGGTGACTTTACAGAGTAGCAGCGGAAAGGTGGTCCAGCTTTATGGTAAAGTACATTAGATAAAGGCATATCTCTAAAAGTCTTCGGAAGAAATCTGTCTTCACTCTTTGGCTTCAGAAGACTTTGTCTTTGAAGCTTCGGAAGACTTCACTTCTGGCTTCGAAAGATGTTGGTCTTGGCTTCGGAAGATTTTACACTTAGAATATTTCTAGTGGATGGTGTAAAACTTCCGAAGCATTTCTACTTCTGTTCTTTAGTGCATGCATACAGAGAGACTTTTGATGTTTTGGCTGCATCAGACTTATAGGAATCCTTACAAACTCCCCCTAGGCTGATGCTACCAAAACATTTAGAAGATCTTCAGATATTTGTAGTCTTCAGCACAATGATGACCATACCCTTCTTCATCAGATGGTTAGGATCATTCAGACTCTCATAATATCATCTCATCTCAAAGAGATCATGCAGATGTAAGTTGATTATGTCTTGCCATGTATAGACATTCTCAACACCTTGATCTCTGATCACATGCCATCTCTCTGGATTAGTTGTGAAGGTCCATGATAAGATGGGTGTCTCAGCTGCAAGAGGAGCCACTTGAATTGGAGTTGATTGAGTTGCCTCTTCATGCATTTCCTCAGGTTGATCTAACTCAGCCTGAGGTGTAGAGGTGGATGATTTAGGCTTCTTCTTCTTAGACTTTGGTTTGGAAGCCATCCCCTTCTTCCTTTTAGAAGACTTTAACTGAGAAGAATGGTCTGCAGCAGCTTGTTGATCATCCTTGTCTTTCTTAGTTGGGTGTTCCTCCCTCACAGGTTCAGAAGGAGAGGGAGTTTGACCTTGCTGTGGATCAGAAGATGAAGCTTGTTGAGGCTTAGTAGGAGGTCCAGGTTTTGTTGTCTCAGGTTGTTCAACCTTAACCTCCACTTCAGGTGGGATTTGACTCGGAGGAGAGTATAAGTCAATCAGCTCTCCACTCTTGATCTTCTGCTTGATTACCCTGATATGCTCATCCATTGTGGATAGAGACATAGGGCCAAGTCTCCTTCCGAAGAATCCATACAGCTTCAAGAAGCTCATCATCCTTTGTCTGTCAGCAGACTTCTTCATACTCTTTTGGATTATAGCTCTTGACTTTGCAGCATCTTCCCTCATCTTTCTTTTTGTTGCCTTTTTTTCTTTGAGCACTTGAAGTTCAAGCTGTTTGAGATACTCAAACTTAATGTACTCAAAGGACAAGGGAAGAAGTGCAGATGCCTGGTAAAGACCTGTGGCACTCAGGTAGTTGATCATGTTTTGCCTATCTGTTTCCTTGTCTACCCGAGGTTCTTGTGTAGCAGCCACATCCTCTTGCACAGGTGTTTTCTGAACTGGGGAGAGAGTTGGAGCATGCTTGTATAATCTTTTCTGTCTCTTCTCCTCTTTGAATTGGAGAAGTAATCTTGCATCCTCTGCTTCCTTCATCTCTCTTGACACTTCCATGTCAGCCAGTTCATTTAATTGCTCTAAGGGGAGAGATATAATCTCATCTATGTCATAGTTCCTGGTCTGCAGGTAAGTAATTTTGACTGCCCTCAACTCATCTTCTTGAGTGTTTGGTCTGGGGGCAGCCCTGATTGCAGCTTGCATAAAGTTTGAAGACCCAGAGGAACTTTCTCCCCTTAGCTTCCTCTTCCTCTCTCTCTCCTCCTCCTCAATCTCCTCAGGAGTCAAAATCCTTTTCTCTTTGTCACCCACAGACCTTTGTGACTCAGGGTGGAGTGAGGTTTGGCCATCATTGCTTGGTGTAGCATCCAAGCTCTGGCCAGAGAGAGGTTGTGAGACACCTTCACCAACAGGTGTTTAACTGAGGGAATGAATTTCTGAAGCATGTGTTGGTATGACAGGGCTCTCAGGCTCTATCACTGGGCCTTCAGCCAAGGTTTTCCCTTTGAAGCTAATCTCAGGGTCTGCCTCAGCATCCAGTTGACCAATGACATTACTTGATTGCCTTTGTCTCCTTCTAAGGCTGAACTCTTCAGTAATTCTGCCTTGAATCCTGAGTGCTAACCTGTCAGCTTGTCTTGATTTGCTTGGGTTGACAAGTGGCATGTTGATCAGGTCAAGATCTTCATAGTAGTCCAAGGTCTGAAAATTGAACACTTCTTGCTGCCCTTGAACTCTGTGAAGAATGAGGGCTCTTCTATCAGCATCATACCTCCACCCAATAATATAGTTTGAAGTTCCTTGAGGTGGAGATGACACAACCCTTGGAATGCCTTCCTAAAAAAGACTCCTAATGACAGAGTCTATAATGTTCACATTAATATGAACTTGAGGAAGTTGCTGAGTATGCACAGTTGCAAGTGAGGATGGTGAATCCTTAATGTCCATACTCCCTGAAAAACTCCCAGGTTCTGTGACTGTAATGACTTTCTCCCCCCTTTTGGTAGCATCACCCTCTTGCATAGGTGAGCTAGAGGTTAGGTCAATCACATTCACAGGTTCTTGTGTTTCTGGTTGAGCTCCTCTTAAAGGTCTCCCAGCTAGTTTTTCCCTGAGATAAGATATCTCAAGTTGCTGATCATTGATCCTATTATGCAGGGAAGTCACCTGAGATTCAAGGTGACTAACCTTAGAGACTAAATAGGAGCATGTTTTTGACAGTTTTTGCACCTTTAGTCTCAGATTCCCCTCTTCTTCATCAGAAGAATCATTGGGGGATGAGATGATTGGACCAAAGTCCTCTCTCTCATCACCAGCCTCAGGTTCTTGGCTGCTGGATTTCCTCTATACATTGACATTCTCAGTTGAGGTTTCAATGGACTGAGTTGCCATGGTTGAGGTCTTAATGATGTAATCACTTGTAGAAGTGAGAGCCTCTTCCATATGGATATCCTAAACAGGTTCAGAAGTATCCACCTCAGTTATGGGTGACTAATGTGGGCTAGACAAAGGAGACTCCGGAGTACTCATCTCTCTTTGAGTAGGGGAAGAGTAGAGAGACTCATGCTACCCATTGAAACCTAAGTCTTCATCAGTATAGAATGAGAGGTTGGGAATGGGTTGATTTAAGTCTAAAGACTGGGGATGGTAATTGTCCCCTGAAGGTTGTTCACTTGAGTGTTGAGGAACCTCAGCCCTGATTGTTAAAGAGATGGGAGTGGTTTGCTCCTCAGGGGAAGTGGGAGCTCTAGTGTCCACTTCCTCCTATATGGGTGAGTATATGGGGGCCTGCACAGACTCAATAGCTTGAGCAGGGGTTCGTTTGGATTTTCGTTGGTAGGTGAGGGTGACTTGGGGCCTTTTTGGTGGTTGATAGGTAGAAGGTGTGGGTTCAACACTAGCTTGTGTTGCTAGGTTGTCACCTTGAGCAATGAGCTCTAACATTTTTGGGACAAGGGCTGTTTCTACCCCTGAGTTGCCTACAGTTGGCTTCTTCATAATTTTAAGATGCCGGGCTTCATCTGTCCCAATTTAAGAATATTATCTGTTTCCCTCAACTGTGAGCCCAGTTCATAGTTGAGATTGTGTTGAGCATATCTAGGAAACATATAATACTCTAAGGAGTCCAAGTTAGCAAGCAAATTTGTATAAACAAATGGAGAGTACCTGAACTTGACCCCTTGAACCATTCCATTTACTATGAAGGAGAGATCCTCAGGAATCTGGTCCCACCCTCCATGCTTGTTTGACAAGCTATGGATAACCACATGAAGCAGGTATTTCCACTGGGATGAGACCTTCCCTTTTCTGAAGGTCTTTACAGAGAAATCTCCCTCATAGCCCATCTGCTCAAAGGAATGATTTACAGTTTCCTTTGGGAAGGACAACTCACCTTCTTCATCATCCAGCTGCAAGTGAGTGTATATGATGGCCGGAGTGATAAAGATTATCCTCCCTTGCACTGTGGCAGACAGTGCCTTCTCCCCATCCATAATGACCTCTTGGCAGGTCTTCTAAAATTCAAGCAGATGATCCTCATAGGGAGTATGATCAATGGTTAGGGAGGTGAAGTAGTTTGAGCTAAGAAATGGCAAATCTCTGAGAAACTTTCATCTTTCTCAGAGCTTAACAGAGCAACTTGGTTATGTTGCCTGTGAAGTAGCATGGAGAAATCTGAGTTGTTTCTGAGGTTTAGGTTGGCCATTTTAGAAGCTTAAGGATGAAGAAAGATGAAGAACAAAAGTCGGTTTGGGAGAATTTAGGTTTAAGGAATAGTGTAATTGAGGAAGATAGTGAAAGAGGGGGGAACCGTTGGACATTTATGTGAAAAGGATTTGAGACAAAGTTAATGAAAGAGGATAAACTTTAAAATCCGGATGTTGGTCCCACCTCTGAAAAGTAGTTTACTTTTGCCCAAAAAGTAGTTTTCTTGGAAGTCGAGACATCTTCCGAAGGTTATTTGCTTCGGAAGTTCTGAAGAAAAAGCTTCCGAAGGCAAATTGGCTTCGGAAGAGATTTCAAAAGTTTTTGAGAATTTGCTTCGGAAGAGAATTTACACTCAGATATTTTTATTCTAAGAAGAATAAATACTTCCGAAGGTAAATTGCTTTCGGAAGAAACTTGTTCTTTGAAAACATACAAAGTACTTAAGTTGATTTTAAGCTTCGGAAGATATTTCAGAAATTTCTTCCGAAGGTAAAATCACAGAAGCAATTATTTGTTTACTAAGACATAAACTTCTTCTGAAGGTAATTTTGAATCTTCCGAAGAGATCAAGATTTTCAAAAATCTAAGAAAAGTCTTTTGAAAAGATTTTCTTCCAAAGAAAACAAGGGCTTATGAAGGTGATATAATAGACAACTTAGGACACACAGGTTTTAGAAATAAATATGATTAAGTTTTAAGAAAAGCTATTCAAAGTTAATCATCCCAATAGCTGATACAAGATATTTAAATCTCTACTCATCAAAAGCTTTGGTGAACAGATCAGCATATTGTTCATTTGTGTTAACTTTGACTAGTTTGATTAATCCCTTTTTAAAGTTATCTCTAATCAAATGATACCTGATATTAATATGCTTTGTCCTTGAGTGTTGCACAGGATTCTCTGTAATGGAGATAGCACTATTGTTGTCTATGTGGATGGGAGTCTCTTTAAAGTTAAATCCATAGTCCAGCATCCAAAGCACTTGAGCACAGCAACTTGCAGCAGCAATGTATTCAGCCTCAGCAGTTGATGCAAAAACACATGATTGTTTCTTGCATTGCCAAGAGACTACTCTTCCACCAAGAAATTGACATCCCCCTGATGTAGACTTTGCAGTCATGTTGCAACCACCATAGTCACTATCTGTATAAGCATAAAGATTAAAGTCCGAATTCTTTGGATACCAAAGGCCAAGTGATGGAGCACCTTTGAGATATCTTAAAATTCTTTTGACAGTGACCAGGTGTGACATCTTGGTGTTGGCTTGATATCTTGCACAAATGCATGTAGCAAACATGATATCTGGCCTGCTAGCTGTGAGGTACATAAGAGACCCAATCATTGCCCTATAGAGATGTTCATCAACACACTCCTCCTCAAGATCAGGTCCAAGGGAGTGATTTCTGGCTATGGGTGTCTTAGCAACCTTACAATCAGTCATGTTAAACCTTTTAAGTATGTCATGTACATACTTTGACTGACTTATGAAGATGCCATTGTTAACTTGCTTCACTTGAATTCCTAGAAAGAAATTGAGTTCCCCCATGGCACTCATTTCAAACCTGTCCTTCATCAGCTTCTCAAAGTCTTTGCACAGCTTTGGATTAGTTGACCCAAAGATAATGTCATCTACATATACTTGAACTAGCATTATGTCATTTCCTGTTCCTTTGATGAAGAGAGTTCCATCTATAGTACCTCTTTTGTAGCCATGTTGACATAGATACTTAGATAGAGTCTCATACCACTTTCTTGGTGCTTGGTGCAGCCCATAAAGAGCTTTATCAAGCCTGCAGACATAATCAAGATGATCAGGATCTGCAAACCCAGGTGGTTGTCTGACATACACCTCTTCATCAATCACCCTATAAAGAAAAGCACACTTGACATCTAGTTGGTAGACTTTGAAATTCTTGGATGCAGCAAAAGCTAGGAATATTCTAACAGCTTCAAGTCTTGCCACAGGAGCAAAAATAAATGTGTAGTCAATTGCTTCTTCTTGAGTATATCCTTGAACAACTAGTCTTGCCTTGTTTTTGATGACAAGTCCTCTATCATCCTTCTTGTTCCTAAAAACCCATTTGGTTCCTATGGTAGTCTTCCCTTGAGGAAGATGACATAGGTTCCAAACCTTTTGCCTTTTGAATTGAAGCAGCTCCTCTTGCATAGCTTCAACCCAACTTCTATCCTTTAGAGCCTCATCAATTTTCTTTGACTCTATCTGGGACAAGAAACAAGAGTGAAGACAAACATTTGCTTCATGGGTTTGTCCTCTTGTTCTCACCCCTGAATCAACATCTCCAATGATGTTTGTGGTAGGATGAGACTTGTGGATCCTTAGCTGAGGGATCACAGCAAGTTGCTTAGACAGATCTAGATTTGAAAATTTTGATCTGGCAAAGAAGATTCATCCTCCACATTAGCACACTTATAAAGATTGACTTGATCCAATGAGTGTGTGACATCATTGATGTTGTCTTCAATGTAGTGGTTATCAGCATCAAGAAATTCTTGATCACTTTCACCACCACCATTTTCTCCAACATTTGAAGCTCCTTCTTCTGAGTTTTGTGACTCTAAGCTGGAATTTGAAGGCACTCCAGAAGCATCAGCAGGATTTGTCATTGATGTGCTGGTAGAAGCTTCATTTGCAGGAATAGTTACCACTGGAGCTGAAGATGTGTAACTTGAAGGTCTTCTGAGCTCAAATCTTGAGTCAGGATCACCTGGGATGAGACCTTCCCTTTCCACTGGGATGAGACCTTCCCTTTCCTGAAGGTCTTTACAGAGAAATCTCCCTCACAGCCCAATCAACTCCAATTCAAGTGGCTCCTCTTGCAGCTGAGACACCCATCTTATCCTGGACCTTCACTACTAATCCAGAGAGATGGCATGTGATCAGAGATCAAGGTGTTGAGAATATCTATACATGGCAAGACATAATCAACTTACCTCTGCATGATCTCTTTGAGATGAGAAGATATTATGAGAGTCTGAATGATCCTGACCATCTGATGAAGAAGGGTATGGTCAATATTATTCTGAAGACTACAAATATCTGAAGATCTTCTAAATGTTTTGGTAGCATCAGCCTAGGGGAAGATTGTAAGGATTCCTATAAGTCTGATGCAGCCAAAACATCCAAAGTCTCTCTGCATGCATGCACTAAAGAACAGAAGTAGAAATGCTTCGGAAGTTTTACACCATGCACTAGAAATATTCTAAGTGTAAAATCTTCCGAAGCCAAGACCAACATCTTTCGAAGCCAAAAGTGAAGTCTTCCGAAGCTTCAAAGACAAAGTCTTTCGAAGCCAAAGAGTGAAGACAGATTTCTTCCGAAGACTTTTAGAGATATGCCTTTAGCTGATGTACTTTACCATAAAGCTGGACCACCTTTCCGCTGCTACTCTGTAAAGTCACCAACTTACATGAGTTGGTGAAAGGTCCATGCTTTTGGTAACTGTACATTGAGGTCTTGAGTAAATGCTTTCTACTTTATGTACTTTTATCCTTTTTGTAATATATTAGGATGTGAGCTATGGCATGTCATAGTCACAAGTCAAAAGGCAGATCTGCCTTTTGACTCTACATTTGATTTTGTAGTTGTCTAGTCAATTGTATCCAGCTGGCCTTCAAAGTATGGCCGGCTGTAGAAAGTTACAAGACCGGTGAAGGGTATGCACATACAACACAACAACATAATGAGGAGAGTTGCTTGGCAGTTTTGCACCTCTTAAAGCCTCTGTAGATGGAGTTTGGAAGAGCAGTTTGAAGGGCTGTCATGGCTTTCTGATCAATCTCAATTCTCGTTCTATCTGCTTCAGAGTAACCAGCCACAGCCTTAGGAATCATACCACCACTAGTAGCAGAAGTGGTGCTTGGTATGTAAGGTCCTTCAACAACAGAGTCCCACATCCTGGAGTCTTGAGACTTGATAAAGCCTTCCATTCTTTGACACCAAGTATCAAAGTCTTCAGGAGTGATCAGTGGAGACTTTGTTAAGTTCTAGTTTCCATATCAGCTTTGGTTATAGCTGCCATTTGAGTTGTTAAGTATTTTGTGTGTGTGAGGGATCTTAAGATGGTGAGATCTTATATCAAGAGCCTGAAATGCTCTGATACCAAATGCAGGACCGGTGAAGGGTATGCACTTACAACACAACAACACAATGAGGAGAGTTTCTTAGAACACTTAACATATCAAATAGGGAACTGGTTAACTTGTTAATGAAAGATGCTAAGAACACAAGTAAATGTGAGACAGAACAAGATTGCAAACAACACAAGTATTTGGTTTTCAAGAATGATGCATATTGCTTCTCAAGTTCTCTTACAAGTTACAAAGCATCGATAGAAAGTTACAAGTACTTGAAATACTTTATACTACATCCTACAGCCATACCTTAAAGGCCAGCTGGATACAATTGACTAGACAACTACAAAATCAAATGTAGAGTCAAAAGACAGATCTGCCTTTTGACTTGTGACTATGACATGCCATAGCTCACATCCTACTATATTACAAAAAGGATAAAAGTACATAAAGTAGAAAGCATGGACTCAAGACCTCAATGTACAGTTACCAAAAGCATGGACCTTTCACCAACTCATGTAAGTTGGTGACTTTATAGAGTAGCAGCAGAAAGGTGGTCCAACTTTATGGTAAAGTACATCAGATAAAGGCATATCTCTAAAAGTCTTCGGAAGAAATCTGTCTTCACTCTTTGGCTTCGGAAGACTTTGTCTTTGAAGCTTCGGAAGACTTCACTTTTGGCTTCAGAAGATGTTGGTCGTGGCTTCGGAAGATTTTACACTTGGAATATTTCTAGTGCATGGTGTAAAACTTCTGAAGCATTTCTACTTCTGTTCTTTAGTGCATGCATGCAGAGAGACTTTGGATGTTTTGGCTGCATCAGACTTATAGGAGTCCTTACAATAACTATGACGTTTCTGTGATGTAATGCAAATGGTAATATTTTGTAACAGTTAAAAATGATGTATTATTTTGCAAAAGCAGTCATTAATATATGAAATGGTTTTAAGTTATTCCGCTGCAATGTTTTTTGTAGATGTAAATGTATATTTTATGTTTTATGTGTGATGATCGTCCAACTGTGAGCGTCCCGGAACGGGGCCTTACATTCCCCATAAGGTGGATCAGCACAAATCTTGAGTAATTGGAGCGGAGGATTTTCACCAATCCATGAACTAGGCATCCTAGTTCATATGGGATTTGATCCCATCCCCTAGACTTATTTGACAAGCAGTGGAGAACAACGTGAAGCAGGAACTTCCAGTTATATGAGAAGTTAAACTTGTAAACGGTAGACCTGCTCACATCTCCACCATATCCCATTTTGGTTATATGTGTCATCTAGGTCTGACTTGGGGAATTCCGTAGGAGCACCTTCATCGTGAAGCTCCAGATGCTCTCTGATGAGTTGTTCTGATATGATCAACTCCTGGCCACAGATGCTCGACCTTATAACCCTAACTCCATTTAGGGTTTCAATCTGACCGTTGCCCCATGCCATATGGTTTGAATAGATAGTAGGGTTAACAGTCAGAGCGGTGTAATAGGTAGATTGGGTGAGAAAGGAGATGATATCTGATAAGTTAGCATTCTTGGATGAATCAAGGTGTGCGACCTAGTTATGCTGAGGTCAAGCGCCATTTTAGGAAAAGTTACAAAGAAATGAGTTTGAACTTGGGTAAATTGGAGACCAAGGAAGCTTTGGGCAGTAAATTTGGTAAAAAGATTAAAGTGATGAGTCGAGGTTATTTAAATGGGTGAAATGGTGGTTTTTGGGGTTGGATAAGGTGAAAAGATGGTTGGTGTATGATGTGACAAGGGCGGTAAGGTTTAATCCATTTAAATATTCCGACATCATTAATAAAATCTTTACTTTTACAGAGTAGGGCCCAAAATATTTCCGTTACACAGTAAAATCTCTCTTCCGAGTATAAAACATTTCCGAAGATAATCTTCTTCTGAAGCCAATTTTACTTACAAAGGTAGGTTTCTTACTTCTGAGAGTAAAAAGGCTTTCCGAGTGGAGAAGTTTATAAGCTTCGGAAGTAGATCTGATATGTAATCAATCGCTTCTTCCGAGACTAAAAACTCTTCCGAGAAGATGATTTCTCTTGGAGGAATTTTGCTTCGGAAGATATATAAAACATCTTCCGAGAGTTACTTCCTCTTCGGAAGAATCTATACTTAGGTAAATTTCAGAGAAAGATCTTTTGTAACAGGGCTTAGATTGTTTTGACAAAAGACATCACATATTTAAAAAGGTTTTCAAATGAGATAGACTAATCAATGTTTATCATCCCAATAGCTGTAATGAGATATTTAAATCTTTGCTCATCAAATGCTTTGGTGAACAAATCAGCATATTGTTCATTTGAGTCAACTTTGATTAGCTTAATCAGATTTTTCTCATGAATATCTCTAATGAAATGATACATGATATCAATATGCTTTGTCTTGGAGTGCTTCACTGGATTTTCAATAATGGAGATAGCACTATTGTTGCCAATGTGGATAGGAGTACTTATGAAGTTGAATCTGTAGTCTATCATCTGGTTCTAAATCCACAGCAGCTGAGCACAGCAACTAGCAGCAGCAATGTATTCAACTTCAGCAGTAGATGTTGAAACGCAAAATTGCTTCTTGCATTGCCATGAGATGATCCTTCCACCAAGAAATTGACATCCACCTGATGTTGATTTCTTGTTGATATTGCAGCCACCATAGTCACTATCAGAATAGCCATAGAGATTGAAATTGTTGTTCTTTGGAAACCAGAGACCCAATTTAGGTGCTCCTTTGAGGTATCTGAGGATTCTCTTGGCAGCAACTAGGTGAGACACCTTTGGAGCAGCCTGATATCTTGCACAAATGCAAGTTGTAAACATAATATCAGGTCTACTTGCTATGAGATACATCAGAGAACCAATGATTGCCCTATACTGATGTTGATCAGTATCCTCCCCCTCAGAGCCAGGACAAAGATTGTGGTTTCTGGGTATTGGTGTCTTGGCTGGCTTACAATCTTTCATGTCAAATCTTTCTAAAATGTCATTGACATATTTAGATTGATTGATAAAGAACCCTTCCTTCATCTGCTTCACCTGAATTCCAAGGAAAAAGTCCATCTTCCTCATGGAACTCATTTCAAATTTCTTCTTCATAATGCTCTCAAAGTCTTTGCACATTGGATCATTTGAGGAACCAAATATTATGTCATCAACATAGACTTGTACGAGCAAAATGTCTTTTCTTGAGTTTCTTATGAATAAAGTCTTGTCAATGGTACCTCTAGTGTATCCATTCTTTAGGAGAAATTGAGACAATGTCTCATACAACAACCAAGGTGCCTGGTGCAGCCCATAGAGAGCTTTATCCAGTTTGCACACATAGTCGGGGTGCATGAGTCTTCAAATCCTGGAGGCTGGCACACGTAGACTTCCCTATCTATATCCCCATATAGAAAGGCACACTTGACATCAAGCTGGTAGACAGTAAAATTCTTGGATGCAACATAAGCAAGGAAGATCTTAACTGCCTCAACTCTTGCAACAGGTGCAAAGACATCAGTATAATCGATTCCCTCCTCTTGAGTGTATCCTTGAACTACCAGTCTTTCCTTATTCTTAATAATCAAGCCTCTATCATCTCTTTTGTTCATGAAAACCCATTTGATGCCTATTGGTACTTGACCGGATGGTAGCGGACATAGGTTCCAAACCTTTTGTCTTTTGAATTGAAGCAATTCCTCTTGCATTGACTCAACCCAGCTACTATCTTTCAAGGCATCTTCCACCTTCTTGGGTTCCATCTGGGATAAAAAGCATGAGTACAAACAAACATTCCCATTATGAGTTTGTCCTCTTCTCACACCTTCAGAGACTTCCCCTATGATATTCTCAGCTAGATGAGTGTTGTGAATCCTAAGTCTAGGGATCACCTCTAGTTGCAAAGATAGATCCAGATTTGGACATATTTTGCTCGGGAGTTTGAACACTTGGACCAACTGTTGTTTCAAACTCATTCAATGAGGACTGATTGAATGAATGAGAAACACCATCATCATCGGTTGGCTGTGAAGTAGCATTAACATTTGCCTGTTCCTTCAAAATGCTACTTCCATCAGCTTGGTATTATACAGTGTCACCAGATGAGTTTTGAGACTCACTAGGTGGACCACTAGTTGAAGCTCCACTATCTCTTAAGATAGTTATACTATCAGATCTGCCAATAATGGGAACTTGGTTTGTAGCAACTCTTGGAGAATATGGACTAGGTTTGGGTAACTCGAATAGTTGATCGTTGTCAGAATCACTTTGAGTACCTGTTCCAGCTGAAAATTTCTTACAAGAAGGTTTAGAATAGTTTGGAAATAATTCTAAATCAAAGATATGCTCAGGGCCATTTCCCCTAACACAAGGAGTGTGCTTATTAACAACAATGTTAAAAGATTCCTCAAATTGTTGATTTTTGATGTTATAAACTCTATAAGCAATAGAGTTGGAAGAATATCCAACAAAGATAGCATCATCCGACTTTTCAGCAAATTTTGCCAAATTGTCCTTTGTGTTAAGTATGGTACACCTGCTGCCAAAGGACCTTAGAAAGCCAATGAACGTTAGCCTCTTGTTCCATAGCTCATAAGGGGTTTTTCCATGTGGCTTTACTACAAGAACCCTGTTCTACACATAACGTACAGTGATGACTGCCTCTGCCCAGAATGTTAGAGGCGGCTTTGAATCAGCTAACATTGTCCGAGCAGCCTCAATAAGTGTCTTATTCCTCCTCTCAGCAACACCATTTTGTTGAGGAGTTCTAGGAGCACTATGTCTGACAATCCCTTTTGAGTTACATAATGAGTCAAGAATTTGATTCTTAAACTCAGTCCCTTGATCACTTCTAATTATCTTAACCTTGTGATCAATTTAATTTTCTATTTTAAGAATAAAAGATTTTAAAGTTTCAACAGTTTCATCTTTAGTTCTTAAAAAGAATACCCATGTAAATCTTGTAAAATCATCAACAATCACAAGGCAATATGATTTTCTTCCAATGCTTATTATACTTGTGGGACCAAACAGATCCATGTGCAATAAGTGTAATAGAGTGGTGATAGAGTTTAACAACTTTGGATTTATGAGATGCCCTGTGTTGCTTCCATTTCAGGCATGCAACACAGTTATCTTTGCAGAAAAATTCCTTTTTAGGCAAACCATATACCAAGTTATTTTTAACCAATTTATCATTGTTTTAAAATTGACATGACACATTTGTTTATACCATAGTATTGACTCATCACCATCAGCTTTGGAAAGAAAGCATGATACTTCACCTAGTGGGGAAGCATTGTTCATATCAAGCTTGTACATATCCCCTTTCCTGGGAGATCTAAGAAGCACCAATTCCTGAGGAATTGTCATCCCGGGTTTGAGGATAATGCACTCATGTTCTATGAAAAGAATTTGGTGCTTTTGATCACAAAACTAAGAAACACTTAACATTGTGTTCAAGCTGTTTGACAAAGTGTACTTTGTCAACTTTTAAATTACCATTGGATATACTCCCTCTGCCAGAAATATATCCTCTGGCCTCACCTCCAAACTGGATAGGACCTCCAAAAAAATGTTGAAATTGTTGAAGGAGAGATTTGTTCCCTGTCATGTGCCTGGAGCATCCACTATCCACAATCCATACATTGTTATTCTTGTCATATGGATGTCCCTGCACATAAGATGAGAAAATTAGTTTTGATTGGAAACCCAAGTCTTGTTGGTCGTGGGTTCTTCCAATGATAGTGACATAATTGAACCAAAGTTTATGCATGGGGGTTCAATGGATGTCTCTGAAGAAGAGGTTTGGGGTGCAGCATCTTCTTTGATCTTCCATTCCATCCCTTAGTTGATCATAGTAGATGAGCTTGTTGAAGCTTGTGCAACTTGGCATTCTTCCAAAGCTTCTTTCTTTTCGGAAGAAACCTTCACCATCTTTTCTTCTGAAGCAGTCTGTAACTCCAGGATAATCAAACTTGAATCAAATCACGAAGAATTAGATCAAAATAATGATAATCACAATAAAACCCCTTTGATATCTATTGATTGCTAAAAATATTGTTTACAAGTAAATCCCTCAATCAATTGGTCATGCAACCATTAACCAACACTAATGACAATTAACCTATTTATAGTCTAGACTAATATTCACTAATTGCACTTAACCCCCTAGACTTAGGCTAATTAATACAAAATTACATATTAAGCATAAAAATGACTAAAAACAAGATAAAATATATTTTGTTCACACAAAATATATTTATTACAATAAAACTCCTAGTCATCTAAATGTTCAACGTCTCGACTCGGTTCTTCGTCTTGAACGTGTCCGGTTTGACTTTTGTTGACTTTGACCATGACGTTGACTTTTGTTGACTTTCACTGTGTTGATAATATAGACTATCTTTTACAGCTCCAACAATACTCCCCCTTAGTCTATCATTATCAACGTCTTCAAACGAAATCAACATCGAGAAGTCAACAGTAGAAAGATCTTCAATTTGAATCTTTCTGAATCTGATGAGAATGATTTTTCATCTCTTAAGCTCCCCCTATTTATATGCTCCCCCTTTTTGAGTGCAAGCTTTACAAAGATATTGAAACAGGTTTCCCAAATCTCTAATCTAGAGTGCTTCAGAAGATGTAGGAGGAGGATTCCTAGCTCGGTATCTTCTGCAAACTTTAGGAACAGGTTCTCTAATCAGGTACACTACTCAACTGATGATCGGCCATCACTTAAAGCAAAAATCTGAAACACAATCTCGACATTTCTAATTAGATCATTTCATTTTAACAAAATAAACCCGTGTTTATCTGTGTGTGAAAAACAAGCGAATCCGTGTTCGTTTGTACGCAATTTCTGTGAAATGCTTGAAAAATGATAAAATTGTAACAGCATAATATGGAAGACCTAAAAGAAATTTTGAACTAAAAATTTATTATATTTTTTATTTTTATTATATACATTTATTATAACATTTTTTTTAATCTATATTTTTTTTATAACCGAGAACTGAATCGATCATGAGATCACATCCTCAAGATATACTTTAGCACAAAGATGAATTTAATCATCGACAAGCAATGAGATCACACTGATAACTGAATCTAATAACAGTCTTTGAATGATTTTTGAAATTATCAAACAGATCAATAACGATTGCTGGTATGTTTGTCCACTTAAACTCATGCCCTATCTTTTTCAACAAGCAGAAGATGATTCGTTAAGGTTCGATTAAATGCTTTAGAATGCTAGGACCCCACAATCATTTGGCAAAAACCCTCACCCAACCTCAGAATTTCTTGAATTTTGTAACGATCTTTACAGAGCAAGGCTTATACATTAGTGTGCAAGTGATTATCGACAGAATATTGCATTCTGTGATGAATTCATCATTTAGATGATTTGACACTACTTAGACCAAAATGGTGAGAGCTCCAGGTCTATACTCACGTATAACAAAGGAGATGACCATTTAATCATGTGCCGATGAGAGCTCCAGGTCAGTACTATCGTACAGCAGAGGAGATCATCACTCCAGGTCAGTACTTCCGTACAACAGAGGAGATTAGCACAAACACAAGACACATAAATACACTAGACATGACTCAAAGATATGGCTTATATGATTTGTATCATGGTGGGTGAAAGATCAATTCTCAATCCAATTTTTGTCGGGACTCAGTTTTTGTGCAGGCCAAAATGATTGCGTAAATCCAGACATCCTTAAGCATGATGTTTTAATTTAAATCATTATGCTGCTGTCTACTTTATTCTTCATGCTGAGTCTACCAAGCATATCATTAAAGAATCTGTTTGTTTCTCTATTATTTTCAATTAAAAATAAGATGTAAATCAGATAACAACATCAGTTACTATCATTTCTTATTTTTAAAACGCAAGTCATGCAAAAACAAGGATTTCAAGATGATATACAATCATTTCTCAGTCATCTCGAATCAAGTTCTCAGTACACTTTTCATTTTTATTTACTTATACTCTCCCCCTAAATTTTTATTTTTACAAACTTTTCCTTTTTTTTATTTATTATTTTTATTATTTTTTTTATTTTTATATTTATTTTTATATTTTTTGTATTTTTTAATTTTTTTAATTTTTTATAAAACTGTATAAAAATAAAAATTTATAAAAGAAGGTCTTCCAAACTACACTAATATGATGATAAGAAATGAATGCTCAAGAAATATACAGTGATTGTGAAGTGAGAACTGAGATTGTGTTGATAAAAATTCAGATTGTGGATAAAATACCACGACCTTAACCTGTTTGTTCCACCTCAAATTTGAATTAGGAACAATCTCTGTCAGTAAACCGGACAACTCACAGTCCTCCTGAATTGTTCCTGCACTCATAAACAGATTAGTTAGAGAGGGGAACCCAGGCCATCGTAGTCCTGGAAGTTCCATTTTCATCGATATAAGAAACCTGCTTCTGCACACAACCGTTGAAACAATCTGGGATGTCTGTATCCTTCTTTTTAATTTGCCAAATTTGTTTCGATTCAATTAATTTGGATTTGAATGAATTAAATTTGGAAAACATTTTCTGTTTAAGATCGGAAGGAAAAGAATTTGGTTTTAAACCTTTGGTCATTTTCATCTTTGAATCATGTGAAACCGGCTTCACACGAAAAGGTTTAGATGGAGGGTTTTTCATCCAACCATTCAAAGATGTGTGTTTTTTACCTCTTGATCCAGAGAAGCAACCCGTGTTGCCTTTACCGTCTGGAACATTCTTTTTAGACTTACATTCGGAGAAGCAATTTGTTTTGCCTTTACCATTCGTAGCAAGCCTTTGAGGACATTTCTTTACCACATGAACTTCTTTTCCACACTCAAAACAAGCCTTGAATGGCTTTTGATTCTTTGTAGTCTCGTGTTGTACAGGTGGTGATGAGGATTGCTTGGAGCTTGTAGCAGATTCTTGCTTGTTCTGAAGTTTCCTGTGCAAAACAGGGAATAAGATCTTCACTGGTTGATTGGATTGTTTTGCAGTTGGAGAAGAGATCCGTATTGGTCTTGATTCAATATTAGGAAGCCTTTGAGACTTGACACTGTCAGGAGATATCTTGATATGAGAGAAACCAACACGCTCCTCTATGATTGATTCATCATCTGAGCTTATCCAGTCTCGTATACACATATCTGCTTCCAAAGGATCTTGATTGACACCTCCTATTGTGTTGGCTTCGCTTATAGGATTCTGATTGTCTGATGATTCAACAATTGTTCCTTCTTTGACAAACCTGACGGGAACAAATGAAGGAATGTTACCTGATTTGAATTTGTTGAAGAAAGTTGGTGAAGCATCTGAAGTTGGTGTTGGAGCATCAGAAGTGGAATCAACATTAATCTTCTTATCAGACCCTTTCCTGAGGAATCCCAAACCAACAGGAGAATCCTGCACGTCTCTAACCTCTTTAAGATTGACGTTGCTTAAACCTACATTTAAACTATTAGTTTCTGCAGCTTCAATCAAATCATTAGATGGATGAGGTTGAGGCATAGGAGAGTAACAATGGGTGCTAGGAGGAGGATAGACGTATGGATTTTCACCACAACCCACTCCCGTTTTAATCCTAGCTCCCCTCTATTTACACAGTAGCTCTTCCTGTTTCATTTCGGATATGGTCCATCTATCAGGCTTTGTTTTAAGCTTGCTTGTTTCAAATTCAACCAAAGTGACTCTTTCGTTTAAAAGATTAATTTCAACATTTCTTTCAAGAAGAGTTCATTTTAAATGATCATTTTCTTTTAAAGCTTCATTTAATTTTATGAAATACTTGGCTTCATTCTTTTTAAGTTCTGCGTTTATGGTGGTTAACTCCTTTTGGTTATCTAAAAGTAACCTATTAGCTTTATACACACCAAATAAACGAATTTTACAAGCAGAAGAACACATATCCTGAACTGTCTCGTATGGAAGATCCAGGATGACTCTTTCAGCAGTAAGAGCCTTCTCACAATTGCAAACTCTGGTATTTCGCTTCCATTCCTCTTCCTTCTCAACATCACAAACTCCAGCATTTAACTCAGCTCCAGCTTTACCCATTGATGTCTGCTTAAGCTCCTCTTGTACCTCTTCAGTTTTAGGTTTCGATAAACCGTCGGAATTGGTGTCAGAATCTGATCTCTCTTCTGGTTTCTCTTTGGAGTTTGAAGTGATCTTTGGAGTTAGATATGTCGCTTCATAGTACTCACGACGTTTGATATCCAACTCAATCTCTTTCAGTTTGTTGATCACCTCCATCAGTTTGTAATCCCGAAAGCCTCTATCTCGTTGAATCGACTTGCCGTGTGAGCTCCATTGTAATGGGAGGGAATCAAGCAATCTTAGAACTTGTTCATGATTTCCCAGTTGGGCATCAAACTTCTTCAGATTACTTGCCACCAATAGAAAACGATCAACAAAATCAGACATCGTTTCATTCTTTAAAGCTGCAAAATTATCAAACCGACATTGTGCAATTGTGAGATCATCAGATTCGAAGGATTTAATCAGTTCTGCAAAAGCCATTTTTATTTTTATTTTGTTTAAACAATTAAACACCCTAAAAATATTTTCCTAAAAAATTTAGAATAATTCTCCTCCGGAAATAATAATATTATTATTATTATTATTATTTTTTATAAATCTTGCAAAATTGATGAAAATTTCTATATCAAGATGAACTCAATTAATCCCAACTAAGGGGAAAAAGTCATATTTGACATTCTAGTTTCGCTGAAACAAAATGATAATTTCACCGAAATTGTAGTTTCGCAGAGCTAGTTTCGCAGAAATATCTAGTTTCGCTGAGCCGACAGTAGTTTCGCTGGAAATTCCGGCAGCAGTTTCGCTAGCCAAATGCTTTAGACTGCTTTGTTTTGCCGACAATTTCGCACAAAACAAGCTTGAACTTTCGTTCAATGATACTTTCGGCAGCAATTTCGCTTGTAAATCAACCACAATCACTGTTGAACTTTCGTTCAATGAAACTAGTTTCGCAGGACAGCAGAAAACAACTTTAATAAGGATAACCGATGTAGTTTCGCTGGAAGAACTCGTAGTTTCGCTGGATGAACTGGTAATTTCGCTGAACGAAGCTGAAAAACTTTTTTAACACGAAATCAATCTGAAAACACCCAAATCTCAATGGATTTGAAATCTGATGGTTAACAGAGCTTTCCCAACCAATAACAAGCAAACTTTAATCAATTTCCATATCAATAACACTCAAATCTGATCCGAAATTGATGAAAACTTAATACTGAACAAAAACAACCAAAACCTCAACTTCACTCTCTAAAAATCTTCAAATCTTCAGTGAATTTGATCCAAAATGGCTCTGATACCAAATTGTAACTCCAGGATAATCAAACTTGAATCAAATCACGAAGAATTAGATCAAAATAATGATAATCACAATAAAACCCCTTTGATCTCTATTGATTGCTAAAAATATTGTTTACAAGTAAATCCCTCAATCAATTGGTCATGCAACCATTAACCAACACTAATGACAATTAACCTATTTATAGTCTAGACTAATATTCACTAATTGCACTTAACCCCCTAGACTTAGGCTAATTAATACAAAATTACATATTAAGCATAAAAATGACTAAAAACAAGATAAAATATATTTTTTTCACACAAAATATATTTATTACAATAAAACTCCTAGTCATCTAAATGTTCAACGTCTCGACTCGGTTCTTCGTCTTGAACGTGTCCGGTTTGACTTTTGTTGACTTTGACCATGACGTTGACTTTTGTTGACTTTCACTGTGTTGATAAAATAGACTATCTTTTACAGTTCCAACACAGTCTTTTTCTTGGAAGGTCTCAAAGGAACTCTCTTGTTCTTTTGAATTTTCTTAGCCTTGTCTTCCGAAGCAATTTTCCCTTTGAAAAATGAGTTTCTTTCGAAAGCAACTTTGCTTCCGAGACAAGTTTTCCTTTCTTCATCACTTGAACCATATGATAAGGTCCAAATGTAAAACCTTCCCTGACTCCTTCCCTTTTAACATTATTTGCATAATGTGTGCTAGAAGGATTGTAGTAACAATCTTTAGCCATGTGGTTTTGTAGACCACACATTATGCAGGCAATGTTAATCTTCTGGGAACTTGAGGACTGCTGTTTCTTGTTCTTCTTTTCTTCATCAGCAGTCTTTCCCTTTAACTTTTGATTCTTTGGTAGGACAGGAGTGCTGGTACTACACTCCTTTCCTAAATCAGAGTTTCCTACCACCTGGAATCGAGCTGAGATGAACACACCCTTTTGTTTTGGGTCTATCTTCAACTTGGACTCAACCACTTTCTTGGTAGTTTTTCGGGCTGCCTTAGCTCGGCTTCTTCTGGCTCTGGTGGTCAGGGGTTGATCATCACCGGTAGAAATGGGTAAAGTTACCTGGTTCTTGCCTGTGATGGTCTCCATAGTTGCATCACATTTTGACTCATAGGAAGGTGGTCAGCAGATGGAACCTCTTGCTCTTTAGTACCACACGTTGGTTGTCTAATAGACTCATAAGAATGTGGTAGAGCAATTTTATTGGTTCCCAACCCACCTTTGTTTTGATAACAATGTTTTGAGTGAGAGGATGACGCAAGAATGGCTTGGAAGTTTTGCTAAGAGATATCATGCTTCCTGGCTTGAGCCTCAGCTGTGACAAGCTTGGCTTGAGCCTCAGAAAATTTGGATATTAAATCCTTGATTTGAGTCTTGTAATTTGTTTGTTCATGTTTTAACAAGGACACAGTTTTCTCTAACTCTTCAATTTTGTTTTGATAGTCAGATTCAGCCCTTTTAAAATCAGATTTTAAAACATTTAAAGACTCAATATCAGATTTACTTTCCATATTGTAGTCATGATATAACTTAACCTTAGTAATGCAAGCTGGAGTGCAAAGATGTTCATATACCTTGTTATCATCTGTTCCAGCCATGAGTGCTTGAGCAGGTGTGCAGGATCGGGTTTTGTCACTAACACTTGGTTTTCTCTCAAACTCACTTATAATATTCACTCAAACAAGATGAAGCAATGTCTTTGACAAGAGTTGATAGTAATATAATAAGTAACAACAAGCAGAAATATTTTCAAGGCACTTGTATATATTATTTCTCAACTCAAGATTACAAGACACTTACAAGCATACAACAAGAGTTACAATGAGAAACTATATATACTAGATCCTACAGCCGGTTATACTTGATACCAGCTGGAAACCTAAGACTAAAGCATATACTACAATGCTATAGTTAAGGTATCTTAGATAAAGTATTATCTAAGATATGGTAGTCATGACATGTCCATGACTTACCTTTTGTCACCAACTAAAGATGGCAACTGTACTTAACATGAAAAGGTAAACAGTAGATTAAAGTATGGTCAACTACATGGCTTTTGAGAAAACGCCATGCAGTATCTCAGAGATTTGCAGCGGACTGTCAGACAGACCATACTTATGTCTACTGGATAATAGAAGTGTTCTTCCGAAGGTTAACTGGCTTCGGAAGAACAAGTTCTTCCGAAGCCACTTATACTTCGGAAGATGCTTCTATGCTTCCGAGGCTTTAAGGACTTCTTTATTCTTCGGAAGTTGACTTCAGAACTTTGTCTTCAAGTCTTGAACCTTCGGAAGTAGTTTCTTTACCTTCGGAAGTTGGAGTTCTCCTTCGGAAGTGTATTTTACACTTAGACTTCGGAAGAACTCTTTCTTCCTTCGGAAGTCCCACACTTGGCTTCGGAAGACCTTTGCATGTAGTACTCAAAATCTTCTAAGTGTTATTGTTTTGGTTGCAACAGCCTCTTATGATCCAACAAACTCCCCCTAGGCTGATGCTACCAAAACTTCACTTATCTCTACTTCTCAAAGTTTTCAGCACCAGGGATAGAAGATATTTGTCTGTCTCTCTGTTCTTCCCGGAAGTGGTGCTGAGAAGCTTGTACAGTCATTCGTGGATAGGAGATCCAGTCTATCACTTTGAATGACGTGTACCCTTTGTTGTGACCCCCTGAAGAGAGTTAGTTGACGGGAGTTGTAGTCATACTCCCATCTAACTATGGACTCAAGTTCAGGACCTTCAACCATTTGAAGAAAGGCTTTGCCTTTGGTTGCTGATCCTTTCCTTTGCTCCTCCTCTCTCAGTTTTGACTCCTCTTCGACCTTGCTTCTTGCAGTGAGCTCGGCCATGTGAAGGCTGCCTAGATGATTTCTGATGTGAGCAGCTACTTCGGAGTTTGAGGGGTTGGAGAATGGTTTCTCTGCTAACTCAGCAATATCGAATCTGCTTAAGTGTAGCAGAGATGAGGCATTCAGCCTGTTAATCTCACCATTCTCTCTCTCAACAACAAAGTTGTGAGAAGAGTCTTCGAACCTCCACTGGACTATCTTCTTTCTGGGTACAAGAGATTGTCTTGGTACCCTATCTCCTTTCTTTGTGTCCAGCAGAGTCACCAGCCTTCTCCTTAGCTTCTTTTCTTCCTCATTCAATGTATCTGAATTGAGGCCAAGGAGTCTTGCGGCTTGGTCCAAAGTTCCTCTTGGCAGATCAAGAAACTCATCTCTTGTGAGGGAACTTGAGGATCCATCAACATAAGTCAGGTTGACTGTATCCTCCTCACAAGAGATGTCGCTCAGAGTAGTGCAGTTGATGAGCTTGGTTTTGATCTCCTTGAATTCCTCCATTGAGAGATGTTTAGAAGGCTGAGGGGATGGTTTGGTTGGTTGTTGGGTAGGTTTAGGAGGTTGGGTTCTGGGTAAGGCTTTAGGTTGGATGATGGGTAGTTTAGGTGGTTGAGGTGAGGGAGTTGGTAGATGGGAAGGTGTAGGTTCAGGGGTGAAAGGTTCAGGTTCAGTTTTGATTGGGAAGGGAAAGGGTATTGGTTCAGGTTGATGTTGGGTTTGGATATTTGGCTGAGAGGTGGCTTTGAAGGTCATCCCCTGTCCCCTTCTATACATCTCCTTTCTTCTCCCTGCACGAATGTCAGCCTTGATGTCACTGACATGTCGTTGCAGGGTCTTTTCAGACATTGGACCCACTTGCCTGCCAGAGAAGCCGTGAGCTTTAAGATAGTTCTTCATCCAAGCTTTGTCACCTATCTTCTTGGCGGCAGACAGTCCAGCCTCTTCTTCCTTCTTCTTCTTCACTACCAGCTTCTCCCTTGCAGCTCTCTTTCTCTCCTTCTCCATTTGATCTTGCTCTTTGTTGAAGAGCCACAAGATCGTGTCATTGTTGTGTGGAGATAACTCATCTTGAGAGAATCCTCTGGAGAGTAGGAAAGTGATCCTTTCTCTCCTGAGCTGCAGATCAGCTTCTCTCTCTTTTCTCAGCCTTTCTTCTTCTAAGGCCAACCTTGCTTCTTCTTCTTTTTGCTGTTTTTGCAGCAAGGTTGCCTTTTCTAGCTCTATCAGCTCCTCTAATGGTAGCAGGAGTACATCTTCCGAGGCAGCTCCTAGACTGACTAGTCTATCAATTACCTCCACCCTTCTTCTATTGTTGATTGCCTCTTGGTTGGCTGCAGCTGCTTTTGAACTTGCAGCTAACAGTTTCCCAGTTGGCAGTCTTCCTTTCTTTTTAAGTTTCTCCAGCCTTTCTTCTTCCAGAAGCTCTTCCGAAGTCATCTTCCTTTTGCCTTTAATGTCTTCGGAAGTGCTAGACTTTGGTGGTTCTTGGGTAGAAGACTCAGGTTGGGTGGTGGAGGTAGGAGCTGAGGTCAATGCAGATGTAATGGCTAGTGGTTGGCTGAGAAAATCCTCCCTATTAACCTCAGATGCAAGTTCCAGAATTGCATCTGTGACTATTAGATCATCGGAAAGAGAGAACAGTCCTTCCGCAGCAGCAATTTCAGCTTCGGAAGTTTGAGTTGGTTCTTCCGAGGCTTCAAATTGTGCTTCGGAAGCCTGTGAAAACACACCTTCTGTCCCAACTATTTCAGTTGCTGGGCCATCAGTCCTAGTTTCCCCTTCGAAATCAATCTCAGGTTCCACTTGGGCCTTAGGTTGACCAACTTCCTCAACAGTGGTAGGAGGTGCATTCAACCTTTGAAGCTCTTGAGCTCCAAAGTATATCACAGACATATCTGGACTGGGTTGATCAATGAGGGACTCTAAAAGGAACTTGTTGAAGATCCTATTTAGATCCTGAAGCATCCTTTGATCCACTTGAATCACAACTGGAGGAGGCTCAGGGAAGATGGTGGTTTGTTGCTTTGAGCTCAAAGAAGTGAGAGCTTGACTGGTGGAATCCTGTCTTTGACTTAGTTCCTCAACATTCTCCCCCTTTTTGGTAGCATCATCTTGAGAGGTAGATGAGCTAGAGGAAGAGGTCAAGGAGACTTGAATGGGTACATGCCTAACAGATCTCTCAATCTGTTTCTCAGCTAGTTGTACCTTGAGATTTTCAATCTCAAGTTGCTGAGTGGCAGACCTATCCTCTAAAGTCTTAACCTTTGATTCAAGGTTTGAGACTTTAGAAAGTAGGTCTCTTATTATGAGTTGCAGTCTTCCCTCATCTTCTTTGGAAGAATCACGGGGAGATGAGGTAACATACCTAGTATGTTCATCCTCACCACCAGATGTGGTTTCTTGGCACCCTGGTTTCCCTTGCACAATGATGTCTCTTTCAGAGGCATCATAGGGCATGGTTGCCGTAGATTCAGTCTGACTATTGTTACCACTGTCCTGAGGATCCAATGAGGCTCCTTCAGTAGTGGCAGCTGAATCTACATGAGTCCCCTCCACATCAGTGGGACTCACCTCAGTTGGGCTTTGCTGGTGTGGGCTAGAAACAAGAGGTTTCTCTAGGCTCTGTTGATCCTTAATGGGGTGTTGTGGATCAACTTCATTGCCTTGGAGAGACATAGTCTCTTCACCAGCTCCGGTCAATAGGTCAGTAAAAGAGAAGGAATGAAGACCTAAAGACCCGGGACTTTGATCAATGTCAAAAGGCATTGAACTGTCCCTTGGTGGCTGCTCAGGGGAGTGTAGAGACTCACCCTGAGGGCTATCAGCTGGGGTTATGGGCTCATGGGTCTGAGACTGAGGAGACTCAAGACCCATATTGAGGTCAATAGTGAAGGATTGGGGGACCTCTGGCTGAGTGGGAGCCCCTTGTTCCACTCTAGCCTTTTTGGTTTGAAGAGGAGGGGCTTGTTCAATCAGAGTAGATTGAACAAGGGTTCGTTTGGTTCGTCTCTGATAGGTGACTTTTATTGGTGGAGAAGGTAGATTTGGAATGGTGAGGGTTGTTGCTGGTGTGGGTTCATCACCTGTGGGGATAACAGGGATGTCACCAGGAGCCATTGGCTCAATCATACCTGGAAGTAGTGCGGTATCCCTTCCAGTGTAGTTGGTAGACACTCTCTTCAGTACTTTGAAGATAGTCGGCCTCATCTGAGGAGCAGATAGAGCAGCTGAACAGACAAGCTTACTCTGATCTAGCTCGCAGTTGATTATGTGCTGTAGAAATCTGGGATACATAAAGAATGTGTCCCTTTGCAGATTTCCCATGAGATTAGTCAGCACAAACCTGGAGTAGTTGAAGCGCAAGCCTTGTACCAACCCATGAACTAGGCACCCGAGTTCATAGGGAATTTGATCCCATCCCCCTGATTTGTTAGATAAGCAGTGGAGAACCACATGTAGCAGGAACTTCCACTTGTATGAGAAGTTGAATTTGTAGACTGTAGACCTGCTTACATCTCCACCGTATCCCATTTGGAGATAAGAGTTATCTAACTCAGACTTGGGAATTCCGTCGGTGCGCCTTCATCATGGAGCTCAAGATGCTCCCTGATGATTTGTTCAGTAACGACCAACTCTTGGCCACATACACTTGACCTATAGCACGAACCCCATTTAGGGTTTCAACCCGACTATTTGCCCAGAATTCGGACATTTGGTTGGTGTAAATGGTCGGGTTTACAGTCAGTGCTGTGTAATATGAAGATTGGGCTAGGAAAGAGATAATATCAGAGAAGTCGGCATCCCTTGAGGAGTCAAGGAGTGCGACTTGGTTGTGCTGAGGGTTTAGAGCCATTTGGAAAGGTAGCAGAGGAAAAGTTCTTGAGAGAGGTAAATTGGTGAAGAAGAAAGCTTTTAGGGCAGTGAATTTGGTAAAAAGAGTGTAAGTGATTAACCGGAAGTATTTAAATGGGTGAAATGGCGGTTTAAAGGGTGGTTTGGATAAGATGATGTGAGGGTTCAGAGGATGATGTGACAGGGGCGGTAAGGTTAAGCCATTTAAATAATCCGACATCATTAACAAAATCTTTACTTTTTACAGAGTGGGGCCCAAAAGATTTCCGTTACACAGTAAAATCCTTCTTCCGAGTATAAGGTATTTCCGAAGGTAAAGTTCTTCCGAAGGCAAATGTATTTCCGAAGGTAAATAAATTGCTTCCGAAGATACATGTTGCTTTCAAGTGGAAAGTATTAAGTGCTTCGGAAGTAGATCTGAGATTACCTCAATCGCTTCTTCCGAGACTTAGT
Organism: Flaveria ramosissima; assembly: GCA_025215565.1. Taxonomy (NCBI): domain Eukaryota; kingdom Viridiplantae; phylum Streptophyta; class Magnoliopsida; order Asterales; family Asteraceae; genus Flaveria; species Flaveria ramosissima. The sequence goes on along the minus strand of CM046044.1, from coordinate 18,942,055 downwards.
ATACTTCCGAGAAGAAAATTATCCTATGAGAAATTTGCTTCGGAAGTTATGCTAGATATCTTCCGAAGGCAAGTTTCTCTTCGGAAGAACTTATACTTAGTTAAATAAGAAAGGATCTTTTGTAACAGGGCTTAGATTGTATTGACATAAGACTTTACATATTGAAAAGGTTTTCAAATGAGATTGACTAGTCAATGTTTATCATCCCAATAGCTGTAATAAGATACTTAAATCTTTGTTCATCAAATGCTTTGGTGAACAGATCAGCATATTGTTCATTTGAATTGACTTTGACTAGTTTGATAAGATTTTTCTCATGAATATCTCTAATGAAATGATACCTGATGTCAATATGCTTTGTCTTTGAGTGCTTCACTGGATTTTCTGTGATGGATATAGCACTGTTGTTGTCAATGTGGATAGGAGTGCTCATGAAGTTGAATCCATAGTCAATCATCTGGTTTTGAATCCACAGCAGCTGAGCACAGCAACTTGCAGCAGCAATGTATTCAGCTTCAGCAGTTGATGTAGAGACACAGGATTGCTTTTTGCATTGCCATGAGATGATCCTTCCACCAAGAAATTGACATCCTCCTGATGTTGATTTCTTGTTGATGTTGCAGCCACCATAATCACTGTCAGAGTATCCATAGAGATTAAAATCACTATTTCTTGGATACCAGAGACCTAACTTAGGTGCTCCTTTGAGGTATCTGAGGATTCTCTTGACAGCAATTAGGTGAGACACCTTCGGAGCAGCCTGATATCTTGCACAAATGCAAGTTGCAAACATGATATCAGGTCTACTTGCTGTAAGATACATCAGAGAACCAATGATTGCTCTATACTGATGTTGATCAGTATCCTCCCCCTCAGAGTCAGGGCATAAATCATGGTTTCTGGGTATGGGTGTCTTTGCTGCTTTACAATCCTTCATATCAAATCTCTCTAAGATGTCATTGACATACTTAGATTGATTGATGAAAAACCCTTCCTTCAGTTGCTTTACCTGAATTCCAAGGAAAAAGTCCATTTTTCCCATAGAACTCATTTCGAACTTCTTCTTCATAATGCTCTCAAAGTCTTTGCACATTTGGTCATTTGAAGAACCAAATATGATGTCATCGACATAGACTTGAACTAGCAAAATGTCTTTCCCAGACTTTCTGATAAAGAGAGTCTTGTCAATGGTTCCTCTAGTGTAGCCGTTCTTCAGAAGAAATTGAGACAATGTCTCATACCACAGCCTAGGTGCTTGGTGCAGCCCATATAGAGCTTTATCCAATTTGCACACATAGTTTGGATGCTGTGGGTCTTCAAATCCTGGAGGCTGGCATACATAGACTTCCCTATCTATATCCCCATATAGAAAGGCACACTTGACATCAAGCTGGTAGACAGTGAAATTCTTGGATGCAGCATAAGCAAGGAAGATCCTAACTGCCTCAAGTCTTGCAACAGGTGCAAAGACATCAGTATAATCAATTCCTTCCTCTTGAGTGTATCCTTGAACCACTAGTCTTGCCTTGTTCTTGATAATCAAGCCTCTGTCATCTCTTTTATTTCTGAAAACCCACTTGGTGCCTATAGGTACTTGACCAGATGGTAGCGGACATAGGTTCCAAACCTTCTGTCTTTTGAATTGAAGCAGCTCCTCTTGCATTGATTCAACCCAGCTACTATCCTTTAAGGCATCTTCCACCTTCTTGGGTTCCATTTGGGATAAGAAGCATGAGTACAGGCAGACATTCCCATTGTGAGTTTGTCCCCTTGTTCTCACACCCTCAGAGACTTCCCCTATGATGTTTTCAGCTGGATGAGTATTGTGAATTCTAAGTCTTGGAATCACCTCCAGCTGCAAAGATAGGTCCAAGTTGGACATATTTTGCTCTGGAGCTTGAATACTTGGTCCAGCTGTTGTTTCAATCTCATTCAATGAGGACTGATTGAATGAAAGAGAAACATCATCATTTCTTTGCTGTGAAGCATCATTAACAGTTGCCTGTTCCTTCAAAATGCTGCTTCCATCAGCTTGGTGTTGTGTAGGATCACCTGAGGAGACTTGAGTATCATCAGGTGAGTCCCTTGTTGAAGTTCCACTATTTCTTGAAATGGTTATACTGTCAGATCTTTCAATAGTGGGAACTTGATTTGTTGTTGTTCTTGGAGAACTTGGAGCAGGTCTGGGAAGCTCAAACAGTTGATCTTCATCAGAATTGCCTTGAGCACCTGTTCCAGCTGAAACATTCTCACAAGATGGTTTAGAATAGTTTGGAAACAATTCTAAATCAAAAATATGATCAGGGCCATTCCCCCTAACACAAGGAGTGTGCTCATTAACTACAATGTTGGAGGATTCCTCAAATTGTTGGTTTTTAATGTTATAAACCCTGTAAGCTTTAGAGTGGGAGGAATATCCAACAAAGATGGCATCATCTGACTTTTCAGCAAATTTTGCTAAATTGTCTTTTGTGTTAAGTATGGTACACCTGCTGCCAAAGGACCTTAGAAAGCCAATGAACGGTGGCCTCTTGTTCCATAGCTCATAAGGGGTTTTTCCATGTGGCTTTACTACAAGAACTCTGTTCTGCACATAGCATGCAGTGCTGACTGCCTCTGCCCAGAATGTTAGAGGCAGCTTTGAATCAGCTAACATAGTCCGAGCAGCCTCAATAAGTGTCCTATTTCTCCTCTCAGCAACACCATTTTGTTGAGGAGTTCTAGGAGCACTGTATTGTCTGGCAATCCCTTTTGAGTTACAGAATGAGTCAAGAACAAAGTTCTTAAACTCAGTCCCTTGATCACTTCTGATTATTTTAACCTTGTGATCAACTTGATTTTCTATTTTAAGAATAAAAGATTTTAAAGTTTCAGCAGTTTCATCTTTAGTTCTTAAAAAGAATACCCATGTAAATCTAGTAAAATCATCAACTATCACAAGGCAATATGATTTCCTTCCAATGCTCATTATACTTGTGGGACCAAATAGATCCATGTGCAATAAGTGTAATGGAGTAGTGATAGAGTTAACAACTTTGGATTTATGAGAAGACCTGTGTTGTTTCCCTTTCAGGCAAGCAACACAGTTATCTTTGCAGAAAAATTCCTTTTTAGGCAAACCATGTACCAAGTTATTTTTAGCCAATTTATTCATTGTCTTAAAATTGACATGACACATTCGTTTATGCCACAGTGTTGACTCATCACTATCAGCTTTGGAAAGAAAGCATGATACTTCTCCCATTGGGGAAGCATTGTTCATATCAAGCTTGTACATATCCCCTCTCCTGGGAGATCTAAGAAGCACCAATTCCTGAGGAATTGTCATCCCAGGTTTGAGGATGATGCACTCATGTTCTGTGAAAAGCATTTGATGCTTTTGATCACAAAACTGAGAAACACTTAACAGGTTGTGTTCAAGCTGTTTGACAAAATTAACTTTGTCAACTTTTAGTTTTCCATTGGATATACTTCCTCTGCCAGAAATATATCCTCCGGCCTCACCTCCAAACTGGACAGGACCTCCATCATAATGTTGAAATTGTTGAAGGAGAGATCTGTTTCCTGTCATGTGCCTGGAGCATCCACTATCTACTATCCAAATGTTGTTATTCTTGTCATATGGATGTCCCTGCACATAAGGTGAGAAAATTAGTTTTGATTGGAAACCCAAGCCTTTTTGGTCTTGGGTTCTTCCAATGAAAGTGACATGATTGAACCAAAGTTTATGCATGGGGGTTCAATGGATGTCTTTGAAGAAGAGGTTTGGGCTACAGCATCTTCCTTGATCTTCCATTCCATCCCTTGGTTGATCATAGAAGATGAGCTTGATGAAGCTTTTGCAGCTTGGCATTCTTCCGAAGCTTCTTTCTTTTCGGAAGAGACCTTCACCACCTTTTCTTCCGAAGCAGTCTTCTTCTGGGATGGTTTCAAGGGAACTCTTTTGTGAGTCTTTGCAGCTTTTACTTCCGAAGCCTTTTTCTTCTCGGAAGAAGAGTTTTCTTCCGAGACAAGCCTTGCTTCGGAAACAAGCTTTCCCTTTTTCAACACTTGAACCATCTGATATGGTCCAAATGTGAAACCTTCCCTGACTCCTTCTCTTTTAACATTATTTGCATAATGTGTGCTAGCAGGATTGTAATAACAATCTTTAGCCATGTGGTTTTGCAAACCACACATTATGCATGCAATGTTAATTTTCTGGGAATTGGAGGGTTGCTGTTTCTTGTTCTTTTTCTCTTCATCAGCAACCTTTCCCTTTAACTTCTGATCCTTTGGTAGGACAGGAGTACTGGTATTATACTCCTTTCCTGAATCAGAAGGTCCAACCACCTGGAATCCTGCTGATATGAATACACCCTTTTGCTTTGGGTCTATCTTCAGCTTGGATTCAGCCACCTTCTTGGCAGTTTTTCTGGCTGCTTTAGCCCTGCTTCTTCTGGCTTTGGTGGTCAGAGATTGATCATCATTGGTCTGGGAGGGCTCAATTACCTGTTCCTTCCCTGTGATGGTCATGGTCTCCACAGTTGCATCACTCTTTGACTCTTTACAAGGTGGGTCAACAGATGGAACCTCTTGCTCTTCAGTACCACATCTTGGTTGTCTTACAGACTCATAAGAGTGTGGTGGAGCAATTTCATTGGTTCCCAACCCACTTTTGTTTTGATAACAAAGTTTGGAGTGAGAGGATGATGCAAGTATGGCTTGGAAGTTTTGCTCAGCAATAGCATACTTCCTGGCTTGAGCCTCAGCTGTGACAAGCTGGGCTTGAGCCTCAGTCAATTTGGATATTAAATCCTTGATTTGAGTCTTGTAGTTGGTGTGTTCATGTTTTAAAAGAGATACAGTTTTCTCTAACTCCTCAATTTTCTTTTGGTAGTCAGATTCAGCTCTCTTAAAATCAGATTTTAGCACATTTAAAGACTCAATATCGGATTTAATTTCCATATTGTAGTCCTGATACAACTTAACCTTAGCAATGCAGGCAGGGGTACAGAGATGTTCATATACCTTGTTTTCATCTGTTCCTGCCATGAGTGCTTGAGCAGGAGTCACATCTTGAACCATAAAGCTCCAGTCAACTTCTTGAGCCATAGCTGCAGTTTCAGTTGACTTCCCATTGGGCTTTGGTGTAGAAGGATGTGTGGAGGCCTGTGAGGTTCCCGGGTTGGACTTGGGAGCCTTGCATTCCCTTGCAAAGTGGCCAAGTGGTTACAGTTGTAACACTTAGCCTTGCTTTTGTCAAACCCAAACTTGCTAGTGATTGGGTTTTGAGGGAATTGCCTTCCAGTTCTCTTAAAGAACTTCTTCGCTCTGTAGGTAAGGAGAGCCATTTGCTGGACAATGTCCACATACTCTATGTCATCTGGACTAAAGCACTCAAGATCATCAAAGCAGAACTGATGATCATTGGAGTGTCCACTCCCTGAAACAAACGCACAGCCCTCCTGAAAGGAGCTCTGCTGAGCTTGATGAGACCTTGGAGTCTCAGGGAATGTGATGTAAGGCCCAGATGAACAAGATGGCTGCTGGGTGTATGACAGGTACTGCTGAGACTGTGGGGTACCTGAGCCTTCAGCAACCATTAAAGCGTTGCTAGCAGGAAGGCTCAAGGGTCTGCTTGCTTGGTGACCCTTTTTGCTTGCCATTTCCAAACGGTATCCATCTAGGATCCCATAGAGTTCGGTCATGGTGAGAGTGTTTAAATTCTCTGTTCTCTTAATGGAGACACAGTAGAAAGTCCACTCATTGGGTAGAGCACTCATGAACTTCCTGGTAAGGTCTCTTAGTTCTTGAGTGATTCCCACAGATTGGAGGGAGGAGATAAGATCCATATACCTGAAGTATTGCTGGCTAAAAGTTTCTCCAGCAATATAGGTGAAGTTCTCGAACTGCTGCTTCAGTGAGTCCTTCTTTGAATCATTAGAGCTCGAATACATCTGAGCAAGTGCATCAAAGAGTTCTTTGGCTGACTTGCAATGCTCAAACCCCACCATGATGGAGTTTGGGATTGCAGTCATGAGAACAGTCATAGCATTGCTGTCAATGTCGAGCCTCTTCCTATCTTCATCAGAATAGTCTTCGACATCCTTTTCGATCATGGCTCCGTTTCCACCAGCAACTTTTGGCTTGTACGGGCCATTCACGATGGACTGCCACATCTTGCTATCCTGGTATCTGATGAAGCCTTCCATTCTTCTGCTCCAGGACCTGAAGTTTTCAGGTTCGATGATAGGAGCTTGGTTCATCGTTTCCCATTTCAAACTTCAGATTTGTTGAGGGCCATTTTGAGTGAGGTATAAGGAGGAGTGAAAAACTGGTTGATTGGGATGGTAAGATCTTACAATCAAGAGCCTAAAAAGCTCTGATACCAATTGCAGGATCGGTTTTGTCACTAAACACTTGGTTTTCTCTCAAACTCACTTATAATATTCACTCAAACAAGATGAAGCAATGTCTTTGACAAGAGTTGATAGTAATATAATAAGTAACAACAAGCAGAAATATTTTCAAGGCACTTGTATATTATTTCTCAACTCAAGATTACAAGACACTTACAAGCATACAACAAGAGTTACAATGAGAAACTATATATACTAGATCCTACAGCCGGTTATACTTGATACCAGCTGGAAACCTAAGACTAAAGCATATACTACAATGCTATAGTTAAGGTATCTTAGATAAAGTATATCTAAGATATGGTAGTCATGACATGTCCATGACTTACCTTTTGTTACCAACTAAAGATGGCAACTGTACTTAACATGAAAAGGTAAACAGTAGATTAAAGTATGGTCAACTACATGGCTTTTGAGAAAACGCCATGCAGTATCTCAGAGATTTGCAGCGGACTGTCAGACAGACCATACTTATGTCTACTGGATAATAGAAGTGTTCTTCCGAAGGTTAACTGGCTTCGGAAGAACAAGTTCTTCGAAGCCACTTATACTTCGGAAGATGCTTCTATGCTTCCGAGGCTTTAAGGACTTCTTCATTCTTCGGAAGTTGACTTCAGAACTTTGTCTTCAAGTCTTGAACCTTCGGAAGTAGTTTCTTTACCTTCGGAAGTTGGAGTTCTCCTTCAGAAGTGCATTTACACTTAGACTTCGGAAGAACTCTTTCTTCCTTCGGAAGTCCCACACTTGGCTTCGGAAGACCTTTGCATGTAGTACTCAAAATCTTCTAAGTGTTATTGTTTTGGTTGCAACAGCCTCTTATGATCCAACAAGGTGTCACATCCTGTACCATGAAGCTCCAATCAACTTCGTGAGCCACAACAGTTGTATCAGTTGACTTTCTAGTAGCTTTTGCTGTAGAGGGATGTGTGGAGGCCTGTGGGGTTCCCGAATTTGACTTGGGAGCCTTGAATTCCCTAACAAAGTGACCAAGTTGGTTACAGTTATAGCATTTGGCCTTTGTCTTGTCAAACCTAAACTTGCTGTTTGTTGGGTTCAGGGGAAACTGCCTTCCAGTTCTCTTGAAGAACTTCTTCGCTCAATAGGTTAACAGAGCCATCTGTTGGACTATGTCGACATACTCAACATCATCTGGGCTGATTTGGGATTCGCACAACTGTCTTGTTGACTTGTTGACTTGTAACACTTGCATTATTTAAATACAAGTGTTTGGACTCCGCAGCTACATAGTCTTCCGTAGGTGTTTGTTCTTCCGAAGGTATTCAGTCTTCCAAAGGTATTGTCTTCCGAAGGTGTTGCTCATCCGTAGGAGTCTTCACTTGAACTCTGATTTTCACTTGAACTCCAGAGTTGATTGTTCATCCGCAGATGATCTTCGGATGTTTGTTACTTGTAAGAAACATATCTACGGAAGAACAAAATGTTCATCCGTAGATGTTTCTTACACTTGGTCAATTTCAGTAATTGACCAAGAATAATGTTTGTACCTGCAACCATACCCAGATCAACACACATATGGGTTAACCTATATACACAATGCATACATCAAAAGAATGAATTACAATCATTCATTACAAGTATTGATTAAAGTTCTAAGCCTATACAAAATGATCTAGATCTATTGTTCCTAGATCTAACAAAGGCCTACCAACTTGATGTCAAGTGTGCATTTTTTATATGGAGTGATAGATGTGGAAGTGTAAGTCAAGCAACCGCCTGGCTTTATAGACCCATATCATCCTAATTATGTCTACAAGCTTGACGAAGCTTTTTATGGGCTGCATCAAGCTCCAAGGAAGTGGTATGACACACTGTTATAGTATTTAATATAAAAATGTTACAAGAGAAGTACTATTCACAGCACACTCTTCATCACAGGAATAGGGAATGACTTGATGCTGGTTCAAGTTTATGGGGATGACATCATCTTTGAGTTAACTAATCAAAGACTCTGCAAAGAATTTGAGAAGTTGATGAAGAATAGATTTGAAATTAGTGTCCTAGGGAACTCAATTTATTTCTAGGAATTCAAGTGAAGTAGGTTGACAATGGCATCATCATAAACTAGTCAAAGTATGTGCAAGACATACCAAACAGATTTCATCTAACTCGGTGCAAGGTTGCTAAGACTCCCATAACTAGAAACCATTCAGTAGGACCTGATCTCGAGGGGGAGTGTGTTGATAAACTTCTTTATAGGGCCATGATTGGGTCTCTTATGTACCTCACAACCAGCAGGTCTGTCATCATGTTTGCCACATGCATATGTGCAAGATATCAAGCAAATCCTAAGATGTCACACCTAGTTATTATCAAGAGGATTCTTAGATACCTCAAAAGAGCTCCCAAGCTAGGACTTTGGTATCCAAAGAATTCTAACTTCAATCTGTATGCATATACAAATAGTGACTATGGTGGCTGTAACATGACTGCAAAGTTTACATCAGGGGGATGCCAATTTCTTGGTGGAAGGATAGTCTCATGGCAATGCAAGAAAACTTTACATCATGGGGATGTCAATTCCTCGGTGGAAGGATAGTCTCATGGCAATACAAGAAACAGTCCTGTATGTTTGTGTCAAGTGTTGGAGCTGTATACATTGCTGCTGCAAGCTACTGTGCTCAAGTGCTTTGGATTCAAAATCAAATGCTAGACTATGAACAAACATTTAAATATCTTATATCAGCTATTGAGATGATTAAATTTGAGTAGGTTTTTCTTAAATAATTTCAAGATTAATTTTCAATTATGTATGTATTTAAAGTTATCTAAATTATCACTCATATAAGCCTTGTTTATCTTGGAAGAAAATTTTTCTAAATGATATTTCTTAGAGTTTTAAGAATTAAAGATATATTTTTTTCGGAAGACATTAAGTTGACTTCAGAAGAAACTTTTGACTTCAAAACTAATAACTACTTACTAAGAAATTTACCTTCGGAATAAGTTCTAATATATATCTTACGAAGCTTAAATATATTTCGAAGTACTTATATGATTTGAAGGTTAATTTTCTTCTATAAGAAATTAGGTCTCGGAAACTTTATTTATTCTTTGAATAAAACTTCTGAACTTTGATATCTTCCAAAATCAAATATGTCTTGGAAGCAAAATTATTCTAATATTTTTCTTCTGAAGCAATTCTTGTCAAACTAAGTATATCTTCCGAAGTCAAATTGGACTCGAAAGTTTTTCTCAAAACTTCCGAAGACAAATTACCTTCGGAAGATTTTCTTCTTCTAAGATAACTACCTTTTGGGCACTTTTTCAGGGGTGGGACCGACATTCGGTTTTTAAAGTTTATCAATTTGCATTAACTTTGCCTCACATCCAACTATATATAGCCTTAAAACGGTTCCCCCTCTTTCTTCTTCCTCTTTATCTGCAAACTTCTAACCCTAAATTCACCCACAAACCCTCATTGTACTTAGCTTTCTTTTTGCTAAAGCTTTCTCAATTGGCTAACCCTAAACTCTGAAACCAGCCAGATTTCTCCATGCACCTACATAGGCAACATAACCAGGTTGCTCTGTTGTCGTCTAAGAAAGATCCTGGTTTCTCGAGCGTTTGCCGCTTTCTCACTCAATCATCCAACCTCACCACACTCACAATAGACCCTCCACTATACGAAGATCAACTGTTAGATTTCATGAGGACTTGCCAAGAGGTCATCTTGGATGGTGAGCAGGCACTGTCTTCATCAGTGAAAAGGAAGAGTATTTTCATCACCCCAGCCACAATCAATACTCATCTCAGGCTGGATGATTAAGAAGGCGAGCTTTCCTTTCCCAAATAAGCTGTAAATGAATCATTCAGGCAGATGGGATATGAAGGGAACTTCATAGTCAGGACCTTCAAGAAGGGTAAGGTCTCTTACCAATAGAAGTACCTCCTCCATGTTATTATCCATTTTTTATCAAACAAACATGGAGTATGGGATCAAGTTCCTGAGGATTATCCTATATAGTCCATGGTATGGTTCAAGGGGTCAAGTTCGAGTACTCACAGTTTGTCTACATAAACTTGCTTGCCAACTTGGACACGTTAGAGTACTACATGTTCCCTAGATATGTCCAACACATTCTCAAATGTGAAATGGACCACAGTTGAGGGGAATAGGTACTACTCTTAAATTGTGACAGATGAAGCCCAACATATTCAAAATCATGAGAAAAACCACTATTGGTTTCTCAGGGGTAGAAACAGCCCTAGTCCCAAAAATTTTAGAGCTCATTGCTCAAGGTGACAACTTGGTAGAACCACCCAATGTTGAACCCACACCTTCTACATCGTCACCACCCATACAACCTCAAATAACCACCACCTACCAATGAAAATCCAAGCGAACTCTTGCTTAGTCTATTCAGATTGAGCACGCCCTCATACACTCACCTATGCATAAGGAAGTGGAACCAAGAGCTCCTACTTCCATTGAGGAGCAAACCACTCCAATTATTTCATTTATTAAAGCCGAGGTTCCTCTTGCTCAGCCTGATAAGCTCATTGACCAAGCCTCAAGCCTTCACTTTGAGTCTTAGAACTCAGGAGAACAACATTCAGGGGACACTTACCATCATAGCCTCTAGATTTAAACCAACCAATCCCTGACCTCCAATTCTATGATGATGAGGATATGGGATTTAGTGAGTAGCATAAGTCTCTCTTCTCCTCCCCTACTCAAAGAGAGATGAGTAATCCTGATACCCTCATATCTAGCCCACATTATCCACCCCAACTGAGGTGGACATCCCTGAACATGTTCAGGAGGTCCATATGGAAGTGGCTCTCACTTTAGAAAGTGATTACATCATTAAGACCTCAACCATGCCAACCCAGCCCCTTGACACTTCTCATGAAACTATCATAGAGCAGGGGAAATCCTGAAGCCAAGATCCAATATCTGGTGGTGAGGGAGATGACTTTGGTTATGTTCACTCATACCCCCATGATTCTTCTAATGAATATGAGGGGAGTTTGCAACTAAGGGTGCAAAAACCGTCAATAACATGCACCTACTTGGTTTCAAAGGTAAGTCACCTTCAATCTCAGGTGGCTACCTTTTAAAGGCAGGTCCTTAATCAACAACTTGAGATCATTGCTCTTAAGGGAAAGTTAGCTGAGAGGCATGGCAGGCATGTTCAATTAGGTCGAACATGTGGATGTGGTGGCCTAACCTCTAGCTCACCTATGCAAGTGGGTGCTACTACCAAAAAGGAAGAGAAAGTCTTAACTACAATCATAAAACCTGAGAACACTACCCCCCAAGTATGAACATTGAGGCCTCACCATCCTCACTTGCAGTTGTCCATACGCAACAACCTCCTCAAGCCCACATCAATGTAGATGCCTTGATTCGAAGCTTATTTGAGGAGGGAATACCAAGGCTATGTCTATCCCATCCCACCCTGCTGGCAACCCTATAGTAGGATGGAGGTATGACATTAATAAAAGAGCCCTGGTACTCTCTAATATTAGGGTTAAGAAGAAGTGTTCAATTCTCAGAAACTGAGATACTATAAGAGTTTTCGTCTGGTTGACTTGCCACTTTCCAACCCAAATCACAATAGGCATGCTAAAAGGTTGGCTGAGAGGATTCACCTGAGGGTGCTTAAAGAGTTCGAGGGAAGATCAAAGTGAAACCTTAGTTAAAGGCTCAGAAGTAGAACATGTGAATCTTGAGACTGAATCTGCTTCAGCACCCAATACCCTTAGTGAGACAACAGCTTGTGAAGGTGTCTCAAAGCCTCTCCCTGGCTAGAGCTCAAGTGCATCAAGTGAAGAAGGTCAAAGCTCTCTCCACCCTGAGTCACACAAGTTAGTGATTGACAAAGGGAAGAGGATTCTCACTTCTGAGGAGATTGAAGAGGACAAAAGGGAGAGGAAGAGGGAGGTAAGGGGAGAGAGAACAAGAGAGACGCCTAGCTTTATGCAAGCTGCAATCAGGGCTGCCCCTAGACCAAATACTCAGGAGGATGAGTTAAGGGTAACCATATTGAATTATTTGGGTCTAGGAACTACAACATTGATGAAATAATCTCTCTTCCCTTGGCTGAGTTGAATGAACTAGCTGACAGTGAAGTGTCAAAAGAGAGGAAGGAGGCCGAGGCTGCAGAAATTTCTCCTCAAAATCAAAGAAGAGAGGAAGAAAAAAAGATTGTATAAAGCCCCTGTCCTCTCTCCATTTCAAGAATGTCCTAAAGTAGAGGCAGTGGTAGTTAAACAAGAAACTCAGGTAGGTAGGGAACAAGATAGACAAAAGATGATAACCTACGTGAGTGCCACAGGTCTCTATCAGGCATCAGACCTACTTCCCTTATCATATGAGTATATAGATTTTAAGTACCTCAAGCAGCTAGAGAAAGAACTGCTAAAAGAAAAGAAAACAGCTAAGAGGAAGATGTTGCTAAGTCAAGAGCCACCATCAGAGCCAATCAGAAGAAGTTTGCTGACAGAATGAAGATGGTGAGCTTCTTGAATCTGTATGGGTTCTCTGGAAGGAGACTTGGCCAATGTCTCTATACATAATGGATGAACACATTAGAGTGATCAAGCAGAAGATTAATAAAGGTGAGCTGGTAGACTTGCATTCTCCACCAAGTCAGGCTCCACCTGAAAATAAGGTCAAGGTTGAACCCAAAGAGACAACACAACCTGGACCTTGTTCTGCATCTCGCCAACTTTATCTTCTAACCTAGAACAGGGTCCTGAACCTTCTCCTTCTGAACATGTGAGAGGAAAGGACCTAATTGAGAAGGACAAAGAAGGAACATCTAGTACTCAAGACCAACCTTCTCAATTAAAGTATAGAAAGAGAAAGAGGATGGCCATCAAAAGGGACAAGAAGAAGAAAAGAAAGTCCAAGGCATCCACCTCTGTACCTCAGGATGGGTCCGAACATCCTGATGGTGAACAATAAGAGGCTGCTCAACCAACTCTACTTCAAGTAGAGCATCTTGTTACTGAGAGCCCCATCTTTTCTTGGGCTTTTTCTACAAGCCTAGATAGATGGTATGTCACAAGAGATCACGGGGGTGAACACATATATTTCTCGCAAAATATGCCAAGGACCTTCCTCTGTATGATATCTTTGACATGAGAAGGTAATTTGAAAGTTTGAGAAGGTAATGGTCTTATTCTGATGAGCGCTATCAGCAAATGAAGATCAAGACTCAAAGTCTTCCTCTTGTTTTGGTACCATCAGCCTAGGGAGAGTTTGTAAGAGTTAACTTAGAGGCTGATGCAACCAAAGTTCTCTCACTAGGAAGTTACTTCAAAAGATTTATAAAAACACTAAGAAATTCTCTAAGTGTCAAATCTTTAGAAGCCAAAGACCATTTCTTTTGAAGCCAAAGATGAAGTCTTTCGAAGCTTCAAGACAAAGTCTTCCAAAGCCAAGAGACTGATTTCTTACGAAGACAAAGAAGACATGCTTTCTCTGACATGCTTTTGACAAAAGTTGAACCACTTTCTGTTGCCATCTCAGAAGACTCACCAACTTATACAAGTTGGTGATATCTTCACACTTTTGTCAACTGTAAATTATGGTCTTAGAGTCTGTAACTTTCTATTTTGTAGTTTTATCCTTTTTGTAATAGATAAGGATGTGAGCTATGACATGTCATAGTCACTAGTCAAAAGGCAATCTGTCTTTCGATTTTACATTAATCTTGAAAGTATTGGCGGCTGTAGGATGTAGTATAAAATATCTCAGGTACCAGATCTTAGGACTAAGCCTTGTAACAACTGTAAAACACTTAGAGAGAAATATATATCATTCTTGAAAACTAATTACTTATGTTCTGCTTGTGTTCTTACCATTGTTCATTGTTTCATTTGTTGGTTTCCTATTTTATCTGTTAAATGTTGTTTGTTCTCTCCAACCTTGTAAAACTACTACATTACCATCCTTTACCGGTCCTGTAAATTGGAATTTGAATTGGAATAAATTCCAATAGAACACGTGTTTGGTTGGTCCATTTAAGGGAACTGGAATTGGAAAATCTTCCCACAACCAAAGGAATTGACATTCCTTCATAGTAGTGATAGAATTCTAAACATTCCATTGGAAAGTTTGAAGATGACCAAAAAGACCATCCCTTTCTTTCACTCTTTTACTCTTTATCGGTGCTAAACACTGAAGAAAATCAAACATATATCATTAGTTTCATCTTCGTAATCCTAAATTCCAAAAATAAAATGAATCTATAAACAAAACTTGAATACTTTGACTTCTGGATGAAAACTAAACTAAAATACTTTAATATAAATAAATTAAACTAGGAGATGAATAATAATTCAAATATAAGAAAAAACCTTAGATGAACAACAAGTTCAACATCAAACCAAAAGCCACAACGAACATAAATCGAACCAATATATTTGAACAAATGGGCGATGAACAGAATATGAACCACACAATTCGAGCAAATCAAGACAACAACAAATGATAGTTACCAGAAATTGAACACTCTCTGGTGGCGAAAAAGGAAGTCAAACAAACAATGATGAACAATGGTGACCTGAACTTGATAGGATAGAGCTTGGAGATGGTCGGAGCAAACGATGGTCACTAGAATAGGGTTGGGAGGGGATTGAATAAAGACGGAATGAATAAACAAGGAAGGCTGGAAGGGGCATAGGAATAAAAGGGTAATTGTGTTCATTTGCATTTAAAACCTTCCAATTCGTTTTTCATAGTTACAAACCAAACATATTATTAGATTTTAAATATTTTCATTCATATTCCAATTCTAATTCAGATTTTATTTCTTTTAAAAATCATTCTCCGAACCATGTAGACCCTAAGATTTTTACATATTAACTTGTTTTTGTGTTAAAACCTATGGTTTTTCAAATTGTTTCAATCCAATTGTTCTGTTTTCAATAAAAAGTTTGTGAAAAGTCAATTTTGAAGATCAATTATATTTTGGTTCTTTGTTACCTGATTTATATTTGGTACCATTTGAATCTGTTAAAATTAAGAAATCAAACTTATTTGACCTAGTTTCTTCATAAGCATTTAGAATATCCTCAAGCTTAATATTTGGCATTAGTTTAGGCTTAGGAGTGTAGTTACATGGAGGTTCTACATTGTTAGACACTAAACTGGTTTTCAATTTGATATTCATTTGAATATCCATTGATTATTATAAGTAAGCATTTTCTCCGATAAACTTTTCAACAAGAAACTTTGATCATGTAGCATTCAGGAGTACAATAATCTGTTAATACTCGTGGTAGCAATTTTGCAAATCCTATAGTAGTGCTTCTCAAATGTTTGCCATGAAAGAACGATCGGCTAATGTAAGTTCCTCAACTTGGTGACTCTTGTAATATGCTTCCCTACTACATTTGTGTGATGTATAGCAATAACAACTTGAAGTGAGGGACTTGGTAAGAATCAATAGGATCGAATATCCACGTGTTGGTTTCAGCACTATAGCGAACACCCTGCACATTCAATTGAAAACATTAGTTCAGGTTAGGGACCCAAGCCTTTACTGGCTTGGGTTTCCCAGAGGCATCACACATCATTAATAAATGCAGCGGAATTACAACAAGCAAAGAACACAATACAAAGTACTCAAAATGCTTGATATTTGATCCTTGAATAAAAATAAAATGAGGGTTTTCTATATGTAATGATAGTTGTGCAGGGTTATAAAAAGTGCAAAAAGATTATCTGTTTATAGGTCTCATACAATGACCTACACATTTACTTAGCTATCCTGACACATGATCTAGAGTAATTCAGTACAAAAAAAATTGTATAAGTATTTGTTTTCTTCTTCTGCCGCATTTGTATTAAACATCCGAATTAACTAATGCGGGTGTGTAACACTAGGCCACATTTCCTATAAATGATCATAAGTATTTGTTTTATGTCACCCGCATTAGTCTATGCGGTATACAAATCTTTTTCCTCATATCTAGTCTTTTGCTTCAACCACATATCTTTTTCCTCAGTAGCATTTCTCTCAACACTTAGTAATATTTCCAACCAGAACAACATTACAGTCATCACATGAGTTGGAATTCATAATCCTTTTAGGGTCCAACAGTGAGGTCCTTTGATTGATATAAATTAGTCTCGATAGTAACTCTTAAACTTAGGCGTCAACAAAACTTAGTTATTCTTAAGTAGATTATCGGTAAGCATCAATCTCAAATATCCAACATAAAGAATAAAAAACATCTAAGTTAAAGTTCATTTGCTGATTAACGATTTAAACTAAATTTCAACAAATCTGTAAAAAGAAATGAAAGAACATAAAAAAAGGTATATTATTTTATTAAATTAAATACAAGTTAAAGTATCATAAAAGAGATAGAAAAAGAACAAGTTTAAATTAAACAACAAAAGAAAAATAACTAATCATTTATATACGACTCATTAAGGAGCAATTTGGTTTGAGTTCGTTCAAACCTGACAAAGAGGAGACACAATCTTTTTCGTTTCTCATAGTTGGACTACTTAAGTTACAGATTTTTGCAAACAGATCGAACTCACAACCAAGTTAATATCACTCCTATAATGTCCTAATCCAATTTACCAGCCTTGGTAAAGTGTGCCATCACACATAACCACTCTTTTCATCCTCATTTTCACCCATTTACTTATTTTCAAGGATGCTTTCACAATGTCCAAGGAACATAGCTAACCAACAAAAACTCGAATTAGAATAACACCACTCATGTCCATCATGCATCAACTTTTTTTAATATTTTTTGCTTAATGACCTATAGAAAGCAGTTTATAGATAGACCAAACTTATTGATGTCACAATAAATATTATACTTGTAGAATCATTAATAAACATAAACATGAGATGATAAAATTAACACGTATTTTGATCACTTAAAATGTCACTGTATCAAGCATATATATTTATGAATTTAACAAAATTGATTTGTTTGGAGTTCTTCTACCTTCAAAAGCCAAGCATATTTACATTAATAAAACATAGGATAAAAAATGCACATATCTTACTCTAAAAGTTTAGCTCAACCGCTCTTTAAACCAATCTTGTTTGCTTTCTCTTAAAGGGGCATTGTTTCTGGTTGACAAGTGGAAAGTCCCTATGAGATCACTCATTAGTGGAGAGAGTCATGTCGGATTCGCCCAAGGTGTCATAGGAACTTCCCTTGGATTTATCGTCATTATGAGCTTTGTCGTACCATCTTAAATTGAAGTGTTGTGGCACTAGTATCCTTTATAACATCTAACATATTATATAAACTAACATTTTGTACTTTACCTATCAGTAGCTCACTAATTTCTTTTTGGTTGCCTGAGCAGAATTGCCAAAAAGTCACTCATCCCACTCAAACACAATTAGCTATAAAGTTCTATTCTTATCCAAAATCACTACATTAAAACCCTTTGATTGTATTTGAGTAGGAATAGTCCTTATGTCATAATATCTTCCACATGGATGGAATAAAATTGAATTTGTCTATTGTGTCACACGAGGTGATGCAATCGGAAACAGAAGGATAAATAATTGAGCATCTTGATTCAACGAGAATACCAGAAACAATTCTTCTAACTATCGTTGATTCTCAAACAATGCCGATAATCAGGATTCACACTAACACACACTGTGATAGAGAGAAAATCAATATTTTTCATAAACTTCAATGGTTATTCCACCCATCTCTTACAATCATATAAAGAAAGGAAACAAAAGTCGAATGGGCCACAAAACGTAAACGGGCAAAAATTGGGCCAAATGTAAAGTCCAACAAAATGTAAAAATAAGACAAAAATTAAAATAACTCATAAAATAAGCCGTTTTTGGGCCCAAGTTATGGCCATTTCAGTGAAGCCCCTTTTAATAAACGATCTTGGACCTCCAAAAATGCTATAGCTTGCTACTCCACACTTGGGCCCACATCACCAGGGCTTGAGCACCACAAGTCAATGCTATAAGGAATGTTTATGTATTTTATTAAAAAACTTGAGTAATTTGTTTACCCACATTAAAACACATGCAAAAGTGCAAGCTTAGACGGACAGAGCATGTGCATTCGCAAGCACACGCGCACACACACATTTACAACATATCATTGTTGAGTTTGTTTTTCTTTTGTTGTTTGATTACTACACACTCCCCCGCCCCTAATATAAACATACATACACTTTTCTACAAATATATAATACACCCAATAAACATACCTCCGACATGCACCAGAGATGCATATATTGGAAGATGCATGTCGGCGAACAATAATTGTTAAAAAAAGTTAACAATAATAATTCAAATTAACTTTGTGAAAGACGTATATGTACGAATACGTCAAATCATTGTTACCAGCCTTGACATATATGAGATAAAAAAACACCATTTGTCAATAATTACAAGTTATAGGAATTATGAAAATAATTAGCTTTAATACAAGGGATGACATGTGTAACTTAATCACAAATTCAAGGACTATTTATATACCTTTTTGAGCCTTTTTTATTATTGGTAAAGGTAGCTTCACTTTTTCTGTAATGTTCTGGAAAGGCCACTCTTTACTTGCACCCTAGTTTGCAGGTGAACGTATTTGCAATCAGATAGTAAAGCAATGGATCTTTCTTCCACATGGCTATCACAACAAGTAAGTAAAACATATATTGCTCAAACAAAATCATTTATACATATAGGTATATCTTGATTCCTGTACTTACAAGTGTTTGAGGGGTTTGAGTCTATTCTGCAGGAAGTGCACGATCACGACTTCATGAATCAGTATCAGATGATGAAACCTTATCACATGGTGGCTGCTCACTTCAGTGTTGAATCATTTTCCTCAGAAAGCAACACCAAAAACCCATCTTTTGTAGATCAAGCTTTTGAAGTTCCATCAAGTGTTAAAGAAATGTCCAATATTAAAAAGCTGTCTACTTATAAAATGACAAACAATATTATGAACAAACTTACTCCAGCAAATGAAAACCCCAATCTAATGTCCCTTCCTGATAATCACAATACTTTTACTATATCTTTTGGAGATCTAAAACCTAAAGATGAGGTCCTACCATACTGCGATTCATTCGATTACACCACTGCCAAAAGAGGTCCTATCACGATCAGGAATAGCTTCCAGCTGCGAGATCATATGCTGGCTGAGAGGAAGAGAAGAGAGAAGTTGGCTCGACGGTTTATCTTTTTGTCTTCCTTACTTCCCGGACTTAAGAAGGTATTAGTTAACATACTCATACAAACAAACCTTTGGGATTCAGTATGTTAAGAGTATGTTAATTTCAATGTCGCGTAAAGGAACTTGAGGGATTATCAGACATGAAAACAAAGAATATGCAATCATCCATATCCGTGAAAAGATCAAAACAATGCTGCAGTGAGGAGGATGTTTCCTCTTATGATGAAAGAATTGTTGGAGAGAGCAGCAGCCCTTGCAGTCCTGAGGTAGAAGTGAGGATGTCAAGTGGCAGTGTTCTTGTGCGAATTTACTACCGAAAGAATTATTTGTTGCTTGTGAAAGCGCTTAGTGAGATGCAGAAGCTTGGTCTTTGTGTCACCAGTAGCAGTGCTTTGCCATTTGCCAATACTAATCTTCTCATCACCATTGTTGCTAAGGTGTACAATGTAATCTGTTGAGTCTTTGAAAATGAATTTAACTTGTTATTTAAGTAATGATTTGAGGTATATCAAGTTTAATGCCAGAGGTTTTGTGCCTGTTTACATTACTAAACACAATTTCTTATTCATTTTTACTGATTTCTACAGAAGAATGAGGACTTTCTGATGACATCAACAGATCTTGTGAAAAACTTGAAAAGAGCTTTTTCAACTTTAGATGCCATGGAAGTTCAAGATTGTCACTCCGAGATTCCTCACTAATGCATCCACTTCCTCAAAGCCAAAAACCCTTCAAGATCCCAAGTAAAAACTTCATCTCTCTCCTCCCTTCAACGTCCAACTATATCAGTTTCCACAGGATTCTAGGGTTACATATTAATATCACTCCTGATTATTTTTTACAGTTTTTAATATGGATGGTTTAATGGTGGTGATAATCCTTTAACTGTGATCGTTGTTGTGGTCTCAAGTATACTAATTAGATTGTAAGTCGTTTTATTAGTTAGCTACATCTTTTATGTCTTTGATAAAGTAATTTTCAATATGATTAAACATAAAACCCTACATCCTTTGTTGTTATGGTCTTATACCAGGAAAAAATGTAGTTCTTGGCTTTGAGAATCATGGTACTTACTATCTGCTTGGAATTATTATCCCTAGCATCTTGTACTTTTGTTTTCATATAATATATTACACATGTACACTTTTTTTTTCGAACACCATTACACTTGTTCAAATAAGTGAATTTTATGACGTTAAAAAGCTCATAATTCTATACTAAGAAATATGCTTTCTCCCGAAACTCAACATCACAGCCTTTAGCAAGGCACTTAATGGTGCAGTTTCAACTTGTATAAATGAGGAGCATAAGATAGCATGCACCAGAATACAATGCCATTCTTAGTGAGGTCATTTCTTTGGGCTTGGTGAAATATTATAGTTTTCAACGTCACACATGGAGAAAACATGTAAGTTTTTAAATTGGAAGTTCTCTGACAACTTTATGTTGCAAACAGTTACAGATGAAGAAGTTGGATCAACGTCTAGATTCACTTATGCATGAGTCCTTGTCACGGAGATTCCCTTGTGTGTGGCTTTGATGGATGCAAAAGTGGATAATTGTTTTAAGGTTGTTCATATCAACCGATACATTTGGTACAAAATTAAAATATGTCAAAGAATTAAAAGAAGAAATTGGATTCGAGAATAAAATTCTAGACTTGCAACTTGAAGATTTAAACGCGTCTAAGGAATTCGAATTAAATTTGATATGTTTGGTTGACAAAATAATCGTAGTAGATTTGTAAAATTGTTAAAAAAGTTTGATTATAGAGCTAGGGTAGATGGGTTCGTGATGGTGATTCAATATGCGCTAATTTTAGAGGTGAATTAAAGTGATAGTGGTGGCGGTGGCGGTATGGGTAGATGGAGACGCAGGGTGCTGGTTGTGCTGGGGTGGCGGAGGTGGTAACTAATGAAGGTGGCACGTGTTGATGTGGCTGTGACTGTAGTGTGGGTAGGAGGGAGCATGGGGAGTGGTGGTGGCCATGAGGGGTGTTCTTGGGGCGGCGAGGGTGGTAAGGAGTATCGAATAGGGCGAGTGACGTGTGAGAGATTCCAGTTTTTGGATAAATGGTTTTATTATTGGGTAGCAATGTCAGTTAAAAAGAATTAACCAATTTTCTTCACAACATGTCATCCCTTGAAGTTTATATTACGGTTCATTCTAAATCAAACAAACAATGAATAGAAAAGAGATTTTAATTCATTTATTTTTATATAATTTCAATGAACCAAAAGCTCTATTAAATTAAGGAGTTGAGAGAATGATAGATTGCTTCAAATATATTGTAACAGTTGTCTCTGTCCTTTAGACCTACACAAGTCCACATGTTGACACTACCATATCTAAAACATGTAAATCGTCTCCCATATTTTATTTGTTTTAAATAAAAACATATCATGTATAAAATCGATTCTTAAGGGTTATGATGTGTATGGATCCATATGAAAGTTATTAATCTTCTAAAGGATTAGAGGCAACTAAAAAAGAATTTGATAATGAGCATTAAAGTAATAGTTGTAACATCAAATGACTATAGATCATTATGGGTTATTATGCATGTTAATAGGAGGGGTTTAAATATAAAATTATGTGAGTTAGTTGTAATTGAAATGTATAAACGAATAGTGCAGGGACTACTTTTAAGCACCCAACTAACATATCAGTTAGTTAAAAAGGTATTAGTTACAGCCTCATGGAAGTAATGAGATAGCTTGATTTGATTGGATTCTTCTCTTATCAAGTGGCATCTGAGCTAACCAATCCTTGGAATTTCTTGATCAAAAGTTGTAAGATCCAAGATTAATACAATTAGATTGGTATCGTACAATAGACGCGGAATGAACACTGTTGGTGTGATTGAACAAGCAAGAGATCAAGATGAACACACAATGTAAATAAATTCGTACATGTATTTGAGAGAGAATTAAATTACAAATTGGGAACACATGCAAACTATTACCGAATACAAAGACCAAACACCTATATATACAAAACAGATGTTCTCGCGTCAACTAGTTCTTGTGTGGGTACTTTAATCTTCAAAAGCTAAATTTTGATTTCGCGAGCCTTTAGGTTTGATCCCTACAATCTCCCCTAGGCTTGATGAATCAAATCTTCAAAATCGACGTATGTAACTTTGTAATTGCCTCCATAAGCATACATCTTGTTGTATAAGGAATTCATAATCAACCACCCAAATTGAGAGGCAATGAAATGAACTAATTCACTAGCTTGAATTACACAAGCCTGAAGCTTCATCAAATCATCTCTTCCAAACTTTATCAAATCAATAAGGTCGATGATAAGATATTCTTTATCAACCAACATAATAGATCACTACATGCGCAGTATCTTTTCCACAAACCCATCTCATTAACTTTGATACACTGTTCACGGGAATAAGAGTATGGACTGGAATCTTTCTAACATATGTAGGATGCTTATACACTCTGATCTTCATTTATGCATTGGTGTTTGGATTTATTCATGTTTCATCCTCAATCAATTTAAACTTTGCAATCTTAAAGTCTTTAAATTTTATCTTGCTTTGTCTCTAGATTATATTTCTTATCCACTTGACTTTACCATAATTGCTTGGATTTTGGAATGACATTCTTCCTATCTCATATAGATCTGAAGCTCTAAGAGTGTGGAAGTCATGTTCATCTTGATAGTACTCTATCGCACCTGCTTTCCTCTTAATGATATACAATTTTTTCTCTTCATCATACCCCTAACTCATAATTGGTTCAATATTATTATATCTGGTGAAGGACTTCGAATGTTTTAGTGTATGTCTCTCAAGTGGATGTGGATCGTCAATAACTATAACGATCTCTTTTACAACAAGTTCTGGATCATCTGTAGTCATCTCTGTTATTAGAGCTTATATAAAAGGTTCTGGATCAACAGATTACTCTCCGCTTGATTCACCTAGTTTTGTGGGTCTCATTGGCTCTGGTTCATTAGTTTGTGATGTTGCTTTTGCTATAAATGCCTTGAACTAATTATCCATAATCTGAACATAATCACATAAGAACTGCATCTAATGCTCCAAAGTCTTTATCCTTGCTTCTTTAATATTAACATCCAGCTGTAACATCTCAATGATTTTGGTTTCTTCCAATACCTCTGTATCTAAAAAACTAATTCTTTGTTTCACTGTACCTGGAGTGGTATTTGGAGACCCTAATCAAGTATCAACTTTTTATCTTAGTTCAAGAGGAGTGTTGATAAGATGTTCAATATCAAACACCAAATTTTCATATTGACTTCTTGGAGGAGTAGGTTGAATAGGAGTAGTTGATGTAGAAGGAGTCCCAGTTACTATAATACTAATTGCTTTAGTTATTGTAAGTGGAATATCCTAAGTCACAGATTGACTCACTTTCCCCTCCTCAGTAGTTACTGGAATCTCTCTACTTCATGAAGCAGTAGTCATAGGAGTTAGAGGCGTCATGAAAGTAACACCTCTCCCTCTTCCTCTATAATGTCCATGTCTTTCGGCAGTCACTTTCTTTCTTACAACCGTCATCTTTCTCTTTTTAGTTTTTGGAGAATCTTCTGTAAGTAATCTATATCAGCTTCGTCTATAATACGTTTGGTTGGTATGATAGTCTTTCTTGGCTTTTTTGTAAGGCCCCGTTCCCAGAAACCTCACAGTTGGTCAATCACAGCAGTTAAAACATTAAACATTATAATTATACAAACTTAAGCAGCGGAAATAATTTATCAAAAACCATTCATTTCATTTAAAACACTGTTGTTGAGCAATACATCATCGTTTAACTGATTACAAAAGAATTGTTTTACTGCATTACAAAACAACAACACATAAAATACGAATGGATGTCAGTCTTTTCCTGCCGAGTAGCTTCACCCTCGTGTCATCCTCAGCAATAATTACATACCAACTGAAAATGTATAAAAGTCAGCGTTGCTGAGTGAGTTCTAGTTTTATAGTTAATAAAATACTTTCTGTATGTTGTATATGAAAATACTCTTTTCTGTAAAATACAACTTTTTACTGTATATGCGAGCACGCATTAACTATATGAACAAATAATGTTCGTTCTCTTTACTGTATGCCTTGTTTACTCTGTTTTCTTTTATCTTTATCTTTCACTGTCTGTATGGACCAATGAGCAATACCCCAACTATATGCGCGATGGAAAACGGGTGATGGGCCATCTATATCCCTCGAAAGGGTCAACTATATCCCTCGAAAGGGTCAACTGTATCCCTTAAAAGGGTGTTGTGTACTGTATACAAGGCCGACCCAATCACCCAGGGTACGCTACAAAGGTCCTTCCAATCTCCAAGACTGGCCCTATGTGCATAATAGGGTAGCTAACCCGCAGCACAGTTGAGCTAACGACAACACGGTCGTGTACCTCCTATAAGCTTGCAAGACTTATTAACATTTTATTAATATTCCTCTTCTTTTCTTTATTACTCTTTCTCTTTATTATTATAATATACTTTACGTTACGATAATAAACATACCACGTAAAGTCACATTCTATAGGTAATCATAATAATAGCAATAATAATAATAATGAACAATCATAAGACAATCATAATCAATCATAATCATGCATGAAACCCATCATTAATAAGCCCTAGTCAACCCTCGGTCAAAA
Source organism: Flaveria ramosissima (assembly GCA_025215565.1). Taxonomy (NCBI): domain Eukaryota; kingdom Viridiplantae; phylum Streptophyta; class Magnoliopsida; order Asterales; family Asteraceae; genus Flaveria; species Flaveria ramosissima. The sequence goes on along the minus strand of CM046044.1, from coordinate 18,916,839 downwards.
CCCTAAAGGCACAGACTCACAAACATTCTGTAATAAATTATAAGGGTTTAGGCGCTTGACACTATTTGGGCGCATGGGCCCTGTTTAGGCGTATGGGTACTTAGGCGCATGGATTGTCTCAGCCGCATGGACACTATTGGGCGTATGACCCATTCGGTCGCATGGACACTCAGTCACATGGACACTAAGGCGCATGGGCCACTTGGGCGCATGGGCCACTTGGGCGCATGGGCCACTTTGGGTGCATGGGCCACTTTAGACGCATGGGTTGTTCTTGGACTTTTCTAAGGCAAATCTCAGGCGTATGGGCTACTGTTCAGTCGTATGGATTACACTTAAATTCTTCTAAAGCAATTCTAGACACATGAGCCTTATCTAGGCGCATGGGCATTCTGTCCAACATGTTTCCAGTATGATTTTGAACCCGTTCCTCATACCTATCTGTTCTAAGCTTAACATGGCAATTCTAAACATGAACAATCTATAAGCATTTAAGAACCCACATCCAACATGCATAATACATACGGGTAAACATATATAACATTGTAAAAACGTTTAAAATACATTTTCAGCCCCAAAGATGATTAAAACAAGTAGAAACTGGGGTCTAGAAACTCACCTGATGCAACTTGGGTGTTTCTTCCTTTCTAACCCTTTTGCAACTGAGTTCAAACACCTAAAAACACCACCAAACACACACACCCGAGCACATACACAAACATATAAGCACATAAACATATAACCGGGATAAAACCCGTCATAAACAATAAAAAACCACGAATTCTTACCTTGAATTCGATTTCTTCTTCTTCAAAACTCGAAGTTCTGCTCTCTTCCTTTCTCTCTCTCTTTCTAAAACCAAATGAAAGAGTGATGTGAAGAGAGGGTGGGCGGCCATGCCCACCTTTACACTAACTTTTCAAAGATTTTGTCCTTTTGGATACTTTTAGTCCCTCTACTTGGGCTTTATTGCTTTTCCTTCTTTTATTCTTCGTTTCTTGTTCTTTCTTTTCTTTTTAAGAAATAACCGGGTGTTACATATTTCTTGCAGAATGTAAAGCATGATGCTTATATCATCAGTCGTAGTTTCTAAATCAGAACTGTCATTAAACCTTTTGGGTATTTAACCTTTGAAGAAATTGAAGATTTCCAGTAATTATTAAAGATGAAGACTTGAAGAACAAAAGCAACAAAAATATTAGTCTAGGGTTTATTTTGTAAATAATGATGCTAAAATTTGATGATTAGATTCTAAAATTTAATAATGATGAACACAAAATTATTTAATGCTTGTTGTTTATTGATTTGATGAATTCATCATCCATGAAGGATGATGATATGATGTTGGTGATGGAATGTGATTTCAACAGTTGGTGGTAAACCATCCATACATTAAAATAATGATATATGTTGCTATTTATACTAGTCTAGCATTTACAATATTTACAAAATAAACCCTAGACTAATACTTTTGTTGCTTTTGTTCTTCAAGTCTTCATATTTAATAATTACTGAAAAAATTCATTTCTTCAAAGGTTGAATACCCAACAATACTCCCCTTAAATTGTAGATTTCCGATGTGAAAATAAAACTTGATCTGTTGAATAGTTGTCCAAAGCTGAGAGTATTTGTTGTTGCGGAAGCGAGGTCTTCAAAACTTTAGAACAACTAACTGTGTTTTGTTTTGTTTTGATCCGTAGATGTAGAATTGATAAACTAATGTACATCCGTAGATATTAAACATCCGCAGAAGTGAGCTCCATGAAATTTGACTAAGGTAAAGTTTGCGCATGTTCTCTATCCGCAGATCTTCTACGGAAGACCAAAACTTTTCTTTGTCCGTAGATCATCTACGGAAGAACAATGTTAAGTTTCTGTTCGTATTTGATCTACGGAACAAGAAAGTGTTCTGTATGATCTATCCGCAAATCTTCAACGGAAGAACAAAAAGTTAATGTTCCGTTTCCGTAGATCATCTACGTAATAACAAAGTTTGGTTGCTATTTTAAGCTGACATGCTGCTGAAATTCAGCCTTGTTGCTGAAAATGGTTAAGTGTGGGAGGTTCAAGTCAACCTCATGCACCTGAACAGTTCTCATGTGTCTGAATAGTTGTCATGTGCCTGAATAGTTGTCATCTTGTTGAAAATGGTTAAGTGTGGGCGTTTCATGTCAACCTCATGCGCCTGAACAGTTCTCATGCACCTGAACAGTGCTCATACGTCTGAATAGTGCTCATGCGCCTGAATAGTGCTCATGCTCCTGAACAGTTCTCATACCCCCAAATCTCTTTGTTTTGGCTTTAACTTGCTGATTATGATGATGTTTTCATGTTTAATTGATGTGATAAATCATTGTTCATCAATTAAACATGAAATAAGAGCTCAAAGCCACATTCAATATAGGGATTAATGAAGAACATGAAAAACATTCAAAAACCCACTTGCTAGTGATTTTGGTTTTGATCCTAACATGATGTTAATGTTGATTTGTTGATGAAATTACTATTGTAGCATCATGTTAATGAATCTAAATCAATCCAATCTCCATTTCCATGATCCAGATCTAAGAATTTCTGAAGAACGCCAACAACACACAAACTAGTGTGTGAAAATGACGAACATGAATCTGAAAATCCCAAATCTCATGATATCTGCTCCAAACTTGGATTTCTTGCTTCCGGTTGTCGATTTGATTTTAGATGATGATCAAACAACATCAGATTCGAGCTGAATCCATCAGATTCACCTCAAATCCTTGGATTTCTCATGAAGAACACACTAACTTTCTCTTCAAGTTTTCTTCAAATCTCCACTAATTTTAGCAATCTAACCATAAAATCTGATCAAAATCAATATGAATCCAACAACTCCGGCTCTAGTACCAATTGTGTGATCTCTATTCGAATGGGATCGTTGAGCTTGGATCTTAGGATTCAAATTGATAATAACTAATTTTGATGATTAGATGCTAAAATTTAATAATGATGAGTATAAAAGTATTTAATGCTTGTTGTTTATTGATTTGATTAATTCATCATCCATGATGGATGATGATATGATGTTGGTGATGGAATGTGATTCCCACACTTGGTGGTAAACCATCCATACATTACAATAATGATATATGTTGCTATTTATACTAGTCTAGCATTTAGAATATTTACAAAATAAACCCTAGACTAATACTTTTGTTGCTTTTGTTCTTCAAGTCTTCATCTTTAATAATTACTGAAAATATTCAATTTCTTCAAAGGTTGAATACCCAACAAAACCACCTATTAATCTCCTCATCTGAAATTAGTTCTCTTTGAGGAGTAGAACTTCCAAGAGCATCATTGAGTGTTTTAGATAAAGTACTAATAATTTTAGCTTCATGTTGTTCTTCTACTTCTTGTTGTTGTTGTTGTTGTTGCTGTTGTGGTTGTTGTTGAGGTTGTGGATCATTAGAGAATCTTCCAAGTTTAGCAAAATGATCTCCCTTCCAGGCATTTCCTCTGGCTCTGTACAGATATTTAAAGGTAATTTTCTTCATGATCATAACCGAATAGGTTGCTGTAAAGATTGGCTAACTCAGGGTGAGCAACATTCATTACAAGCTGCATAAATCTCGTATACATCAAGAATTTCTTCCCTACAGCTTCAACCTTATTTTTTGCATCTATGTGAATATAGGTTTGGAAATGATATTTGAATGCTCATCTACCAAGGATACCAATAAAGAACCTAATACAACCTTTAGATTGCTAAAATAGTGAATTACAACACTAAATAGATATTTCCAGAATGGTGGTAAGTGCTTCTTCTCAACTGAGGGATATCTATGGTCATAACCCACTCTCCTCAAATAGTACTTAAAAATTTCATCAATCTTCAAAGGTTAATTAACTCTATCTCCCAACAATAACACACGGTCAAAAACCTCAGCATTAATAACTATACGCTTCCCCTTCATAGTAGCAACGATACAGTGATTGCCTTGTAAATCTCTTTCGTTGGCTGATATGTTCTAGAAGTCATTGATTGCATCTGAAAAATTATTTGGGTTGGCAGAAAATGGCGTAGTTAACTCAACACGTAGTGAATCCATCAATCAATGATATATATAGCTTTATCACAAGCAACGTCTCCTAGGAATAAACTACATTATGGGTTTCATTGAAAACCATGGGTCTATCCATCTAAACTGCATTATGAGGATAAACTTGAAGTATTTGATGAGAAAGTTAGTGATTAGAGAAAGTTGTTGCTTTCATTGGAAGATTAAGAAGAGAGAAGTAAGTATGGTTATTTTGATCCAAATCAAGTTCAAAAAGAACAAGGGGTCACCGTTCTAGTAGGGGTCGAGGAGATTTGTTCCATACCAATTAATATCTAAGAGAGAAAGACGCATATCGAGATAAAAGACACATTAAATGTTAAAATTCTCAAGAGTATGGACATTATGCGGTTAAGTCCCCTAAGAATGAACCAAAATAACAAGTGATTAATTTAGCTTCAGATGATAATGAGTTAATGCTACTTTGATAAGGAATGGGTAACATAAAAGATAAGGAGGCGAGTGTCGGGTAATCTTGATAGGTTTAGATCGGGTCACCGAGCTATGGGTCATTAGCTTCATTCGTGAGTTTTATTAGTCAAGTCAATGTGAAGGTTAAGGGTAATATTAATGTTGCATGGGATCAAGGTAGATGCATAATGGAGTTTGAATAATTTGTTAAGTCCATCGGTCTTTAGGAGTTTATCGAGTTCAATGCAGTTAGCTAGGTTGTTTTTGTTTTGATTATTTTTTTCAGCAAAGGCATTGACCGGTACTGTTCTCTTACATTCACTTCTAAAACCATTGATTCTTTTACTCATAGTTTCAAATCACAATGTGTGTTCTAATAATAACTATGGTAAAACCCATGATCGAGAAACTAAACTAAGCAGTGGTCTTCTGGTTCAACACTAATTGCACAACTCCACATGTAACTACGAGAAGTAATATAATCTAGGGCATACAACTTACTTCAATAGGACTTAACTTTGGTAAAATATCTTAGATTATTACTTTTTCTCTGTGGGAATTACATAGATTATTTGGCACCTTATTAAGTTTTGCACCATTAGCTTGTCCATAGATCATTAAGATCCTCTCAAGTTGTTTGGTAGTCTCAGTGTATTTTATAATGTTACTAATTTCTCATGGATGAGTATCCAAGATTAATGAACTAACCATGTCCTACACCTCTAACAAGAAAAACAAGAGAAGGATCTATACGCTTTATTATGGAAAATAATAAAATTAACAAACCATAGTTTGTTCTTTATAGAAAATGCAATTATCATACCCCTTTTTCATGCACCCAAAGTAGTTCCATCAAATTGTGTAGAGAAAAGAATCATCCTAGAATGATGAGAGGGATAAAGATATAATGGAATTGAGGCATCTTACGTAGTAACATAACCATTTTTTATACCGGTGAAGGGTTTGCAATTACAACACAACAACACAATGAGGAGAGTTCCTTAGAACACTTAACAGATCAAATAGGGAACTGGTAACTTAAGTTAAAGATGCTAAGAACACAAGTAAAAATAAGACAGAACAAGATAGCTAACAACACAAATATTTGGTTTTCAAGAATGTTGTATATTGCTTCTCAAGTTCTTTTACAAATGTTACAAAGCATAGATTGAAAGTTACAAGTACTTGAGATACTTTATACTACATCCTACAGCCGGCCATACTTTGAAGGCCAGCTGGATACATAAGACTAGACAAGAACAAAATCAAATGTAGAGTCAAAAGGCAAATTGCCTTTTGACTAGTGACTATGACATGCCATAGCTCACATTCTAATATATTACAAAATGGATTAATATACATAAAGTAGAAAGCTCAGACTCAAAACCTTAATGTACAGTTACCAAAAGCATGGAACTTTTCACCAACTCATTTAAGTTGGTGACTAATCAGAGTTGCAGCGGAAAGGTGGTCCAGCTTTATGGTAAAGTACATCAGATAAAAGCATGTATCTAAAACTTTTCGGAAGAAATCTGTCTTCACTATTGGCTTGGAAGACTTTGTCTCTGAAGCTTCGGAAGACTTCACTTTTGGCTTCGGAAGATGTTGGTCTTGGCTTTGGAAGATTTTACACTTAGAATATTTCTACTGCAAGGTGTAAAACTTCCAAAGCATTTCTACTTCTGTTCTTCAGTGCATGCATGCAGAAAGACTTTGGATATTTTGGCTGCCCCAGACTTATAGGAATCCTTACAAACTCCCCCTAGGCTGATGCTAACAAAACATTTGAAGATCTTCAGCTTTTGACAGTCTTCATTATGATGATGACCATGCCCTTCTTCATTAGATGGTCAGGATCACTCAGACTCTCATAGTATCTTCTCATCTCAAAGAGATCATGCAGAGGTAGGTTGAATAGGTCTTGCCATGTGTAGACATCTTCACCACCTTGATCTCTGATCACATGCCATCTCTCTGAATTAGTTGTGAAGGTCCAGGATAAGATGGGTCTCTCAGATGCAAGAGGAGCCACTTGGATTGGAGTTGATTAGGCTACCTCTTCATGCACTTCCTCAGGTTGATCTGACTCAGCCTGAGGTATAGAGGTGGATGATTCAGACTTCTTCTTCTTCTTCTTTGACTTTGGTTTAGAACCCATCTTCTTCCTCCTCTTTTGAGGACTTTAATTGAGAAGACTAGTTTGCGGCACCTTGTTGATCAGTCTTGTTTTGCTCAGTTGGGTGTTCCTCCCTCACAGGTTCAAAAGGAGAGGGAGTTTGACCCTGTTGTGGATCGGAAGATGAAGCTTGCTGAGGCTCAGTAGGAGGTATAGGTTGTGTTGTCTCAGGTTGTTCAACCTTAACCTCCACTTCAGGAGGAGCTTGACTTGGAGGGGAGTGTAAGTCAATTAGCTCTCCACTTTTGATCTTCTGCTTGATTATCCTGATGTGCTCATCAGTTGTGGATAGAGACATATGGCCAAGTCTCCTTCCAGAAAATCCATACAGCTTCAAGATGCTCATCATCCTTTGTCCGTCAGCAGACTTCTGCATGCTCTTTGGATAATGGCTCTTGACTTTGCAGCCTCTTCCTTCATCTTTCTTTTTGTTGCCTTTTGTTCTTTGAGTACTTGAAGTTCAAGCTGTTTGAGATACTCGAACTCAATGTACTTAAAGGACAAGGGAAGAAGTGCAGATGCCTGGTAGAGATCTTTGATTTGGAAGAAGTAGCCTTGCATCCTCTGCTTCCTTCATCTCTCTTGACACTTCCATGTCAGCCAGTTCATTGAGTTCCTCTAAGAGTGATATAATCTTATCAATGTCATAGTACCTGGTCTGCATGTAAGTAATCCACTGCCCTCAACTCATCATCTTGAGTGTTTGGTCTGGGGGCAGCCCTGATTGCAGCTTGCATGAAGCTTGAAGACCTAGAGGAACTTTCTCCCCTTAGCTTCCTCTTCCTCTCTCTCTCTCCTCCTCCTCAATATCCTCAGGAGTTAGAATCCTTTTCCCTTTGTCACCCACAGACCTTTGTGACACAGGGTGGAGAAAGCTTTGACCTTCATTACTTGGTGTAGCATCCAAGCTCTGGTCAGAAAAAGGTTGGGATACACCTTCACCAGCAGGTGTTTCACTGAGGGAATGAATTTCTGAAGTAGTTGTCGGTGTGACTGGGCTCTCAAGCTCTATCACTGGGCTTTCAGTCAAGGTTTTCCCTTTGAAGCTAATCTCAGGGTCTGCCTTAACATCCAGTTGACCAATGACATTACCTGATTGCGTTTGTCTCCTTCTTAGACTGAACTCTTCAGTAATTCTATCTTGAATCTTTTGTGCCAGCCTGCAAAGTTGTCTAGATTGACTTGGGTTGACAAGTGGCATGTTGATTAGGTCAAGACCTTCATAGTAGTTCAAGTTCTGAAAATTGAACACCTCTTGCTGCCCTTGAACCCTTTAAAGAATAAGGGCTCTTCTATCAGCATCATACCCCCACCCAATAATGTAATTTGAAGTTCCTTGGGGTGGGGATGGTATAGCCCTTGGAATGCCTTCCTCAAAGAGACTCTGAATGAAAGAGTCTATAGAGTCCACATCAATGTGAACTTGAGGAAGTTGCTAAGTATGCATAATTATAAGTGAGGATGGTGAGTCCTCGATGTCCATACTCCCTGAAGAACTCCCAGGGTCTGTGACTGTAATGACTTTCTCCCTCTTTTTGGTAGCATCACCCTCTTGCATAGGTGAGCTAGGAGTTAGGTCAATCACATTCACAGGTTCTTGTGTTCCTGGTTGAGCTCCCCTTAAAGGTCTTCCAGCTAGTTTTTCCCTGAGATAAGATATCACAAGTTGCTGATCATTGACCCTGTTATGCAGGGTAGTCACCTGAGATTCAAGGTGACTAACCTTAGAGACTAAATCGGTGCATGTTTTTGACAGTTTTTGCATCTTTAGTCTCAAGTTCCCCTCATCTTCATCAGAAGAATCATTGAGGGATGAGATAATTGGATCAAAGTCCTCTCTCTCACCACCAGCTTCAGGTTATTGGCTGTTGGATTTCCTCTGCTCATTGACAGCCTCAGTTGAAGTGTCAATGGGCTGAGTTGCCATGGTTGAGGTCTTAATGATGTAATCACTTGCAGAAGTGAGAGCCTCTTCCATATGGATCTCCTGAACAAGTTCAGGTTGATCCACCTCAGTAATGGGTGACTGATGTGGGCTAGACATAAGGGACTCAGAAGCACTCATCTCTCTTTGAGTGGGGGAAGAGTAGAGAGACTCATGGTATTCACTGAAACCTAAGTCTTCATCAGTATAGAATTCAAGGTTGGGAATGAGTTGATGTTAGGTCTAGAATCAGTAGATCTAGTCATTATGTATAGGCTTAGTACTTGAATTAATATCTGTAATGAACTTTTGTATTTCATTATTGTGTATGCATTAAATATATAGGTTAACCCTTTTATATATGTGTTGATTTATGTATGGCTGCAGGTACAAACATAATGCTTGGTCAATTACTGAAATTGACCGAGTGTAAGGAACATCTACGGATGAACATTTCGTTCTTCCGTAGATATATATTGTACAAGTAACAAAACATCCGAAGATCATCTACGGATGAACAAATCAACTGAAGTTCCAAGTGTAAGAAACTGCTGCGGAAGAACAAGAATACTGCGGAAGAACAAAACATCTGCGGAAGAACAAAACATCTGCGGAGTCCAAACACTTGTATAATACAAGTGTTACAAGTCAACAAGTCAACAAGGCGGTTATACGAATCCCGAGAAATCCGATGATTCCTTATCATAAACAAATCAAATCCCAAGAGATCCGGTGTTTCCTACAACTGAAACATCATTGTCTATAAATATGGATCCTAGGTTTCGATTCAAGGATGATTGATTCAGACGATTGATTGATTGATCACAGCAATAGCAATACAACAATCATCAAAAGTCTTTCGATCATCAAAAACATATACAACATCATAGCATTCATTGATATCGTACAGTCATTCTTTTGTAATCAACAACACATTATAATAAAATATTGATTAATCATTAATTGTGTTTTGTTTCGTGTGTTCTTGATATTTCATTGATATTTAAAATTGCTTATACAATTAAACCAAATCAACGTTAATTCCGCTAACGTTGACTTGTCATCGATTCACACTGATAATTCCTGTCGACGATCCTTGGATTCACAGGTGGTATCAGAGCCAAGTGCTCATTGAGTTAGATCAATTGATCTATCAGTGTTAGTTGTGTTTTAATTGTGTTTGTTTTCGCTTAACAACAATCGTTTTTAATTAACTTGTTTCTATATTCAAATCAATTGAATAGTAGATCTTGTTAACATCATGAGCAACTTCAGTGGTTCATCTTACCAACCCCCGAAGTTGGAAACAAAAGCAGATTTCAAGTCGTGAAAAATCAAGTTCAGGAATCATGTAAACTATACTGATTCTGACTTGTGGATTTCCATCACTGAAGGTCCTTATATTCCACCCACTCTTGGGCCGGATTATAATGACAAAAATCAACCAATCAGTACAAAAGATCTATCACCTGATGATGTCAAAAAGGTTAAAGTCGATATAAAAGCATACAGTCTGCTTAGTATGGCTTTACCTGAAGAGATATTAATCAGGTGTGAGAACTATAAAACAGCTCACTCCTTATGGAAGATTCTTCACACTCTCTGCGAAGGGAGTGATGAGATAAGAAGTATAAGGAGAGACACCCTCAGATCACAATATGAAACTTTTCATCATATTGAGGGTGAATCAATTCCTCAGCAACTTCATAGATTCATGCAGTTAGTTACTGAGATGAATATTCTAGAGTTGAAGTATACTAGTGAGGAATTAAACAAGAAAATGCTCCACACTTTGCCAGAAAGTTGGAAGCATACTGTGTCCATGTTCAAGAACACTATAGATCTGAAAGCTACTGGATTAGATACTCTGGTTGCAAAAGTGGAAGCTCTTGAAATGGACGAAAAATCAAGAAACAAGAGTGTGAGAACTCATGTCTCACCCTATCACTTCAAAGAAACAAATAATGTAGGAAGTGCTTTTATTTCAAACAATGAAAGTGATAACTCTTGTGCTAGGAGTGATGATGAGGAGGAAGTTAGCTTCTATGTTTCAAAACCTTCTAAGAAATCATCTCAAGACAAGCAGCAGAAGAATAAAGGAAGAACTACTGATAGACAAGATACAACTGGAACAACAACTAAGTCTTCCTTTTCAGCAAATCAGTCAGAACCAATAACTGTGATATTGGACTCTGAAGAACAAAGAGCAGCCTTTGCAGCCTTTAGCTCAAGTTTTCAAGCATATCTGGGAAGCTCTCTAACATCAGCCAATATCTGCCAACAAGACTTAGAAGAACTACCTCCAGATGTTGTGGAAGAGATGGATCTACAATGGCAGATGGCCATGATTGCTTATAGAGCTAAGCAATATCTCAGGAGAAATAAGAACTTGGCTTCAGCAAGCAAAACATCAAAGATTGGTGTTGACAAATCAAAAGTAAGATGCTACAAATGCAATCTCTATGGTCATTTCTCAAGAGAATGCAATCAACAGTCTTATCCAGAGATGAGACAACATCAGCAGCATCAACAACATCAAATTCAAGCAAATCAACAATCTTCTCAAAGACCTTTGCACAAGCAATCTCAACTGATCAATGCTTCCCCACCAGCCACTAAAGAATCAGCAGGACCAAGTAATTCAAAGGAATCAGGGCTGATCATACTTCAAGATGGAACGTGTGACTGGAGTTTGTATGAGAAGGAAGTTTTGGAAGAAAATCAAGCATTGATGGCCCATATGGATCAAACAGTTCCACCAATGGCAAAAGAGGTAAAAGAAAGATTGTGTTCATCAACTTGTGTTGAGGAAGTTGAACGATATAGAGTCCATGCTTAACAGTTGGCTGATACAGTAAAAGAAACAATGATTTTGAATGAATCTCATGTTAGAGAACATAAATTATATCAAATAAAAATTAATTCTCTGCAAAAGGATTTAGAAAAATTTGTTTCTGAAAATTATAGCCTAAAAGCCCAAGTTGAGCATTTGACCACTTCCTTAACAAAATCCATGGCTGATCATGCATCAACTGAAGTGAAACTTCAGAAGTTTCAATTATCATCTCAACAATATGAGAAATTGCTAAATTCTCATATTGAATCAAAGAAAAGGTCTGGGTTGGGTTATAATGCGGTTGCACCACCTATAAATGATAATTACACATCCTTACCTACAACAATGACAAACACTCTGTCAAATCATTTTGTGCCTAGCACTAAGTTTGAAAAAGATTCAACTAAAACAAAAATTAATGATAAAGCTAAGGTGAGTGAAACTGAATCATCTGAATCAGAATCATTAGATCAAAATGATTCAGAATTTGATTATGATAAGTGTGATGACTTGGATGATTCTGATGAACATGATGTTGATCAAACAAGCACTGGTAAAAATTTTCAACTGAAAACTCATATCCCAAAAGTGCTTGAAGAAACAAAGTTCCCATACCCTCCTAAACAAAGAAACATGTTGAAGACCATCTGCAAGAGGATAGCTCAATCGAATGAAGGTCTTCAAGAACTAAGTATACAAGAATCCTCCAAGAAATTGACTGATGAATCTGTCATCACTGAGGAAAGAGGAAAATTCAAAGGAAAGAAAAAGGCATCAGCAGATCATCAACTGAACAAGAAAACTTCAGCTGCTGATCTACGGAAGAGAAATTCAGCCCCAAACGATCAAAATGTGCACAAAATTGAAAAAGGTGAAGCACATTCAAAGCTAAAGAAGAAAGAGCCACAACAAAGATCAGCAAACAAAAGGAATGATTCTGAGAAAGAATCAGAAGAAAAGTATTGCAAATGGTGTGACATGAAAAATCACAACACTGAAGATTGTTACTTCAGCAGCTACTGTTCTATTTGCAATATGAACAATCATATGACTGCTGATTGTTACTTCAACAAACATTGTTCTATCTGCAACAAAAATAATCATTCCACACAGGAATGTTATTTCAACAAAAAGAACAAGACAAAAGGCTCAAAGAAGAAAGAATCAGACAAATCTGAATCAGATTCCCAATCCACGGATTCTGCAAAGGATTCAAAACTGAAGAAGCATGAACAAAAATCAAAGGCAAAACCAAAGGACAAATCATCATCAAGTGTTCATATACTGAAGAAAAGACCATCTTTCCAGTAGTCAAAATCACCACACAAAAGAGTGGATTTGTCAGACAAGGAATCAAAGGATGATGATTCATTCTTTGATAAATTTGAAAAAGGCATTCATATACCTCTTTCAAAAACAAAAGATAGTGAGACATTTAAAGGTTCATTATCAAAACAAAAGACTCAAGCAAATGAAGTTGATCTAAGTAAAGCAGAAAATATGAATCATGAATCTACTTCATCAACATCCCATTCAGCAGAATCATCCTCATCTAAATCAAATCAGAATGAATCAATGAAATCTGAAACTGAAACTTCAAAAAATATTCATGAAAGAGTAACTGTTTTAGATCCTGTTGACAAACCCAAGATCACTAAGACTTGGGTTGTCACTTCTAACTGATTTTCTTTTCTGATTGCAGGAACAATATTGGAGAGCTGACAACATGTGGTATGTTGACAGTGGTTGTTCCAGGCATATGACAGGAAACTGTTCTCTTCTCCATGATTTCAAACATAAAAATGCTTCTTATGTGGCATTTGGTGGGGATAAAAAGGGAGGTAAAATTGTTGGTGAAGGAATGATAACCAATGGTGTACTTAAATTTGATAAAGTAAATTACTGTAAAAACTTACAGTATAATTTACTTAGTGTATCTCAAATCTGTGATCAAAATTACACTACATTGTTTGATGACACTAACTGTTACATTCTTAAGCCAAGATTTATTGTCCCAGAAGATTGGATTCTCCTCAAAGCAGCAAGAAAAGGAAACACTTATGTCTTGGATATGAACAACACTTCTCTCACAAATCATGAAACTTGTCTTATAACTAAACTTTTAGAAGATTTGTCACAATTATGGCATAGAAGGCTTGTTCATTCTAACATGAAAAACATGAATAAATTGGTGAAACATGACCTAGTCATTGGATTACCAAATAAAGAGTTCCATTGCTCAACTCATTGCTCTTCTTGTTACAAAGGAAAACAACACAGAGTGTCACATAAATCAAAAACAATCAATACTAATACTACACCACTCAAATTGCTTCACATGGATCTTTTTGGTCCAACCAATGTCATGAGCATTGGAAAAAGGCAATATTGTTTGGTGATAGTTGATGATTTCACTAGATTTACATGGGTCTTTTTCTTAAAACAAAAGAGTGAAACATCAGAAACATTAATGGACTTTGTCATCAAGATTGAGAATCAACTTGATACAAAAGTCAAAATTTTCAGGAGTGATAATGGTACTGAATTTGTTAACTTTGAACTAGATTCTTTTTGCAGGAGCAAAGGTATTGCAAGACAATTCATTGCACCAAGGACTCCACAACAAAATGGAGTTGCTGAACGAAGAAACAAAACTCTCATTGAAGCAGCAAGAACAATGCTAGCTGATTCACAACTACCTATTACCTTTTGGGCTGAGGCTGTGAATACTGCATGCAATGTTCAAAATAGAACATTAATTGTCAAAGAACATAACAAAACTCCTTATGAGATCCTATTTAAAAGAAAACCTTACATAGGATATCTAAGAGTATTTGGATGTCAAGTAACTGTTTTAAACATAAAAGAGTCATTAGGAAAATTTTCAGAAAAAGCATATGATGGTTTCTTTGTTGGATATTCTTCAACATCAAAATCATATAGAGTGTATATTCCACAGCATAACATTGTGGAAGAGACCCCTAATGTATCTTTTGATGAAAATGTGTTCACTAAGTCAGTTAAAGGTTCATCATGGTTATTTGACATAGATGCTTTGTCTAAATCTTTTAACTATGATCATTTGACAAATGCAGGATCTGATGAAGTATGCTATCCATTTGTTCCACCTGTTATGACTGAAGTAACTTTATCTGCTGATCCCCCAAGGATACATCCATCTTCAAGTGACAATACTTCAGCAGAAGCAGATATTACATGTGGAACTGAACAAAATATATCCGGAGAAATTCCTTCGGAAGAACAAAATGCATCAGGAGTTCCTTCGGAAGAACAACATGCATCCGGAGAAATTCCTGCGGAAGAACATAATGCATCAGGAGTTCCTTCGGAAGAACAGCATGCATCAGGAGAAATTCATTCGGAAAAACAAAATGCATCCGGAGTTCCTTCGGAAGATCAGAATGTATCCGGAGAACTTCCTTCGGAAGACCAAAATGTATCCGGAGCAGCTCCTACGGAAGAACAAACTACTTCCGCAGAAGTTACTGCGGAAGAGCAAAATCCAACTGCAAATACTACTGTAGCTTAATTTGATTATTTCTTGAATTCTCAAATTGAGATGAATCAGTCAGAGGCAATGGAAATGACTAATTTGGAATCATCCATTCCAGTTGAGTCAACTCCATCTATGAGAATTCATAAGACTCATCCACTTAACAATATAATTGGAAAACCTGACAAGAGAACTACAAGGAGCCAATGTGGTACAACCAACCTTTGTCTTTTCAACTGTTTTCTTTCTCAAGTGGTGCCTCCAAACATTACAGCTGCTTTAAAAGACAATAGCTGGATTGAAGCTATGCAAGAAGAGCTTCAACAGTTCAGAAAGCAAAAAGTATGGTGTCTTGTTGATTTACCTGAAGGTCAACATCATATTGGAACTAGATGGCTATACAAAAACAAACTGGATGATAGAGGGATTATTGTCCGAAACAAAGCAAGGTTGATAGCACAAGGATACACTCAAGAAGAAGGCATAGATTATGATGAAGTTTTTGCACCAGTTGCAAGAATTGAGGCAATAAGAGTGTTCTTGGCATATGCATCATACAAGAAATTCACTGTGTATCAAATGGATGTCAAGTGTGCATTCTTATATGGGAAGATTGATGAAGAAGTTTATGTGTCTCAACCCCCCGGATTTGAAGATCCTCATTATCCTCACAGGGTATACAAACTAGATAAAGCCTTATATGGTCTTCATCAAGCACCAAGAAAATGGTATGAAACACTATCATCTTTCTTACTCAAGCATGGCTACAAAAGAGGAACTATTGATCAGACACTATTTCTCAAACAAGAACATCAAGATCTCTTAGTAGTTCAAGTATATGTTGATGACATTATATTTGGATCAACATATAAGAGATTGTGTGTGAATTTTGAAGAACTAATGAAATCTGAATTTCAGATGAGCTCAATGGGTGAATTAACATTCTTCCTTGGCCTTCAAGTTCATCAAAGAGCAGATGGAATATTCATCAATCAAGAAAAATACATACATCAAATACTGAAGAAATACAATCTTGCTGAAGTATCCAGATGGAACTACCTCAAAATCAAATGCTGGACTATGGATTCAACTACCTCCAGATGTTGTGGAAGAGTGGGTATGTGAATTGAGTCCCTTCAATGCATTTAATTGCTGCTTTGTTTCTGTTGTTGTAGCCAATCTTCTTCAAGAATTCATCATCTACATGTTCTGAGGCATTGGTCTTGAATCTTTTTAGCCCTTTAATTCTCTTTTGATGTTCTACATCTTCTCTTTTGGCTTCTATAAGCACATCATCTTTAAATTTTGTTTTCAACTTTCCCACTAGAGTTGAGAAATCTCTTCCTCTAGGGTGAATTGGATAATTGCTGATGATTAAACTTTGAAGATCTTTGATGTCATTTTCTGGCAGACTCAACACTGAGAGTACATCATGGTAGTATTCAACTCTTCCAGATGTTCTTTTAATAACAACACAATCCCAGTCTAGATCATATTTCCAGGCCATGATCTTGTTTTCTTCCGTAGAGCTGGGAGTTGTGAGACTTCTTGTTTTGGAGGAGAGTCTTCTTTGATTAATTCTTCCCACTCTTTATCACTTTCATCTTTCTTTTCAGAAATGGGTTTCTCAGTAGATAAGTCAATTGAGGGGGTGTGTTCAGGAGAAGTCAGCTTTTGTTTCTTTGAAATACTTTCATAAGTGGTTGGCTTCTTCTCAGCAGTACCAAGGTACTTTCTTTTCCTTGAGTACAAGATCATTTCTTTTGATGCCTCAGGACTTTGTTTTGTTTGAGCAGTTGAAGCCTTAGCATGAGATTCCAATGAACTGATTTTCAGTTTAAGTTGCTCAATTTCTTCCTCTTTTCTCTTTATGATGTTTGACTGAGCAGTCATAGTGCCAGATGCTTGTTCAAGTCTCTTCATGATCTTTTCTTTATCTTTCTTCTCAGACTCTGCTGATTCTTTAAGCTCAGCTTCCTTGTCTAGCAGAGCATCAATGACTTCTTTATCACTTTGAGCATCTTCTCTCAGTCTCTTTATTCTTGCTTGCTGTCTTATCAATTCTTCATCCTTTTCTTTTATTATGCCCTTCAGCTCTTGTATTCTTGCCTTTCTTTTATTTGATTTGAGCACCAGCTTGTTGTACTCAGCCACCAGATAACTTTTGCTCACAGGAATGTCATTATCACTCAGATCATCTTCATTATAAGCAATCACATCAACCTGATCTGCTTCTGTGTCTATTTCCTGATGCTGAGACTAGATCTAATCTTCTTTTACTTCCTCATGATCAACACTTGCTGAGCTTGACTTTGGTTCAGTGGCTTGATCTTCATGCTCTTGAAGAGTTTGTTGTTGTTGCTGATCAGTCACTGGAGAAACTTGTTCAGTTTCATTTGAATGCACAGGGGATTCAGTCTTGGATAATGACAGTTTGACTGTACTTGCTTCTGAGACTAATTCTGTCTCTCCAGTGTAGATGCTCTCAGTATCTGAATTTGGAAGTTGTTGGTAAAGTTGCATCTAAAGCTGAATTGGTGATTGGGGTTGAATGGGAGATATTGGTTCAGTATTTTGACTGGCAGGTGATTGTGTTTGGGGTGTTTGTTGTTGTTCTGGTGATAGCTGGAGGATTGGAGAGATAGGTTCTGTATTTTGGCTGGCTGGTGATTGTGTTTGGGGTGTTTGTTGTTGTTGTGGTGATAGATGGAGGATTGGAGAGATAGGTTCTGTATTTTGGCTGGCTGGTGATTGTGTTTGGGGTGTTTGTTGTTGTTGTGGTGATAGATGGAGGATTGGAGAGATAGGTTCTGTATTTTGGCTGTGAGGGGATGGTAGTTGATGTGGTTGTTGTTGTTGAGGTGATGCTTCTGGTGATGCTTCTGGTGATGGAGTGTCTTGAGCAGAGCTGGTAGCAGAGCTCTCTTCATAAATTTCCCAAACTAACTCTTGAGGTATGTCTGCATTAGCATCAATCACATGAGCAAACATGTCTATGTCACCTCCTTCATATTTCCCTGAGATTTTGTTCAGCACAGATCTGCCAAGGTGTGCTTGGATAAACACACCACCCTCCACAGATGTTCCAGGCAGGTTTGCATTAATGATGAGCTGAATGAACCTTGGAAACATATACATCTTATCAGCCTTTTGTACTCGAATGTGATCACACAAACAATTAAAGATGTACTTTGAGTAGTTGTAGGTCCTTCCCTCAAAGATGCCAATGATACCAGATGATATATGTCTTGAAAATCTGTCAAGCCCAGATTTTCTGTTTGACATACACTTCAGATAAGTGTGACACAAAAATCTGTATGGCTTACAGAGTCTTCCCTTCTTGATTTCTCCCTTTTCAAAGTCTCCATCATACCCCATTAGAAGAAAAACCTTTTCTATGTATTCATTATCAAATACATCAGGGTGTCCAGCTTCAACATCTCCCAGTTCTAGTACCCTTCTTATTGTTTGTTCGTCTATTCTCAGCCTTCGATTCTTTACTTCTGCAATAATTCCTTCATCATCTTCTTCTATATGTGCAGAATTCCAGAAATCACTGATATGCGAGCGATAAATCGTTGGCTCTGCAGATAGTGCATAGAAAACCCTTGATCTTCTCAAATATCTCATAATTTCTTAACATCCTTCTGACACAGGATCGTCAGGGTTCAAGAAAGCACACACATTATGCTCTTTTGCAAATCGTTGATCCATCTGTTCATAAGAAAAGACTTCGTTAGAATCACATTATTGATATAAGAATACGTACAGTTGTGAGATAAAACAAGAATCAACTTGTTCATTCTTGATGATTATGATATTTTTTACCTTAATAAACGCTGATTAAGAACACAGATATATGTTTGCTTAAGGTTTGATTTGGTAAATTTTGAATGTTGAGAAAGTGGGAAAAATTTGTTGAGTGAGATTTTCTAGGTCTGAAAAAGTGAGCTGAAAAAGTGAATAATGCATTTGACAAGTCAAATCTCTTTATTTATACCCTCAGACATATTAATTTTCTCGGATTTATTCAGTGGGTCCCACATTGTACTCTTCCGTAGAAGTAATTTCACATTAATTGTGATCCACAATTTACTCTTCCGTAGTACATCTACGGATCAACAACTTCTACTAGTGAAATTTTAATCATTATAATTATTGATCTTTATTCATCCGTAGTTTACCAATCTACGGATAAACATTAATATACTAATATTGATTTACACAAAGTTTTATGTATGGCCCAACTCCATTGGTTGAACCAATTATTGCTATAGGACCTCGTTGGCTTTGTATACATGACAATTTAGTACAAGAAAATTTAAAATATAGATTTAAAAAATAAATTTCATGTAACCAACGGCTAAGGTGATGCTCAGGTTTTAATTTCTTCAAATTGATAAAGATATAGACATTGCTGCTGCAAAATTATATGCTTTTTCATGAATTCTACTCCCCCTAAATTTGTGATTAATGATGAACTTAAGCATTTATCATAAATTTCTTTAAGAGGACGAACATAAACTGTAAATATATGATAATGATCAGATACACATAAGATGGGATCATACTATAATGCTAAGCCTCTTCCTGATTAGTTATGTTGTATAGTTGATACTAGAACAAGTTCTGATTGCAAGTATATTGTCCTTATAAATCCATACAAGAGCTCATGTATCAACTAGGCATGCTGTTTATCATGTTTTATTGTTTCAGAAATAACTGTCATGGGCTTCACATTTGATTCACAAAGGTGTTGTCCTCCCTTTGCAAGTCAAATCATCACTTCTTCACACTTAAGACTATGTACGTTAAATTATAATAGCTATCTTGAGATGTATTTGGCATCTCATTGATGCGATGTTGATAAAGCTCAAGATAATACACAGTTGATCACTTAGGATTCTTTTGAGAGCTTTAGATATGATCATCATCAGGTCACCAGGTCTTTACTCACGTAAAACAGAGGTGCCTTTAACCCAGGTCTTTGTTCACACAAAACAGAGGGATGATGATGAGCATGATCTTTTCACCTTTGATACTGAAATTCAGTATGGTGATCATACACCCAGGTCTTTGTTCACACAAAACAGAGGGAGTATGATTTGCAAAGATAGATAGTATAAAGTATTTTACATAGTGTGTTTAGATGAATGATTTGATCACATTAGGATAAGACTCACTTTGTTTGCTCAAAATGAAGTGTCCCACAGACAATTATTATAGTATTATGTTTTGCATGCACTAAGTTTTGTTTCCACTCAAGATGAACCTACTCACATATCAAGAAACTGTTGAGATATTTTGTTATTTGTTTATGCAGAATAGGCAAAGCTATAGTTTACTATCATTTCCCATGCATAAGGCATACTGATGCATTATTGCACACAACATGTTTTTGTTTGGACTTTGATTTAATCTAAGTTAATCATACCTAGAGACTCAAGCAGAAAATTAAATCTAACTGAATCAAAGGCTTTAGTGAATAAATCAGCAAGCTGATTTGATGTATCCACTTTGACTAACTTAATCAATCCCTTTTCTGAGCAATCTCTCAGAAATGATACCTAATCTCTATATGTTTTGTTTTACTATGTTGGACAGGATTAGCAGTGATAACATAGCAGCAGAATTGTCTATATAGATTGAAGTTTGAAGAAAGTTGTAACCATAGTCAAGCAATTGGTTTTGTAACCAAAGTACTTGAGAACACCCAGCTGAAGCAGCAATGTACTCAGCCTCAGCTGTGGATACAGAAACATTTGTTTGTTTCTTGCACTGCCATGACACTAGCCTGGGTCCAATGAATTGACATCCACCGGTTGTTGATTTTCTATTGCTGTTACATCCACCATAGTCACTATCTGAGTATGAGTAGAGTGTAAAGTCTCCATCCTTGGGATACCATAGACCAAGTCCTGGTTTTCCCTTGAGGTATCTGAAAATTCTTTTGACAGCATTGAGATGTGACTCCTTTGGATCAGATTGGTACCTAGCACATACACACATAGCAAACATATATCAGGTCTACTGGCAGTTAAGTACATAAGTGAACCTATCATGGATCTAAATAATTTTGATCAATATATTTTCCAGTGGGATCAGGAGCAATCTTATCAATTGTTGATGCTGGTGTTTTGCATGAGGATACTTCAGCAAGATTGTATTTCTTCAGTATTTGATGTATGTATTTTTCTTGATTGATGAATATTCCATCTGCTCTTTGATGAACTTGAAGGCCAAGGAAGAATGTTAATTCACCCATTGAGCTCATCTGAAATTCAGATTTCATTAGTTCTTCAAAATTCACACACAATCTCTTATTTGTTGATCCAAATATAATGTCATCAACATATAGTTGAACTACTAAGAGATCTTGATGTTCTTGTTTGAGAAATTGTCTGATCAATAGTTCCTCTTTTGTAGCCATGCTTGAGTAAGAAAGATGATAGTGTTTCATACCATTTTCTTGGTGCTTGATGAAGACCATATAAGGCTTTATCTAGTTTGTATACCCTGTGAGGAAATGAGGATTTTCAAATCCGGGGGTTGAGACACATAAACTTCTTCATCAATCTTCCCATATAAGAATGCACACTTGACATCCATTTGATACACAGTGAATTTCTTGTATGATGCATATGCCAAGAACACTCTTATTGCCTCAATTCTTGCAACTGGTGCAAAAACTTCATCATAATCTATGCCTTCTTCTTGAGTGTATCCTTGTGCTATCAACCTTGCTTTGTTTCGGACAATATCCCTCTATCATCCAGTTTGTTTTTGTATAGCCATCTAGTTCCAATATGATGTTGACCTTCAGGTAAATCAACAAGACACCATACTTTTTGCTTTCTGAACTGTTGAAGCTCTTCTTGCATAGCTTCAATCCAGCTATTGTCTTTTAAAGCAGCTGTAATGTTTGGAGGCACCACTTGAGAAAGAAACAGTTGAAAAGACAAAGGTTGGCTGTACCACTTTGGCTCCTTGTAGTTCTCTTGTCAGGGTTTCCAATTATATTGTCAAGTGGATGAGTCTTATGAATTCTCATAGATGGAGTGACTCAACTGGAATGGATGAATCCAGATTAGTCATTTCCATTGCCTCTAACTGATTCATCTCAATTTGAGAATTCAAGAAAAATCAAATTGAGCTACAGTAGTATTTGCAGTTGGATTTTGCTCTTCCGCAGTAACTTCTGCGGAAGTAGTTTGTTCTTCCGTAGGAGCTGCTCTAGATACATTTTTGTCTTCCGAAGGAAGTCTCCGGATACATTCTGATCTTCCGAAGGAACTCCGGATGCATTTTGTTTTTCCGAATGAATTTCTCCTGATGCATGCTGTTCTTCCGAAGGAACTCCTGATGCATTTTGTTCTTCCCGCAGGAATTTCTCCGGATGCATGTTGTTCTTCCGAAGGAACTCCTGATGCATTTTGTTCTTCCGAAGGAATTTCTCCGGATATATTTTGTTCAGTTCCACATGTAATATCTGCTTCTGCTGAAGTATGTCACTTGAAGATGGATGTATCCTTGGGGGATCGGCAGATAAAGTTACTTCAGTCATAACAGGTGGAACAAATGGATAGCATACTTTATCAGATCCTGCATTTTTCAAATGATCATAGTTAAAAGATTTAGACAAAGCATCTTCTGAAAGTTTAGTTATAAGACAAGTTTCATGATTTGTGAGAGAAGTGTTGTTCATATCCAAGACATAAGTGTTTCCTTTTCTTGCTGCTTTGAGGAGAATCCAATCTTCTGGGACAATAAATCCTGGCTTAAGAATGTAACAGTTAGTGTCATCAAACAATGTAGTGTAATTTTGATCACAGATTTGAGATACACTAAGTAAATTATACTATAAGTTTTTACAGTAATTTACTTTATCAAATTTAAGTACACCATTGGTTATCATTCCTTCACCAACAATTTTACCTCCCTTTTTATCCCCACCAAATGCCACATAAGAAGCATTTTTATGTTTGAAATCATGGAGAAGAGAACAGTTTCCTGTCATATGCCTGGAACAACCACTGTCAACATACCACATGTTGTCAGCTCTCCAATATTGTTCCTGCAATCAGAAAAGAAAATCAGTTAGAAGTGACAACCCAAGTCTTAGTGATCTTGGGTTTGTCAACAGGATCTAAAACAGTTACTCTTTCATGAATATTTTTTGAAGTTTCAGTTTCAGATTTCATTGATTCATTCTGATTTGATTTAGATGAGGATGATTCTGCTGAATGGGATGTTGATGAAGTAGATTCATGATTCATATTTTCTGCTTTACTTAGATCAACTTCATTTGCTTGAGTCTTTTGTTTTGATAATGAACCTTTAAATGTTTCACTATCTTTTGTTTTTGAAAGAGGTATATGAATGCCTTTTTCAAATTTATCAAAGAATGAATCATCATCTTTTGATTCCTTGTCTGACAAATCCACTCTTTTGTGTGGTGATTTTGACTGCTGGAAAGATGGTCTTTTCTTCAGTATATGAACACTTGATGATGATTTGTCCTTTGGTTTTGCCTTTGATTTTTGTTCATGCTTCTTCAGTTTTGAATCCTTTGCAGAATCCGTGGATTGGGAATCTGATTCAGATTTGTCAGATTCTTTCTTCTTTGAGCCTTTTGTCTTGTTCTTTTTGTTGAAATAACATTCCTGTGTGGAATGATTATTTTTGTTGCAGATAAAACAATGTTTGTTGAAGTAACAATCAGCAGTCATATGATTGTTCATATTGCAAATAGAACAGTAGCTGCTGAAGTAACAATCTTCAGTGTTGTGATTTTTCATGTCACACCATTTGCAATACTTTTCTTCTGATTTTTTCTCAGAATCATTCCTTTTGTTTGCTGATCTTTGTTGTGGCTCTTTCTTCTTTAGCTTTGAATGTGCTTCACCTTTTTCAATTTTGTGCACATTTTGATCGTTTGGGGCTGAATTTCTCTTCCGTAGATCAGCAGCTGAAGTTTTCTTGTTCAGTTGATGATCTGCTGATGCCTTTTTCTTTCCTTTGAATTTTCCTCTTTCCTCAGTGATGAGAGATTCATCAGTCAATTTCTTGGAGGATTCTTGCATACTTAGTTCTTGAAGACCTTCATTCAATTGAGCTATCCTCTTGCAGATGGTCTTCAACATGTTTCTTTGTTTAGGAGGGTATGGAAACTTTGTTTCTTCAAGCACTTTTGGGAAGATATGAGTTTTCAGTAAAATTTTTTACCAGTGCTTGTTTGATCAACATCATGTTCATCAAAATCATCCAATTCCATCACACTTATCATAATCAAATTCTGAATCATTTTGATCTCATGATTCTGATTCAGATGATTCAGTTTCACTCACCTTAGCTTTATCATGAATTTTTGTTTTAGTTGAATCTTTTTCAAAACTTAGTGCTAGGCACAAAATGATTTGACAGAGTGTTTGTCATTGTTGTAGGTAAGGATGTGTAATTATCATTTATAGGTGGTGCAACCGCATTTATAACCCAACCCAGACCTTTTCTTTGATTCAATATGAGATTTAGCAATTTCTCATATTGCTGAGATGATAATTGAAACTTCTGAAGTTTCACTTCAGTTGATGCATGATCAGCCATGGATTTTGTTAAGGAAGTGGTCAAATGCTCAACTTGGGCTTTTAGGCTATAATTTTCAGAAACACAATTTTCTAAATCCTTTTGCAGAGAATTAATTTTTATTTGATATAATTTATGTTCTCTAACCTGAGATTCATTCAAAATCATTGTTTCTTTTTATTTATATCAGCCAACTGTTGAGCATGGACTCTATATCGTTCAACTTCCTCAACACAAGTTGATGAACACAATCTTTCTTTTACCTTCTTTGCCATTGGTGGAACTGTTTGATCCATATGGGCCATCAATGCTTGATTTTCTTCCAAAACTTCCTTCTCATACAACTCCAGTCACACGTTCCATCTTGAAGTATGATCAGCCCTGACTCCTTTGAATTACTTGGTCCTGCTGCTTCTTTAGTGGCTGGTGGGGAAGCATTGATCAGTTGAGATTGCTTTGTGCAAAGGTTTTTGAGAAGATTGTTGATTTGCTTGAATTTGATGTTGTTGATGCTGCTGATGTTGTCTCATCTCTGGATAAGAGTGTTGATGCAATTCTCTTGAGAAATGACCATAGAGATTGCATTTGTAGGCATCTTACTTTTGATTTGTCAACACCATCTTTGATGTTTTGCTTGCTGAAGCCAAGTTCTTATTTTTCCTGAGATATTTGCTTAGCTCTCTAAGAGCAATCATGGCCATCTGCCATTGTAGATCCATCTCTTCCACAACATCTGGAGGTAGTTCTTCTAAGTCTTGTTGGCAGATATTGGCTGATGTTAGAGAGCTTCCCAGATATGCTTGAAAACTTGAGCTAAAGGCTGCAAAGCTGTCTTTGTTCTTCAGAGTCCATATCACAGTATTTTGTTCGACTGATTTGCTGAAAAGGAAGACTTAGTTGTTGTTCCAGTTGTATCTTGTCTATCAGTAGTTCTTCCTTTATTCTGTCTGCTTGTCTTGAGATGATTTCTTAGAAGGTTTTGAACATAGAAGCTAACTTCCCTTCCTCCTCATCACACTCCTAGCACAAGAGTTATCATTCACTTTCATTGTTTGAAATAAAGCACTTCCTACATTATTTGTTTCTTTGAAGTGATAGGGTGAGACATGAGTTCTCACACTCTTGTTTCTTGATTTTTCGTCCATTTCAAGAGCTTCCACTTTTGCACCCGAGTATCTAATCCAGTAGCTTTCAGATCTATAGTGTTCTTGAACATGGACACAGATTGCTTCCTCCAACTTTCTGGCAAATGTGGAGCATTTTCTTGTTTAATTCCTCACTAGTATACTTCAACTCTAGAATTTCATCTCAGTAACTACTGCATGAATCTATGAAGTTGCTGAGGAATTGATTCACCCTCTATGATGAAAAGTTTCATATTGTGATCTGAGGTGTCTCTCCTTATACTTCTTCTCTCATCACTCCCTTCGCAGAGAGTGTGAAGAATCTTCCATAAGGAGTGAGCTGTTTTATAGTTCTCACACCTGATTAATATCTCTTCAGGTAAAGCCATACTAAGCAGACTGTATGCTTTTATATCGACTTTAACCTTTTTGACATCATCAGGTGATAGATCTTTTGTACTGATTGGTTGATTTTTGTCATTATAATCCGGCCCAAGAGTGGGTGGAATATAAGGACCTTCAGTGATGGAAATCCACAAGTCAGAATCAGTATAGTTTACATGATTCCTGAACTTGATTTTCCACGACCTGAAATCTGCTTTTGTTTCCAACTTCGGGTTTGGTAAGATGAACCACTGAAGTTGCTCATGATGTTAACAAGATCTACTATTCAATTGATTTGAATATAGAAACAAGTTAATTAAAAACATTGCTGTTAAGCGAAAACAAACACAATTAAAACACAACTAACACTGATAGATCAATTGATCTAACTCAATGAGCACTTGGCTCTGATACCACCTGTGAATCCAAGGATCGTCGACAGGAATTATCAGTGTGAATCGATGACAAGTCAACGTTAGCGGAATTAACGTTGATTTGTTTTAATTGTATAAGCAATTTTAAATATCAATGAAATATCAAGAACACACGAAACAAAACACAATTAATGATTAATCAATATTTTATTATAATGTGTTGTTGATTACAAAAGAATGACTGTGCGATATCAATGAATGCTATGATGTTGTATATGTTTTTTGATGATCGAAAGACTTTTGATGATTGTTGTATTGCTATTGCTGTGATCAATCAATCAATCGTTTGAATCAATCATCCTTGAATCGAAACCTAGGATCCATATTTATAGACAATGATGTTTCAGTTGTAGGAAACACCGGATCTCTTGGGATTTGATTTGTTTATGATAAGGAATCATCGGATTTCTCGGGATTCGTTATAACCGCCTTGTTGACTTGTAACACTTGTATTTACAAGTGTTTGGACTCCGCAGATGTTTTGTTCTTCCGCAGATGTTTTGTTCTTCCGCAGTATTCTTGTTCTTTCCGCCGCAGCAGTTTCTTCACACTTGGAACTTCAGTTGATTTGTTCATCCGTAGATGATCTTCGGATGTTTTGTTACTTGTACAATATATATCTACGGAAGAACGAAATGTTCATCCGTAGATGTTCCTTACACTCGGTCAATTTCAGTAATTGACCAGCATTATGTTTGTACCTGCAGCCATACATAAATCAACACATATATAAAAGGGTTAACCTATATATTTAATGCATACACAATAATGAAATACAAAAGTTCATTACAGATATTAATTCAAGTACTAAGCCTATACATAATGACTAGATCTACTGATTCTAGACCTAACATCAACTCATTCCCAACCTTGAATTCTATACTGATGAAGACTTAGGTTTCAGTGATACCATGAGTCTCTCTACTCTTCCCCCACTCAAAGAGAGATGAGTGCTTCTGCGTCCCTTATGTCTAGCCTACATCAGTCACCCATTACTGAGGTGGATCAACCTGAACTTGTTCAGGAGATCCATATGGAAGAGGCTCTCACTTCTGCAAGTGATTACATCATTAAGACCTCAACCATGGCAACTTAGCCCATTGACACTTCAACTAAGGCTGTCAATGAGCAGAGGAAATCCAACAGCCAATACCTGAAGCTGGTGGTGAGAGAGAGAGGACTTGATCCATTATCTCATCCCTCAATGATTCTTCTGATGAAGATGAGGGGAACTTGAGACTAAATATGCAAAAACTGTCAAAAACATGCACCGATTTAGTCTCTAAGGTTAGTCACCTTGAATCTCAGGTGACTACCCTGCATAACAGGGTCAATGATCAGCAACTTGTGATATCTTATCTCAGGGAAAACTAGCTGGAAGACCTTTAGGGGAGCTCAACCAGGAACACAAGAACCTGTGAATGTGATTGACCTAACTCCTAGCTCACCTATGCAAGAGGGTGATGCTACCAAAAAGGGGAGAAAGTCATTACAGTCACAGACCCTGGGAGTTCTTCAGGGAGTATGGACATCGAGGACTCACCATCCTCACTTACAATTATGCATACTTAGCAACTTCCTCAAATTCACATTAATGTGGACTCTATAGACTCTTTCATTCAGAGTCTCTTTGAGGAAGGCATTCCAAGGGCTATACCATCCCCACCCCAAGGAACTTCAAATTACATTATTGGTGTGGGGGTATGATGCTGATAGAAGAGCCCTTATTCTTTAAAGGGTTCAAGGGTAGCAAGAGGTGTTAGATTTTCAGAATGACTGTACGAAGAATGACTGTACGAAAGAATGACTGTACGATATCAATGAATGCTATGATGTTGTATATGTTTTTGATGATCGAAAGACTTTTGATGATTGTTGTATTGCTATTGCTGTGATCAATCAATCAATCGTACTTGAATCGAAACCTAGGATCCATATTTATAGACAAAGATGTTTCAGTTATAGGAAACACCGGATCTCTTGGGATTTGATTTGTTTCTGATAAGGAATCATTGGATTTCTCGGGATTCGTATAACCGCCTTGTTGACTTGTTGACTTGTTGACTTGTAACACTTGTATTATACAAGTGTTTGGACTCCGCAGAAATATTGTCTTCCGCAGATGTTTTGTTCTTCCGCAGTATTCTTGTTCTTCCGCAGCAGTTCTTGAAACACTTGGAACTCCAGATGATTTGTTCATCCGTAGATGATCTTCGGATGTTTTGTTACTTGTAAAATATATATCTACGGAAGAACGAAATGTTCATCCGTAGATGTTTCTTACACTTGGTCAATTTCAGTAATTGACCAAGTATTATGTTTGTACCTGCAGCCATATATAAATCAACACATATATAAATGGGTTAACCTATATATTTAATGCATACACAATAATGAAATACAAAAGTTCATTACAGATATTAATTCAAGTACTAAGCCTATACATAATGACTAGATCTACTGATTCTAGACCTAACAGTTGATTTAAGTCTAAAGGCGAGGGATGGTAACTGTCCCCTAAAGGTTGTTCACTTGAGTGTTGAGGCTTAAAGTGAAGGCTTAAGGCAGTTGATCTTGTGAGCTAATCAAGCTGAGCATGAGGAACCTTAGCACTGATTCTTGAAGAGATGGGAGTGGTTTGCTCCTCAGGAGAAGTGGGAGCTCTAGTATCCATTTCCTCCTGTATGGGTTAGTGTATGGGGGCCTGCACAAGCTCAATAGCTTGAGCAGGGGTTTGTTTGGATTTTCTTTGATAGGTGAGGGTGATTTGTGGTCTTTTTGGTTGTCGGGAGGTAGAAGATGTGGGTTCAACACTAGCTTGTGTTGCTAGGTTGTCACCTTGAGCAATGAGCTCTAATATTATTGGGACAAGGGCTGTTTCTACCCCTGAGAAGCCTACAGCTGGCTTCTTCATGATTTTAAAGATGTCGGGCTTCATCTGTCCCAATTTAAGAATATTACCTGTTTCCCTCAACTGTGAGCCCAGTTCACAGTTAAGAATGTATTGAACATATCTAGGAAACATGTAATACTCTAAGGAGTCCAAGTTAGCAATCAAATTTGTGTAAACAAACTGAGAGTACCTGAACTTGACCCCTTGAACCATTCCATGCACTATGAAGGAAAGATCCTCAAGAATCTAGTCCCACCCTCCATGCTTGTTTGACAAGCTGTGGATAACCACATGGAGCAGGTATTTACACAGGGATAAGACCTTTCTTTCCTAAATGTCTTTACAGAGAAATCTCCCTCATAGCCCATTTGCACAAAAGAATGATTAACAGCTTACTTTGGGAAGGAAAACTCACCTTCTTCATCATCCAGTTGTAAATGAGTGTTGATGATGGCCGGAGTGATGAAGATTGTCCTCCCATGCACTGTGGCAGACAGTGCCTTCTCCCCATCCATAATGACCTCTTAGCAGGTCTTCCAAAATTCAAGCAGATGATCCTCATAGAGAGTATCAATGGTTAGGGAGGTGAAGTAGTTGGATAGAGCCAGAAAACGGTAAACCTCTGAGAAACTATCATCTTTCTCAGAGTTCAACAGAGCAACCTGGTTGTGTTGCCTGTGAAGTTGCATGGAGAAGTCAGGGTTGTTCCTGCGGTTTAGATTGGCCATTTTGAGAAGCTTAAAGGTGAAGGAAGGTGACGAACAAAGGCGGTTTGGGAGAATTTAGGTTTAAGGAATAGTGTAATTGAAGAAGATAGTGAAAGAAGGGGGAACCGTTGGGTATTTATGTGAAAAGGATTTGAGACAAAGTTAATGAAAGAGGATAAACTTTGAAATCCAGATGTCAGTCCCACCTCTGAAAAAGTAGATTACTTTTGCCCAAAAGTAGTTTTCTGGAAGTCGAGAAATCTTTCGAAGGTTATTTAGCTTCGGAAGTTCTTAAGGAAAAGCTTCCGAAGGCAAATTGGCTTCGGAAGATATTTCAAAGGTTTTTGAGAATTTTGCTTCGGAAGAGATTTAATACTCAGAGTTTTTATTCTAAAAAGAATGAAAACTTCCAAAGGTAAATTGCTTTCGTAAGAAAATTGTTCTTTTAAAACATAAAAGTACTTAAGTTGATTTTAAGCTTTGGAAGATATTTCAGAGATTTCTTCCGAAGGTAAAATTACTGAAGTAGTTATTTGTTTATTAAGACATAAGTTTCTTCTAAATGTAATTTTAAATCTTCCCTAAATTAAAGAGATCAAAATTTTCAAAAATATAAGGAATGTCTTTTGAAAAGATTTTCTTCCAAAGAGAACAAGGGCTTATGAAGGTGATTAAATAGACAACTTAGGACATACAGGTTTTAGAAATAATATGGTTAAGTTTTAAGAAAAGCTATTTAAAGTTAATCATCCCAATAGCTTATACAAGATATTTAAATCTTTGTTCATCAAAAGCTTTGGTGAACAGATCAGCATATTGTTCATTTGTGTTAATTTTGACTAGTTTGATTAATCCTTTTTCAAAGTTATCTCTAATCAAATGATACCTGATATTGATATGCTTTGTCCTTGAGTGTTGCACAGAATTTTCTGTGATTGAGATAGCACTGTTGTTGTCTATGTGGATGGGAGTCTCCTTGAAGTTGAATCCATAGTCCAGCATTTGATTTTGAATCCAAAGCACTTGAGCACAACAGCTTGTAGAAGCAATGTATTCAACCTCAGCAGTTGATGCAGACACAGGATTGTTTCTTACATTGCCAAGAGACTATCCTTCCACCAAGAAACTGACATCCCCCTGATGTAGACTTTGCAGTCATGTTACACCATAGTCACTATCTGTATAAGCATACAGATTGAAGTCAGAATTCTTTGAATACCAAAGGCCAAGTGATGGAGCACCTTTGAGATATCTTAAAATTCTTTTGACAGTGACCAGGTGTGACATCTTGGGGTTGGCTTGATATCTTGCACAAATGCATGTAGAAAACATGATATCAGGCCTACTAGCAGTGAGGTACATAAGAGACCTAATCATTGCCCTGTAGAGATGCTCATCAACACACTCCCCTTCAAGATCAGGTCCAAGGGAGTGGTTCCTAACTATGGGTGTCTTAGCAACCTTACAATCAGTCATGTTGTACATTTTAAGTATGTCTTGTACATACTTTGACTGGCTTATGAAGATGCCATTATCAACTTGCTTCACTTGAATTCCTAGAAAGAAATTGAGTTCCCCCATGGCACTCATTTCAAACCTGTCTTTCATCAGCCTCTCAAAGTCTTTGCAGAGCTTTGGATTATTTGACCCAAAGATAATATCATCTACATATACTTGAACCAGCATTATGTCATTTCATGTTCCTTTGATGAAGAGAGTTCCATCAATAGTACCCCTTTTGTAGCCATGCTGACAGAGATACTAAGATAGAGTCTCATACCACTTCCTTGGTGCTTAGTGCAGCCCATAAAGAGCTTTATCAAGCCTGCAGACATAATCAGGATGGTCATGATCTGCAAACCCAGGTGGTTGTCTGACATACACCTCTTCATCAATCACCCCATAGAAAAAAAGCACACTTGACATCAAGTTGGTAGACCTTGAAGTTCTTGGATGCAGCAAAGCTAGGAATATCCTGATAGCTTCAAGTCTTGCTACAGGAGCAAAAACATCTGTGTAGTCAATTCCTGAACACCCATTTGGTTCTGGTAGTTTCCCTTTGAGGAAGAGGACATAGGTTCCAAACCTTTTTCCTTTTGAATTGAAGTAGCTCCTCTTGCAAAGCTTCAATGCAACTTCCATCCTTTAGAGCCTCATCAATCTTCTTTGGCTCTATCTGGGACAAGAAACAAGAGTAAAGATAAAAATTTGCATCATGTGTTTGTCCTCTTGTTCTTACCCCTTAATCAACATCTCCAATGATGTTTGTGGTAGGATGAGGCTTGTGGATCCTTAGCTGAGGGATCACAACAAGTTGCTTATATAGATCTAAATTTGAGAAGTTCTGATCTGGCAAAGAGGATTCACCCTCCACATCAGCACACTTATCAAGATTGACTTGATCCAATGAGTGTGTGACATCATTGATGTTGTCTTCAATGGAGTGGTTATCAGCATCAAGAAACTGCTAATCACTTTCACCACCACCATTTTCTCTAACATTTGAAGCTGCTTCATCTGAGTTCTGCTCCTCTAAGCTGGAATTTGAAGGCACCCTAAAAGTATCAGCAGGATTTGTCATTGATGTGCTGGTAGAAACTTCATTTGCAGGATTAGCTACCACTAGAGCTGAAGATGTGTAACTTGAAGGTCTTCTTAGCTCAAATCTTGGATCAGGATCACCTGTAGGTAGTATATCTGTGGACCCTGCAACATGCTCACAAGATTTGTTAAAACAGTTGGTAACTAAATCAAGATTAAATAACCAATCTGGACCAGAACCTTTCACACTGGGAGTATGCTCATTAAAAGTCACATTGGCTAACTCCTCAACTACTCTAGTTTTGAGATTGTATATCTATAAGCTTTAGCTTGAGAAGAGTATTCAATAAAATGTCCATCATCTGATTTCTCAACAAACTTGGTAATTTGATCTTTGGTATTCAAGATGATGCAAGGACATCCAAATGACCTGAGAAAACCAATGAAAGGTCTTCTCTTGTGCCAAAGTTCATAAGGAGTCTTACCATGTGTCTTAACTACTAAAACTCTGTTCTAAGAAAGAAGACCCAAGTGAAAGAAGACCCAAGTGAATCTTGTAAAATCATATGTGATCACCAAACAATAAAAGGTCCTTCCTAGACTCATTACACTGGTGGGGCCAAAGAGATCCATATGTAATAAGTGTAGGGCATTAATGATGGAATTTCTTTCTTTTGGCTTGTGAGATACCTTGTGTTGCTTTCCCTTCAGGCATGCAACACAGTGGTCATCACTTGTAAACTCTTTCTTTGGTATTCCAGTTATCAAATCATTCTTAAATAATTTATTCATATTTTTAAAGTTTACATGGTACATTCT
Source organism: Flaveria ramosissima (assembly GCA_025215565.1). Taxonomy (NCBI): domain Eukaryota; kingdom Viridiplantae; phylum Streptophyta; class Magnoliopsida; order Asterales; family Asteraceae; genus Flaveria; species Flaveria ramosissima. The sequence continues at coordinate 18,883,397 of CM046044.1, read as the reverse complement.
TTTATGCTAGAGGAAAAACTCATCACTATTTGCTTTAGATAGAAAGCATGAAACTTCTCCTGAGGGAGATGTTTTTTGCAGATCCATCTTGTACATGTTCCCTTTCCTGGGGGCTCTGAGCAGGATGTGCTCATGAGGAATCACCACCCCGGGCCTGAGAACGATGCACTCATGCTCAGTAAAGAGCATGTTATGACTCTGATCACAAAATTAGGATACACTTAGAAGATTGTACCCAAGCTCCTTGACAAAGTTTACCTTCTCAATGCTGAGCTTACCATTTGTGACCTTGCCCCTTCCTGTAATGTAACCTCCTCCATCTCCTCCAAAAGCAACTGGTCCTCCATCAATTCTTTCAAACTTTTGGAATAGTGACCTATTGCCTGTCATGTGCCTGGAACAGCCACTGTCAATGATCCATACATCTCTGTTTGTCTTGAGCTATTCCTGCACAAAAGAGATGGTTAGTTACATTTGGAAACCCAAGCCTCATTGGTCTTGGGCTCATAAAAAGAAGTTGAAGACAATGCAACAGTAATTGATCCTATAGTCATGCTAGAAGGATCATTTGCTGATGTTGATGAAGAACTTTTAGCCACTTGGTCTTTCTTTGTCTTCCACACCACCTTTGGAAGCTTAGACTTGACCTTCAATACTTCGGAAGTTTTGTTGACTTAGAAGTTTTGATAACTGGACCTTCGGAAGATCTTGCTTTCACTGCAGTAGGCTTCAGTGCTTCGGAAATATTCATTTCTTTCGAGACCAAATTTTCTTCCGAAGGCAATTTTCCCCTTGTCTTCTTCTTCATTTTGGAGTTTCCGAAGGAAAGATATTTTCCTTCCAAAGCTTGTTTCTTTTTCTCCAAACTCTTAGAAGTTTCTTTCTTGGTCATGTGGAGAGTACTCTTTTGATTGTAGACACAATCCTTAGCAAGATGAGAGGTACTCCCACACATAACACAGTCCATTTTCTTCCTTCTAGGAGTTTTCTTTTGTGAACAAGGCTGAACTTGATCACTTTTCTTCTCCATCTTCATCTTTGCAGATGTTGTGGCAATTCTTATGGGGATAGAACTACCTTTGGAGCTGGATGGTTCAGGTTGTACAACAGTGGTGCACAACTGATTAGCCTTCTTCTTGATGATGGGATGATTTGGACATGAACTGGAAATGAAGACTTGTTTCTATTGATGGAGTGCAAGTTGGTGTCTTTAGCCTTAACCACTTCAAATCCTGTAGAAATGAAGACTTGTTTCTATGCAGAGTTGAAGGTGGCCTTGATCTCTTGAGCCTTCTTGGACTTTCTTTTGGCCTTTCTGATTAAGTTCTTTCTTTTGGACTTGGTCATCCCAACAGCTTTACTCTCCTCAAAGGGATGGTGGCCCTTCTTAGAATGCTCTTCTTCACTCTTCTCAGAGCCCATTCTTCACCATCTCCTCTTCATACTCTTCAGTCAAAGGATCTATGAGGGGAAGCTCATCTTCATAAGTTCCACACCTAGGAGATCTTACAAACAAGATTGTGTGTGAAGGAGCTATCTCACAAGATCCCAGTCCATACTTATTTTGATAACAAACTTTTGCATGCAAGGATGATGATATTATGTTCTTGAAGGTCTCTTCTTGAAGAACACATTTTTCTGCCTTGGCTTTGCTGATCACAAGCTCAGCCAGGCATTCAGTTAACTTAGTAATGAGGTATTTGATTTGAGCCTTTAGTTTGTGTGCTCATGTTTAAGAGTTGAAATGGTTTTCTCTAAGTCCTCTATCTTTAGTTTATAATCATTTTCAGCTCTCTTAAAATCAGCTTTTAAGATATTTAAGGACTCAAGATAAGATCTCATATCTAAGTTATAGGACATGTATCTATTAACTTTAGCAATACATTCAGGAGTACAAAGATGTTCCAAACTTGGCTTCGTCGTGGTCTGCCATGAGTGCTTGGTTGGAGATGCATCTTCTACCTGAAAGCTCTAGTCAAAGCCTTCTTCAATAATAACTTCAGTAGCTTTTTGCTTTGGCTTCTTATTCTGGGGGAGCTCTCTCAGTCAGTGTAGTTTGGTTGGCTTGTGTTGGCCATCATTGTCCTGTGCCTTACAATCCCTTGCAAAGTGTCCTACTAGTTACAGTTGTTAACATTTTACTGCTTTATCCAGCCCAAACTTCCCACTGGCTACATTGTAACACCCGGAAATTTATTATTTTGAAGCCGACGAGAAAGAAAAGAAATAAAATTCCAAAGTCGAGGGACCAAACTCGCCAACGAAGAAAAAGAAGAAAAGTTTGGGATGTGGTGGTATGTGTAGGGAGAGGGCCGTCCACTCTCCCCACACACTCCAATATTCAGCTCACAAAGGGAGAGAAGAGAAAAGAGGAAAAAGGGAGAAAAGTGGTGTTGCGGGTGATTCGGGTGTCCAAATCCGTCGAGTGGCAAGCCAAATCGAAGCTCTTGTCTTTGTGCTCGATTGTGTGAGTTCTAGGACCCCACTTTTACTCGTTTTCAACTGATTTTGGGGCTGGAAAGTGTTCAAAACCCGTTTTTATATGTGTGTGTGTTTGACCCATTTGGGTGTGATGTGTATGATGTGTTTTAGAGCATGATTTCGGGCTTGTGTGTGCTTGTATGGTGTTAAGGTATGCATTTCTAAGGTCCAGGAGGGTTGATTTAGGCTTAGAATGGGTTTGGATGAGCTTGGAGGCCGAAAATGGCAGATTGGGTTCGGGATGAACTCCATTCTGCATCAGCTAGGGCTAGGCGACCGAATGAAGGCCATACGGCCGAATGAGGGCGACTGGAGGTTCATTCGCACGATTGGGACTCAGTCGCACGACTGGGAGTCCAGTCGCATGAGGGATGTGCGACTGAGGGTTCAGTCGCATAAAGGCTTAGTCGCATGAGTCCATACGCATGAGGTTAGTCGCATAGGTGCCCATTCGCAGTAATCCCATTCGCACAAGGTCCATACGCACGATTGGATGTTCATTCGTATAGGTGTTCCTCCGCATGAGTCCAGTCGCATGATGTTCAGTCGCATGGAGGCCATGCGACTGAAGAGTGTCCATACGCCCGAATAAGGTTGTTGCACTCGAATGAATGTGTAGTTTGACTTCTGGCCTTCGGGGGAAGGTGCAGATGTAAGTTTGACGTAATGTAACCCGTAAGAGCATGTAAGATGAATGTTATGGCCTTAGAGAACATGTAGGGCATGAGGATGATGATGTTGCATGTCTATGCATATTATGAATGTATGATGTTGCCCTGTATGATGATGATGAAATGTGATATGTTCCTTGTTATGATGTATGATTATCTTTCTTATGGCTTTACGTATTATGACGAATGAAATGAAGTATTATGTAACGTAAAGTGGAAAGAGATGACACGTCTTGCATGCATCGGATAACGGGTCCTTCTTTGTGATTGACCATTATGTGGAACCTCTACCGCTTACCCTTAGTACTGTGGCATACGTTTAGCTGTTCATTTATTGACTTCGGCCCAGTGGCTATGACCGTCGGTTATTATTAGTACTGTGGCATACGTTTAGCTGTTCATTTATTGACTTCGGCCCAGTAGCTAAGACTGATTGGTTAACCCCAGTACCGTGGCATACGTTTAGCTGTTTATTTATTGACTTCGGCCCGGTAGCTGCGACTAATTGGGGTGTAGCATATGGTACTGGTATGGATGATGTCCGATGCGCAAGTAAGTTAAAAAGGAACGAACGAACGAATGAATGAATGAAGAAGATAATAATGATATTATCTATGCGTACGTATGATGTGATCACGTTAAAGTAACGAATGGTTTTATATGAAAGTAAAGTATGTTTTATTATAAAACTAGAAACTCACTCAGCAACGCTGACTTTTATTGCATTTTCCAGTTGGCAGGTAAATGATTGCTGAGGATGGCATGGCGAAGCTACTCAGCTCTTTTGGGATGGCATCCAATTATATAGCTTTTGTGATGTAATGCAAACATGAATTTGTAACCGGATAATGATGTATTATTTGGCAAAAGTATTTATAATGAAATGTGATGTCATTTTTGAATGTTTCCGCTGCAATGGTTTCTTAATGTAAGCAAATATTATATTTTATGAGCGATGAATGACCAACTGTAGGCGTCCCGGGAAGGGGCCTTACAAGTTGGTATCAGAGCCAAAGTTTAAGTGAAATGGGTAAATTTTCAAAACAAACCTTAACTTAAACTGAAAATGGGACGAAAGGGGAATGGGATGCCAAACTGAGTAGCTGCGTGCCATCAGGTATTTTCTTAAAGTTAACCGGTTTATGTGCGCATGGTATATGTTATGTGTTGTATGTAGATTTGAAATACTGATGTAGTCAGGACAGGTAATACTTGGGGTATGAAGAGTACAGTAAGTGGCTAATCACAACTGGCCACTGTAATTAGGGACTTACTATACTTGACATAAACTGAGTTGTTTCCTTGAATGACCGTGTTGGTGTTTGAATCTTTCAGTGTGATAGAGAATGGCTGGTGGTAGATCTTCTAGAGCTTCTAGGGGTGGAGGCCGTGATGGCCCTGTTGCTGAACCACGCCCTAAGAGAGGAAGGCCGAGAGTTGAGAAAGAGGTTCCTGCAGAACCTGAGACTCCTCATCCAGAAGCTGGGGATGAGAGTGCGAATTTGAGGGCCTCGGTAAAGGAGGCTGTTGTTGAGGAAGTGCATCAGGTCATGCAGACGATCTTACCGTCTGTGGTGACCGAAGTCATCAAAGCTGTGAAGGAGGGGGAACGCAAAGAGAGAAAACGGGCCTCGGGGGAGCAACCGGAGCCTGAAACTATTTTCTCCGATAATGAGGATGAAGAGGAAGAGGAGCCTGTGCGAGAGTGGCACGAGGCTGTAACTACGGGGTGTTTATGCGATGCAAGCCCCCTACTTTTGATGGTAACGGTAATGCTGCTGCTGCTCACCGCTGGGTGAGAGAAATGGAGGCTGTTCTCGACATCAGCGAGTGCCGAGAAGATCAGAAAGTCAAAGTTGCCACCCACTCCTTCGTGGACTCGGCACTATGCTGGTGGGACAACATTGTCCAAGCAGAGGGTAATCGGGCGATCGGGAGAATGAGGTGGCCCGAACTGAAGAAGATGGTGATCGAGGAGTTTTGTCCTCATAGGGAAATGGATAAGATTGAGAGGGAGTTCCTGCAGCAGTGGAGGCGGGATCCATGACGCACCAGCAATATACTACCAAGTTCAACGAGATGGCACGGTTGGTGCCGGATCAGGTGACGCCTCTTCTCGGAAGATCAAGAGGTACATTCAGGGTTTACGGTGGATGTCCGCCGGCATATGATCGCCGCCCGGCCAAGTACGTTTAGGTCGGCGGTCGATTTGGCCGGAAGACTTTATGATGAGAGGGGAGTGGTGGTGGTTGAAGCGAATAGGAAGGGTGGTGGTGATCGAAGCTGGAACGGGAAGAGGTTTGGTCGGGGTGAGGCCTCGACGGGTAACAAAAGGCACGGGTGGATGACCGCCGCGTGGCCCAACGGGAGCGGGCGAGGGGAGGAGATGTGGTAAGTGTGGAAAGGAGCATGCGGGAGAATGCAGGCTGGGTTTGAATGTGTGCTTCAAGTGTGGGAAGACTGGGCATATGGCGAAGGATTGCCTGACGGGCAAATGTTTTAACTGTGGGGAAATTGGTCATATGAGCAGGGATTGCAAGAAGCCGAGGGCTGAGAGTTCAGGGGCGAAGAGGACGGGAGGTGATGGACCGAGGGCGAGCGCCAGGGCATTCACCATGACACAGGAGGAGGCTAGGACGGACCCTGACGTTGTTGTGTCCGGTACGTTTCTGGTGAACCAAACTTTAGCTTCTGTGTTATTTGATTCTGGTGCGAGTAAAAGTTTTATTTCTGCTGCTTTCTGTGCTAAGCTGCCTGTTAGTAGTAGACGTGTTGATGCGCCCTTTGATGTAGAAACTGCCATAGGTAAGTCTACCAGGATTTCTGAGATGATAGAGAATTGTGATGTGGAACTCGAGGGTCATAAGTTTCCGGTTAGACCGTTCGTGATGGCCTTACGTGGTTTTGATTTGGTTCTTGGGATGGATTGGTTAGCGGACTTCGAGGCGAACATTGTGTGTCGCAAGAAGATGATTCGGTTGCTGGCGCCTGATGGTAGTTCAGTGACGGTATATGGTGATCGGGTTACTACGATTCCGAAGGTGATCTCAATGGCAGTGGCGGGAAAGTGTATGAGGCGTGGATGTAGTGCCTACTTGGCCTATGTAAAGGATGTGGATACGCCAACACCACAACTAGCTGATGTACCGGTTGCGTGTGATTTTCCAGACGTGTTTCCGGAAGACTTATCAGGAGTGCCACCTGACAGAGAGATCGAGTTTCAGATTGATTTGATACCGGGTGCCCACCTGTAGCCAAGGCACCGTATCGGTTGGCTCCGACCGAGATGAAAGAGTTGATGGAGCAGTTGCAAGAGCTGCTTGATAAGGGGTTCATTAGACCGAGTATCTCTCCTTGGGGTGCTCCGGTCCTGTTTGTAAAGAAGAAGGACGGTAGTATGAGGATGTGCATCGACTACCGCGAGCTAAACAAGTTGACAGTGAAGAACCGATACCCCTTACCGAGGATAGATGATTTGTTGATCAGCTTCAAGGTGCCAGTTGGTTTTCAAGGATAGATCTTCGATCTGGTTATCATCAGTTGAAAGTGAAGGAGCAAGACATTCCTAAAACAGCTTTCCGTACGCGCTATGGTCACTACGAGTTTCTTGTCATGTCTTTTGGTTTGACCAACGCGCCAGCTGCTTTTATGGATTTGATGAACCGCGTGTGTCGGCCCATGTTGGATAAATCAGTGATTGTGTTTATTGATGATATCCTGATTTACTCGAGGAGCGAAGCAGAGCATGCCGGTCACATTCGGGAGGTTCTAGAGACGCTGAGAAGGGAGAAGTTGTATGCAAAATTCTCCAAGTGCGCGTTCTGGTTGCGTGAAGTTCAGTTCTGGGTCACGTGGTGAACCCCGATGGGATTATGGTGGACCCGGCAAAAGTGGAGGCGGTTATGCAATGGAAGTCGCCAAAGACGCCATCTGAGATTCGTAGTTTCTTGGGTTTGGCGGGTTACTATAGAAGGTTCATCCAAGACTTCTCTAAGACTGCTTCTCCACTAACCAAGTTGACCCGACGAAAAGATGTGAAGTTCGTATGGGGTCAAGCTCAAGAGAAGGCGTTTGTAGAATTGAAGGCGAGATTGACTCAAGCTCCTGTTCTGTCATTACCCGATGGAAGTGAAGATCTGGTGGTTTATTCTGATGCTTCTTACTCGGGGTTGGGGTGCGTGTTAATGCAGAAAGGAAAGGTTTATAGCCTATGCATCCCGACAGTTGAAGGTTCATGAGGTCAATTATCCTACTCATGACTTGGAGCTAGCAGCTGTGGTCTTTGCATTAAAGATTTGGAGGCACTACCTCTACGGGACGAAGTGCACCATATTCACTGACCACAAGAGTCTGAAGTACTTCTTCGACAGAAGGATTTGAACATGAGGCGAGAGACGGTGGTTGGAACTTATAAAGGATTATGATTGTGAGATCCACTACCATCCGGGCAAGGCCAACGTGGTGGCTGATGCCCTTAGCGGAAAGGAGAGGCCTAAGCCAATTCGGGTGAAAGCCTATCAGTTGATCATGACCTCCGACGTGATGAAACAGGTTAAGAGTTTCAAGACGAGGCATTGAAGGAAGATCATCTTAACTCTGAAAGAATGAGAGGCTGGTTGGAGAATTGGGTGAAAACACGTTCGGTGTTAGAACACGATTCGATCGTGTGTGGATTCCTCGTTTTGGGGATCCTACGGGGAAAGATAATGGATGAGGCTCACAAGACCCGAACTCCATTCATCCTGGTGCCACGAAGATGTACATGATATGAAGAAAGATTATTGGTGGCCGGGTATGAAGCGCGACGTGGGGAGTATGTGAGTAAGTGCCTTACTTGCTTACAGGTGAATGAAAGCCGAGCATCAAAAGCCGTATGGGAAGATACAACCTTTGGATATACCGGAATGGAAGTGGGAGCACATCACCATGGATTTCATTACAAAGTTGCCGCGTACACCGAAAGGGTACGATGCCATATGGGTGATAGTTGATCGTTTGACGAAGAGTGCTCACTCCTACCGATCCGCGAGACATATTCATTTGAGAGGTTGGCTGATCTGTTCATCAAGGAGATTGTGACTCGTCATGGTTGCCGGTGTCTATCGTGTCGGATCGCGACACTCGGTTTACATCTAAATTCTGGAAGAAGTTCCACGACGCTATGGGGACGAGGTTACACATCAGCACGGCTTATCATCCCCAGACTGATGGTCAGTCAGAAAGGACCATCCAGACGCTGGAAGACATGCTTCGGGCATGTGTGATTGATTTTGGTGGAAGTTGGGATGACCACCTACCGTTAGCTGAATTCTCATACAACAACAGTTATCACGCCAGCATTGGCATGCCTCCATATGAGATGCTATACGGTAGGAGATGCAGAACACCCGTTTGTTGGGGTGATATTGGTCAGAAGGAATTGGGAAGCGTCGAGGTAATCGAGGCTACGACTGAGAAGCTTGAGAAGATCAAAGCCTTCATGAAGGCAGCCAAAGACAGACAGAAGTCGTATGCTGATAAAAGGCGCAGGCCGATTGAGTTCCAGGTGGGTGACCGGGTTATGTTGAAGGTCTCACCTTGGAAGGGTATCATTCGCTTCCGAAAGCGGGGCAAGTTGAGCCCAAGATATATAGGCCCTTTCCGAATCATTGCTCGAGTGGGAGAGGTGGCCTATAGACTGGAGTTACCAGATGAGTTAAGTGGAATTCACCCAACATTCCATGTATCTCATCTAAGGAAGTGCTTAGCAGATGAAGATATGATTGTTCCATTGGAAGATATCGAAGTAGATGAACGGCTCAATTATGTGGAGCAACCAGTGGCAATCATCGACCGAAAAGAGAAAAGGCTAAGGAATAAAGTGGTTCCTCTTGTGCGTGTACAGTGGAAGCACAGGAAGGGATCCGAGTCAACGTGGGAGACTGAGGAAGAAATGAGACAGCATTATCCACGTTTGTTCGAGGAATGACAGGTTTCGGGGACGAAACCTATTTAAGGGGGGTGGACTTGTAACACCCGGAAATTTATTATTTTGAAGCCGACGGAGAAAGAAAGAAATAAAATTCCAAAGTCGAGGGACCAAACTCGCCAACGAAGAAAAGTTGGGAGATGTGTGTGGTATGTGTAGGGAGAGGGCCGCCCACTCTCCCCACACTCCAAATATTCAGCTCACAAAGGGGAGAAGAGAGAAAGAAAAAGAGGAGAAAAAGGGAGAAAGTGGTGTTGCGGGTGATTCGGGTGTCCAAATCCGTCGAGTGGCAAGCCAAATCGAAGCTCTTGTCTTTGTGCTCGATTGTGTGAGTTCTAGGACCCCACTTTTACTCGTTTTCAACTGATTTTGGGGCTGGAAAGTGTTCAAAACCCGTTTTTATGTGTGTGTGTGTGTTTGACCCATTTGGGGTGATGTGTATGATGTTTTTAGAGCATGATTTCGGGCTTGTGTGTGCTTGTATGGTGTTAAGGTATGCATTTCTAAGGTCCAGGAGGGTTGATTTAGGCTTAGAATGGGTTTGGATGAGCTTGGAGGCCGAAAATGGCAGATTGGGTTCGGGATGAACTCCATTCTGCATCAGCTAGGGCTAGGCGACCGAATGAAGGCCATACGGCCGAATGAGGGCGACTGGAGGTTCATTCGCACGATTGGGACTCAGTCGCACGACTGGGAGTCCAGTCGCATGAGGGATGTGCGACTGAGGGTTCAGTCGCATAAAGGCTTAGTCGCATGAGTCCATACGCATGAGGTTAGTAGGCATAGGTGCCCATTCGCAGTAATCCCATTCGCACAAGGTCCATACGCATGATTGGATGTTCATTCGTATAGGTGTTCATCCGCATGAGTCCAGTCGCATGATGTTCAGTCGCATGGAGGCCATGCGACTGAAGAGTGTCCATACGCCCGAATAAGGTTGTTGCACTCGAATGAATGTGTAGTTTGACTTCTGGCCTTCGGGGTAAGGTGCAGATGTAAGTTTTGACGTAATGTAACCCGTAAGAGCATGTAAGATGAATGTTATGGCCTTAGAGAACATGTAGGGCATGAGGATGATGATGTTGCATGTCTATGCATATTATGAATGTATGATGTTGCCCTGTATGATGATGATGAATATGTTTGATATGTTCCTTGTTATGATGTATGATTATCTTTCTTATGGCTTTACGTATTATGACGAATGAAATGAAGTATTATGTAACGTAAAGTGGAAAGAGATGACACGTCTTGCATGCATCGGATAACGGGTCCTTCTTTGTGATTGACCATTATGTGGAACCTCTACCGCTTACCCTTAGTACTGTGGCATACGTTTAGCTGTTCATTTATTGACTTCGGCCCAGTGGCTATGACCGTCGGTTATTATTAGTACTGTGGCATACGTTTAGCTGTTCATTTATTGACTTCGGCCCAGTAGCTAAGACTGATTGGTTAACCCCAGTACCGTGGCATACGTTTAGCTGTTCATTTATTGACTTCGGCCCGGTAGCTGCGACTAATTGGGGTGTAGCATATGGTACTGGTATGGATGATGTCCGATGCGCAAGTAAGTAAAAAGGAACGAACGAACGAATGAATGAATGAAGAAGATAATAATGATATTATCTATGCGTACGTATGATGTGTGATCACGTTAAAGTAACGAATGGTTTTATATGAAAGTAAAGTATGTTTATTATTAAAACTAGAACTCACTCAGCAACGCTGACTTTTATTGCATTTTCCAGTTGGCAGGTAAATGATTGCTGAGGATGGCATGGCGAAGCTACTCAGCTCTTTTGGGATGGCATCCAATTATATAGCTTTTGTGATGTAATGCAAACATGAATTGTAACCGGATAATGATGTATTATTGGCAAAAGTATTATAATGAAATGTGATGTCATTTTTGAATGTTTCCGCTGCAATGGTTTCTTAATGTAATGCAAATATTATATTTTATGAGCGATGAATGACCAACTGTAGGCGTCCCGGGAACGGGGCCTTACATACATTGCTTGGAAACTTCCTCCCTGTCCTCTTGTAGAACTTCTTGGCTCTGTGAGTAAGAAGAGCCATCTGCTATACTATTTCCATGTACTCCAGATCATCTAGATGGATACAGTCCAAATCTTCAAGGGTGATGAGAAAGATGCATGTGGTTTCATCTGTAGAGACAAAGGCATGAGAAGAACTTGTCTCTTGGAAAGGACTTCCTTGAGTGTAGCTTTCTCTTGGAGTCTTTGGGAAGGTGATGAAAGGGCCCTTTTGTGAGTTGTCAGGGTAGCATATAAGATGATATTGTGGTTCAATGCTTTCCTTTTCAACCATACGGAGGGCTGAACTCAGATGATTGTTGGAGTTACCAGATGAGTTTTGCATATTAATCTCCATTTGGTAGCCACTAAGAATACCATACAACTCTGTGAGAGTGAGAGTCTTAAGGTTCTCAGTCCTCTTGATAACAACACAATAATGTGTCCATTATCTAGGAAGAGAGGACATAAACTTCTTTACAATATTTACTCCAACATCCATTAGAGTATCCACAATCTCAACATACCTGAAGTATTATTGAGTCATGGTTTCACCTACCTTAAAGGTGAAGTTTTCAAACTGCTGCTTCAAGAGATCCTTCTTGTTCTCCTTCATTGGACCCCTCATACATAAGCTTCAGTGCTTCCCATAGTTGCTTGGCAGTTTTGCACTTCTTAAAGCCTCTGTAGATGGAGTTTGGAAGATCAGTTTGAAGGGCTGTCATGGCTTTCTGATCAATCTCTATTCTTTTCCTGTCTTCTTCAGAGTAATCAGCCACAACCTTTGGAATCATACACCACCAGTAGTAGGAGTGGTGCTTTGTATGTAAGGTCCTTTAACAATAGAGTCCTACATCTTGGAGTCTTGAGACTTGATGAAGCCTTCCATTCTTTGACACCATGTATCAAAGTCTTCAGGACTGATCAGGGGAGACTTTGTCATAGTCCCAGTTTCCATATCGGCTTTGGTAATAGCTGCCATTTGAGTTGTTAAGTATTTTGTGTGTGTGAGGGATCTTAAGATGGTGAGAGCTTATATCAAGAGCCTGAAATGCTTTGATACCAAATGCTGGACCGGTGAAGGGTTTGAAATTACAACACAACAACACAATGAGGAGAGTTCCTTAGAACACTTAACAAAATAAATAGGGAACTGGTAACTTAAGTGAAAGATGCTAAGAACACAAGTAAAAATGAGACAAAACAAGATAGCTAACAACACAAGTATTTGGTTTTCAAGAATACTGTATATTGCTTCTCAAGTTCTTTTAAAAATGTATCAAAGCATAGATTGAAAGTTACAAGTACTTGAGATACTTTATACTACATCCTACAGTCTGCCATACTTTGAAGGCCAGCTGGATACATAAGACTAGACAACAACAAAATCAAATGTAGAGTCAAAAGGCAGATTGCCTTTTGACTAGTGACTATGACATGCCATAGCTCACATCCTAATATATTAAAAAAAGATAAATGTACATAAAGTAGAAAGCTCAGACTCAAAACCTCAATGTACAGTTACCAAAAGCATGTACCTTTTCACCAACTCATGTAAGTTGGTGACTAATCAGAGTTGCAGTGGAAAGGTGGTTCAGCTTTATGGTGAAGTAAATCAAATAAATGCATGTATCTAAAAGTCTCCGAAAGAAATCAGTCTTCACTCTTTGGCTTCGGAAGACTTTGTCTTTGAAGCTTTGGAAGACTTCACTTTTCTCTACGGAAGATGTTGGTCTTGGCTTTGGAAGATTTTACACTTAGAATATTTCTAGTGCAAGGTGTAAAACTTCCAAAGTATTTCTACTTCTGTTCTTTAGTGAATGCATGCAGAAAGACTTTGGATGTTTTGGCTGCATTAGACTTATAGGAATCCTTAGATGAACGAGTAGAGGACAGAAATCGATAACAATTGAATCAAAAATAACAAATGGAAGTAAGGCCAAACTATGAAATCTATTGAAAAACTAGAATTTCGACGAAGTTGAACTAAAAATGATAGATGAAATTAGAAAATTATGATGATCACCATGACACTAGCAAGAAACACATCAAAGAAAGAACAAGAAATAAAATTAGAGCTTTAGGGCCCATATACCATGTTTGCATCAAAAGAAAATAAGATATTTTGATTTTATTGAGCTTAACAAATTTACAGGCTTATTATGATATATATACAAGAAAACTGGGAATAACTAGAAACTATTCAAGTTAATTAAATGCAACATGTGATTTTCATGTAACTAACTTAGCTATTAGGATCAATCATTAGTGGATGTCCGGCATCAAGATTTGGTGCACTGATCTAGGTTCACTATATTAGCATTCACTTAATTATACTAATAGTTTGCAATGGCTTAGAGATAGAATCTACCATCTACCATGGAATCCTAGAAAATGTTTTTGATAGAAAAAAACTATGTGTTGGAGCTCTTGGAAGAATAGCATTAGTCTTTATATTTTTGTTTTTTGTCATAGTATAGGGACTTATTGTGTAAATATATGTTCCTAGTTTTCATTGTTTAGTATAAATAGGATATTATGTATTTGTGCAGGTAGACTTTGGAGAATATTGTTAGAACTTTTTTTGTTAATCACTCCCTGTACATTGTATCCATTTGCATTTGCTTTCAATGAAATATCTATGAATTTTTGAAGTAAATGCATTTGTTTGATTACTTTGTGCTTATAATTGATCATTTAATTACAATAGCATCATAGATCGATCCATTTGAACCTATCAAATGGTATCAGAGCATTCGGTTCAGTGATTTTGAGCTTAAAATCGACTTTCGAGCTCTGTGAATCACTTGAATCTGTGTTTTATAGAAATTTGATCAATTAATTGTTGATTTCAGTTGTGTTTCATCCTTAGAAACATGAATTTAATCACAATTGTGTGATTTAACATATTCAGATCTGAATTCTCATTAGATTTGTGTTTGAAAGTGTTCTTCATATTCGAACTCAAATTCAAACAGAAAATCAGATTTATTGTTGTTAATTGAGAGAATTGATGATTTAGGATTGATTATCAGTGTATATACTACCTAATTGAATGTTTTCAGATCAATTAATTAAGTTTTAAAGAATTTGATAAGATCAGGTTGTTATGAATATGATGAATTAGGCGCTTGAAGTGTTAAAATCATCTGAAATTTATCTAAGTGTTTAGGCACATAACAACTGTTTAGGCGCATTAACACTGTTTAGACGTTTCAGAGTTGGACGTTTTGACACTGTTTGGGAGTTTTACACTATTTGGAGGTTTTTGAAACCCTATAATTCTAGGCGTTTGAAGACTGTTTGGGCGCTTCAGGTTGAAATTTCACAATTTTGACTAAGTACCCAGGCGTTTGACAACTGTTTGGACGCTTGACAACTGTTTGGACGCTTGACAACTGTTCAGGCGTTTGACAAATGATTGGGAGTTTTAAAAATATTCAGGCGCATCTTCAATTGGGTTTTTTAGAATTCTACTAAGGCAATCCCTTAGGTGTTTCTAGTTCAAGTGGGTGTTTCACAAGCATCAGACGCATCAGAATTCAGACTTTTCATTCAACACTTAGAAAATTTTCTAAAAACTAAAATCCAACAATATTGTCATTTCTTTGTTTCATTTCAAACTTTAAAAACAACAAAAACAGTTTATTTTCTTAAATTCAAATCTCAAAATGGTTAAGTTTGAAGATTCTGAGAACAAAGTTTCTAAGTTAAAGAACAGGGTTGATTTCAAGAACTGGTCTCTCAGATTAAAACACCATCTAAACTCTATTGATACTGATATTTGGAAATCAATAGAGAAAGGACCTGATATTCCTATTACATCAGATGGTCCCGACAGAGGAATTTTGTTTATACCAAAGACTCTCAAGAACTTATCCAAAAGATGGTCTACATGGTGATGATCTAAAAAAAGTAAAGAATGACATTAAAGCTTACTCTCTTATGTGTAAGGGTTTACCTTTGGAGGTATTAACCAGACTTGAGGGTTACCAAACTGGCTACACCATGTACAAAGCCTTAAAAATCATTTGTGAATGTGGTAAAGGGATTCAAGATCTTAAAATGCAGAAACTGAAAAGGCAACTTGAGCTATTTGAGCATCTTTTTGGCAGAAACAATAAACCAAATGATGAACAGATTTGTGTAACTTACTACAAAAATGTCAACTGCAAGCATTAAGAATGATCTTAAAGACCTAAATGATAGACTTCTCAATGCTCTTCCATCTTCATGGAAACAGACAGTGACACTGTTAAGACATACTAAAAAGTTTCCAATGGATCTTGATCTTCTAATTGCTAAGATTTAGTCAGTTGAAATTGATGAGAGCTCAAGGAACAATGATAGGGCTGCATCAACTTCTCAGTATAAGTATGTTGCTTCTCCTGTAAATACTGTGGAGAATGCATTTCTGGCAAAGAATGAAAGTACTCCAGAAGATGAGGGTGACTTGTTTGTGGGAGCTGGGTTTTTCATAAGTGCTCTGTCTATTCAATTCAACCACAGCCTCCTCCTAAAACTCAAATGCCTAAACCTCAAACTGAGACTCCATTTTCTAACTCTGTTAAACCTAGCAAAGTTAAAGATGTCATAAATATCCTTTTACAGGATGAAGAGTTCAAATATGCTTTTACAGCCTTTATGGCAACTTTTTAGGCTTATCAAGGTAGTCATTTAACACAAGTTGATTTGATTTTGCAAGATTTGTTTGAGATGGATCATGATGACATAGAAGAGCTGGATTTAAACTGGCAGATGGTGATGATAGCTTATAGGACTCAGAAACACTCTTATGTGAATAGAAACCACAAGCCAAGTGCAAATAAAATAGACGGTTTTGACAAGTCAAAGTCAAGGTGTTTCAACTATAATAGATATGGCCACTTTTCAAAAGAATGCAAAGCTCCAAGAAATCAAGGAGGCAATGGTCAAACTGGCTCTAACAGTCAAAGATATCATCAATAGTCTCAGAAGACCTTTGAGAAGCTGTATCAAAGTCTTCCTATCCCAAAACTGAAAGAAGAATCAAAGACAACTGAAGACGTAAAGAAAGCTCTTGTTGTTAGCATTAAAGATGGTTACGATTGTAGTGCTTATGTTGAACAGTTTACAGCTTATCTCACTTCTGGTTTAGCACTTATTGCTAAGATTAATAATAAAGACTGGTCTGAAGACAATGATTCTAGGGCAAATGGTGATTTAGACAATGATGAAGACTACAATTGGAATGAAAAATCTGATCCAAAGGAAGATTCAGAAGAAGTTGCTCTCATGGCACGGTCAGAACAACCTAAGGTTGAACACTCATCATATGATACCGAGACTTCACCTTCTTATCCATAAATTCCATTAGAAGTCAGAGAAAAAATGTGCACTAAAGCATGTTTTGAGCAAGTTGACCACTACAGAATATACTCATTCAAAATATATGATAAACTTAAACAAGAAGAATTAATGCACAATAAGCTCAAAATTGATCATAAAATCTCTGATGACAAGATTATATCTCTTCAAACATCTTGGAACAAACCCGTAAAGAACTTGAACTAGTAAAAAAGCAACTTGAAGAGATGATCAAAACTCTAGAACAAGAGAAATTGGCTCATGCTGCCACTCAGGTTGATCTTGCAAAAGTTAAAAGATCAAAAACTATAGTTGAACAATTGGTAAGTGGGAGAAAGGATAAAGACAAAACAGGTCTAGGTTTCACACATGAGCCTATGCCTGAATCTATCTCCAACACCTTACCAGAGAACTTTAACACTCATGATCACTCACCTGAAAACAAAGCAAAGCTCAAAGACTTTCATGAAAATAAAAGAGTGTGCAATCTACTGTAGAAAGTGAAATTGAAAAGATAAATATTGAAATATTTGAGGAACAAGACTCAGAAATCATCAAAAATGGTCATCCGATAAAAGTTAAATCTTATGAACCTCGACCAAAGAACAAGAAGCAATTTGTCCCAAAAGGATCTAATGAATATGTTGTTGAAAAATATGAACAAGAACAATATGTTGAAGAAGTCATTGAAATATATGACAAGAAGAAAGGGAAAACTAAAGAAGAGGAATTAAAATCAGATAGTTCATGTTTTGATGATTCATTTTCTTATGAATTAAATCAAGAAGAACATAAAGTTAAAGAAATTGAAAAAAAAACTTCTCAAGATTCAACTCAATCCCAAAGCAACAAAACATCATCAAGAACAAGAAATCAAAGAAGGATAAAAACAACTGCTAACGCTAAAAATTCTCAAACTCAAAGAACCGATCAATCTATACAATTTAAATGACTGAAGTTTGTGTCAGCAGGAACTTTTTGACATGAACACAATCCCTGAAATAACATCAAAACCAAAGATCAAATCTAACTCCAATCTGAAAACATGTTAAGGTCCTAAGTCTTCCGCCGTAAACAAAAGATTTATGTCTAAGGAATCAAGGAATTGTGAAAATGTACAAAAGTCAAAACCTAAAAATCAAAAGAACAAACTCATAAATCAAAAACAACATATTAGCCTGACTACTCTAAAATCAAAACAAAGATCAAATGTGGCTTCCATATCTATGTTAATCATCAGTTGTTTAAACCTCCACAAAGGTACAATGACATATGTGATATGTATAATCATAAAACATATGAATGTTACTTTAACAAGTACTGTCACATTTGTGATATGACAAATCATTCAACTGCTGATTGTTTTTTCAACAACTATTGTGTCTTGTGTGATGAAAGAAATCATAATACTGAGGATTGTTACTTTAGAAAGAACTCGCCAAGAAAAGAATATAGTAATCAAAGATTTCAAAGAAATCAGAATTATGGATTTCAAGGTTTATCACAACAACCTTCCTTAGGCTTGAGATATATCAGAAGAATAAATTTTGAATATAGTGATTATTATACTATGAGAACAAAGCAGTATAAACAAGAAAACTTCGTTCCATGACCTATGAGAATGAACAATGGAACATTTAACAAGCAAAATTTTTCTAAGAATGTTTCAGTTGATTGTTAAAAGTTTCTTGATGATGATCTTGAAAAACACTTCAATGTTTTGAGGATTAAACAGAGTAAAGATAATCAAATATTTATGAGAAGAGGAATGATAATCCAAAATATCAAAAGAAACCTGACGTGAATAAACTTCATTTTAAGAAATTTACCATTGTTGATAAGTATGGCAAGCCCAAGACCATCTCGAGTTGGGTTGATAACTCACCTTAATTGTCTTTGAAATGCAGGTACGCCCAAGAAGACCAATAAACACGTGGTATATTGATAGTGGGTGTAGCCGGCATATGACAAGCAATCATGCCTTACTTCAAGACTTTAAGATGAAAGATGGTACTCATGTAGCCTTTGGAGGTGATGCAGGTGGAAAAATTACCGGAGAAGGAATAGTATCAAATGGGGTTATCAGCTTTGATAATGTCAACTATTATGCTTAGACTTTAATCTTTTAAGCGTTTCCCAAATTCGTGATAAATCATATTATGATTTATTTGGTGACTCTTATTGTTATATTTTAAAGCCAAGTTTTCAGATTAGCAAGGAATGGGTAGTTGTTAAAGCGGTTTGTGATCGAGATGTATACAAATTAGATATGTCTTAAGTAGATCCTTCGGCAGAAGCAACTTGCCTAATTACTCAAGCATCAAATGATTAAAGTCAACTATGGCATAGACGTCTAGGGCATTCCAATTTCAAAAACATGAACAAGCTTTTTGCAGGAAACCATATAGTAGGCATTCCATCAAAGAAGTTTGCTACATCAGATCTCTGTAAAGCATGTTTGAAAGGGAAGCAACAAAGAGCGTCTTGTAAGTCCAAGTTGATAAACTCAAATTTCAAGCCTCTACAGATGTTGCATATGGATCTATTTGGTCCAATAAACGAGCAAAGTATTGGAAAGAAGTCTTATTGTTTAGTTATCATCGATGACCTTCCAAGATTTTCATGGTTTTTCTTTTTGCATGCTAAATCTGAAACGGCTGAATTGTTAAAAGAGTTTATCATTAAAGTAGAAAATCAATTAGAACAAAAAGTGAAAATAATTAGAAGTGATAATGAAATTGAATTGAATTAAAAAAATGCTAATGTTGACATGTTTTATGCAGAAGCTCGTCAGTTCAGTGCTCCAAGAACTCTACAACAAAATGGAGTTACGAAAATAAAGAACAGAACTTTGATTGAGGCTGCTCCTGCCATGTTAGCAAATGCAAAGATTCCAGTCACTTTCTGGAATGAAGGCATATCCACTGCATGTTTTGTACAGAATCGAACATTATTGGTGAAAGATAAACAGAAAACTCCTTACGAGTTGATATTTGGCAGAAACCTAATATAGATTTTCTTAAATCTTTTGGTTGTCCAGTTTTGATTTTGAACTCAAATGATCAGCTTGGAAAATTTGAAGAAAAATATGATGATGTATCTTTCGTTGGATATTCGCTGTTTCAAAAGCATTTAGAGTGTATAACTATAGGACGAATGTTACCATTAAAACCTTCAATGATAAATTCCTTGAAAACTCATTTCCATCAGTTGCGAATGGTCCAGCTTGGTTATTTGATTTAGACTCTTTGTCAAACTCATTCAATTCTAACTTGTTTGAATCTCCTTATGTCAACAAGAAACAGGTAGGAGATCTCAGATCTTTCAGTGATGATTCAGATTCTGATGATATGGATGATTCAAGCCCAGATTATTCATTCTTCTCATTTGTTAAAGATCCTATATTGCATTATGAATCTAATGATCAACAAGCACAAGAACAACATCCTGTTTCTCAAAATTCAAATGTTTCACAACCTATTCCTAATGATGGACTTGAAATTATACAACCTAAGTCTGGAACAACATCTATATTTGGAGATGTCTATGTTAATAATAAGCTTGATTATTTTATCACTACTCGACTCAAGTTCCTAATTTCACTCCACATTCTTCAAACTTATTGCATCAGCTTTGTGACTTAAACCAGACTAATCTTGATGTGAGTGTTCAAAAAGATAAGATCCCAACGTCTCGTGTTCACAAGAACCATCATACGTCACATATTATTGATCCATTGAATAAGAGAACAACGAGGAGTCATGTAGACCAAACAAACCTCTGCTTATACTTGTGTTTTCTATCTCAATTTGTTCTTAAAAAATCATTGAGGCGTTACAGGACAATAGTTGGATTAAGGTTATGCAAGAAGAGTTACTACAGTTCCGTAAACAGGAAGTGTGGAAGCTTGTGGATTTGCTGAAGGAGAAAATGCCATTGGCACAAAATGGTTGTTTAGAAACAAATTAGATGATCGAGGAATTGTTGTTCATAACAAAGCAAGACTAGTTGCACAAGGTTACACCCAGGAGGAAGGAATTAATTATGATGAAGTGTTTGCTCCAGTTGCAAGACTTGAAGCAATTCGTGTCTTCCTAGCGTATGCTTAATATGTGAAATTCAAGGTGTACCAAATGGACGTCAAAGGTGCCTTCTTGTATGGACCGATCAAAGATGATGTGTATGTCAAAGAACCTCAAGGTTTTGAAGATTTTGAATACCCTCATCGTGTGTATAAGCTGAGTAAAGCTTTGTATGGTCTACATGAAGCTCCTAGAATTTGGTATGATACATTATCCCAACATTTGATCCAACATGGATACACAGGAGGGAAAAATGATCCAACTTTATTCATAAAAAAGGATGCTGATGATCTCTTATGTGTTTAAGTGTATGTGGATGATATCATATTTGGTTCTACAAGTCAGAAATTATGCTCAGAATTTGAAGAGATCATGAAATCTCATTTCCAAATGAGTTCTATGGGAGAAATATTTTTTTTCCTTGGTTTACAAATGAAACAGTCTTCAGATGGAATATTTATCAATGAGGATTGTTGATAAGCTCTAGAAAAAGTTTAAACTGCAAGATTGTCAATCTATCAGAACTCCAACTGATGCTAATACCAAGATTGATCCTGATCCAACAGGAAAATCAATTGACCAAACTTTATACAAATCTATGATTGGATCCTTGATATATCTTACTGCATCTAGACCTGATATAATGTATGTTGTTTGTGTCTGTGCCAGGTATCAATCAGACCCAAAGGAATCTCATATTATCGCTCTCAAACAGATATAAAGATATCTTAAAGGAAAATCGGCTCTAGGGTTATGGTATCCTTATGAAGGAAACTTCGAGTTACATGGATATACTGATAGTGATTATGGGGGATGTTGCCAAGATCGTAAATCTACGATGGGTGGTTGTCAGTTTTTGGGTCCCAGATTAGTCTCATGGCAATGTAAGAAACAAACAAATGTCTCTGTTTCAACTACAGAAGCTGAGTACATAGCTGCATCAGCCGGATGTTCTCAAATCCTTTGGTTACAAAACCAACTACTGGATTACGGGTTCAATTTTCTTAACATACCTATTTACATTGATAACACCACTGCTATGTTTATAACAACTAATCCTTTCCAACATTAAAAAACAAAGCATATCGAAATTCGATATCATTTTCTCAGAGATAACTATGAAAAAGGTTTAATCATTTTGATTTAGATATCAACTGAAAAACAATTGGCTAACTTGTTTACCAAAGCCTTCCTACCAAGAAGATTTGAGTATTTGGTCGAGTTAATTGGTCTTATCAACCATGTTTATAAATCTGTTTTTGAATCATCAAAATGAAAATAACCGTCCCTTCTTTTTATAATAAAATTAAAAGAGAAAATGTCAAAGTTGACTGTCTGATTGTATATATTATGCGTGTGTGTGCTAAAACAAAAAGCAAATACAAAACCAGAAATGTGCAAAATCAAAAGAAAAAATATAAAATGAAAATAAAAAATATTGTTAGTTGTTCATTTCTTAATTTAAGATTGGATCTGATATTGCAATATGCGAGAAATGATAATACATCAGTTTTAATCAGTTGCATACTTCACTTATTAATAAAGTATGACGTGATCAGATATGATGTGCGGATAAACTCATGAAATTATACTGAAAATGTACATTCTTGTGATTCAACTAAATCAATTATGCATTTGTGTGTGTCCATCTAAATACTAATGAGTGTTGTTGACTTTTCTGATAGGTTGCTTGTCAAATCACAACCTCACACCTGGTGGTGATATGTATAACCATGAGATTTGTTTACCGCATCTGTTCACTTCTCTGTTAGGAGTCATCATAGACCTAAAGTGACGAGGTATACTCTGTTGTAAGTCATTACAGACCTGGATATTTTCACCTGATGCAAAAGATGCCAATGTGCATAATCCTTTTAAAAGTCCAAAATGGATGCCCTATGATTCTTTATGAATCATCTATATCTATTTCTTTATAAAACGGATTCAGAGATTACTTAATGGTTCGTCCATGGTGGTTTTCTCGGAGATTATTAAATGGTTTAACCATGATGATTTTCTCATTGACCTAAACATGAGATCTGGTTATACATATATGTCATGTTTTAAGTTGAGTAAAAGTGCTTGCTTGCATACCTTGATGAGGGTCGGACTCTCTAAGTCTAAGTGTGGGTTACATAATGTCATATCTAATCGAACCTTAATCAATCCAAGAATTAAAAAAGTAATGTGCTAATACTTTTGCCAAAGCACTCTTTGTCTATCCTTAGATCTAGTGTCTCCTTTGCTGTAGGAATGCTGACCTGGAACACACCTGATCAAGATTTAATCACTGTCTATGACTATCCACATTTTTTTTATTTTAATGTGCTGATTCTTAATTGATATGATCTCACTACAGGCATATGACTCATTATGTATATAGTAGAGTTTTATTCTGCTTTATTTTGATTTTTGCGTGATTTTATGAGTGCAGGCATTTGATAATGATTGGTTTTCTTTATTTTGCAACATAAAAACTTTTAAGTTTGTGAACTTAAAGTTTAGAGGGAGTAAAAATTGAAAAAGGAATAATCAAAATAAATGAACCTAAAAAATGAACATGAAAAGATGAACCTGAAAAGATACGAAAATAAACCTGAAAAGATTTCAGATTAAGTTGAAATGTGGAAAAGCTTCTTGCAATTTAAAATAAAAAAATTGAGATTATTTGTAATTTTGAAAAATTTCAAAATTTTGAGACTAAAATGACGGGAAATTATTTGAAAAATAAAAATTACAAAAATCTGTGTTAAAAAATTGATTGTTAATGATACAAAGTCAAAATAATTTTGATTGGTGTTTAAAGTCAAAATTTGACCAAGGGTTGAAATTTTTATGAGGAACAATGATAATTTTCAAAATTAGGGTTTAGGTGATTTTGGTGAAAAATTCTCAAGTGTTAGACGTATGGAAAGGTCTCATACGCCTGAATAGTGGTCAAAAGTCCATTTCAAGAGTATGATGAAGTTTCAGAAATTTGTTCAAGTGTTGCGCGTTTGGTTCAACCTCATGCGCCTAAACAATTGTCATAAGTCTAAAAAACTGGTTTAAGTGTTGGGCGTTTCAAGTCAAGCTCATGCGCTTGAACAATACCAGACTTTCCATGTTGAAATATTCCAAGTTTAGACGCTTTGAAAGTCCATGCGCCTAAACAGTTCTCATACGACTGATGGTTCATGAAAATGTTCTAAGTGTTAGGGGTTTCAGGCTAAGTCATGTGCCTGAACAGTGCTCATGCGCCTAAAATAGTGCCCATCCGCCTGAACAATGCCCATACGCCAAAGACTTTTTGATGAAATCTGACCAAGTGAGCTCATGCGCCTAAGTCTCATGCGTCTCAACAGGGGTCATACGCTTTCACAGTAGTCATGCGCCTAAGAGTTTTTACACTTATATAAATTCAACACTTGACAGAATTTCATTTTCACTCGTTCATTCACACACTTAAACACTCTGTTCTTACTCATACGCACCCGAGAATCTCCATTTTCATACTCTAGTCTGATTTCCTTTAATCATTGTTATATTTAGGTATAATCTTTGATTCTAAACTTCATGTTGAGTGCAAAACATCGAATCTCAGAACCTTAATCACATAATTGATTGGGCGTTTGAATGCTATTCAGGCATTCGACCCTAAGGGTTTGAGAAATTTGAAATTTTCGGTTTAATGTGTTAAAATGTTAAAAATTGAACTTGAATTTGTTGATAACACATGTTTTTGACAAATTTAGCATCCTCAAAACTCAATTTCATCACAAATTGTATTTGATGATTGTGGGTTCATCAGTCAAATATAATAATAAAAAAATAACAAATGAACTGAATCGTCAAATTGAATTTGCAATAAAATTTCAACTATTAATCATCAAAATTTTCTTAATATTCATAAATTTAAAAGATATAATTGACTTAGTGATTAGAAATTTCTAAAACTTGATTTTGATTATGACAGTGTGTGTTCAAACACTTAGAAAATTTTGAATAAAAATTAGTCAAGTTTTAAAAGTTAAAATCTACTAGGTAAAATTGAAAAATTAATTAGTGTGCATATTTTGTTATATTTTACTTGATATTAATCTCAAAATATTAATTGATTTTGTATCCATTACATTTGAGTGATTGAGTGTATAAAACAGTTAGAAAAATTTCTAAGTGTTATTGGGTAAAAAATTGATAAATCATAATGAGATTTACATCAATGTAATAAATTCATTCTTACCCTTTGTTTCTTTATGATTGACAGTTGGCTGAGTTAAAGTTTGAACCAAAGCATAACGTTGCAACATTTCTTTGAAGATGTTAGAGATGCAGTTGGCTATGAAGAAATGATTAGATTTCTTTTGAGAACCAGATAAGTTTATGCCAATTGTGCACGTCCAGCTATATATGCACGACTGATTAAGATGTTTTCAGAGATATGTGGAAATAGAAAGAGATGAGGAAGGAAAGAAAGTGTTGAGAGCATTTGTTACTGAAGATAGGATGATCGAAGTGTTTGAGCAGTCAATTAGAGATGCTCTTAGACTTGGTGATAATGAGGCTCAAGACTTGTCTGAGTTTAGTTTCAATGAATGTAGAGAGACATTCATAATGATGGGCCATCCAGATAATAACTGTATGTCAAAGAGAAGTTTGGTTGGAATTTTCTCCCAGTTGATATTGCTTCTCTAATAGTTGCATTGGCTACTAACCGAAGGTTCAATATGGCCAAATGGATCATGAATGGATTTATTTTCAACTTGGAGAAAGGGAAAAGGAACAAGTACTTGATGTATCCAAGGTTTCTTCAGATGATAATTAATGAAGAATATCAAGATTTTCATGCTTATGGTGTTAATAGAGAAAGAATAAATCTGGAACACATGTTTGAGATTGTGTATAAAAGACTTGCAGTAGTTACAGGAGCCCAAAACATTCCTATGTTTGATTATATGAGGGTTGTAGCAAGGGATGAAGTGGATATCAATCAAGATCATTTTCATTTGATTGAAAATGAACCAGTTGATCCAAATGATTTGATTAAGGATGTTATTCAAGATGTGATTGATGATGAAGTAGAAGAGGATGATGATAATGATGAAGATGAACATGAAAATGATGAAAGTTCATCAAGTAGTGATGATGATGGTGATAATGATGATCCTGATGCTAATGTTGGAGGAATTATGGAAGAAACTGATCAAGAGGTTGATAGTGAAGAAACTGTATCTGGGAATAGAGATGAGAATGTTGATAATGATAAACTGGAGATGAAGTAATTGATCAAGTAGGAGAAGAGGAGTGATGATGATGTTGATGAGAATGTTGAAGAAAGTTTGGAGAAACATCAGTCTTTTGATTTTGATTACATTGATGTAATCTTATCAGAACCTATTACACAGAATGTACCTTCTGGTGTACAATCTCACATTCAAGAAGAGCAACAAATTATTATTGTAGATGAATCTCTATTGAAACAAACTCAAGATTCTTGTATGCAAAACGAAGATGACAATGATGAAGAATTGATTGATGAGTTGAAAGTAAAGAATGCTGAATAAGAAGAAGTTATTAAGAAATTACAAGAAGAAAATGCATTGTTGAAAGCTGAGACTAAAAAGAATGATTTGATTATGATTGATTTTGAAGAAAAGACAAAGAGATTGACCGAAGAAGTTGAAAAGTTAAGAGAAGATTTGAAAGAAAAGGAGAAAGAATTAGAAGAGATTGAAATTGAATGAGATTGAATCTAAAGCTCAAGTAAATGTGATTGAAAAAATATATCACATGGATAAAGGTAAAAGAAAGTTAGATGAAGCTGAGATAGAATCATCATCTGAACCTTCAAAGATTCTGAAAGCTGGAGAAGAGTTAGTGGATGTATTGGATGTAGACGATGTTGATATTAAAAAGCAAATTGAGGCTTTAGATGATCTTGACACTGAATTTCAGGATGATTGGTATGATCAAGTGCTAGAAGATGAAGGTTTATGTGAGATTGTTGAGTCTCCATTGCAAAACGTTCAAGAAGACATACCTAGTGACTTTAAAGATAGGTATAATTACTTTGTGAAAAAGAAATATAATCGTGTATTTTTGGATGGTTTAACTGTATCCTTGATTAACGAAGAATATGAGATGTGTATGTTAGCAGAATCATCAGCTCCGGTGGATCCAAATGAGATTTGCTTAGATCATGGAGAATGAACACCGATGACTGAAAGCATTAATGTTGATGATATTCCTGTATCTGAATTGCACCATCCTGATGAAGAGGTTATGAGTATTACTTCTTTGAGGATATGGTTGCAATCAAGGAATTATCCAAGAAAGAGATTGAACAGGTTGCAAGGAGAGTCATGGAGAAACTTCGTTAGAAGTTTTCAAGAAACTTAAAAGCAAAATAATAAGATGATCATACTTGATACAGACAATCCTCAATACTTGGAGATTACAAAAAGAACAAGAATGTTAAAGCCTCAAGAGATAAAGTCAATGGAATTGGTGAGGAGAAGTCATGATAAGAGAAAAGAACTGACAAAGATGTTTCCTGACACAGAAAAGCAAGCGTACAAAGTGTCTATAGATCGGAAACAGCTTTGGAATAAAGCAAGATCGGTTGGAGACATTGTTAGAAATGTATTACAAACTAGGACAATCAATCTCAGAGTTATTGAATGCTATGATTATGCCTGATAAAACAAAAGAATTAAAGATTATTGCATGGAAATATGATGAGATATTTGATGCATTTTTGATAAAGAGAGTGAATGTTATCTTTGATGTTTATCATTTTTTTCCTAGTATCATTGCTCTACCGGTCCAAGACTTAAAAGAATTACACAAGTTACCTCTGATCAATCCTACAAAGGCTTCAAGAGGAGAGAACTTTATGAAACTATTAGACCGTAGGATTTCTAGAATGCCATCTTTTCTCCAAACAAGGTGTCACAGGAGGATAAGATGTACTTTCAAACATTGAAAAGGAAATGGAAAGGAGAATCAAGTTCAATGGAAGAAGAAAGCTATTTAGAAGCCTATGATGATAAATATTTTGCCAAAGTAACAAACCCAAGATTAAATGTGATTGATGGAACTCAAACTTCCAAACCAATCCTGAGATGGTTTTATGATTCTGAAACATTTCAGTTGATGCTTGTTAGAAATGTAGATGATTGGGATAAAGACTTGATATGTTTTTTTTGGAGTGTTTGAATTGAAATTGTTACATCCAAGTTATATTTCATTTCTTTCAAATCAAAAGTTTGAGCAAGTGTCATCAGAAATTGCAGAGAATGACAGAAAGTATTTCATGACCATCATTAAAGTGATGAATGCTGCTATGGAGCGTATTTCCTTGAGGAAGGCTCTAGCATATGCAAATATAGTAAAGAAAGATATGTTAGGACCTGGTATTTGAACGAAATACCTAGTGATTGCGTGTTAAACCAACTCAATAGTGCGGAATCCTATTTGATTGGCGATCCAATCAGTGAGAACACACGATGAATCAATCAAGAATTGATTTCAACGTCAGAAATCGATTGAGAACCGATCTGATGTGTTCTATGAACTTGGAGAACGATTTGGGAGGCTTCTGGACGGCTAGGGTACGTCTGGAGTCGTAATGGGATGAATGCTTACGTTTTCCCACGAATTGGGTCTATGTAATGAAAAACTAATGTATTAAATGTTTATATATATTAAGTTAAGTTAATGTATGTCTGTTTGATTAATTACTAATGATTTATGTGTTGAATGTTTATATCAAACAGATCCAAACTTTCAGAGGGATGAGTTTGACTTTACTCCCCTTCAAATGGTCAAGACTCAGTTAACTATGATTCTTGACCTACAAGGGATAGTAAGACGGTCTGTGAGTTATACCCCTGAAGAAGGGGAGATAATTCACGACCTGTCCGATGAGCAAATAGTTGAAATGTTCAAACTCAATCCCGATGAAATCGTGAAGGATGCTCCAACAGTGGACTCAACCAGTGATGAGGAACTGAACGACATAGATGAGGTTGAGATTGAAGACATCACGGCAGAAGAGTATCCTCAGTACGCTGACGCCGAGGGAAATGTGGTCCCCAATTTGGGTGAATCCCTAGTCAGTGATACCTTTGAGGTACTCAACAAGATGGAGCAAGAAGCAGAAAAGACTGCAGAAACAGCCCAAGCCTCCAATGCAGATGTTGATATTCGTAAGGCTGAATGGGCTGCCTGTTTTGAGGAAGTAAGAGCCCAGCGGGCTGCACCAAAGAGAGATGCCTACACAAAGCTCTACAAAGTCAAGAAACACCATAAGGTGTCGGGCAGGATTATCTCTTGGGCATATTTTGAAGACCTTAACGCGTATGCTGTTAAGAGGGAGCAGGGCATAGAGTACTTCAGGTTCCCACATGATCTGAAGACTCTACCTGGTTTTGAGCTCAACCAGCTGGCTAAACTTAAGCTGCTGTATGCTGACCCGAGGAAGATGTCAGGCTGGTTTGAGGCTGCCCTGAGGAAAGAGTACCACACCAGGTGGGTCAACTTCAAACCTCAACAACCTACGAGGTATATCAGACGGTCTGAAGTTGATCCCAGGACTGGAAAGCCAAAGATAGTGCTGAAGTGGAGTCCTCCGCGAACCATGTCAAGAATCCCTCTGAGGGAAATGCCACAGGACTTCACTCCCCACTTTAAATGGTGGTACTACGATTGGAGAACAGCTGAAGCGGTCATAGTTCTGAACAGAGAGGGCCAAATGGATACTATCAGGGTATTCGACCCAATGTGGCTAACCAACTTATCTGCTAATGATGTTTACACATTATATAAGTGGCCACTGTTCTATGACACGCAAGATATTGTACAAGCCCTCCAATTCCAAAACGTCATAAGACTCTGCTTTGCTTTTGAGATACACGCAGGAGTCACTAAAGAGGAGAAGTACAAGAGATATAAGGAGGTTATGCAGAAGACAAGAGAATAGATAGATCTAGGTCCAAGGGGGAGTTTGTTGATACATGTATGTCCCTAGATCAGGATTTGTAATGTAATGAACTTGTCTGTCTGTTTTTGATGTAATTGTAATTGATTAATGAAATGATATGAATTGGTTGTTACTTGTAATGTTTAATATTTCATTAATGAGTTGTGATTGAATTAATTGGGTTTATGAATGTTTGAATGAGTGAACATTAAGTTATATTAAATAGAACATTCAAACTTAACTTAATGAGGTTCTCATGCGGATGGCCCATGCGAATGGACCACACGCATGAATAACTTCATACGATTGACTCAATCGCACGACTGAACCAGGAGACTGGATCAGTCGTATGATTGACACATAAGATTGACTCAATCGCACGACTGAACACTCAGTCGTGCGAATGAATCAACCGCATGGTTCAATCGCACGACTGAACCATACTTATGGCCCAGTCGTGTGATTGAACCATGCGGTTGATTCATTCGCACGACTGAGTGTTCAGTCGTGCGATTGAGTCAATCTTATGTGTCAATCATACGACTGATCCAGTCTCCTGGTTCAGTCGTGCGATTGAGTCAATCGTATGAAGTTATTCATGCGTGTGGTCCATTCGCATGGGCCATCCGCATGAGAACCTCATTAAGTTAAGTTTGAATGTTCTATTTAATATAACTTAATGTTCACTCATTTAAACATTCATAAACCCAATTAATTCAATCACAACTCATTAATGAAATATTAAACATTACAAGTAACAACCAATTCATATCATTTCATTAATCAATTACAATTACATCAAAAACAGACAGACAAGTTCATTACATTACAAATCCTGATCTAGGGACATACATGTATCAACAAGATATAAAGAATATAAAGTTCATGAAGATTTCTAGGAAAGGAATACTAGAGATACGTTCAAAAGATTATCAAAATCCAATAGAATTTTATGCAAACATTGCTTGTCTTTCAAAAGATACTTTACAAGTGATGGATGCTATGGGGATAAAAACGAACGAATCGAAACCAGAATAAGGTATTTTGGCTGGAATATTCAAGTCTGCAATAAAAAAGGCATTGAAGGAGCTGGAGATGTATAAAGAAAACCTAATGTTCAAGATCAAGGAAGAACCAGAAGATTTCTTTTGACTGAAGACGACATGCAAATCTTAGGGGGAGTATTGTTGGAGCTCTTGGAAGATTAGCATTTGTCTTTATGTTTTTGTTTTTCGTTATAGTATAGGGAGTTATTATGTAAATATTTGTTCCTAGTTTTCATTGTTTAGTATAAATAGGATATTATGTATTTGTGCAGGTAGACTTTTGGAGAATATTGTTTGAACTTATCTGTTATTCACTCTCTGTACATTGAATCTGTTTGCATTTGCTATCAATGAAATCTCTATGAATTTTTGAAGTAATTTCATTTGTTTGATTACTTTGTGCTTATAATTGATCATTGCATTACAACATCATCACAGATCGATCCATTTGAACATATCATTATGTTTTAATGATTATTTTATTTTATTTTATTAATTATTCAAATTCAGAATTTAAGAATCTAACCACAACTTCAAGAAAATATACAACAAATATAATTCAATAAATATCACAATATAATGTGATTAATGAACATGTACTTGTTCTTTCGTGTGGCAAATCTTAGTCCATTCGTGCACCACCTAGTGTCTTTGTTTCTCATTCTTTATAGATCCATTATTGTTTCCTACCAAATTTGTGCATATAAATAATCAGTATGCCAAGACAATGGAATAAATGGTCTAAAGATGCATATTAGCTTCACCTACTGAAACACAATCGTATGTCAAGATGATTAATATTCTAAGAATTTTTTTCCTTACCAAAGATGTGTATATATGTCGACCTAAAAAATCCATCGTGAGGGAGAATTATAGGACAAGAAAAGAAGCAATCTGAATGAAAAGCAATCCACATATCAGAGCAAGAATCCATATGTTTTCATTACTAAAGACAAGGAACAAGGTTGCGTTAAAGGCTTCTATCATAGTTGTTGTAGAGATTATTGAGGACAAAAGTCCAAGAAACAATTTCCTTGACAAACTGACAAGAAATTTTTTCTTAGCAAAACATGTTGTTACTTGTTAGGATAAACAGGAACACTAGTAACGCGGTATTAGATGCGAATAGTGAGGTTGCATCGGTTACGATGAAGATAATGAATGCAATTTTCTTTTCAAACAAGGAGTTTCCACTCTGTTGATTGCTTCCACCTCATAGTGTAATTGTAGCTACAAATACGATTGTAGTACTAAGTGAAGTAATGATGCTACATGACTCAGCGGTGGTTTTCATCCATTTTGCTTCGCCTTTCACCAACTTGTAAAACCATAACACGTACCTCCATAAAGATGTTCTCTTATGTATATGTATATATATATATAGGATTAGGTTCATGTGGAAACCCAAAGTATATATGAGAACCCGTTAACCCATATGAACCAATTAGTGATCGACACATCAGCAACATGGAAAAGCATCTGCCAGGGGTATGTTTGTCTTTTTACAATCCCCTAAATTAAATGCATGTACTTTCTTCTATCACTTTTTATACTATTGATGTAGAAGTCTTCTTTTTTACCAATTCCAATGTCTCCAATAATTTACATATAAAACATTATACATTTTTTGAAAATTTATTAAATTTATGATTTTCTCTAATTTACCATCTTCTTTTTTCCTTTATATTCATTTTTCATTCTAATTTAAACTTTTTACATTCATCATATTTTCCTCCTTCCAACCTATGGACCAAGCTTTACCAAGAACACCAAGGTGATAATCGACCAAGAACACGAAGAACCTTGGATGAATCTGGGTGTTTGCTTTTGTTTGCTTTCATTTACAAAGGTATTTTTGATCGATCAACACCCTCCCTTATTGATTTGGGTTTTTATGTTAGTTTTCGTGTTTGCAATCTAGATCCAAATTATAACGAGATGCAGATCTAGACTGTTTATGATCTTTGTTTTTGATGCGTTGGTTTCTTATACATAAGCCATGACTACAACAAGTAAATAAGTTAATTTTTTTGGCTTTTGTTGTTTAATTTCGTTTCTCATACTCTGTCGAATCAACCCAGCCTACTACGGTGATTCAGATCTGGTTCAAATCAACCTATATCTTTTTATTAATTGACCAACATCTCTTCTCTACAAATTCAACCATCTATGTTTTTGGGCTTTATGTAGATTAAAGATTTTTGTAGTGATGCAATTTCATATGTTGATTTGCATCGGTACTCTTTTCTTCTCCAACATGGTTATAACTCCTTTTGAAGCTTTCACGCATTTTACAACTGCTTTGGTATAATTTCTTTACAGTAGTGTAATTATAGTGGTAATTTTATTTATTATAGTAGTGTATTTTTTATTGTTTAACTTTGTTACAATAGTGTAATTACAGAGGTTTTTATTATTACAGTGGTGTAATATTATTCTTTTGCTTTAATTATAGTGTTCAAATTTCGTTACACTTGTGTAGTTACATGATGTAATTTTGTTTGGTTGTTAGGTTTTTGTAATCACAACGTTACTGATAGTTGCAGTGGTGTAATATTGGGTGTAGAAGTTTTTTCTACAGTGGTGCAATAATAATGTAAGTATTTCGTTGCACCGGTGTAGTTTCGTTAATTCGGGTAAAAAATACAAATGTGGAAAGGTTACATGGGAACTAAAGAGAAAATATTATAAATTTAATGGTGCAATTTTTATAAAAAATAAAAAATGTATAAAAAGCTAAAGTTTAAAAAACAAAAGGATTTGAACCCATTTTATAAGGTTGTATTTTTATTATTTTTATATATGTTTCTTTTCTGTAATTCACTATAAGGAATTACAATAATGTAAATCATTATACATTCAAATAAATATACTGTAATTAATTGTAACTAACTATGTTGCACTGTGTTACATCACTGTAACGTTAAAATTACATCAATACCAAACATTTGTCTATAAGTTACAGTAATGTAATAGTAACGTCTGAAACATAAAATTTAAAAATTTTCAAGAGTATATTGGAATAAATTTACAATACAGTAATGTAAAATTTGTTTACATTACATTATGCAACATTTTGTTATTAATTTAATATGATGCAATATTTTTCCCCTCTCCTTTATTACTAGTTACAATGGTGCAACATTTTTTATTAAGTTATTATAATACATTACATTGTATTAACTATACATTTCACTTTTTGTTATTGTAATATAGCATTGTATTAGTTAGATTGGATTAATACATTATGGTAATGTATTGTAATGTAATGTGATATGATATAATGTAATGCAAGGTTTGATATTAATTAATTTAATAATGTTTTTCTTTTTGCAATAATAGTTTATATCAATGGATGATGATGGATTGAATGTGTGAAGTTAGAGGTATCTCCTTTATGAGCTAAGAATCTCACTCATGAGTATCTGGAAAAATCAACTGTAACAACAAGACAAAAAGACTTCTTAGCAATTGCTTTTACACTGATTGGGCCATACAAATCAGTATGTAACAACTCAAGAGGATTAGATATAGTGTTTTCAAGTTTTGACTTGTGTGGCCTTTTGTGTTGTTTTCCCTTGGCACAAGCCATACACTTTTCTACCAAAAAAATCTGTTAATGGTAGTCCCCTTACAATATTGTTTTTAACCAATTTGTTAATGTTTTTGAAATTAACATGGCCCAATCGTCATTGCCATTAAAGGGATTCAAAAGGAAAAGCTTTTGATAATAGGCATGTTACAGTGAAAGTAGATTCTTTGGATCCCATGTCAAACAAGTAAGTATCATTCTTTCTTGGTGCTCTCATTGACACCATTCAAATGCTAGTACCAGTGGTACAAATTCTTCAAATATCACAAATGATGATACATCATAATCTGTAAAATTTCATACCTTAAAAGACAAATCCAGAACCAGAGAAATGTATTAGACTTATAGTGGTGTTGATTCCAATATGTTTGAGTGTGAGGAGGAAATCTGTATAGATAAAATTCTTGATTCATTGCATAAAAAATCTAGACTAAAATCCCATTGCTTTAAATGTGGTAAAGATTGTCATGTAGTTAAAAATTGACCAGAGCTTCATCACAGACATGTACATAAGAGTTCTTTCGGTAAAAGATTGAGCCATATTTTTAATAATTTTGTTTTGCAAAAAATCTTTTGTATCAAAACCTAAGGTTGTTCAAACTTGGGTTCCAGTCTCTAACGTTAACTTGTTTCTTTTCTTTTTGTGCAAGAGCCGTCCACTAAAGTTGAAAGTAGTTTTTCGCACTTGGACAGTGGCTACTCCAGGCATATGACTGGATTGAAAGGTCTACTGTCAAATTATATGATTATCTAGAACAGTTTTTTGAGATTTAGAGGTACTAACAGAGACAATGAAAGAAATAGAACTGAAATGTCTTTGTCACTAATCTATGAGACACTTAATAGATTGAAAGTTAGTTCTGGCACAAAGTTGACTTTCTCCAGAGTCAGAGATCCATTGGAAACTTCACCTTGACTAATCATCTTTTTGTCTTTCTTGTCACCAGCAAACGTCACATAACCACCATTGATAATCCTATAACTTGACAAAGACCTTTTAATCCAGTCATATGCCTGGAGCAGCCACTGTCCACGTGCCAAAAAGTATTTACAGCTTTAGTGGACGGCTCTTGCACAAAAAGAAAAATGTAGGTACATGTGTCCCTAGTTTCTGAACTCAATGTAATATGTTTTTAGTGTCTTACACTTATGTAATAGTTGGGTACTTAATGAAATGTAAATGTTTGGTTGTGTTTATAATGTTTAATATTTCATTAATGAGTTGTTTAACACATATTGACTTGATTATATAGGTTTGTGGTTGTTTGAATAAATATAAATAATGTAATGACAATTAATACATTCAAACTTAGTAATATGAAGTTATCATGCGAATGGCCCATGCGAATGGACCATACGCATGAACAACTTCATGAGAATGACTCAATCACACGACTGAACAAGCAGACTGAACATTCAGTCGTGCGAATGGATCAACCGCATGGCTCAATCGCACGACTGAACCATGCTAATGGTTCAGACGCCCGAATGAGAAACCCTAACCTATAAATACCACCTAATTCGTGGAAAAACGTAACAATTCTGATCACTTCGACTACAGACGTACCCTAGCCATCCAGAGACCTCTAAGAACCGGTTCCAAGTTCATAGATCGCACTAGATCGATTCCATATCGTTCTTAACGTTTAGATTCAATCCATAATTGATTCTACGTGCGTTCTCACTGATTGGATCGCCTATCAAATACGATTCCGCACTATTTGATTCGGTATACACGTTAATCAGTTAGTATTTCGTCCAATACACGATCCTAACAAGTGGTATCAGAGCTTTGGCTCTTTATTACGTGTGATTCAATCATTTTTGATACAAAAATTGTGTTTTTTCACTAAAAACGCAATCTTTTCGTGTCAAATGGTGTCTTAGACGTCTCCTGCTCATAAAGTTTAGTTTTTTCGGCATACGGCAATTAGGGTTAGTGAAAATTCGTGTTTTTACGGCCAAAACACCTTAAACCTACGAATTTTTGAAATCCAGCAGCTTCAGTCGCACGATTGACTCAATCGCACGACTGGACACATTCGCATCCCTCATACGCACGATTGGACTCATTCGTACCTCTATTCGTACGACTGAGCTGTCTATTCGCATTGTTCAACCGCATCAGTTCACTCACCCGACTGAACCATCCGCATTAGTTCAGCCGCATGATTGAACCATTCTCATTGTTCAATCGCACGAATAGCCCAATCGCACAGCTCCATTCGCACAAATGAAACAGTTTGTTCTAAAGACTAAAGTTAATCGCAATGGAGGACCAATACTCAGCATTCACAACAGGGAGAGACTCACGTATTGAGATCTACTGCTACTGGAGAGTGAAGTAAGGAATCATAACAAACCCCCTAAGCTAATCACGTTAGATGAATTCCCACACTGGAAGCAACGTTTCGAGATCTACTTAAATGGAGTAGATCCCAATATGTGGGAAGCAATTGAGACGGGATATAGTATGCCAGTAGGTGCTGATGGAGTCAAACTTACACTAGGTGGCATGACAGATGGACAAAAGGTCAAGTACAATGCTGAAAAGAGGGTTTATGCTCTGCTAACTCAGTAAATTCCTAAGGACATCTTCCATCAATTTTCTGAGAACAAGCAAGCAAAGAAGCTGTGGGATGAGTTAGAAAAACGGTATGACAGGAATGCGTATTTAAAAGCTATAAAGGCTAAAGAGTTGAAGAAGGACTTCGACGACTTCTCGTCGATGGGAAATGAGAGTTTGGATGATGTCATCGATAGGTTCTACCACTTGATGAGTGAGCTGCACACTCATGGTGTCACAACGACCATGGAGGACAAGGTGTCAAACTTTGCAGATGGGTTGCCAGAGAAGTGGGCTTCTTTTGTCTCCAATCTCAGACAAAATGGTATGCTAGCGAAGTTGGATATAAATGATTTCATTATGAAGCTGAGAGAGGAAGCATTAAGGATGAAATACAGAGCTCAAAAGTCTTCTTATACTCAGAATCCGGCACTGTACAACGCGACTCCACAAGCCAAAACGTCTGGAGCACCACTTCAGACAGCTTTTGTGTCAAGCTCAGCTGGTCCTTCTCAAGCCTCTACTTCAGGGTCAGAAACGTCAGGGTCGTCTGGTACCCAATACATTGCATCTGAAGCAAATGCTACAAGATTGAAGAACAAGAATCTCGGTAATGTGACAGTAGAAGTAGCAAGAGAGCACATGGATCTCTTAGCAGCTGTAGTCCACTCCTATGATGGACTAGTTGCTGGGAGAATTGGAAACTGCCATCTGGCAGACGAGGACTACGAGCATGTAGATGAGACAGAGCTGGAAAGGATGGATATAATGTGGGCCTTAGCAAGTGCTGTCCGGAGAGCTAAGAAGTTTGTCAAGAAGACCGGACAAAACTTGGTTGCAACTAAGGACACTACCTTTGGTTTCGACAAGACAAAGGTGACCTGTTTCAACTGTGGAGAAAATAGGCACTTCAAACGAGAGTGTGTGAAGCCCAAGAAAACTGGGAACGGTAATCCATTTACGTCCTTCAATCGTCAAGATAAGCCAACTAGCAGTCCTACTTCTTCAAGCAAGGATCCTAAAGCCTTGACTGCTCATGATGACGAGGGACAGGACTGGAGCTTTCGGTTTGTCTCTCCGGGAGAATCAAACATTGCTAGTGTTGAGGACTTAGATAATGATTCAGCTAGTGAAGGAGATATTGCAGTGGAACTCGCGATGTCAAACATTGAAGAGACTGCAACTGAGGTCAATTACATGCCTGAAGAAGGGACAACTACAACAACGTCAGAAACACCAGAACCAGAAACACCAGACTCTGCTTTGATGGCTGATTCATCAGAACCTTCTCAGGTAAGTACTACTGACCAACTTTTCAATAATCATGCTTATACTGATTGTAATAAATTTAGGGAGAGCATTGGCTTGAAATTTGCTAGGTTATTAGATCATAATGATAGCCTAGTAAAGGATTTGCAACTGTGCACTGAAGCTAACAGAGTTCTAAAACAAAATGAGCATAGTTACAAAGAAAAGATAGACCTATTGAACAAACAGCTTAGGGAAACAGAAGTAGTAGCCTTTAACCAAGCTAATGACATTAGGTACTATCTTAACTCCCTAGAAGACACTAAGAAACAAAAAGCAGTTTTAGAAGTAGAAGTGAATTCATTAAAGCAAAAACTGCATAGTTGGACAAGTTCATCTCATATTGTCCAACACTTAGTGAGAGAGCGTAATGATGGGGAGGGTTTGGGATATAAAGTGGTTCCACCACCACCTGAGACCTTGATGAACACTTAAAGTAAACCAATCAATAACAATCCAATCAAGGATCATGTGGTGTCTACTCCTCTTGTAAGTGATCCAGATTCCATATGTTCATCAATTGAATCTGGAACTAAACAAAAGGAGGCCACTTCAAAGGCAAAAGGTAAAATGCCTTGTGTTAATCTGGAAAAAGAGTTTGAAAAGGTTAATATAAAGTCTGGATCAAACAAAGTCAAATCTGAACCTAAAAAGACTATTACTGTTAACCAATCACGTGTTTCATGTCAAAGTCCAGATAAAAAAAATGGTAAAGATGTTAAAAACATTATAACAATTAAGTTTGTTAAACAAGATAAAACATCAAAAGAAGTAGAGTCAAAACCCAAACAGAACAATGTCACTTGGGTGTCACACACATCTCCACAAAGACAGTTAAATCATAAAGTTGATAGCAGATCATGCTACAACTGTGTTTAAGTGTCCTTACTATCAGACACCTAGGAAGAAAGTTGAACTTCAGGAATCAAAACCTAGTTCTTCTATGAGGAGCTCATTGACTCCACCTAGAAGAGCTAGTGAACCTAAAGTTCAACCCATTAGCCAGTCGTCTGTTTATCACAAACAGGCCTTACACAAAGCTGGCTTATGGAAAGAAAAGTCAACCTCAGTGTCTGATAATGAGGACAAGAAGACACCTAAGCTTCCCTCACCATCTAAAGGTCAATGGGTTGAATTTATGATGTGTGATGCCTCTGGGAAACCCAAGCCAGTAAAGGCTTGGGTTCCTAACCTAAACTAATGTTTTCAATTGAATGTGCAGGGTGTTCGCTACAGTGCTGAAACCAACACGTGAATTGTCGATAGCAGAGCATCCAGGCACATGACGGGGAACAGGGCACTCTTATCAAACGTCAAACAAATAAAAGGAGGTCACGTTTCATTTGCGGGTAACAAAGGAGGGTATATCACAGCTCAAGGGGAAGTGGGAAATAAGAATGTGAAGTTTGATAAAGTAAACTACATTCAACAACTTCAAAACAACTTACTTTCTGTGTCCCAAATATGTGACAAAGGCTTTAAAGTTATATTCGACAACAAGAAGTGCTATGTCCTGAAAAAGGACTATGTGATCCTGGAGGACCAAGTCTTAATGTCTGCTTCAAGATATAATGACCTTTATGTCTTGGATCTTTCAAAGGCCTCCACAATAGATCATCAAGTTCAGTGCTTCTTGTCAAAAGCTACTGAGAAAGATTCCAACTCCTGGCATAGAAGAATGGGACACATAAATCCTCGGAAGATGAATCACTTGATCCAGAATGATCTAGTGAGGGGAGTTAACGTCAAAAACTTCCAACTTCCGGATTTCTATGTGGCGTGCAAGAAAGGCAAACAGACGAAGAAGTCTCATAAGGAAAAGAAAGTTCATTCCATAGAGCTTCCTCTTGAACTTCTTCACATGGATCTGTCTGGTCCAGTCAGTACAAGAAGCATTGCAGGCGACTTGTACTGCTCTGTGGTTACTGATGACTACTCAAGATTTTCTTGGGTAATGTTTCTGAAATCCAAATCAGAAACATTTGAGTCTTTCAAGGAATTAGTAACTACACTGGAGTCTCTCTACAAGCTGAAGGTAAGATAGGTACGCTCAGATAACGGAACCGAGTTCAAGAATCAGTGGATGGAGGCTTACTGCAAGGAAAAGGGAATTGTGCACCAGTTCACTTCTGCCTACACGCCTCAGATGAATGGGGTTGCTGAGAGAAAGAATCACAGCTTGATAGAGACAGCACGGACAATGCTAGCAGACTCGAAACTGCCTATCCAATTCTTGAATGAGGCAGTGGCAAATGCGTGTTACACGTTAAATCGAGTTCTGGTAGTTAAATGCCATGGCAAGACATGTTACGAGTTACTACAACGACGTAAACCTAATCTAGAGTATCTCGAACCGTTTGGCGCACCGTGCACCCTACTGAAGAAGACTCAGGAGGGAAAATTCAGCGAGAAGGCTGAAGAAGGTATCTTCCTAGGATACAACATACCGAACAAGAGAGTTTACAACAACTCAACGGGTCTAGTAGAAGTGTGGTGTAATGTTGATGTTCAGAGATACACCACACCACCTACTGGAAAAGGACCCGCTTACTTTTTCGACTATGATGGATTCTTCAAGTCCTTCAACATACCACTCTCTACTTCTGAAGACGAGTTGGCAACCAAGATGATGTATGATATCTTGAACACACCGTCTCAAGGCTCAACATCATCTGGTTCACAGGGTCAATCATCTAACAGCTTAGGGGGAGCACTTGATGATAGTGACTCCTCCGTTGATGAAGATGCTGTGGAGACTGATCAGAACACCCAGGAGGAACAGGTTCCTATTCCTGCAAGTCCACAAGCATCTGACATTGATGCTTCTGAATCTTCGAAACCTCAGACTCCTACTACCTCAGATACTGAACCAGATGTTCATAATATTGATTCTGAGGTAGTTGTTCCAACAACCCTTGG
Source organism: Flaveria ramosissima (assembly GCA_025215565.1). Taxonomy (NCBI): domain Eukaryota; kingdom Viridiplantae; phylum Streptophyta; class Magnoliopsida; order Asterales; family Asteraceae; genus Flaveria; species Flaveria ramosissima. Next base: position 18,842,417 of record CM046044.1, on the reverse strand, counting down.
ATCACGCCTAAATGTCTATCATCTTTTGGATAATGTCATTGGGGATGTGAGGTCGGGAGTTCAGACCAGAAATCAGCTGTACTCAGCTGATTATGCCTCGGTAATGGAAAAGGGATACCTTCATGATGATGCATATCGTTGCTTTGTGTCTCAGTTTGAGCCAAAGTATGTTAGTGAATGTAACTCCAGGATAAACAAACTTGAACCAAATCATGAAGAATTAGATCAAAATATGATAATCACAATCAAAACCCCTTTGATCTCTATTGATTGCTAATAATATTGTTTACAAGTAAAACCCCCAATCAATTGGTCATGCAACCATTAACCAAAACCTAATGACAATTAACCTATTTATAGTCTAGACTAATATTCACTAATTGCACTTAACCCCCTAGACTTAGGCTAATTAACACAAAATTACATATAAAGCATAAAAATGACTAAAAACAAGACAAAATATATTTTGTTCACACAAAATATATTTATTACAATAAAACTCCTAGTAATTTAAATCTTCAACATCTCGTCTCGGTTCCTCGTCTCGAACGTGTCGGGTTTGACTTTTGTTGACTTTGACCCGTGACGTTGACTTTTGTTGACTTTCACTGTGTTGATAATATAGACTATCTTTTCCAGCTCCAACAATACTCCCCCTTAGTCTATCATTATCAACGTCTTCATACGAATTCAGCCCCGAGAAGTAAATAGTAGAAAGATCTTCAAATTAAAGCTTTTTGAATTTGATGAGAAAAGTTATTCATCTCATAAGCTCCCCCTATTTATATGCTCCCCCTTTTCGAGTACATCCTTTGTGAGGAATATGGAACAGCTTTCCCAAATCTCTAATCTTGAGTGCTTCAGAAGATGTAGGAGGAGGATTCCTAGCTCGGTATCTTCCGCAAACTTGAGGAACAGATTCTCTGATCAGGTACACTGCTCAACTGATGATCGGCCATCACTTGAAGCAAAAATCTGAAACACATTCACAAACACAATCTCGACATTTCTAATTAGATCATTTCATTTTAACAAAATAAACCCGTGTTTATTTGTGTTTGAAAACAAGCGAACCCGTGTTCGGTTGTACGCAATTTCTGTGAAATGCATGAAAATGATAAAATTGTAACAGCATAATATGGAAGACCTAAAAAAATTTGAAAAGAAATTTTATTATATTTTTCTATTTTTTATTATATACATGTATTATAACATATTTTATATCTATTATATAATTTTTTGTGTTTTTTTTTTTTTTTTTTAAAACGAGAATTGAATCGATCATGAGATCATATCCTCAAGATATACTTTAGCACAAAGATGAATTTAATCATCGACAAGCAATGAGATCACACTAATAACTAAATCTAATCACAGTCTTTAAATGATTTTGAAATTCTCAAACAAATCAATAACGATTGCTGATATGTTTGTCCACTTAAACTCATGCCCTATCTTTTTCAACAAGGAGTAGATGATTCGTTAAGGTTCGATTAAATACTTTAGAATGCTAGGACCCCACAATCATTTGGCAAAAACCCTCACCCAACCTCAGGATTTCTTGAATTTTGTTACGATCTTTATAGAGCAAGGCGTGTGCATTAGTGTGCAAGTGATTATTAACAGAATATAGCATTCTGTGAATTAGATGATTTGACACTACTTAGACCAAAATGGTGAGAGCTCCAGGTCTATACTCACGTATAACAAAGGAGATGACCATTTAATCATGTGCCGATGAGAGCTCCAGGTCAGTACTATCGTACAGCAGAGGAGATCATCACTCCAGGTCAGTACTTCCGTACAGCAGAGGAGATTAGCACAAACCCAAGACACATATATACACCAATCACGACTCAAAGATATGGCTTATATGATTTTTATCATGGTGGGAGAAAGATCAATTCTCAATCCAATTTTTGTCGGGACCCAGTTTTCGTGCAGGCCAAAATGATTGCGTAAATCCAGACATCCTTAAGCATATATTTGTTGGAGCTGGAAAAGATAGTCTATATTATCAACACAATGAAAGTTAACAAAAGTCAACGTCATGGTCAAAGTCAACAAAAGTCAAACCCGACACGTTCGAGACGAGGAACCGAGACAAGACGTTGAAGATTTAAATGACTAGGACTTTTATTGTAATAAATATATTTTGTGTGAACAAAATATATTTTATCTTGTTTTTAGTCATTTTTATGCTTAAGATGTAACTTTGTATTAATTAGCCTAAGTCTAGGGGGTTAAATGCAATTAGTGAATATTAGTCTAGACTATAAATAGGTTAATTGTCATTAGTGTTGGTTAATGGTTGAATGACCAATTGATTGAGGGATTTACTTGTAAACAATATTATTAGCAATCAAGAGAGATCAAAGGGGTTTTCATTGTGTTCATCATATTTTGATTTAATTCTTCATGATTTGATTCAAGTTTGATGTTCCTGGATTAACAATTTGGTATCAGAGCCATTTTGGATCAAATTCACTGAAGATTTGAAGATTTTTAGAGAGAAAAGTTGAGGTTTTGGTTGTTTTTGTTCAATATCAAGTTTTCATCAAATTCGGATTAGATTTGAGTGTTATTGATATGGAAATTGATTGAAGTTTGCTTATTATTGGTTGGGAAAGCTCTGTTAATCATCAGATTTCAAATCCATTGAGATTTGGGCGATTTCAGATTGATTTTGAGGTGAAAAAGGGTTTTGAGATCGACCAGCGAAACTGCTGTTCTTACAGCGAAACTGTCATATTCATTCAGCGAAATTATGGTTTATTTTGGATCTGAAGTTGTTTTCTAGAGTTTCAGCGAAAGTACTCCCTTGAACGAAAGTTCAATAGTGTTTTTGACCAATCATCAAGCGAAATTGCTGCCGAATTTATCTCTGAACGAAAGTTCAAGCTTGTTTCCTGCGAACTTATCAGCGAAACTAAGCCATTTGTGACATTCGGGTAGCGAAACTGCTGCCGAAATTTCCAGCGAAACTACTGTCGGCTAAGCGAAACTAGAGTTCACAGCGAAACTAGCTCTGCGAAACTATAATTTCAGCGAAACTATCATTTCTTCAGCGAAATTCGAGTTGCTAAGATTTTCTAGCGTGACATTTACAAATAATATTTTTCCCGGGGGAGAATTATTTTACAATTTTTGGGAAAAATATTTTTGGGGCGTTTAATTGTTTAAACAAAAAAAAATAAAAATGGCTTTTGCAGAACTGATTAAATCCTTCGAATCTGATGATCTCACAATGGCACAAAGTCGGTTTGACTCTTTTGCAGCAATGAAGAAAGAAAAATTGACAGATTTGATTGATCGATTCTTAAAGGTGTCAAATAATCTAAAGAAGCATGTTCCAGATCTCAGTAATCATGAACAAATTCAAAAGCTTCTCGAGTCTCTTCCATCCGAATGGAATCATCAAGTTAAAATGCTGAAGCAAGAAAGAGGTTATGTCGACACAAAACTTATGGATATGATCAGCAGACTAAAATCTCTCGCGCTGGATATCCAAAGAAATGAATTTCAACAAGCCGTGTTCCCACATCAAACCCACGCGCTTAATACTGATCTTGTGTCTTCTGTAACAAGCATACTTGATTACAAAACAGAGATGATTGAAAAGTTGAAGTTATTGAGAACTGATTCAGATTTAAACTCTAAATTCAGAGAAACTGTTGAAGAGAATCGTGAAGCTTTAAGAGTCGACAATGACAGTAAACCAGAGTCTATGAGAACCGATGATGATAAGGCTGGAAAAGCTGATAAAAGAGAGAAAGAGTCTGAGGTTGACAAGATGCTGAAGGTCAAAGAAGAGGAACAACAAGAAATCACATGGGCTTGCAACTGTGAAAAGAGCTTAGCTGCAGAACGAACTATCATGGGTCTTCCTTATGAGACTGTTCAGGATATGTGTTCTTCGTCATGCAAAATCCGGTTATTTGGGATTTATAAGGCAAACAGATTGTTATTGGAAAATGAAAAAGAATTAAAAACAATCAATCAGGAATTAAAGAAAAATGAAATTGCTTTTTCAAGAAAACTTAATGAAGCATTGGCTGAAAATGATCTTTTAAGAAGAACCATTTTGGAGCGTAACGTTGAAATTAATATTTTGAAAGAAAGGGCTGTTTTAGCTCAATTTGAAACAACTCAGCTTCAAACAAAGCTTGATAAATGGACCCTTTCACACATGAAAAAGGATGAGCTTATTGCTAAACAACAAGGGGTGCGGGTAAAACATGGGATTGGATATAAATCTGATGGTGAAACTGTATTTAATTCAGTTTCACCTCCTTCTACTTTATGTTATTCACCAATTCCCAGACCTCATTCAACAAATGATTTGATTGAAGCTGCAGAAACTAATTGTTTAAATGCAGGTCTAAGCAGTGTTAATCTTAAAGAGGTTAGAGATGTGCAGGATTCTCCTGTAGGTTTGGGATTTCTCAAGCAAGGGTCTGATAAGAAGATTAATGATGATTCCACTTCTGATGCTCAAACACCAATATCAGTTTCTTCTCCAACTTTCTTCAACAAATTCAAATCAGGTAACATTCCTTCGTTTGTTCCTGTCAGGTTTGTCAAAGAAGGAACAGTTGTTGAATCATCAGGCAATGAGAATCCTACAAGCGAAGCCAACACAATAGGAGATGTCAATCAAGATCCGTTGGAGAATGACCTGTGTATACGAGACTGGATAAGCTCAGATGATGAATCAATCACAGAGGAGCGTGTTGGTTCCTCACAGATCAAGATATCTCCTGACATTGTCAAGTCACAAAAGCTTCCAAAAGCTGAATCAAGACCAATACAGATCTCTTCTCCAGTTGCAAAGCATCCAAGTAAATCAGAAAAGATCTCATTCACTGCTCAGCACGAGAAACTACAGAACAAGCAAGAATCTGCTACAAGCTCCAAGCAATCCTCATCACCACCTGCACTACACGGGACTACAAAGAATCAAAAGCTTTTCAAGGCTTGTTTTGAGTGTGGAAAAGAAGGGCATGTGGTAAAGAAATGTCCTCAAAGGCTTGCTACGAATGGTAAAGGCAAAACAAATTTCTTCTCTGAATGTAAGTATAAAAAGAATGTTCCAGACGGTAAAGGCAACACGAGTTGCTTCTCTGGATCAAGAGGTAAAAAGCACACATCTTTGAATGGTTGGATGAAAAACTCTCCATCCAAACCTTTTCATGTGAAGCCGGTTTCACATGATTCAAAGATGAAAATGACCAAAGGTTTAAAACCAAATTCTTTTCCTTCCGGTCTTAAACAGAAAATGATTTCCAAATTTAATTCATTCAAATCCAAGTTAATTGAACGGAAACAAATTTGGCAAATTAAAAAGAAGGATACAACAATCCCCGATTGTTTAAACGGTTGTGTGCAGAAGCTTGTTACTTATCTTGATGAAAAAGGAACTTCCAGGACTACGATGGCCTGGGTTTCCCTTTCTAACTAATTTGTTAATGAGTGCAGGAACAATTCAGGAGGACTGTTAGTAATCCGGTTTACTGACAGAGATTGTTCTTGATTCAAATTTGAGGCGGAACAAACAGGTTAAGGTCATGGTATTTTATCCACAATCTGGATTTTTATCTACACAATCACAGTTCTCACTTCACAATCACTGCATATTTCTTGAGCATTCATTTTTTTATCATTATATCAGTGTAGTTTGGAAGACTTTCTTTGATAAATTTTTATTTTTGTATAGTTTTATAACAAAAAAAATTAAAAAATAATAAAAAATATAAAAAAAATATTAAAAAAAATAAATAATAAACAAAAATAAAAATAAACAAGTTTGCAAAAAAATAAAAATTTAGGGGGGAGAGTATAAGTAAATAAAAATAAAAAGTGTACTGAGAACTTGATTTGAGATGACTGAGAAATGATTCTATATCATCTTGAAATGCTTGTTTTTGCATGACTTGTGTTTTTAAAATGAGAAATGATAGTAACTGATGCTGTTATCTGATTTACGTCTTATTTTTAATTGCAAATAAAAGAAAAACAATCAGATTCTTTAATGATATGCTTGGTAGACTCAGCCTGAAGAATAAAGTAGATAGCAGTATGATGATTTAAATTAAAACATCATGCTTAAGGATGTCTGGATTTACGCAATCATTTTGGCCTGCACAAAAACTGAGTCCCGACAAAAATTGGATTGAGAATACCCTCCATGATACAAATCATATATGTCATAGCTTTGAGTCATGTCTGGTGTATTTATGTGTCTTGTATTTGTGCTAATCTCCTCTGCTGTACGGAAGTACTGACCTGGAGTGATGATCTCCTCTGCTGTATGATAGTACTGACCTGGAGCTCTCATCGGCACATGATTAAATGGTCATCTCCTTTGTTATACGTGAGTATAGACCTGGAGCTCTCACCATTTTGGTCTAAGTAGTGTCAAATTATCAAAATGATGAATTCATCACAGAATGCAATATTCTGTCGATAATCACTTGCACACTAATGTACAAGCCTTGCTCTGTAAAGATCGTTACAAAATTCAAGAAATCCTGAGGTTGGGTGAGGGTTTTTGCCAAATGATTGTGGGGTCCTAGCATTCTAAAGCATTTAATCGAACCTTAATGAATCATCTTCTGCTTGTTGAAAAAGATAGGGCATGAGTTTAAGTGGACAAACATACCAGCAATCGTTATTGATCTGTTTGACAATTTCAAAAATCATTCAAAGACTGTTATTAGATTCAGTTATCAGTGTGATCTCATTGCTTGTCGATGATTAAATTCATCTTTGTGCTAAAGTATATCTTGAGGATGTGATCTCATGATCGATTCAATTCTTGGTTATAAAAAAAAATATAGATTAAAAAATGTTATAATAAATGTATATAATAAAAATAAAAAATATAATAAATTTTTAGTTCAAAATTTCTTTTAGGTCTTCCATATTATACTGATACAATTTTATCATTTTCATGCATTTCACGGAAATTGCGCACAAACCAACACGGGTTCGCTTGTTTTTCACACACAAATAAACACGAGTTTATTTTGTTAAAATGAAATGATCTAATTAGAAATGTCGAGATTGTGTTTGAGAATGTGTTTCAGGTTTTTTGCTTTAAGTGATGGTCGATCATTAGTTAAGCAGTGTACCTTATCAGAGAACCTGTTCCTCAAGTTTGCAGAAGATACCGAGCTAGGAATCCTCCTCCTACATCTTCTGAAGCACTCAAGATTAGAGATTTGGGAAAGTTGTTCCAATATACTCACAAAGGATGCACTCAAAAAGGGGGAGCATATAAATAGGGGGAGCTTATGAGATGAAAAATCTTTCTCATCAGATTCAGAAAGATTCAAATTGAAGATCTTTCTAGTGTTGATTTCTCGGGGCTGAATTCATATGAAGACGTTGATAATGATAGACTAAGGGGGAGTATTGTTGGAGCTGGAAAAGATAGTCTATATTATCAACACAATGAAAGTTAACAAAAGTCAACGTCATGGTCAAAGTCAACAAAAGTCAAACCCGACACGTTCGAGACGAGGAACCGAGACAAGACGTTGAAGATTTAAATGACTAGGACTTTTATTGTAATAAATATATTTTGTGTGAACAAAATATATTTTATCTTGTTTTTAGTCATTTTTATGCTTAAGATGTAACTTTGTATTAATTAGCCTAAGTCTAGGGGGTTAAATGCAATTAGTGAATATTAGTCTAGACTATAAATAGGTTAATTGTCATTAGTGTTGGTTAATGGTTGAATGACCAATTGATTGAGGGATTTACTTGTAAACAATATTATTAGCAATCAAGAGAGATCAAAGGGGTTTTCATTGTGTTCATCATATTTTGATTTAATTCTTCATGATTTGATTCAAGTTTGATGTTCCTGGATTAACAATATTTTAATTTAAATCATCATACTGTTGTCTACTTTATTCTTCAGGCTGAGTCTACCAAGCATATCATTAAAGAATCTGTTTATTTTTCTATTATTTGCAATTAAAATAAGATGGAAATCAGATAACAACATCAGTTACTATCATTTCTCAATTTATAAACGCAAGTCATGCAAAAACAAGCACTTCAAGATGATACACAATCATTTCTCAGTCATCTCGAATCAAGTTCGCAGTTCTCTTTTCATTTTTATTTACTTATACTCTCCCTCTAAATTTTTATTTTTGCAAACTTTTTTTTATTATGTTTTTTTTATATTATTATTTTTTTTATTTTTTATATTTGTTTTTTTATTATTATTATTTTTTATTTTTTATTTTTTTTTATTTTTTTAAACTGTACAAAAATAAAAATTTATCAAAGAAGGTCTTCCACACTACACTGATATGAAAATAAGAAATGAATTCTCAAAAAATATGCAGTGACTGTGAAGTGAGAACTATGATAATGCAGATAAAAATCCAGATTGTGGATATAATACCATGACCTTAACCTGTTTGTTCCGCCTCAAATTTGAATTAGGAACAATCCCTGTCAGTAAACCGGATTACTAACAGTCCTCCTGAATTGTTCCTGCATTCATAAATAGATTAGTTTGAAAGGGGAACCCAGGCCATCATAGTCCTGGAAGTTCCTTTTTCATCAAGATAAGTAACAAGCTTCTGCACACAACCATTTAAACAATCGGGGATTGCAGTATCCTTCTTTTTAATTTGCCAAATTTGTTTCGGTTCAATTAACTTGGATTTGAATGAATTAAATTTTGAAATCATTTTCTGTTTAAGACCAGAAGGAAAAGAATTTGGTTTTGAAGCTTTGGTCATTTTCATCTTTGTATCATGTGAAACCGGCTTCACATGAAAAGGTTTGGATGGAGGGTTTTCATCCAACCATTCAAAGATGTGTGTTGTTTACCTCTTGATGCAGAGAAGCAACCCGTGTTGCCTTTAGCATCTGGAACATTCTTTTTAGACTTACATTCGGATAAGCAATTTGTTTTGCCTTTACCATTCGTAGCAATCCTTTGAGGACATTTCTTTACCACATGACCTTCTTTTCCACACTCAAAACAAGCCTTGAATGGCTTTTGATGCTTGACTGAACCGTGTGATGCAGGTGGGGATGAGGATTGCTTTGAACTTGTAGCAGATTCTTGCTTGTTTTGGCATTTGCTATGCTGAACAGGGAATGAGATCTTCACTGATTGACTGGGTTGCTTTGCAATTGGAGAAGAGATCCGTATTGGTCTTGATTTAGCTTTTGGAAGCTTTGGTGACTTGACAATGTTAGGAGACATCTTGATCTGTGAGGAACCAACACGCACCTCTGTGATTGATTCATCATCTGAGCTTGTCCAGTCTCGTATACACAGATCTTTCTCCAATGGATCTTGATTAGGTGAATTCAGATTTGTCTCTTCTTTCACAACCCTGACAGGCTCAAAAGTAGGAATTTCACCTGCTTTAAACTTATCAAAGAAGTTAGAAGAAATAGTAGATATAGATTTACAAACAACCGGGACTGAACAATCGTTAGCTTGACTGTCAGCATTCGATTTATTGTATCCCATACCAGTTGTAGAATCATAATCATCTCGCACCTCTTTAAGATTCACACCGCTCAAACCTGCATGCAAACTACTATTAGATTGTTCAAACAAATCATTTTTAGGATGAGGTTTGGGAATTGGTGAATAACATAAAGTAGAAGGGGGTGGAACTGAAGTAAATACAGTTTCACTATCAGATTTATATCCAATCCCATGTTTCACCCGCGCCCCTTGTTGTTTAGCAATAAGCTCATCCTTTTTCATGTGTGAAAGAGTCCATTTATCAAGCTTTGTTTGAAGCTTTGTCGTTTCAAATTGAGTTAAAACAGCCCTTTCTCTCAGAATATTAATTTCAACGTTACGCTCCAAAATGGTTCTTCTTAAAAGATCATTTTCAGCCAATGCTTCATTAAGTTTTCTTGAAAAAACAATTTCATTTTTCTTTAATTCCTGATTGATTGTTTTTAATTCTTTTTCATTTTCCAATAACAATCTGTTTGCCTTATAAATCCCAAATAACCGGATTTTGCATGACGAAGAACACATATCCTGAACAGTCTCATAAGGAAGACCCATGATAGTTCGTTCTGCAGCTATGCTCTTTTCACAGTTGCAAACCAATGTGATTTCTTGTTGTTCCTCTTCTTTGACCTTCAGCATCTTGTCAACCTTAGACTCTTTCTCTCTTTTATCAGCTTTTCCAGCCTTATCATCATCGGTTCTCATAGACTCTGGTTTACTGTCATTGTCGACTCTTAGAGCTTCACGATTCTCTTTAACAGTTTCTCTGAATTTAGAGTTTAAATCCGAATCAGTCCTCAATAACTTCAACTTTTCAATCATCTCTATTTTGTAATCAAGTATGCTTGTTACAGAAGAAACAAGATCAGTATTAAGCGCGTGAGTTTGATGAGGGAACACGGCTTGCTGAAATTCGTTTCCTTGGATATCCAGCTCGAGAGACTTTAGTTTGTTGATCATATCCATAAGTTTTGTGTCGACATAACCTCTTTCTTGCTTCAGCATTTTAACTTGATGATTCCATTCGGATGGAAGAGACTCGAGAAGCTTTTGAATTTGTTCATGATTACTGAGATCAGGCACATGCTTCTTTAGATTATTTGCTACTTTTAAAAATCGATCAATTAAATTTGTCAATTTTTCTTTCTTTGTACCTGTAAAAGAGTCAAACCGGCTTTGTGCCATTGTGAGATTATCTGATTTAAAGTCTTCTGAAGATGACATGATTGTCGTACAATTAAACGCCCCAAAATATTTTTCCCAAAAATTGTAAAATAATTCTCCCCCGGGAAAAATATATTCTTTTTAAATGTCACGCTAGACAATCTTAGCAACTAAAGGGAAAAAGTCATCTTTAACATTCAAATTTCGCTGAAGAAATGATAGTTTCGCCGAAATTATAGTTTCGCAGAGCTAGTTTCGCTGAGAACTCTAGTTTCGCTGACCACAGAAGTTTCCCTGGCAATTTCGGCAGCAGTTTCGCTAACCAAATGCTTGAGACTACTTAGTTTCGCCGACAATTTCGCACAAAACAAGCTTGAACTTTCATTCAAAGATACTTTCGGCAGCAATTTCGCTTGTAATATGCACACAAGCACTGTTGAACTTTCGTTCAAGATCACTACTTTCGCTGAAGTGCTGAAATTAACTACAAAGTGTAAAACACTTGTAGTTTCGCCGAAAGAACAGGCAGTTTCGCTGGAAGAACTCGTAGTTTCGCTGGACGAAGCTGAAAAGCTTTTTCAACACGAAATCAATCTGAAATCGCCGAAATCTCAATGGATTTGAAACCTGATGATTAATAGAGCTTTCCCAACCAATAACAAGCAAACTTCAATCAATTTCCATATCAATAACACTCAAATTGATCCGAAATTGATGAAAACATGATATTGAACAAAAACAACCAAAACCTCAACTTCTCTCTCCCAAAATCTTCAAATCTTCAGTGAATTTGATCCAAAATGGCTCTGATACCAAATTGTAACTCCAGGATAAACAAACTTGAACCAAATCATGAAGAATTAGATCAAAATATGATAATAACAATAAAAACCCCTTTGATCTCTATTGATTGCTAATAATATTGTTTACAAGTAAAACCCCCAATCAATTGGTCATGCAACCATTAACCAAAACCTAATGACAATTAACCTATTTATAGTCTAGACTAATATTCACTAATTGCACTTAACCCCCTAGACTTAGGCTAATTAACACAAAATTACATATAAAGCATAAAAATGACTAAAAACAAGACAAAATATATTTTGTTCACACAAAATATATTTATTACAATAAAACTCCTAGTCATTTAAATCTTCAACATCTCGTCTCGGTTCCTCGTCTCGAACATGTCGGGTTTGACTTTTGTTGACTTTGACCCGTGACGTTGACTTTTGTTGACTTTCACTGTGTTGATAATATAGACTATCTTTTCCAGCTCCAACAGTGAAGCCCTGAATGATGAGGCATGGGTGAGTGCCATGCAAGAAGAACTTCTTCAGTTCAAGAAGTTAGGTGTATGGATCCTGGTGGATAGACCTAAAGGTGCTAAGGTCATTGGCATCAAATGGGTCTTGAAATGCAAGAAGGATGACCAAGGCATCATCATCAGGAACAAGGCTTGACTTGTAGTTCAAGGATTTCGACAAGTCGAGGGAATAGATTAAAAAGAAGTGTTTGCACTCGTGGCAAGAATGGAAGCCATCCGCATCTTCATTGCCTATGCATCGTATATGAATATTAAAGTTTATCAATTGGATGTGAAGAGTGCATTCCTTCATGGTGAAATCCGAGAGACAGTGTACGTCAGTCAACCCGAGGGATTTGAAGATCCATATAATCGGGACAGGGTTTACAAACTCGACAAGGCTTTATACGGGCTTCATCAAGCCCCAAGAGCCTGGTATAAGAAACTCTCAACTCACCTTGTGAAACACGGCTTTCGTAGAGGTGTTATTGATTGCACACTGTTTATGAAAGAGAAAGATGGTGATTTACTGCTTGTTCAAATATATGTTGATGACATCATCTTCGGGTCAAAGAACGAAGATTTATGTAAAGAGTTTGAAGCAGTAATGAAGGTTGAGTTTGAGATGAGTGCCATGGGAGAGATGAAGTTCTTTTTTGGGTTACAGGTGGATCAGACACCAAAGGGAATATTCCTACATCAGACCAAGTATGTAGGAGATATTCTCAGTCGGTTTGACATGGAGAATGCTTCTGCAGCTGGGACTCCACTTGCTACAAACCATGATGTAGCCCCCGATGAGAATGGTGATCTGGTCGACGCCACCATCTACCAAGGAATGATTGGATCTCTCATGTACCTCACTGCCTCAAGACCTGATATCATGTATGCTATATGTCTATGTTCAAGATATCAGGCAAAGCCAAAAGTTAACCATCTGATAGGGGTCAAAAGAATATTCCGTTATCTGAAGGGTACACCAACACTTGGGTTGTGGTATCCTCATGACGATGACTTCGAACTTACAGCGTATAGTGACTCGGATTACAGTGGCTGCAAGATGAACTACAAGTCTACATCAGCGGGATGTCAATTCTTTGGGAGAAGATTAGTGACCTGGCAGTGTAAGAAGCAGACCTCAGTTGCTTTATCAACCTGTGAAGCCGAATATGTTGCTGCCGCAAGTTGCTGTTCACAAATCATATGGATACAACATCAAATGCGGGACTACGGTTTGAATTTCGCTTCTACTCCTATTTTTGTTGATAACTCAGCTGCAATTGCAGTAACTAAAAATCCGGTACAACATCCTAAGACCAAACACATCGGCATAAAATATCACTTTATACGTGACTGCTTTGAAAAGAATTTAATCGATGTGGTAAAAATAAACACTGATTTTCAACGCGCTGACCTCTATACAAAGGCTTTTGACAAACCACGTTTTCTATATTTGTTAGAGGTCAACGACGTTAAAAAGAAAAGTGATGTAATTCCAGATGATGACCATGTTTAGTCCGATGCATTTAGTCCATTTTTTATTTTTATTTCCTTTATTTATTCTATATTCTGTTTAAATTAATCTGATGTTATTTCTTTGCCTATTAAAATCCTAAAAGCGCAAATAGTTTATGGTTTTAGAATTTTAGGGGGAGAATAGGTTTAGTTAACAACATTAAAAAAAACAAGGGAGAAGGAGAGGCTAGCTGATAGAAATTATATCGTACTTGTGATACCGATTCAATAACTTTGGAAGATGATAGTACACAGGAACAAACCATTTGGGACTTTTAAAAGCTTAAATTATATTAGATGCAAAGTTCAAAGTATAAGTCTGTGTAGTCTAAGCAATATAGAAGGAAAAATAATAGTAAAACTGGTTACTACTAAGGTAACATAAAGAAAGTAGACCTAGAGGTTGCTAGACCACAGATGATATGTCGGTAGATTCAACACAATAGATGATTAGACCTTGTTGGTGATCTCAGGATCAAACTATGTTGTTCAACAAGCTGTGGGTTATCATCTTATCCCTGGTTACCACAATCAGCAAAATTCCAATAAGGGGTGACTAGCAGAATAAACGCCGCAAATGTGTGCGTATGACCAAAATATGAGCAAAAGCACATGGAAAAAAAATGCAAAAGCAATCAAACTATTAACCTTTGTTGTTGGTGAGATCTGTGCAAAAAGAATAAAAGTGCTCAAACAAGAAGATAGGTTATGTGCCTCTGTTGGACCAAAAGAACCAATGAGCCGGATCAGAAAAACCTTTAAGTCCCACAGACGTCACAACAACTACTGAAGTCCACAACAGCTGAAGATAACACCTGAAGACAAAGTCTGAAGACACAAGTGCTGAAGACAAAGTCTGAAGACAAGTACTGAAGACAAAGTCTGAAGACAAGTGCTGAAGACAAAGTCTGAAGACAAGTGCTGAAGACAAAGTCTGAAGACACAAATACTGAAGACAAAGTCTGAAGACAAGTGCTGAAGACAAAGTCTAAAGACAAGTGCTGAAGACAAAGTCTGAAGACACAAGTGCTGAAGACCAAATATCAGATGTTGTCATAACAGCTGAAGAGGACTTCTTCAGTAGTTGTGACGGTTTACTTTTCAGTAGTTTTATGTTTTATCTTTTCAGTAGTTTTGTAAAACGACTGAAGAGTTTGTTCTTCAGTCGTTGTAGTTTCAGTAGTTTCTTTTCAGTAGTTTCATGTTTTATACTTAGCACTCTGACATGTTCTCAGTAGTTGTGAACATTTCAGTAGTTTGTTAAGTGTTAGTTATTTTTGTACTAGATCTGCTAGTTGTCACTATCCCGTGATTACAGCAGTGATTGCACTCTATATAAGGAGTGTCAACCTTATTGTAATATTGGAATGATTGAGCAATAATATTGGGTATTATTGAAACATTCCTTATCACAGAAATATATTCTCTCGTATTTGTTTACAAATATCAAACTCTTGCTATAATTTGTCTAATTCTTGATCTCATTCCGCTGCATTATTCTCTAATACATCAAACTTGTGATCGCTGATTCTGACAAATGGTATCAGAGCAGGTTAATCATTGATCGATCTAATAATTGATCATTGAAACTGCTATTCAAGATCCAAGTTTGATTGAATTAGCATTTTTGCAAGAAACGGTTATAGAGATTGATTTTTCTGTGTTTTTAATCATTCATCTTGAGACTTATTCTTGGTTTTCATTGAGTTTGTTGTGGTCTGTCTAAAATCTTTTAAAAGCTTGAATAAAATTGTTTTTGGACCCAAAATGACTACTCCTTCCAATGATCCTCACAATACTGGTTCCTCAACCAAGCCTCCAATGCTGGTTAGGAATGAGTATAACATATGGCAACGACGTATGCTCCATCACCTGTCTGTTAACAGCTCAGGTTGTTGGACATCAGTGGTACATGGTCCACACAAGCCTATGGTGAACAACCCGGAAACCAATCAAATGGTTCCGAAGAGGAAGGATCAATACTCAGATGAGGATAAGAAATTGTTTTAGATTGATGCAAAAGGTCATGGAATTCTGGCCATGGCACTACCCAATGAAATCTATTCTGGGCTGATGCATTATGAATCTGCCCATGACCTCTGGAATGCCTTGAAAGAACAATTTGGAGGAACAGATGAGGTCTTGGCAAATAATAGAGAGATCCTTGCCCAACAATATGAGACATTCTCTCATAGGAAGGGTGAGACACTGACTCAACAGTTTGAGCGGTTCTCTTGTTTGATCTCTGAATTAAAAATGGTCAAACATGAGTACACCAATATCCAGATGAATAACAGATTTCTCAGATCACTGCCTGAGAGATGGGACACATATACTATTGTCCTACGCTCCAGTGCAAATTTGGACAAACTATCTCTCACCCAACTCCATGGGAAATTGCTCACATTTGAGAGAGAGATAGAACAAAAAAGAAAACTATCATCATCTGGTAAGCTCACTGAAGACTTTGTACCAGGCAACACTGCTCTGGTTAGTCATGAGTCAGAATATGCTTCATCTGAATGCCAGTATGATGAGCATATTGATTTCTCTTCAAACATTTCTGATTCAGCATTTGTGAGTGTTGATAGTCAGTTTACTGGGTGTAATAATGACAATCTATGCTTCATCATGGATGATCTCAAGGGGATTGCTGATGATGACTTAGAAGAGACAGATATTTTGAGCCAAATGGCCTTGATAAATATCAGATCTCAGAAGTTCTACAAAAGAACTGGAAGAAAGTTCCCAGGACTCTCTGGCAAAACCAAAGTTGGTTTTGACAAGAGTAAGTTGAGGTGTCACAAATGCCAAAGGCTTGGACACTTTGCTAGAGAATGTAGATCATCTGGATCTAATTCCTCTGCACCTTTTGTGACTTTCCCTAGCAATAGTCAACAAAACAAAGGGCAACATCCTGTCAATTCTAGTCATCATTCTGAACTACAATCTCCTGCATATTTTGTTCCTCAGGGTCAAATGCCATACCCTTACCCTTGTTATTACATGCCACAAACCAGTCAAGTTCAAGCTCCTATGGTACCACAACCTCATGCACTTCCAGAACCTCAACCATCTCATCAACCTCCTCAACCTCAACAACATAGCTTCTTCACCCCTGAAGTTGTTACTGGAGCAGCTTGCCAGATGACATGTCTGGTCATGAACAACTGTTCACAAGTGCTGATCAACATGGTGGGGATAGTCCTTTTGGGAATCTAGCACTTATGGCTCTGGAGTCAACTGAGGGTTCCTGCTAAACTGCATCATCTTCACAGGTAACTCAGGTATCTTTAGAGGCTAAAGCCAAGTTATGTTCTGAATCATGCATAGCTTCCTTTGTCTCTATTAGAGAGGCAAATGTAGCATTAATAAATCAAAAACTTGAGTTTGAGAAAACCATTTCCAAAAGACAAGCTGAGTATGAGTCTGCTCTTAATAGTAAAAATGATGAGATTTATAAGCTTAAATGCCAATTAAATGATGAAAAGGCTAAGCTAGAGGTTATTCTGGAAGACCAGAGAAGTCTCAAAGAAACCCTTGCAGTCACCCAAGTAGAGTGTGATCGATGGGTACAATCATGCAAAGGTTTTGAAATGCTTCTTAGTAAGCAATCAGCTTCCAATGTGAAGTTTGGCATTGGTTATAATCACACTGCTCCTCCTACAGATTTTGCTCCAAGAGTAGAAGTGAAATCTGATGGAGAAAGCAATAACCAATCCACCTCATCATGTGATTCACTTTTTGATAAAGCATCATCAAAAGTAGAAGTCAGCACTAAGCCCTCTCAGAACCAATCAGCTGATGTTGATGGTTCAATTGCTGACACTCACATGATCAAAGAGTTGATCAACTCAGGAGTTATTTCTGAAAGTCCTGAAAGGACTGGAGAGCAAGATTTAACACCTGAAGTTCAAACTCCAACTACTGTCAGCACTGAAAAGAAGAAAACTATCAGTAGAAAGAGTTTGAAGATTACTAAAGAGGAAGTCAAGAAAGAAAATAATGCTTCCAAAGTACTGAAGAGCAAGTCTTCAGTAGTTTCATCCTCTTTAGTTGATGATCAACATAAGATGAAAAAGAAACCATGTGAAGTATGTGGTTTGTTTAATCATCTTACAGATGATTGTTGGTACAAAAGAGGATCCAAACTCAAACATAAAGAGGAAATTAAAGAGAAAATGGTTAAAATGAAAAATGAGTTTGAAGCCACATTTGTACGAGCAACATCAAATCCTGTAACCCTTAAGTCCAAAAAGAAATCCAAAAAGGAAGGGGTTAAACAGGTAACAGCTGAGATTGCTCAAAAGAAGAAGGTGCAACATAAGAACTTATCAAACTCCAGTGCTAATGTGTCTGAAGAGCTGAAAGCTTTATCTCAAAATCAGACACAGCTGGTTATGATGGTTCAACATCTATTGGGAAGAGTTAACCAATTAGATGTTCCTATGTTGAAACCACAGAAAAGGAGTTCCAAGCCAAAGGATTCCTCTTATTCACCATCTTCTTCCTCTCAGGCTGTTATTTCCAACAAACCTGTTAGTCTACCATCTGTTGATGTGAACAGGCCCAAAACCAAAAAGGTTTGGGTCTCAAAATCTACTAATTTGTTTTGTTCTGCAGGGTTCTTCAACATGCCACAGAGGCATCTGGTATGTAGACAGTGGAGGATCCATGCATATGACAGGAAACAGATCACTTCTTAATGACTACTCTCAAGGAAGGAAGGGGTTTGTGTCTTTTGGCAATGATGCAAAGGGTTACATCATCGGCAAAGGCTTTGTTTCCAATGGGGAAATAAAGTTTGATGATGTTAACCATGTGGAAAATCTCAAGTACAACCTCTTGAGTGTCAGTCAAATGTGTGACAAAGGCCATGTTGCTCTTTTCACCAGTCAGAACTGCCGGATTCTGTCATCCAAAGTTCTAAGTTTGATTGATAAGGTGTTGGATAAATACACTCTCCTTAAGGCCAACAGGACAGGAAGAGTGTATGCCTTAGATCTTTCCAAGAAAATAGATCTCAAAGGCCATCCTTGCCTATTTTCCAAGGCTTCCCCTCAAGAATCTACACTATGGCATAGAAGGCTGGGTCATGTTAATCTCAAAAACATAAATCAGCTGATAAACCATGGTTTATTAAGGGGATTGCCTATGAAGGAGTTCAAATGTGAAGATGACTGCACTGCTTGTTTAAAAGGAAAACAGCACAAAGCTTCATTTCCCTCCATAGAAGAACCTAAGTCCAATGCCTGCTTACAGCTTCTTCACATGGATCTCTTTGGTCTTGTGAGAGTGATGAGTATGGCTAAGAAGAAATACTGTCTGGTAATTGTGGATGATTACTCCAGATTTGTATGGACTTTCTTCTTGCATTCAAAGGATGAAGCAGCTCAGAAGATTATCAACTTTGTGTTGTATATTGAGAAGCAGTATTCCCTCTCAGTCAAGTGTATTAGAAGTGATAATGGAACATAATTTAGAAACAATACACTTGATGAGTTCTACCTCTCAAAGGGAATCAAGAGGCATTTTAGCATTCCAAGAACTCCTGAACAAAATGGAGTAGTGGAGAGAAAGAACAGGACCCTTATTGAAGCTGCAAGGTCCATGTTGGCTGACTCTGGACTGCCAATGACTTTTTGGGCTGAAGCTATCAATACAGCTTGCTATGTACAAAATAGAGCTCTAGTAAATAAGAGGTTGATGAAAACTCCATATGAAGTTCTTCATCATTTGGCCCCTCTAATTTCATTCTTTAGAGCTTTTGGATGTCCTTGTTTCATTCTTAACACACGGGATCAACTCCAAAAATTTGATTCTAAGGTGGATGCAGGGTACTTTGTTGGTTATTCATCAACTTGCAAAGCATACAGAGTCTTCAACTGTAGAACAAAGATGGTTGAAGAGACTCTACATGTTAAGTTTAATGAATCTCCAAAGGACAAGATTCCACAAAGCCCTGTGGAGATATTTGATTTGGACATACTGCAATATGTTCCTTATCAAACTCCTGCTGTTGTTCCTGTCAATAGTTCACCACCTGGTGGTACTGCTGGTGCTGATGATGATGATAGTAGTACTCACCTCTTCAAGTTTAGTGATCAACTGCCTGATTCAGCTAGACCTGATGTTCCTGTAGCTCCAGCAGCACAATCCACAACAAATGCTGATGAGATTTCTATAACTTCAACTTCCTTTGAATTACCATCTACTGATTGGTTTCAAGGAAATGCTTGACCATCACCATCTGTTGCTGCTGAGCCTGCTACAAACACTTGCACTGATCTCATTGTGTACCAAGATCTGAAGAATCACCCTATGTCTCAAATCATTGGTGATATCACTGCTGGCGTATCAACAAGAAATCAATTGTCAAATTTCTGCTTCTATGCTCTCTTCATCAGTCAGCAAGAGCCAAAGAATTATCACATTGCTTTAAAGGATAATGGATGGGTTGATGCCATGCAGCTTGAGCTTCTTCAGTTCAAGAAACAGCAAGTGTGGGAACTGGTTCCTCTACCTCCAGGTAAGTGTGCAATAGGCACTAAATGGGTGTTTAGGAACAAAACTGATGAAAATGGGCTTATTGTTAAGAACAAGGCCGGACTGGTTGTTCAGGGGTTTGCACAAGAAGAAGGTATTGATTATGATGAAACCTTTGCCCCTGTAGCCAGACTGGAAGCAATTAGATTGTTTTTAGCTTATGCTGCTTATCAAAATCTTAAAGTTTTTCAAATGGATGTCAAAAGTGCATTTTTGTATGGGAAAATTAAAGAAGAGGTTTATGTATGTCAACCACCGGGTTTTGAGGACAATAAGCAACCTAATTGGGTGTATAAGCTTGATAAGGCTCTTTATGGGTTGAAACAAGCTCCTAGAGCCTGGTATGAGACATTATCAAACTTTCTTCTTGAAAATAATTTCACTAGTGTGACATACGTCACCTTAAGGTCCGTCAATTAACGTGTTTGTCCGTCATCTATTCTATATTTGGTCATTCCTCATCCTTATTTGACTCTTTATGTGGATATCATGTGTGCAATATTATCGTTGTGTGTGCATTCGTTATAACCATGTGATGACCTTAAAAAAAAGACCTTTAAAACTTTCATTTTTGAAAACGTTAAATATATCATTTTATAAATATAATAAATGTTTTAATATAACCATTTCTTAAGTCATAATAACATTAAATGAACTTTTACAATTAATATAAAACACCTAACAAAGTCGTTTTTCAACCGAACGAAATTTGGGAAAACTCGGGGGTTAAGTGCAGGGACTAAACTTGTAATTTTGTAAACTTGGGCTGGGTATAAATACCCCTTTACCAGCCCTAATCTTCATTTCACCATCTTCTTCATCTTCATCTCCTTCACACACCAAAAATCTCCATTTTAGCACCAAATCCAACCCGAGAGGTCTCGTTTTCTTCGTCTTGACACCGTCTACAGCCTAGATTACTTCTTTCTAGCAGGTAGTTGTCTTTGGTTGTCCGTTTTCTAGCCTTTTCACGGCTGTCCAAACTAGGGTTTCGGGTGTTCGGGTTCAACCCGAACACACAAGGTCGTATGGGTGCGTGTGAGGTCTCCTTGCTTGTGTTTTATGCTTGTGTATGTTTGTTGAGTGTTTCTGGAGGTCTTTGTGGTGTAAAACCCGTGTTTAGAGCAGCTCGGGGCTGCTCCTCCCGACCACAGTCGCGATTCTACAGATCAGGCGACTGGGTCATCCATGCGATTGAGCCGTGCGACTGAGTGGGTCGTGCGACTGGATCACGCGTCTGAGTCAATCGCGCGACTGAGTTGTGCGACTAGGCATGTCGTACGACTGAGTTGTGCGACTGAGTGTCTGTGTGCGATTGAGTCATGCGTGCGATTGAGTGTATGCGAATGAGTCATGCGATTGAGTGATTGTGTGCGATTGAGTCAGGTGACCGACTGAATGTGTGCGAATGAAAGTGATTCGCATGACTGGAGTCCAATCGCACGAATGAAGGTTCAGTCGTACGAAAGTAGCTAATTCGCACGATTGAAGGTTGATTCGTGCGCATGAAAGTTGAGTCGTGCGATTGGGTGTTATGTGGTACGACTGAAGACCAATCATACGAATGAAGGCTCAATCGTACGAATGAAGCTGATTCGCACGATTGAGGGTTGATTCGCACGAATGGAGGTTGAGTCGTGCGTCTGACCTTGTTATGCGAGTGAAATTTGTTGTGTTTGACCCTTTGTGCGTGGCGTGAGTATGTCGTGTGGTGTCGAGGTAACACTAACACAATAATGCCATTGTTCGGCCACAAAGATTAAAGTCAACGTGAGAAAGGGCACAGAAACTATTTTGAGCAAATTGAACTAACGCTTTACAACGATCGAATTGACTTATAACTATTGACGCTTATTCAATGCTTCTTCAATAACAACAATACTTTTACTTAAATATCATCATTAATGGCGACAATGTCTTGTACTTGGATCTACATAGGATCTAGTACGTGAGTCAGTCTGTGTGTGTTATACGCGACCCATCCGATACGACCCGAACCGACCCATCATTATTGCGCGCTTATACATATATCATATCATTAATGCTATACAATAACTGTCAATAGGTGTTTGACTGTTTATTTGCATTCAACATTTGGGATTACATCGCTCATACATACTTACCACCTAACAAGTGAGTTTCGTGGCCCCTTTTTACGCTTATACAATATTTCAATCATTTACAAATTGGGGGAAAAGTATTCTTACACAATTTTTATGCTGTACAACTCACATACATTTTACATACAAGGAATCAACGTGATACTGTGTTGCAAGTACTATTTGATACATGCTTGGGTCTGCTGTGTGGTTCTATCTTTGCAACTATTTAATTCCAGTGTGGGAACTGACGGTTAGGTATTGGTAGTACTACTGGGTTGACATCCCCACCCTCGTTCGATGGTATACTAGTTGGTACCATCAGTGGCCAGGAACGCGCCCTTGGGTGAATATATGCCGACAATATCTTTGTGTACGTCGCTAGGTTTGGTTGCAAAGCTCATGTCATGTGATATTTACTTGTGTAATAACTGTATTCATGGTATTCCGACGCGCTATTTATTACAACATCACTTACATTTTTATTACATAAACCTGCGAGCTCACCAACAATTATGTTGACAGTTTTAAGCATATCTTTTCAGGTGATCATGCAAGTCCAGGAATCTAGGTGTGCTGCCTTAGTGGAGACCCTAGGATGTATTTTTGGGACTTAGCTCATTTTGATAAACAATCTTTTTGAACAATGTTAACGCATGTAAACAATTATCAACATTTGAACTTGTTCCCGGGTTGTGGGAATTAACTTTTACAATTTCATCTTATGTGATTATGTGTTATCATTATCATGTTATTTATGGCTATGTTGTCGTGAACATTGACTAAACACGACACAAGTCCCCTTGTTGTCGGGTGTCATCATGACATGCAGGTCATCATTTATTTATATTGCTCTCTATCGCTTACCATGTGTTATGACGATCCCGGTCTTGTTACATCCCCGTGTTTCCGCTTTTAGCGGGGGTGTGACAACTAGAGGTTCCATAGATAAAACTTTATTCATTAAGAAAGCTGGGCAGCATAATCTACTTGTTCAAATTTATGTAGATGATATTATTTTTGCATCTTCTGATCCACAGTTGTGTGATGCCTTTATAAAGTTGATGCAACAAAAGTTTGAAATGAGTGCCATGGGGAAATTACAATTCTTTCTGGGTTTGCAAATCAAACAAAAGGCTGATGGAATTTTCATTCATCAGTCCAAATACACAAAAAATCTTTTGGAAAAGTTTGATTTACAAAATTATAAACCCTGTTCTACTCCCATGTGCAACACCACACAACTGGATATAGATCAGAAAGGTAAAGTGGTCGATGAAACACTTTACAGATGTATGATTGGGTCCTTGATGTACTTAACAGCTTCTAGACCAGATATTATGTCTGCTACATGTGTTTGTGCTGGATTTCAGGCTGCACCTAAGGAGTCTCATTTGATTGCAGTCAAGAGGATCTTTAGATATCTGCAAGGCACTCCATCTCTAGGTTTATGGTATTCTACTAGAAATTCTGGTAAATAAGTTGCTTTTTCTGACAGTGACTATGCAGGGTGTAAGTTGACCAGGAAATCAACTTCTGGTGGATGTCAATTCCTAGGCAATTGTTTGATTTCTTGGCAGAGTAAGAAACAAACCTCAGTTGCTACATCAACTGCTGAAGCCGAGTACATTGCTGCTGCAAGTTGTACATCTAAGGTATTATGGCTTCAAAACCAATTATTGGATTATGGCATAACTGAGACTAAGACTCCATTGTTAATGGACAGCTCTTCAGCTCTTTGTATTGTCAAGAATCCTGTCCAGCACTCTAGGACTAAACATATTGAAATTAGACACCATTTTATTAGGGATTGTTTTGAAAAAGGTCTGATTGATCCAAAGTTTGTTCCTAGTGCTGATGAGCTTGCAGACATTTTTACTAAGCCTTTGGATAGTTCAACTTTCCACAACCTAGTGTTAAGGCTTGGTATGCTGCAGCTAGAATAAGTGACAACTACTGATGATCTCATTAATAAATACTGATGATCATTGGTAACCATGTCATATATAAGTACTGATGAGTTCCTTTCCCCTCAGTAGTTTTTATAACTACTGAAGGCTACATTCCTCACAAGTACTGAAGTACTTTATTTGTTAAAACAGCTGATGTAGTTACAACAGCTGATGAAATCACAACAGCTGATGTAGCTACAACTACTGATGTCAGAAATGCAGATAAGTACTGATGACCAATGAAACCTCTGAAACTCAGATTTAAGTCTGATAAGTGTGGAGGTCAGGCTGAAACAGCTGAAAAGCTATGAATTGACGAAAACAGCTGATGAGTAATTTCTCTTCAGTTGTTTCTACAAAACCAATTATTGGATTATGGCATAACTGAGACTAAGACTCCATTGTTAATGGACAGCTCTTCAGCTCTTTGTATTGTCAAGAATCCTGTCCAGCACTCTAGGACTAAACATATTGAAATTAGACACCATTTTATTAGAGATTGTTTTGAAAAAGGTCTGATTGATCCAAAGTTTGTTCCTAGTGCTGATGAGCTTGCAGACATTTTTACTAAGCCTTTGGATAGTTCAACTTTCCACAACCTAGTGTTAAGGCTTGGTATGCTGCAGCTAGAATAAGTGACAACTACTGATGATCTCATTAATAAATACTGATGATCATTGGTAACCATGTCATATATAAGTACTGATGAGTTCCTTTCCCCTCAGTAGTTTTTATAACTACTGAAGGCTACATTCCTCACAAGTACTGAAGTACTTTATTTGTTAAAACAGCTGATGTAGTTACAACAGCTGATGAAATCACAACAGCTGATGTAGCTACAACTACTGATGTCAGAAATGCAGATAAGTACTGATGACCAATGAAACCTCTGAAACTCAGATTTAAGTCTGATAAGTGTGGAGGTCAGGCTGAAACAGCTGAAAAGCTATGAATTGACGAAAACAGCTGATGAGTAATTTCTCTTCAGTTGTTTCTACAACTGCTGTTTCTAAACAACTGAGGCCAAACCTATGTCTTTAGTAGTTTACAACTACTGAAGACTAACACCAAGTCTTCAGCTGTTTACACCAACTGATGACAAAACCAATGTCTTCAGTAGTTTCAAAACTACTGATGACAAACACCATGTCCTTAGTTGTTTCACCACTTGAAGTCAAAACTGTCTTCAGTAGTTTTATAACTACTGATGACTAAATCAGAGACTTCAGTTGTTTCAACGTCTGACGGTTAAAACCAAGTCTTCAGTTGTTTTATAACAACTGATGATCACACCAATACGGTCAGTCATTTCAAACCTCTGAAAGTTAATGCCACTTCATCAGTAGTTTCAACAAATGATGACTAACACCAAAACCCTTCAGTCGTTTCATAACCCTACCCTATAAATACCTTATCCCACCTTCAGAGTTTTTCTCACCTCTCCTCTCAAACCTAACGTTCAAAAACTCTGTAACCTCTCTTCATCCATGGCGACCATGCAACTAAAACCACGATACAACTGTGTCGCTCACCTCACCAAATCGCCATACTGGACCAAGTTTCACAACGCCATTGATTTCATGGTTCAGTCACCTTACCAAACGGCTTTTCTACTCAACCCCACTATATATGCCGAATCTCTTAGCCAATTCTGGACAAACGTCACTCTTGTTTCTGAGGAGAATGACACAGAGTCTCTCCAATCGTTTGTCCATAACCAAAAGGTGGTCATTACTCCAGACATTCTTCGCCAAACCCTCAATCTGGATGATGCTGCCTTCCCAACTGGTTATCCAAAGGGCACAACAGATCTGTCATTTGCCCACCATGGATACGAAGGTAACCTGAGTGCCTCTACCATATTGAAGAAACATTTCCAGGATGCCGAACGGCTCATCTTTCATATGGTAAATGTCTGCCTGGCCCCCAAGACTTCATCATGGGATCAAATGTCCACAAGGTGGCAACAGGTAATGTACTCCATCCTTGAGCAACAACCTTTAAATTTTTTTGAAATACTATTTTTAGAGCTCAAGGATATGGCCCAAAAACAACTTGCTAACCGTTGGATATTATATCCTCGGTTCATAATGGCCATAATTGAAAACCAGCTTCAAGATGAGGGACTTGTTGGCCTGGGAGTCCCTGCTATGGCTGTATTGCCTGAAGTATACTCCCGGCACAACTCTGACCAATCACTCAAATTGGCTGCCAAGTTGCGCAAACCCACGCAGCTGGAACCCACAGCCACCACCACCAAATCCAGAGTCCCCACCAAACCAAAAACAAAACGACCCAAAACAGCTATTCAGGGAGATGAGTCCCCTGAAGATGCTCCTGTACCACCAAGACAAGATATACTTGCTGGTGTAAACCCCCCAGTAGTATCAGAGACTCAACCAGCCGCAGCCGCTCAGGATTCCTCTCAAAAGGAGCCTGAAGCAACCAAAGAAGGGGTACCCACAAATCTGGAATCTTCCTCATTTGAGGAGATTGCCATTGAAACGCACCATTCTCCCCAGGTGCATACTGATTTTACCCTATCTCCCCATGAAAATGCCCCCCAAAGTCCAACACTTATAATTGCAAACGTGCTGACTCAGCTGCATGCCTCTCCTCCTCCCCAACAACCACCAAAGGGGAAAACCACAGATATTGAGGAAGAGGATCAACATGCTTCTGACAACCCACAGCACAGGGGTTTAAATGTTCTGTCTCCTGGTGTAGATAAGGAGATCAGAATATCTGGTGAGGCTGCCACCTCTTCTGCATCAGAACATGATCAGACTGAGGCTGGTAACATTGCTAAGACCTCATCAGAGGCAACAGCTGATGAAGGACATCGTCCTGAGGCTGGAAGTCCCCAGTTCCAAGAAAAAGGGGCACATGCTACAACTGGTCTACACCCAGGGCATGTACATCCTGCTACAAGCAGGAGGTCAGGTGATTCAGCATTTGCTGATGATGACCTGGGCTTCTTTTATGATGTTCTAGCCTAGAACACAATTCTTGAGGAAGAAGTCTGTAGACTACAAAGCCTACTTGACCAATTCTCTCAAGAAGCAAGTCCATCTGACACCAACATACACCCACAGATGGCACCTTCACCAAAAGGTCTCCCAAACACTCAGCCAATCAAAACTTACAACCCACCAGCCTCTACTTTTGGCACTGCTTCTCAGGGACAGAACCCCTCAGAGCAAACAGCTGCTATCTTACAGCAATCCCTACCACTCATCACCCCAATGATCACAGACATTGTGATCAAAACCATGGATGAGAGGCTTCCCTCAATTATACAACCCCTGGTGGAGGAGATTGTGAGCACAAGGCTTTCTACTACTCAAACCCTTGCAACCAATGCAACCAAAAAGGGGGAGAGTCAGTTAGTGAAAGCAAAGGGGAAAAGCATACTAAAAGAACAGGAGATTGAGAAGGAAGAGGAGGTTGTGAAGGAGACTGAGAAGGAAGAAGAGTATGTGAAGGGAGCTGACATTGATCAAGTGAGTGAAAGTCACAAAGACTTTCATATCACATATAAGAAGAGGAAGATTGAAAGAAAAGAAAAAGAACTCCAAAAAGAACTCAAACTTGATGAGATGATCAAAATGGCAGATGCTACACATAGTAAATCTATGGACTCCATTATTGATCAACTGTATAGACAAGGGTTCGATACTGCACAGCTTGATTCAGAGATTAGAAGACTTGAAGTTGAAGAAATTAACTCAAGATGGGCAAGTTATGATGTATTAGAAAGAGAAAGACTGGAGATCATGATCAGATTCATTGCAAAGTATCTTGGGAGATCATTGATAGAGATTAAGTCATGGACCAGGGACAGTATC
This sequence comes from Flaveria ramosissima, assembly GCA_025215565.1. Lineage (NCBI taxonomy): Eukaryota > Viridiplantae > Streptophyta > Magnoliopsida > Asterales > Asteraceae > Flaveria > Flaveria ramosissima. The sequence continues at coordinate 18,814,470 of CM046044.1, read as the reverse complement.
TTGGCAATAACCACCAAGATCTGTACGTCTGAAGCATACACTAAGGGATTAGTGATTGAAGCACTAAATGAAGCAGGTGCTGGGAACAGAAATGAACTAGCAAAACACTCCAAAGCCTCACTCACTACAAGAATGCTAGAACAACCTACAAAACCTACCACTTCAAAATCACCACTACCACAACCCATTAAACCAACTCCTTTACCCTCAAAACCAACAGCCGATGATGCATCCAAGAAGAAGAAGAGAAGGATGTTGAGGCTAGAAGAAGAAGAAGAAGAGGATGATGAGGAAGAAGATAGGCTGCCTCTTTCCGCAGTCCTAACTTTGCCTAAAGCCAAACCTATGCCCATCACTCCCACCTCACAGATGGAAACAGTGAGAGTAAAGATAGAAGAAGAACAGCAGCAAAGGCTTCATGATGAGGAGATGCTGAAAAGCATAGACAAAACTTATGCTGTTTCTTCATCAATAATAAGTATGAAGAAAGAAGCTCTGAGACTGTACACCCTTGCCAACACATTTCAATATCAAAAGGAAAAGGTGAGGATATGGCCTGATCCTAGGGTGGCTCACAGAATTGTGAAGAAAGACATTCCTGTGAGATACAAGGGCCAAGTTAAAAGGATCGTAGATGAAGAGATCACTGTGGTCCTTGTAGTATCACCCTGGGAAATTGTAGAAGATTTCAAGAAGGCTTATGAGGCTAAACAGCCACCCCAAAAGATGTTAGAGAACAGAGTTATTAAAAAGGGGTTGGTCTATAAGAAGCTTGAGAACTTCAAACAAAATGAGCTCAGTCTGTTACTTGAAGGTACTCACCCAGATGAGTTTGCATACAGACAGATTACAATAGTTGAGCTCAAAAATGGCAAACAGGCCAAGTATATTTCAGAGCTGTATGGGCGTGAAGGATTGTTTGAAGGTGAACCAGAGAATCTTACCATGGAAGAACAAATCATGTTTCTCAGAGCATACACCAGAGAATCCTACAGGCTTATACATGGGAAGTAAGTCTCATGGATGGGGGAACAACTCAGTGTCCTATTCCCTAATACAGAGCTCCCATCCATACTTTGCCAACCAAATCATCAGAGACTTAGTTCCAGGCCAGTGCTTATATGGGTCATCTTCTCAACTGATCAAGAAGGAAAAAGACCAACCATTTTGCCAACAATAAGTGGGACCTCAATAAAGTTAAAGGTTTTGGCTGCATTGGTTCAGGGGGAGTTTGTTGGACCAAAAGAACCAATGAGCCGGATCAGAAAAACCTTTAAGTCCCACAGACGTCACAACAACTACTGAAGTCCACAACAGCTGAAGATAACACCTGAAGACAAAGTCTGAAGACACAAGTGCTGAAGACAAAGTCTGAAGACAAGTACTGAAGACAAAGTCTGAAGACAAGTGCTGAAGACAAAGTCTGAAGACAAGTGCTGAAGACAAAGTCTGAAGACACAAATACTGAAGACAAAGTCTGAAGACAAGTGCTGAAGACAAAGTCTGAAGACAAGTGCTGAAGACAAAGTCTGAAGACACAAGTGCTGAAGACCAAATATCAGATGTTGTCATAACAGCTGAAGAGGACTTCTTCAGTAGTTGTGACGGTTTACTTTTCAGTATTTTTATGTTTTATCTTTTCAGTAGTTTTGTAAAACGACTGAAGAGTTTGTTCTTCAGTCGTTGTAGTTTCAGTAGTTTCTTTTCAGTAGTTTCATGTTTTATACTTAGCACTCTGACATGTTCTCAGTAGTTGTGAACATTTCAGTAGTTTGTTAAGTGTTAGTTATTTTTGTACTAGATCTGCTAGTTGTCACTATCCCATGATTACAGCAGTGATTGCACTCTATATAAGGAGTGTCAACCTTATTGTAATATTGGAATGATTGAGCAATAATATTGGGTATTATTGAAACATTCCTTATCACAGAAATATATTCTCTCGTATTTGTTTACAAATATCAAACTCTTGCTACAATTTGCCTAATTCTTGATCTCATTCCGCTGCATTATTCTCTAATACATCAAACTTGTGATCGCTGATTCTGACAGCCTCTCTGCTGTGCGATGGCACTGACCTGAGGATAATCATAATCTTTATATTCTAGAATTCATTGTTGTTTGCCGCCTCTCTGCTGTGCGATGGCACTGACCTGAGGCTTGGCTTCTCTTTGAAAGCTCTAATATTAGTGTTGATACATATGTACCTAGATCATGATATGAATGTAATAGGTCTTGTTTGTCTTACACTGATGTAATGTTTGGAATATTAATGAAATGAGATTGGTTGTTTGTGATTTATAATGTTTAATATTTCATTTAATGAGTTGATGTTGAATTGGTTAAATAGGTTTGTGATTGTTTGAATTGATACACATAATGTTATATTAATGAATACATTCAAACTTAACATAATGAAGTTATCATGCGAATGGCCCATGCGAATGGACCATACGCATGAATAACTTCAGGCGAATGACTCAGTCGCACGACTGAATCAGGAGACTGGATCACTCGTATGATTGTAACATGAGATTGGCTCAGTCGCACGACTGAACACTCAGTCGTGCGGATGGATCAACCGCATGGTTCAATCGCACGACTGAACCATACTAATGGTTCAGTCGCCAGAATGAACAACCCTAACCTGTAAATACCACCCAATTCGTGGAAAAACGAAAGCATTCATTCTATTTCGACTCCAGACATACCCTAGCCGTCCAGAAGCCTCCAAGTTCATACTCCAAGTTCATAGAACGCTGTAGATCGATTCCTAATCGATTCTTAACGTTTGATTCAATACTTTATTGATTCTACGTGCGTTCTCACTGATTGGATCGCCAATCAAATAGGATTCCGCACTATTTGGTTTGGTTTACACGTTAATCAGTTGGTGTTTCGTTCATATACCAGATCCTAACAAGTGGTATCAGTGATGCACCTTCGACTTCGGAACCTCAAACTCCTTCTACCTCAGATGCAGAACCAAATGTTCATAATCTTGGCTCTGAGGTAGTTGTTCCTACCACTCCAGGATCACGTCTAAATGTCTATTATCCCCTAGACAATGTAATTGGGAATGTCAGATCAGGAGTGCAAACCAGAAATCAGTTGTACTCAGCCGATTATGCCTCGGTCATGGAAAAAGGATACATTCATGATGGTGCTTATCGGTGTTTTTTCTCGCAGTTTGAGCCAAAATACGTCAGTGAAGCACTGAATGATGAGGCGTGGGTGAGTGCCATGCAAGAAGAACTTCTTCAATTCAAGAAGTTAGGTGTATGGACTCTGGTAGATAGACCTAAAGGTGCTAAGGTCATTGGCACCAAATGGGTCTTGAAATGCAAAAAGGATGACCAAGGGGTCATTATCAGGAACAAGGCTCGACTGGTGGTTTAGGGATTTTGCCAAGTCGAGGGGATTGATTACAATGAAGTGTTTGCACCCGTGGCAAGGATGGAAGCCATCTGTATCTTCCTTGCCTATGCATCGTATATGAAGATTAAAGTCTATCAATTAGATGTGAAGAGTGCATTCCTTCATGGGGAAATTCGAGAGACAGTTTATGTCAGTTAACCCGAGGGATTTGAAGATCCTTATCATCGGGACAGAGTTTACAAACTCGACAAGGCCTTATACGGGCTTCATCAAGCTCCAAGGGCCTGGTATGAGAAACTCTCGACTCATCTTGTCAAACACGGCTTTCGCAGGGGAGTCATTGACTGCACACTGTTTATCAAAGAAAAAGATGGAGACCTACTGCTAGTACAGATCTATGTCGATGACATAATCTTCGGTTCAAAGAACGAAGAATTATGCAAAGAGTTTGAAGCAGTTATGAATAAAGAGTTTGAGATGAGTGCTATGGGGGAGATGAAATTCTTTCTCGGGTTACAGGTGGATCAGACACCAAAAGGGATCTTTTTACATCAGACCAAGTATGTGGGAGACATTCTCAGTCAGTTTGACATGGAAAATGCTTCTGCAGCTGGGACTCCACTTGCTACAAATCATGATATACCACCTGATGAAAATGGAGATCTGGTAGATGCCATAATGTACCGAGGAATGATTGGATCCCTCATGTACCTCACTGCCTCAAGACCTAATATCATGTATGCTACATGTCTATGTTCTAGATATCAGGCTAAGCCTAAGGTTCACCATCTGATCGTGGTCAAGAGGATATTTCGTTATCTGAAGGGTACACCCACACTTGGGTTATGGTATCCTCATGATGATGACTTTGAGCTCACGGCGTATAGTGACTCGGATTACAGGGGCTACAAGATGAACTACAAGTCTACATCAGCAGGGTGTCAATTCTTTGGGAGGAGATTAGTGACCTGGCAGTGTAAGAAGCAGACCTCGGTTGCATTGTCAACCTGTGAAGCCGAATACGTTGCTGCTGCAAGTTGCTGTTCACAAATCATTTGGATTCAACAGCAAATGCGGGATTACGGTTTAAATTTATCTTATACTCCTATCTTTGTTGATAACTCTGCTGCAATTGCAGTAACTAAAATCCCGTACAACATCCAAAGACCAAACACATCGGTATTAAATACCATTTTATAAGGGACTGTTTTGAAAAGAACTTAATCGATGTGGTAAAAATTAATACTGATTTTCAACGCGCTGACCTCTATACAAAAGCTTTTGACAAACCACGTTTTCTATATTTGTTAGAGGTCAACGGTGTTAAAAAGAAAAGTGATGTTATTCCTGATGATGATCATGTGTACTCCGATGCAGTGTAGTTAATTTTTTCTTGTCATTTTCTTTATTTATTTATTCTATTTTCTGTTTAAATTAAATTCATGTTATTTAGCTGTCCATTAAAATACTAAAATAATTAAATCCGTTATGATTTTAGAATTTTAGGGGGAGAATAGGTCAGCTAGTAACATTAAAAAAAAAAGAGGGAGAAGCAGAGGCTAGCAGATATAAGGTAGACAGTGCCTGTGATACCGATTCAAACTCTTTGGAAAATGATAGTACACAGGAACAAATCAAGAGGGACTTTAAAATTTAATTTAGAAAAGATGCAAAATTCAAAGTATAAGTCTGTGTAGTCTGAGCAATATAAAAGGAAAGATGATAGAAAATCTGGTAACTACTAAAGTAACACAACGAAAGTAGACCTAGAGGTTGCTAGACCACAGATGATATGTCGGTAGATTCAACATAATAGATGATTAGACCTGACTGGTGATCTCAAGATCAAACTAAGTTGTTCAACTGACTGTGGGCCATCTTATCACTGGTTAACACAATCAACAATATTCCAATAAGGGGTAATGAGCATGTAAAAGCCAAAAATGTGTGCGGATGACCATAAATAGAGTAAAGCACGAAAAAAAATAAAAGGCAAATGCTATCAAGCTAATAACTTATGTTGTTGGTGCATTATGTGCAAAAGAAAATTAAGATGCTCTAACAAGAAGATAGGTTGTGTGCCTCTCTGTTGTGCGATGGCACTGACCTGAGGATAAGCATAACCTAGATATTCTAGAATTCATTGTTGTTTGCCGCCTCTCTGCTGTGCGATGGCACTGACCTGAGGATTGGCTTCTCTTTGAAAGCTCTAAGAATAGTCTCTTCTTGTCAAAATACCCGTAGACCGCTCAAAAGCTCCTGAGGAATGTTGATTACCATATAAGTGTTGGATCAACAAATTGTTGGTTGAAATAATCAAACCTTAAACTATCACCAATCTGTGTCAAAAGTCTGTGTATGGATTTAAGAGGACAAATATACTGACAATCATTGTGGCTGCAATTCTTGAAAGTTCAAATCAATGTGGGATTCTAATAGTACCAGTATGATTTCCTAAATTTGCTAACGACTCTGGATGAAAACAAGAATTGAGCATCAAAAGGTTTTGATAACTAGTCCCAAATGATTTGACTTGCCTGTATGATTCCAAAATTGAATTGGTCCAGGTATGATCGAACTAAATAGAAGCTGCCTATTCCGGAACCGAATCCAGTAGATTTCTATCTTAGGATTTACCTCTCACAAAAAGTCAAAAACAAGTCTAATTTTTGTACTTTAGTTTAATTTTCTAAGTTATTTAGTCATTTCAGTTTGTTTGTTTGTCGGACTACCTCATGAAATTCAGTATGGGATTAACTCACCAAAAAGGGTCATGTCTGAGATGACCACATGTGTTTTCAAAGGATAAATGGGTCACGTCTGAGGTGACAAAATGTTTAAAAGGATCACGTCTGAGGTGATCAAAAGTTTTCAAGTTAAAATGGTCATGTCTGAGATGATCAAATGCTCATAATGTTATTTCAACAGTTAAAAAGGGTTTAAATGTTAAATGGTCAAAATGGCAGAAAATTTCATAAGTATGACCCATTCGCACGAATGGACCATTAGTATGGACTTATCATACGAATGGGAGCCATTCGTACGAATGGACCATGAGTATGGACCATTCAACCGAATGGCCCATACGAATGGCCCAGTCGGATGCTTAAGAGCGAACGAATGAGTAAGTCGCACGACTGAGCTCCAGTCGGACGACTGAAGGGGGGCGACTGAACCAATCGCACGACTGAGGCCCATTCGCCCGAATGAAAGGTGCGTATGAGCCCAGTCGCACGATTGAATTTAGGTTTAGTATAAATAGAGAGAGAGTCGGTCGCAGAGACTCACCACTCTCAAATTTACCCTAAATCGCACGACTAAAGTTACTCTGCCAAAATTTCGTTTGATCATTATAAACCCTCGATTCTCACATACTGACCATTTGCATTGACTCTACAGGTAATTTGCGGTGCAGAAACCTTACCAAATCATTCAATTTTACACTAAATCTGGACATCGGACCTGTTAGAAAAAACCGTGACATATTTGGCAAAATAACCTAACTAAACGACGTAAACAAATGAAATTAAAGGTGTTAGGTGTTAAACGAATGGATTGCGAGTCTAATGAACCAGAACACGAAGTCTAAAACTTAAAATTGGTGAAAAATTGAATTTCAATTGAACAGACAGAACAACATGCGAATGGACAGGTTGATGAACTTCAGTCGCACGACTGAAGGGTGCGAATAGCTTAACCGCACGACTGAACCATGCGTATGAGTTCAGTCGCACGACTAGGGTAACCGCATGAGGTTACATACGCATGTGTCCAGTCGCACACTCAGTCGTACGCATGGGGTCATTCGCACGACTGAATCCCAGTCGCACGACTGATCTCAGTCGCACAACCTCATTCGCATGACAGAAAGAATTTTCTTCAAGTCCAAGTGTTTCATGACATTCTTAGCCAATGGGTACTAATGTTTACTTTGTTTGTGTAACAGATGGCGAGTCGATGGACTATGAGTACGAAGCACAATATTTGTGCTCATTTGGATCTGACATCCAGAAATGCTGCAGATTTCTCTAGCATTATCACCTTCCTAAGGAGATCAAGGATTGCACACGCCATATCTGCTCCATGTACTCCCTATCGCTCTATTCAGCAGGCCTTCTGGGAAGGTGCGGTAGTTGATCGATCCTCTGAGCCTCACTGCATCAGAAGTACTATCTTTGGAGAGGCTATAGCTATCACAGAGGAGGATCTTAGGATTGTGTTACAGTTGGGGGACGATGCTGACTGTCCTACTAGACTACACCCCCTTACTGTGAGAGGATGCTTTCTTCGAGCCAAGTACTCTGGGGACATCAATGCTGGGGTGCTCAACAAGAGCAACCTGTGTCCCCAGTTCAAGTACCTTGCTCACGTGCTGCTAAAGTGCATAGCTTCCAGGAAGGGAGGTTTTGATGAGTTATCCTATAAGATTCAGAACGCCTATGTTGCGTTGGTGCTGAACCACCCGTTCAGCATTTCCAGGATGATCTTCACCTACTTGGTAGAGGACATTGAGGGGAAAGGGAAGGAGGGCTTCTGTATGTACCCCCGATTCTTGCAGATGATTATAGACCAGAAGCTCCCCTCCCTGCCGAAGGAGAAGGATGATGCTGTAGTGCTTGAGGTGATGGATGATACCACCTTGGGCAGGATGAAGGTATACAGGGGGAAGCAGGTGAAACCCCCTGTCAGGAGATTGTTTGGGCATCTGGCCCGTGAGGACTATGTGGTGCCAGCTAGGAGGAAGTGGCGCCACGACGACAGTGATTCTGATGTTGAGCAGATTGCTCTACCCACCGATGATTCTGATGATGATGACAGTGGGGATGCTGGAGATGACATGCCCATTCCACCGAGGGGCACAACTACTGATAGCACACCTCCAGTATCTGCCCCCACTGGAGATATAGCTGAGTCGGCCGGGTTCCACCAGGACTTTATACCTGGTGAGGAGAAGAAGAATCTGATGAGGAGCCACTGACCAGGACTGTGGGAAGCAAAGTTGTTCCCACAGAACATGGACTCCGGGCGGTTGGTGAACGCCCCAGTGGATCGGGAGAGACTGCTGCGGACCCAAACTATGCTCCAGAGCCATCGAGCCGTGTTCTAGGGGGAGCATCCTCCTCGACTGGATCGAGGAAGAAAAGGATGGCTCAGCCCCACGACATGAAGAAGAAGAAGAGAAGACTCACCTACATCACCACCACAGCCACCACAGCTACCACCACCACTACCACCTCTACAGCCACACCATCCACCACCACAGCCACCACAGCTACCACTACCACACCCCCTATCACCACACCTCCCACCACTACATATATGCCAACCACCACCATATCATTCACACCTACATCACCTCCACTATCATCTAGACCAAACCCCATCTTCACCACAGCCACCACCACCACCACTAGCCACCAAGCAGGACCATCATCACATCCCTCACATCTATATGGATCACCTCTACCTCCCATTGGGGTAGAGGAACAGCTTTCAGCGCTGAACCGTATGGTGATGCGACTGTTAGCTGCTGATGAAGAGAAGACTGCGCAGATCCGTCAGCTGGCAGATCTCACTGCTGCGCAATCCCGCCAGATCTCTTAGCAGGCTTAGCTAATCGAGGAGCAGGCCCAGCAAATGGCTGCTAAGAGCCACGAGATTGCCCAACTCCAACAGCACAGAGTCACATCAACTAAGAAGATTGAGGAGTTGGAGGATGCTAAAAAGACCATCATGCTCAAGCTTAAGGGATCTAAAGATGAGCCTCTGAAGATTAAGGAAGGAGATGGTGATGATGGTGATGATGATGATGAGGATGAGGATGAGGACGATGATGAAGAGACTGATGATGATAAAGGGGTTGAGGAAGAAAGGACAGAGGACAGGCATGAGGATGATGATGATGAAGGAGGAGATGCAGCTGCATCTGCCTCAGCTCATGGTCAAGAAAGGAGATCAAAGAGAAATCAAGACCAACGAGCTTCCTCCTCTGCCTCACCAAGTGATGATCCAGCGATTCAAGATAAAAAATAATGATTAGATGTCTATGTATTTGATAACTTTTGTATTTGAATCATGTATTTAAACTTATGTATTTGATGTTTATATTAAGATTAATGCATTTCTGTCTTGATTATTAACTAATGGTTGATGTGTTACATGTTTAACTCAAACAGATCCAAACTATCAAAGGGATGAATTTGATGTTGCTCCCCTTCAGCAGGTCAAGACTCAATTAACTATGATTCTTGATCTGTAAGGGATCATCAGAAGATCTGTGAGTTATACCCCTGAAGAAGGGGAAATAATTCACGATCTTTCAAATGAGCAACTAGCTGAGATGTTCAAGCTAAATCCCGATGAGATCGTTAAGGATGCTCCAACGTGTGACTCTACTAGTGACGAAGAGCTAAATGACATTGATGAGATAGAGATAGAAGACGTCACAGCAGAGCACTATCCTCAGTATGCTGACAACGAGGGAAATGTGGTCCCCAATCTGGGTGAATCCCTAGTCAGTGATACATTTGAGGTATTAGACCAGATGGAGCAGGAATCTGAGAAGACAGAAGGAAAGGCCCAAGCCTCAAACGACGATGTTGATATCCGAAAGGCTGAATGGGCTGCTTGTTTTGAGGAAATCCGAGCCCAACGCGCTGCTCCTAAACAGAATGTCTACACCAAACTCTACAGAGTGAAGAAACATCATAAGGTGTCGGGCAGGATTACAGCGTGGGCACATTTTGAGGATCTAAACGTTTATGCCATTAAAAGGGAGAAGGGCATAGAGTACTTTAGATTTCCACATGATCTAAAGACTCTACCAGGTTTTGAGCTCAACCAGCTGGCAAAATTGAAGCTTCTATATGCTGACCCAAGGAAGATGTCAGCCTGGTTCGAGGCTGCCCTAAAGAAAGAGTACCACACCAGGTGGGTCAACTTCAAACCTCAACAACCTACGAGGTATATTAGACGATCAGAAGTTGATCCCATCACTGGTAAGCCAAAGATTGTGCTGAAGTGGAGTCCTCCAAGAACGATGTCAAGAATCCCTCTCAGGGAAATGCCCACTTTAAGTGGTGGTACTATGATTGGAGAACCGGGGAAGCGGTCATAGTTCTAAATAAAGAGGGACAAAATGGATACCATCAGGGTGTTTGACCCAATGTGGCTCACCAACTTGTCAGCTACTGATGTCTACACTCTATACAAGTGGCCATTGTTCTATGACACGCAAGATATTGTACAAGCCCTCCAATTCCAGAACGTCATAAGACTCTGCTTTGCGTTTGAGATTCACGCAAGAGTCACAAGAGAGGAAAAGTACAAGAAGTATGAGGAGGTGATGCAGAAAACAAGACATTAGAGAGATCTAGGTCCAAGGGGGAGTTTGTTGATACATATGTACCTAGATCATGATATGAATGTAATAGGTCTTGTTTGTCTTACACTGATGTAATGTTTGGAATATTAATGAAATGAGATTGGTTGTTTGTGATTTATAATGTTTAATATTTCATTTAATGAGTTGATGTTGAATTGGTTAGATAGGTTTGTGATTGTTTGAATTGATACACATAATGTTATATTAATGAATACATTCAAACTTAACATAATGAAGTTATCATGCGAATGGCCCATGCGAATGGACCATACGCATGAATAACTTCAGGCGAATGACTCAGTCGCATGACTGAATCAGGAGACTGGATCAGTCGTATGATTGTAACATGAGATTGGCTCAGTCGCACGACTGAACACCCAGTCGTGCGGATGGATCAACCGCATGGTTCAATCGCACGACTGAACCATACTAATGGTTCAGTCGCCCGAATGAACAACCCTAACCTATAAATACCACCCAATTCATGGAAAAACGAAAGCATTCATTCTATTTCGACTCTAGACGTACCCTAGACGTCCAGAAGCCTCCAAGTTCATACTCCAAGTTCATAGAACGCTGTAGATCGATTCCTAATCGATTCTTAACGTTTGATTCAATACTCTATTGATTCTACGTGCGTTCTCACTGATTGGATCGCCAATCAAATAGGATTCCGCACTATTTGGTTTGGTTTACACGTTAATCAGTTGGTGTTTCGTTCAAATACCAGATCCTAACAAATAGTTTCTTCTTGAATACTTCCCTGAGACCGCTCAAAAATCTCCTGAGGAATGTTGATTACCATCTAAGCGTGGGATCCACAAAAGCTTGTTGAAATAATTAAACCTTAAACTATCACCAATCTGTGTCAAAAGTCTGTGTATGGATTTAAGAAGACAAGTATATTGACAATCATCGTGGCTACAATTCTTGAAAGTCCAAATCAATGTGGGGATCTGGTAGTACTAGTATGATTTCCTAAATTTGCTAACGACTCTAGAGGAAAAACAAGAATTGAGCATCAAAAGGTGTTGATAACATGTCCCAAATGATTTGACTTGCCTGTATGATTCCAATTTGAATTGGTCCAGTTATGGTCAAAATAAATTGAAGCTGCCTATTCTGGAACTGAATCCATTAGATTTCTATATTAGGATTTACACCTCACGCAAAAAGTCAAAAACAAGTTTAGTTTTGTATTTCAGTTTAAGTCTTTTATTTTATTTAAATTTAGTCAATTCAGTTTGTTTAATATCAGACTACATCATGGAATTCAGTAAGGGAGTAAATCACCTAAGAGGGTCACGTCTGAGGTGACCACACATGTTTTCAAAGGTAAATGGGTCATGTCTGAGGTGACAAAGTGTTTAAAAGGATCACGTCTGAGGTGGTCAAAAGTTTTTCAAGTTAAAATGATCATGTTTGAGATGATCAAAGGTTCATAATGTTAAATCAACAGTTTAAAAGGGTGTAAGTGAAAAATGGTCACAAAGTCAAGATCATGAATATGTTCCAATCGCACGACTGGACCATGAGTATGGACCAACCGTGCGAATGGACCAAACTCATGCACTAATCAGCCGAATGGACATGAGTATGAACCATTCAACCGAATGGATTATCAGAATGAGCCATTCGACCGAATGAGAGTGTGCGAATGAGTCAGTCGCCCGACTGAACTCCCGTCGGCCGACTGAAGGTGATCAACTGAGCCAATCGCACGACTGAGGTCCATTCGCCCAAATGAAATGAGCGAATGGGTCCAGTCAGCCGATTGAACTCAGATTCAGTATAAATAGGGCATAGTCGATCGCATTCGACTCAACACCCCTAATCGCCCTCATATCGCATAGCCTACCATTACTCTGCCAAAATTTCATCAGACCAAGATTTTATACTTCTATTGATATTCTGACGTTTGTGTGCGATTATACAGATACAATGAGTTGAAATCTCACCGAAATCTGGAGGAATGATGCCCTAATCCGTGAAATACGACCCTCACAAGAACCGAACCTTTTAATGGACTAATAACCTACTTAAACCAAGTAAAATGTTAAAACAAAGGTTATTAGGTGCTAAGTCGGGTGATTGCGAGTCTAATGAGCCAAACCACGACGTCTAACATTACGATTTGCTCAAAATTTGAATTTGGATGGAACAATAGTCTGTCATGCGAATGGGCACCCGGATGAACTTCAATCACACGACTGAGCTGGGCGTATGGCTCAATCGCACGACTGCATCATGCGAATGAGTTCAGTCGCACGACTGGTTCAACCGTTTGGGATAGCATACGACTAAGCCCAATCGCATGCTAAGTCGTGCGTATGAGCTCAATCGCAAGACTAAACTTCAGTCGCATAGTTCATTCGCACGACAGCCCAGAAAGATTCAAATTTAGGAAATTCAAATGGCTATTCACTTACACACACTAACGTTTATCTACACTGTGTAACAGATGGCGAGTCGCTGGACCATGAGCACGAAGCACAACATATGTGCTCACCTGGATCTGACTTCCAGGAATGTTGCAGAGTTCTCGGGCATCATCACATTCCTATGGAGATCTAGGATATTCCGAGCTATCTCGACACCATGTACTCCTTACCGCTCAGTCCAACAGGCTTTCTGGGAAAGCGCTGTAGTGGACAGGTCCTCTGAGCCCTATTGCATCAGGAGCTCGATATTCGACGAGGCTGTTGAGATCACAGAGGACGATCTCCCGACTGTTCTAGAGTTTGGGGATGACGCTGATTGTCCCACCGGATTACACCCACTTACTGTTAGAGGATGTTTCATGAGGGCTAAGTACTCTGGGGACATCAACGCAGGTGTGCTCAACAAGAGCAACCTGTGCCCCCAGTTCAAGTACCTCGCCCATGTGTTGCTAAAGTGCATAGCTTCTCGGAAGGGAGGGTTCGACGAGCTTTCCGATCAGATCCACAACGCTTACGCAGCGTTGGTGCTGAACCACCCTTTCAGCTTCTCTAGGATGATCTTCAACTATCTGGTGGAGAACATTGAGGGGAAGGGGAAGGAGGGATTTTGTATGTACCCTAGATTCATGCAGATGATCATTGATCAGAAGCTCCCTCAGCTACCTAAGGAGAAGGAGGACGCTGAGACGCTTGAGGTGATGGATGATACCACCTTAGGCAGGATGGAGGTTTATCGGGGCAAGCAGGTGAAGCCCCCAGTAAAGAGGCTGTTTGGGCATTTGATTCGAGTGGAGTACGTGGCGCCAGCGAAGAGGAAGTGGCGTCACGATGATAGTGACTCAGATTCTGAGCCAATTGTGCTCCCATCCGATGATTCTGATGATAATGACAGTGGTGATGGTGGAGATACTGGTCCTACCCAATCTAGGGCCACTACCGCAGATGTTATATCTCCATCATCCACCTACGGAGGAGCTGAGACGGCAGGATTCCATCAGGACTTTCAGCCTGATGAGGAGGACGAGTCGAACGAGGAGCCGTTGACTCGAACGGTGGGCAGCAAGGTGGTTGCCACCGAGAGAGGGATTAGGGCGGTAGGTGGACGCCAGGGTGAGGCTGGGGAGGTTGTTACAGATCCATCTTACACCCCAGACCATCCCAGCAGCCAAGGAGGAGCATCCTCCTCGAATGGATCGAGGAAAAAGAGGATGGCTCAGCCGCACGGGATGAAGAGTAAGAGACGAAGATTGACATTGATCACCACCTCTTCTACCACCACCACCACCACAGCTACCACCATATCTACCACACCCACTCCACCACCACTTTCATCTATACCACCCCCAATCTTCCCTCATCCACCACCACCTTCATCTATACCACCCCCAATCTTCCCTCATCCACCACCACCTTCATCTATACCACCCCCAATCTTCACCACTGCCACCACCACCACCACTAGCCACCATGCCGGACCGTCATCATACTCCTCCTATACATCTGGATCACCTCTACCTCCCAGTGGGGTAGAGGAACAGCTCTTGGCACTTAACCGTATAGTGTTGAGGCTGTTGGATGCCGATAACGAGAAGACTGCTCAGATTCAACAGCTAGTAGACCTTACTGCTGCCCAATCTATGCAGATATCTCAGCAGGCACAACAGATAGAGCAGCAGGCCCAGCTGATGGATGCACAGCGTGTAGAGATGTCCCAACTCCGGGAGCAGCATGCCCAATCAGCTAAAAGGATAGAGGAGTTGGAGACCACCAACAAGACCATCATGCTGCGGCTCAAGGGATCAAAGGACGAGCCCTTAAAGATCAAGGAAGGAGATGGAGATGATAGTGATGATGACAGTGATGATGATGACGATGGTGATGACATTGATGATGATACTGATGTTGGTGATGATGCTGGTGATGATGATGTTGATGATGATGAAGATGACACATCTGCTGTGGGTGCCACACCAGCAAGTGAGAAAAGGACAAAGAAAGCACAAGATCAAGGTGTCTCCACATCCGCTCCGTCAGCAGAAGAGCATATGATCCAGGACAAGAGTAATACTTAGTTGTTTTTGTTATTTAAATCATATGTATTTGAATCTTGTATCACATTAATGAACTGAATGTTTATATTTAATGTTGATGTTTTTGTTTTGATTATTAACTAATGATTACTGTGTTGTATGTCTAAATCAAGCAGATTCAAACTTTCAGAGGGATGAATATGATGTTGCTCCCCTCCAACAGATCAAGACTCAGCTCACGTTGATTCTTGATCTGCAGGGTATAGTCAGGAGATCGGTGATGTACACTCCTGAAGAAGGAGAGATCATTCACAATCTCACTGACGAGAAAATAGCAGAAATGTTCAAACTCAATGTTGACGAGCTCGTGAAAGACGCTCCAACAGTCCATGTGGAAAGTGAGGACGAGCTCAACAATGTGGATAAAATCGAGATTGAAGATGTCACTGACCAGCATTATCCAGAGTACACTGACAATGAGGGTAACGTCATTCCCAATCTGGGAGACAATCTAGTCAGTGAAACCTAGGAGACTCTGGATAAACCAGAACAAAAGTTGGACAAGAAGGAAGATAAGGCCCAAGCCTCGGATGCTGAAGTTAATATCAGAAAGGCTGAGTGGGCTGCATGCTTTGAAGAGATAAGAGCCCAACGTAGTACGCCAAAGTCAACTGTCTACACCAAGCTGTACAAAGTGAAGAAACATCACAAGGTGTCGGGCAGAATCATAGCATGGGCATATTTTGAAGATCTCAACGTTTATGCAGTTAAACGTGAGAAATGGATCGAGTACTTCAGGTTCCCACACGACCTGAAGACTCTTCCTGGATTTGAGCTTAACCAGTTAGC
Source organism: Flaveria ramosissima (assembly GCA_025215565.1). Lineage (NCBI taxonomy): Eukaryota > Viridiplantae > Streptophyta > Magnoliopsida > Asterales > Asteraceae > Flaveria > Flaveria ramosissima. Next base: position 18,798,388 of record CM046044.1, on the reverse strand, counting down.
GAAGCTGAAACTGCTATACGCTGATCCACGCAAGATGTCTGGCTGGTTTGAAGCAGCTCTTAAGAGAGAGTACCACATCAGATGGATCAACTTCAAACCTCAACAACCAACGAGGTATATCAAAAGGTCTGAGGTTGATGCCATAACTGGAAAACCAAGAATAGTGCTGAAGTGGAGTCCTCCGCGCACCATGTCTAAGATCCCACTACGGGAAATGCCACAGGACTTCACTCCACACTTCAAATGGTGGTACTATGATTGGAGGACAGGAGAGGCAGTCATAGTCTTGAACAAAGAGGGCAAAATGGATACTATCAGGGTATTTGATCCAATGTGGCTCACAAACTTGTCTACAAATGATGTATACACATTATACAAGTGGCCACTATTCTATGACTCTCAAGATATTGTACAAGCTCTACAGTTTCAGAATGTTATACGACTCTGCTTTGTGTTTGAGATACACGCAGGAGTCACAAAAGAAGAGAAGTACAAGAAGTATGAAGAGGTTTTGAAGAAGGTAAGACATTAGATGAAACTAGGTCCAAGGGGGAGTTTGTAGGTACATGTGTCCCTAGTTTCTGAACTCAATGTAATATGTTTTTAGTGTCTTACACTTATGTAATAGTTGGGTACTTAATGAAATGTAAATGTTTGGTTGTGTTTATAATGTTTAATATTTCATTAATGAGTTGTTTAACACATATTGACTTGATTATATAGGTTTGTAGTTGTTTGAATAAATATAAATAATGTAATGACAATTAATACATTCAAACTTAGTAATATGAAGTTATCATGCGAATGGCCCATGCGAATGGACCATACGCATGAACAACTTCATGCGAATGACCTAGTCGCACGACTGAACCAGGAGACTGGATCAGTCGCACAAGTGTAACATGAGATTGACTCAGTCGCACGACTGAACATTCAGTCATGCGAATGGATCAACCTCATGGCTCAATCGCACGACTGAACCATGCTAATGGTTCAGTCGCTCGAATGAGAAACCCTAACCTATAAATACCACCTAATTCGTGGAAAAACGTAACAATTTAGATCACTTCGACTACAGACGTACCCTAGCCGTCCAGAGACCTCTAAGAACCTGTTCCAAGTTCATAGATCGCACTAGATCGATTCCATATCGTTCTTAATGTTTAGATTCAATCCATAATTGATTCTACGTGCGTTCTCACTGATTGGATCGCCAATACACGATCCTAACAAAAAGAAACAAGTTAACGTTTGAGACTGGAACCCATGTTTGAACAACCTTAGGTTTTGATACAAAAGATTTTTTGCAAAAGAAATTATTAACAATATGGCTCAATCTACTACCTAAAGAACGCTTATGTACATGTCTATGATGAAGCTCTGGTTAATTTTTAACTACATGACAATCTTTACCACATTTAAAGCAATGGGATTTTAATCTAGATTTTTTATGCAATGAATCAGAAATTTTATCTATACAGATTTCCTCCTCACATTTAGACATATTGAAATCAACACCACTATAAGTCTCATACATTTCTCTGGTTCTAGATTTGTCTTTTAAAGTATGAATTTTTACAGATTCTGATGTATCATCATTTGTGATACTTGAAGAATTTGTACCACTAGTACTAGCATTTGAATGGTGTTAATGAGAGCACCAAGAAAAAATGATACTTACTTGCTTGACATGGGATCCAAAGAACCTAAGGTTGTTCAAACTGGGACTAACAGAGACAAGGACTGGGACAGACTTTTGAGAAACAGAGATATTACTTAAACTATCACTATTATCTAGAACAGTTTTATGAGATTTAGAGGTACTAAAGCTATTGCATCCAAGCCCACTCGATGTTCCATAACCGTACTCCTCAATCACTTCCTTATGGTTAACACCTTCTAAACCCGTAAATAGATTGTTAGTATCCGTTTGAGTTAAATTATTTGAAGGACGAGGAACTGCATTGGTGAATAACAGAAGGTACTGGGAGGAGGATAAAATGAAATATTTTCATAACCCAAACCTGTTTTGATTCTAGCCCCCTGTTTTGACTTACACAAATCGTCATGTTTCATCCCAGAAATTGTCCATTTATCAAGCTTTGACTGAAGTTTACTTGTTTTAAATTCAGCAAGAGCAACTCTTTCAGTTAAAGTATTTACTTCTACATTTCTTTCTAAAACTTCATTTAATTTAACAAAGTATTTGGACTTATTTAGTTTAAGCTTATTATTAATCCGTTTTAGTTCCTTTTCATTATCAAGTAACAGACGATTTGCTTTATAAACCCTAAATAATCTAATTTTGCAAGCAGGTGAGCACCTTGTTGGATCAATAAAGGCTAGTGCAACCAAAACAAACACTTAGACAATTTTGGTGCAACTGATGAAGAACTTTCGAAGGCAAATGATGAGCTTCCGAAGGTTAAATCTGAAAGAGCTTCCGAAGAGAAACTCCAATTTCCGAAGACAAAGTCTTTCTTCCAAAGTTCAACACTTGGAAGAAATCAAAACAATGACTTCCGAAGTATAAAGACCTGAAGAATGTCTCAAGCCTCGGAAAGAAGTACCCTTGTTGGTCCATTTGATTGATTTGCAGTACAAATGAGATGTTGATTCGTTCAATATCAGATACAACAAAGAGATAACTAAGATGAAGAACACTATGAACAATCACAATATATCAAAGTATGAACAATAATGATAAATACAATCAACATAAACAAAGCTCAAATGTATTTCAGTGAATAAACAACTTACAAAAGGTCTCTTGCAACAATGATAATCGATTAGGGTTTTTGAAAGGATACCCAACAATGAACAAGATCAAATCTATATATAGCAGTCCTAGTTTTGCAGACAGTTTCGCTATCAGCGAAACTACGCTGCCAAAACTATAGTTTTGCCTGGCAGAAATAACAATTTCGTCGGGTGCAATACTCCCCCTAGGTTGGATCGCACCGCCTTCACTTGTCTTGATTTGTTGAGTCGGCTCTAGTCTCTCCCGCTGCATTTGATGTATCTTTATCTGCTCCTCCAGCTTCTTCCTCGGGGGCTTTAGGCATAGATTCTTCCTGGTCAACTTCAGTCTCCCCCGCTGCCTCTTATATGTCTTCATCAACTCCTACAGTAACCTCCTTGGGAACTTCAGCCACTGATTCACTTTGATTTGCACCTGCTTCATTAGCTCCCTCGGGACGAGCACTAGCTTGCTCAAACTGTCTTGCCAAATCCCAGACATCCATATTTAGATCATCTTGAGCTCTCACCTTCTCAGCTAACTCCTTCACTTCTGTCCTCACACCTTTCACTTTATTAGCCACATTCATAAACAGACTGGCTTCTTTTCTCGTCTCCTCCCCTGCCCCTGCTTTAATGTGGTTTTCACAAAGAACTAGCAGGTCTTCATCACAAAATCCTAATAGCTCCATCGGATCAAATAGTCTAAACTCACCCCGTTCTTCACCCTGATCATAGCCTCCCCCGTGTTGTTATCATAGAACCACTTCTCAAAGTTTTGTAATTACTGGGGGAGGGGATCTGCCAATCTAACCCTGTTCACTGTCTTTGGGGGTTTCACCCTCAGCACAATCTTTCCTTTGCCCGTTTCCCAGTCCTTATCCTTTTTGGATCTTCTCCTTTCAGCCTTCATAAACCCGAATGACTCAAAATTGTCATTCACTCCATTCTTGATCTCCTTTTCAAGCAATGTAGCTCTCTCACTCAGATGAGCATTAAGTAATGGCAGCACCGCCAACCTTCTCAAATCTCATTTAGGCAACGTCTTGAATGCCTTCCACTTATGCATGTATGTTATGCCTCCTCCTCTCCTCTTTATCAAAAACATTTTGAGGCCGGAGTTATAACTCCAACTTATAATCCTCTTGTCTGCTTCTTTCTTGCTCAACCCTTCCATGTTTTGGAATAGGGGAGTTAGCTCTTTAGGCTCTTTCTCTCTCACGAACCATTCTTCCTTTGCCATCTCAAACACATCTCCATCATTATCACCCTTCTTAGCAACATAGGTTAGGGGTCTCTTATCAACCTCATAATATTCGAGTTCAGAATCACAGTCAACCAACTGCTCATCATCTTCTTCTTCATCAATCAATCCCTTCTCAGCAGTCTTTTCAACATTTTTAACAGGATTCTCTCTCACCACCTCTTCACCAACCAAATCTTTCTCAAAATCAAATTGCATGTTCACAAAACCAGCCTCGAATATCTTTTCAGCATTCTCCACATTCTCAGTCTCCTGTCTTACTCCAGAACCTTCTACTTCCTCAGCCGCTGCACCAGACGTGCCCTCTCCTGCCCTGGAAAATGTACCCACATTTAGAAATGAGTACTTGGAAGTATCAGTCAAATCATCTAATTCAGGTTGAGTTAGCTGATTGGGCAGGCCGGCTGCAGCCTTCAGTTCATTCACCTCCTCAAGCAATCTCTTAATCAGTTTATTCTGATCCTTAACTCTTGATTGGTAAGTTTTGTCTTAATCATGCTCAAGGAGATAATTAAATGTTACACCTTAGTACTATAAGATCAGACATTTAACATAAACTTGATACCATTTGAATGAGAAGTTTTGATGAAGTAATAAGTATGAATAGGTTATCAAAGCTCGAAGTTGAGATAATTTGTCAAGAAAAAGTTATACATATTCCTTTTTTTAATTGGTGAAGTGCTCAACATCCAAGGGGAGCAACCCAAGAAGAATCTAAGACTCGTTTCTTGCATGAATACTCGTCGATACCAAAAGAAGCAGTGTTACGCGTTTTAGCATACTGTAGAAAAGAAGGCAGAAGAAAGAAAGTTGGAAGATATTCATATTGTGCGGGACTTTCCAGAGGTCGTTCCTAACGAGTTATAAGGATTGCTTACTCCTCTATCGACAAGTAGAGTTTCGGATTGATCTAATCCATATAGAAACTACCATAGCAAGGACACCTTACCAGTTAGCACCATCGGAAATGCTGGAAATACCAAGTCAACTACAAGAGCTCTTGGATAAAAGTTTTATTTGACCTAGTCATTTGCTGTAAGGAGTATCGACTTTGCTGTTAAAAAGAAGGATGGGTTGTTCCAGTTGTGCATAGATTATTGAAATTTGAACAAGTTGACCATCAAAAAGCGATACCCTTTCCCTAGAAATTATAATCTATTTGATCAGTTGCATGTAGGAAGCAACGTACTTCTTGGAAATGCATCTCCAATCAGCTTATCATCAATTGAGGGTTCCCGAAGGAGATATGACAAAAAGAAAAAAAATAAAACTTTTAGGACTCGTTATATGCACTACTAGGTCTTAGCCATACTGTTTGGCCTAGCAAACACTCCGGCAATATTCATAGACTTAATGAACTGAGCATGTAAGTCGTATTTAGATAATTTGAAATCGTGTGTATAGACGATATCGTCATCTATTCGCGACCAAAAGAAGAGCACGAACAACATCTACAGGCGATAATAAAGTTATTGGGAGAAGAGAAACTCTATGTCATTTCTCTAAATGTGAGCTCTGGTTGCGTGAAGTGAATTTTCTAGGTCACGTGGTCAATGAGAAGAGAATCCATGTTGATCATAGGAAGATCAAAGTAATCAAGAAGTGGGATACACCTAAGACGCCTTCGGACATATAAAAGTTTTAGGATTGGCTGGATACTACCGATGGTTCATTGCAAATTTCTTGAAAGTCGTCAGCTGTTGACAATGTTAACCTAAAAGGATAAGAAATTCCATTGGGAATCTAAGCAAGAAAATGCTTTTCAAACGTTAAAGGTTTAAGTTATGTAACGCGCCAATATTGACTCTTTCCGGTAGGTCAAGTGATATAGTGGTATTCAACGATGCCTCACATCAAGGATCGGGTTGTGTGTTAATGCAGAAGGATAAGATGATTGCTTACGCCTCGCGTCAGCTGAAGGTTCACAAGGGAATTATACGACACATGTCCGGGAATTAGGTGCGGTGGAATTCGCACTTAAGTCATGGAGGCATTATCTGTACGGGACTAAGTGTGTTATCTACATTGATCACAAAAGTCTTTAACACATATTTGACCAGAAGAAACTGAATATGCGCCAAAGACGATGGGTTGAACTTCTAAGTGACTATGACTGTGAGATTTGATATCATCCTGGAAAGGCAAACGTGGGTGGATGCCTTGAGTAGGAAGGAACGTGTTAAACCCTTACATGCGCGAGCGTTGGGAATGACAATTCAATCGAATCTGAAAACACAAATTTGATAGCACAAGGCGAAGCATTGAAGGAGGAGAATAGCATAAGTGAGGAGTTCTGAGGGTTAGACAAACAGATGAATTGTAAGGAGGATGGTGTATGGTACTTTGTGGATCGTATATGGGTACCTAAGTGGGGAGATGTTCGAACCCTAGTTATGAACGAGGCGTACAAGTCCAAGTACTCTATGCATCCTGATGCAGACAAGATGTACCAAGATCTTAAAATGTTGTATTGGTGGCCAGGTATGAAAAAGGACATTGCAAGGTATGTGAGCAAATGCTTGACTTGTTTGAAAGTCAAAGCCGAAAATTAGTAACCGTCAGGTCTGTTGCAACAACCGGAAATTCCCAAATGGAAATGGGAAAATATAGCGATGGATTTCATCACTAAGCTGCGTAGAACAAGTAGCGGGCATGATTCGATTTGGGTCATCGTGGATCGAATGACAAAATCTGCTTATTTTTTTACCGATTCACGAGGATTATAAAATGGAAAAGTTAGCGAGATTATATGTAAATAAGATCGTGGCTAGGCATGGGTGTGATTCGAGATCATTGAAAGAATTGGCCCTGTAGCGTATCGATTAAAGTTACCTCAAGAGCTTAGTGGCGTGCATGATACATTTCATGTATCGAACGTTAATAAATGTTTAGCCGATGGTTCCTATATGTAACAATTGAGGAAATCAGAATCAAAGATAAACTTTATTTTGTTGAATAACCATTAAAAATCATGGATAGAAGAGTTAAGCGGTTGAAACGCATTAAGATCTCAAAGGTCAGAGTTCAATGGAACGCGTGGCGAGGTTCTCAGTTACTTGAGGGTTAGAAGATCAAAAGAAAATTAAATATTAGCATTTCTGTATGAATAAATCTTCAGCTTCTAACTCTAGCTGAATTTCGGGACGAAATTCGCTCAACTGGGGGATACTGTGACATCCGTCACTATCATGTCGGTTAATTAACTCGTAGTTTGTTATCATTCATTTAAGCATTAAATGTTTACATGTAATTAAATCGTTCGAAATTGCGTTAAATGCTATCGTTAGCTAGTCGTGTTAAGATTTAATTTATAAAATAATAGATTGAGTATTATTATTATTATTATTATTATTATTATTATTATTATTATTATTATTATTATTATTATTACTATTATATATATATATATATATATATATATATATATATATATATATATATATATATATATATATATATATATAATATCATTCGCGTAAAAGCCTACCAAAACGAGCTCGCAATGCCACAAATCTTGAGCACGCTGATATTATTTTGTGTCACGTCTTAGCCCGTGTATATATTTTACCTATATTGGTTCGTTAAGGGTTGCGTTTATAAAGTTTGAGTAAAATAAAAATACAAAAGAAAAGTAGGGTTTAAAATAAATATCTTGCAAACTAAAAGGAAAAAATTCTTAATTAGTTTAGGGACTAAATTGAAAATAACAAAAAAAAATATATATATATATATATACATTCAAAAGTACACCACCGTGAACCCTTGCCGTTTCTATCACCATCGACTTCCAACCGAGCGACCATCATCGCCGTCGGCCACCGTTTAAGCACTTTTCCCCGTCGTTAGCCGCCGTTGGTCATCACCGTCTCACCGTCTCGTTGTTTCGCAGGTAAGCGATCATTATAGACTTCGTTTCATTAAGTATTGTCTCGTTGTCGATTCGGGTGCGTACGGTGGTTCGGTGTGTGTCCGATGGGTGTGTGTATGTACATATATATTTCGTTGTTAGAGGTAGTCGGTTTATGGTGGCGGTCCGGGGATGTTGTCATGCTGCCGAGTGTTCATATGCGTGTATTTATGTGTGTGAATCATGTGCGTGCGTATGTATATACAAGTTGTATGTGTGTGTGCATGACCTGTGTGCATAAAGTGTGTGTGTGCGTGACCTGTGTGCATAAAGTGTGTGTGTGTTTAGTTTTATATGAAGTGTGTATGTGTATTTATGTGTATATATGTATATATATATACATTGAGTGTGTGTGTTTGTGTACTGTATGTATTTATATATATATATATGATGTGTGTGTTTTGTTTACTTACAATATATAAAATAAACGTATGAATATAGTATATTGCAATGTAAACGTGTGCGTAGGTACGAAGTATGTATTTCGGATTTGTGTGTGTGTTGGGACATATATGTAAATGTGATGTATGTTGTGTATTGGTGTGAATATATATATTTTGCATGTGTAATGGTTTGAACATATAAATTCACAAGTATATATATATATATATATATATATATATATATATATATATATATATATATATATATATTATGGGTGAATATGGGGTTATATAATTTGAGTGTTCATATAATAAAGTATAAATACGTTATCGTGTCATCTTAGCGAGGGAGGCGCGTGTGATTTATGGTTAAATTAAATATATAAATTAAAAATATAATAATAATGCATTTAAACTAAGTATATATATATATATATATATATATATATATATATATATATATATATATATATATATATGTATGTATATATATATATGTGTATATATATAGATATATATATATATCTGTATATATAGATATATGTATATATATATATGTATATATATCTATATATATGTATGTATATATATATATATATATATATAGATATATATCTATATATATATATATATATATGTATATATATATATGTATATATATGTATATATGTATATATATATATATGTATATATATATATATATATATATATATATATATATATATATATATATATATATATATATATATATATATATATATATATATATATATATATGTATATAAACATTAATAAATAAATATCTTTTGAGTGAGTCGCGTGAACACCCGAAACCGACCGAACGTATCTTTTCTTATTGAACATGTCTAAAGACTTAATTATAATTTATCATAGGTGTTTGGTTGCTCGTTGCTCTTATTCTTTGGAGCCTTTATTCTCTTTATTTTCGTAACATTTCAAGGTGAGTTTCGCGACCCCGTTTTATTACAATGATTTACAAACATCAAGGGGGAAAAGTATGCTCACCCTTTTTATGCTGGTGAACTTATTCAATTTTTTTGGGACTGTTGTCTATACTGTTTTGTAAGTATTTATCTAGTACATGCATGAGTTGTCTTTGTGGTTCTGTATTCACAACTATTTAACTCCGGTGTTGGAGCCGACGGACAGGTATTGATGGTACTATTGGGCTGACACCTCCACCCTTGTTTGTTAGTATACTAGTTGGGACTGACAATGGCCAGAAACGGGCCCTAGGGTGAATATGTTCCGACAAATTCTTTCTGTACGTCGTACGTTTAGTTGTGATGCTCATGTGATATTACTTGCTTATGACTGTATGCACTCATGTCCTACCAAACTATTACACAGCAACAAGTTTTGTTTATTATTTAAACCTGCGAACTCACCAACAATATGTTGACCTTTTTGAGTATATCTTTTTCAGGTAACAACCATTAAGGATAGTCAAGAATGATGCCTTAGTGATGACTTAATGAAATGCATTTAGAGACCTGCCTTAGTGTTTCTGACATTATGTTTTGTTCGGATTATCATTATTGATCATATTTCGTTTACTTGTTCCCGGGTTGTGGGATTAAATTTCATTTTGACTGTTGACTATGGTTGTCGTGGAATTGACTAACTACGACACAAGTCTCCTTTTGTGTCGGGTGACGTCATGACACGTTGGTTTTCATCATTTAATGCATCTCTATTAATTAACAATGTGTTATGACGATCCCGTCCATTACATCCTTGTGTTTCCGCTATAAGCGGGGGTGTGACACTTGATATCTTGCAAAAATGCATGTAGCAAACATGATATCTGGCCTGCTAGCTATGAGGTACATAAGAGACCCAATCATTGCCCTATAGAGGTGTTCATCAACACACTCCCCCTCAAGATCAGGTCCAAGGGAGTGATTTATGGCTATGAGTATCTTAGCAACCTTACAATCAGTCATGTTAGACCTTTTAAGTATGTCCTGTACATATTTTGACTGACTTATGAAGATGCCATTGACAACTTGCTTCACTTGAATTCCTAGAAAGAAATTGAGTTCCCCCATGGCACTCATTTCAAACCTGTCCTTCATCAGCTTCTCAAAGTCTTTGCAGAGCTTTGGATTAGTTGACCCAAAGATAATGTCATCTACATATACTTGAACTAGCATTATGTCATTTTCTGTTCCTTTGATGAAGAGAGTTTCATATATAGTACCTCTTTTGTAGCCATGTTGATAGAGATACTGAGATAGAGTCTCATACCACTTTCTTGGTGCTTGGTGCAGCCCATATAGAGCTTTATCAAGCCTGCAAACATAATCAGGATGATCAGGATCTGCAAACCCAGGTGGTTGTCTGACATACACCTCTTCATCAATCACCCCATAAAGAAAAGCACACTTGACATCAAGTTGGTAGACCTTGAAATTCTTGGATGCAGCAAAAGCTAAGAATATTCTTACAGCTTCAAGTCTTGCCACAGGAGCAAAAACATCTGTATAGTCAATTCCTTCTTCTTAAGTATATCCTTGAACAACTAGTCTTGCCTTGTTTTTTATGACAAGTCCTTTATCATCCTTCTTGTTCCTAAAAACCCATTTGGTTACTATGATAGTCATCCCTTGAGGGAGAGGACATAGGTACCAAACCTTTTGTCTATTGAATTGAAGCAACTCCTCTTGCATAGCTTCAACCCAACTTTCATCCTTTAGAGCCTCATCAATTTTCTTTGGCTCTATCTGGGACAAGAAAAAAGAGTGAAGACAAACATTTGCTTCATGGGTTTGTCCTCTTGTTCTCACCCTTGAATCAACATCTCCAATGATGTTTGTGGTAGGATAAGACTTGTGGATCCTTAGCTGAGGGATCACAGCAAGTTGCTTACACAGATCTAGATTTGAAAAATTTTGATCTGGTAAAGAAGATTCACCCTTCACATCACCACACTTATCAAGATTGACTTGATCCAATGAGTGTGTGACATCATTGATGTTGTCTTCAATGCAGTGGTTATCAGCATCAAGAAATTCTTGATCACTTTCACCACCACCATTTTCTCCAACATTTGAAGCTCCTTCTTTTGAGTTTTGTGTCTCTAAGCTGGAATTTGAAGGCATTCCAGAATCATCAGCAGGATTTGTCATTGATGTGCTGGTAGAAGCTTCATTTGCAGGAATAGTTACCACTGGAGCTGAAGATGTTCTTAGCTCAAATCTTAGGTCAGGATCACTTGTTGGTAATATATCTGTAGATCCTGAAATGTTCTCACAAGATTTGTTAAAACAGTTGGTAACTAAATCAAGATCAAATAACCAATTCGGACTAGAACCTTTCACACTGGAAGTGTGCTCATTGAAAGTCACATTGGCTGACTCCTCAACTATTCTAGTTCTGAGATTGTATACTCTATAAGCTTTAGCTTGAGAAGAGTATCCAATATAGTGTCCATCATCTGATTTCTCAGCAAACTTGGCAATTTGATCCTTGGTATTCAAGATGGTGCAAGGACATCCAAATGACCTGAGAAAACCAATGAAGGGTTTTCTCTTGAGCCAAAGTTCATAAGGAGTCTTACCATGTGTCTTAACCACTAAAACTTTGTTTTGCACATAGCAAGCAGTGTTCACTGCCTCTGCCCAGAAGGTGATGGGCAGTTTAGAGTCAGACAACATAGTTCTTGCAGCTTCAATTAGTGTCCTATTTCTCCTCTCAACAACACCATTTTGCTAAGGAGTCCTGGGAGCACTATATTGTCTTATAATACCTTTTTCATCACAAAATGTATCAAGGATTTGATTCTTGAATTCAGTTCCTTGATCACATCTTATGGTTTTGACCTTATGATCATATTGATTCTCAATCTTTAAGATGAAATTTTTCAGAATCTCAGGAGTCTCATCCTTAGTTCTAAGAAAGAAGACCCAAGTGAATCTTGTAAAATCATCTGTGATCACCAAACAATAAGAGGTCCTTCCTAGACTCATTACACTGGTGGGGCCAAAGAGATCCATATGTAATAAGTGTATGGGATTAATGATGGAGTTTCTTTCCTTTGGCTTGTGAGATACCTTGTGTTGCTTAACTTTTAGGCATGCAACACAGTGGTCATCACTTGTAAACTCTTTCTTTGGTATTCCAGTTGCCAAATCATTCTTAATTAATTTATTCATGTTTTTAAAGTTTACATGGCACATTCTTTTATGCCAGAGGAAAGATTCATCATTATTTGCTTTAGATAGAAAGCAGGAATTATCTCCTGAGGGAGATGTTTCTTGCAAGTCCATCTTGTACATGTTCCCTTTCCTGGGGGCTCTGAGCATGATGTGCTCATGAGGAATGACCACCCCGGGCCTTAGAACAATGCACTCATGCTTAGTAAAGAGCATGTTATGACTCTGATCACAAAATTGGAATACACTCAGAAGATTGTACCTAAACTCCTTAACAAAGTTTACCTTCTCAATGCTGAGCTTACCATTTGTGACCTTGCCCCTTCCAGTAATGTAACCTCCTGCATCTCCTCCAAAAGCAACTGGTCCTCCATCAATTCTTTCAAACTTTTGGAGTAGTAACCTATTGCCTGTCATGTGTCTGGAACAACCACTATCAATGATCCATACATTTCTGTTTGTCTTGTGTTGTCCCTGCACAAAAGAGATGATTAGTTACATTTGGAAACCCAAGCCTCATTGGTCTTGGGCTCATCAAAAGAAGTTGAAGACAATGCAACAGTAATTGATCCTATAGTCAAGCTAGAAGGATCATTTGCTGATGTTGATGAAGAACTTTCAGCCGCTTGGTCTTTCTTTGACTTCCATACTACCTTTGAAAGCTTAGACTTGACCTTCAATACTTTAGAAGTTTTGATGACTGGCCCTTCGGAAGATCTTGCTTTCACTGCAGCAGGCTTTAGTGCTTCGGCTTCTTCATTTTGGAGCTTTCGAAGGAAACAGATTTTCCTTTCGAAGCTTGCTTCTTCTTCTTCTCCAAACTCTTAGAATTTTCTTTCTTGGTCATGTGGAGAGTACTCCTTGGATTGTAAACACAATCTTTAGCAAGATGAGAGGTATCCCACACGTAACACAATTCATTTTCTTCCTTCTACGAGTTCTTCTTTGTGAACAAGGCTGAACTTGATCACTTTCCTTCTCCATCTTCACCATTCAGATGCTGTGGCAATTCTTGTGGGGTTAGAACTACCTTTGGAGCAGGATGGTTCAGGTTGTACAGCAGCAATGCACAACTGATCAGCCTTCTTCTTGATGATGGGATGATTTGGACATGAACTAGAACTCTTGTTGATGGAGTTCAAGTTTGTGTCTTCAGCCTTTACTACTTCAAATCCTATAGAGATGAAGACTTGTTTCTGTGCAGAATTGAAGATAGCATTGATCTCTTGAGCCTTTTTGGACTTTCTTTTGGCCTTCCTGATCAAGTTCTTTCTTCTTGACTTGGTCATACCAACAGCTTTGCTCTCCTCAGAGGGATGTTGACCCTTCTTAGAATGCTCTTCTTCACTCTTCTCAGAGTCATTCTCCACCATCTCCACTTCATCCTCTTTAGTCACAGGATCTATGACGGGAAACTCATCTTCACAAGTTCCACACCTAGGAGATCTTACAGACAAGATTGTGTGTGGAGGAGCTATCTCACAAGATCCTAGTCCCTGCTTATTTTGATAACAAACTTTTGCATGCAAGGATGAGGATATTATGTTCTTGAAGGTCTCTTCTTCAAGAACACATTTTTCTGCCTTGGCTTTGCTGATCACAAGCTCAGCCTGGCATTCAGTTAATTTAGTAATGAGATCTTTGATCTGAGTCCTGTAGTTTGTATGCTTATGTTTAAGAGTTGAAATGGTTTTCTCTAAGTCCTCCATCTTTAGTTTATAATCATTTTCAGCTCTTTTAAAATCAGCTTTTAAAATATTTAAGGACTCAAGGTCAGATCTCATTTCTAAATTATAGGACCCGTATTTATTAACTTTAGCAATGCATTCAGGAGTACAAAGATGTTCCAATACCTTGGCTTCATCGTGGTCTGCCATGAGTGCTTGGTTTGGAGATGCATCTTCTACTTGAAAGCTCCAGTCAAAGCCTCCTTCTTCAATAGCAACTGCAGCTTGCTGCTTTGGCTTCTCATTCTAGGGTGCTTTCTCAGTGTAGTTTGGTCTGGTTTGTGCTTCGCCACCATTTGTCCTTGGTGCCATACTCTCTCTTGCAAAGTGTCCCATCTGGTTACAGTTGTAACACTTTACTTTGCTTTTGTCCAGCCCAAACTTTCCACTGGCTGTATTGCTTTGAAACTTTCTCCTTGTCCTCTTGTAGAACTTCTTGGCTCTGTGAGTGAGAAGAGCCATCTGCTGGACTATCTCCATGTACTCCAGATCATCTGGATGGATACAGTCCAAATCTTCAAGAGTGAAGAGAAAGTTGCCTAAAGTTTCATCAGCAGAGACAAAGGCATGAGAAGAATTTGTCTCTTGGAAATGACTTCCTTAAGTGTTGCTTTCCCTTGGAGTCTCTGGGAAGGTGATGAAAGGGCCCTTTTGTGAGTTGTCAGGGAAGCATATAAGATGATGCTGTGGTTCAATGCTTTCCCTTTCAACCACATGAAGGGCTGAACTCAGTTGATTGCTGGAGTTACTAGATGAGTTTTGCATGTTCATCTCCATCTGGTAACCACTAAGAATACCATACAGCTCTGTGAAAGTAAGAGTCTTAAGGTTCTCAGTCCTCTTGATAACAACACATTAATGAATCCATTGTCTAGGAAGAGAGGACATAAACTTCCTTACAATGTCCCTGTTCTCAAGAGTTACTCCAACATCCATTAGAGTATCCACAATCTCAACATACCTGAAATATTATTGAGTCATGGTTTCATCTGCCTTGAAGGTGAAGTTTTCAAACTGCTGCTTCAGGAGATTCTTTTTGTTCTCCTTTGCTTCACTAGACCCCTCATACATTAGCTTCAGTGCCTCCCATAGTTGCTTGGTAGTTTTGCACTTCTTGAAGCCTCTGTAGATAGAGTTTGGAAGAGGAGTTTGAAGGGCTATCATGGCTTTTTGATCAATCTCTATTTTCTTTCTATCTGCTTCAGAGTAATCAGCCACATCCTTAGGAATCATACCACCACCAGTAGCAGAAGTGATGCTTGGTATGTAAGGTCCTTCAACAACAGAGTCCCACATCCTGGAGTCTTAAGACTTGATATAGCCTTCCATTCTTTGACATCAAGTATCAAAGTCTTCAGGAGTGATCAGTGGAGACTGTGTCATAGTTCCAGTTTCCATATCAGCTTTGGTTATAGCTGCCATTTGAGTTGTTAAGTATTTTATGTGTGTGAGGGATCTTAAGATGGTGAGATCTTATATCAAGAGCCTGAAATGCTCTGATACCAAATGCAGGACCGGTGAAGGGTATGCACTTACAACACAACAACACAAATAGGAGAGTTGCTTAGAACACTTACAGATCAAATAGGGAACTGGTTAACTTTAGTGAAAGATGCTAAGAACACAAGTAAAAGTGAGACAGAACAAGATTGCAAACAACACAAGTATTTGGTTTTCAAGAATGCTATATATTGCTTCTCAAGTTCTATTACAAGTTACAAAGCATCGATAGAAAGTTACAAGTACTTGAGATACTTTATACTACATCCTACAGCCGGCCATACTTTGAAGGCCAGCTGGATACAGTTGACTAGACAACTACAAAATCAAATGTAGAGTCAAAAGGCATATCTGCCTTTTGACTTGTGACTATGACATGCCATAGCTCACATCCTAATATTACAAAAAGGATAAAAGTACATAAAGTAAAAAGCATGGACCCAAGACCTCAATATACAGTTACCAAAAGCATGGACTTTTCACCAACTCATGTAAGTTGGTGACTTTACAGAGTTGCAGTGGAAAGGTGGTCCAACTTTATGGTAAAGTACATCAGATAAAGGCATATCTCTAAAAGTCTTCGGAAGAAATCTGTCTTCACTCTTTGGCTTCGGAAGACTTTGTCTTTGAAGCTTCGGAAGACTTCACTTTTGGCTTCGGAAAATGTTGGTCTTGGCTTCGGAAGATTTTACACTTTGAATATTTCTAGTGCATGGTGTAAAACTTCCGAAGCATTTCTACTTCTGTTCTTTAGTGCATGCTTGCAGAGAGACTTTGGATGTTTTGGCTGCATCAGACTTATAGAAATCCTTACAATGGTCCAGTCGTACGAATGGTCCATTAGCATGGTCCAGTCGTACGAATGGTCCACTAGAATGGTCCAGTCGTACGAATGGTCTATTAGCATGGTCCAGTCATATGAATTGTCCATTAGCATGGTCCAGTCGTACGAATGGTCCATTCGCATGGTCCAGTCGCATGAGCGGATGTGCACACAGATTTTCAGATCTACAGCCGCCATGACCGCCAAAAACCCTAATCTGATGAATTTTACATGAACCGAAACAAAATAGACATCATCAGATTCGCAAGGGTGATAAGAACGTGTTTCCGAGTTCGATTTTAACCAAGAACCAACACACGTAACAAGATCTGAGCAAAACACGAAGAACACAAGGTGGTTTTAACGTCAAAGAACATGAAATAGATCCAGAAATCAAGAGCTCGGGTTGGTAGAATGATTGTTAGATCATTCTAGCAGTAACCGGATCTGATACCAATTGTGAAGTCGCTGGATCGGTTGACATCCGAGCGTGTTCTTGACGGAAGGATAAGAAAAACCAAAAGAAAACAAGAGCACGAACAAGAATACAATGGTTTCATTGATAAAACCTAATGATTACAAGCTCGTTAAACATAAAAATCACGAATTTTGGCAAGGGGAGATCAAGCATGATCTCCCTTCTCATCCGGCAGCACCTAGGCCCCAGGCACACTCTCAAAAACCTCACTCTCTACACAATGAAACTGGTATTTATAGGCCTCAGCCCATATCAGATGCGACTGGGCCCATTCGTACGATTGGGCCACGCGTATGGTTCAATCGTACGACTAGACCATGCGTATGGTTCAATCGTACGACTGGACCATACTTATGGTCCAGTCTTACGAATGGCCCAATAGCATCTCTCAATCGCACGACTGGTCCATTAGCATGGCTCAGTCGTACGATTGAGTCTCATTCGCATATGCTCCTGCGAATGACTTAGTTTCATGTGTTTACAAAATATCACGTGTATTACATTAAGCCTAGACTATTCGACAAGCGACGGACACACTATATATGACAATATATGCTCCAACACCTGTCACACCAACAACTGCTTCAGAAATTCATTCCCTCAGTGAAACACCTGCTGGTGAAGGTGTCTCACAACCTCTCTCTGGCCAGAGCTTAGATGCTACACCAAGCAATGAAGGCCAAAGCTCTCTCCACCCTGTGTCACAAAGGTCTTTGGGTCACAAAGGTCTGTGGGTGACAAGGATGCTAACTCCTGTGGAGATTGAGGAGGAGGAGAGAGAGAGGAAGAGGAACCTAAGGGGAGAAAGTTCCTCTAGGTCTTCAGGCTTTATGCAAGCTGCAATCAAGACTGCCCCCAAGACCAAACACTCAAGATGATGAGTTGAGGACAGTCAGGATTACTTACCTGCAGACAAGGAACTATGACATAGATGAGATTATATCTCTCGCCTTAGAGCAATTAAATGAACTGGCTGACATAGAAATGTCAAGAGAGATGAAGGAAGCAGAGGATGCAAGGCTACTTCTCCAATTAAAAGAGGAAAAGAGACAATAAAAGGTTATACAAGCATGTTCCAACTCTCTCTCCAGTTCAAGAAAGCTCTGTGCAAGAGGCTGTGGCAGCTACACAAGAACCTCAGGTAGACAAGGAAACAGATAGGCAAAACATGATCAACTACCTGAGTGGCATAGGTCTCTACCAGGCATCTGCAGTTCTTCCCTTGTCCTTTGAGTACATTGAGTGTGAGTATCTCAAACAGCTTGAACTTTAAGTGCTCAAAGAACAAAAGGCAACAAAGAAAAAGATGAGGGAAGATGCTACAAAATCAAGAGCCATCATCCAAAAGAGTATGAAGAATTCTGCTGACAGACAAAGGATGATGAGCTTCTTGAAGCTGTATGGATTCTCCGGAAGGAGACTTGGCCCTATGTATCTATCCACAATGTATGAGCATATCAGGGGTAATCAAGCAGAAGATCAAGAGTGGAGAGCTGATTGACATACACTCCCCTCCAAGTCAAGTCCCACCTGAAGTGGAGGTTAAGGTTGAACAACCTGAGACAACACAACCTGGACCTCCTGCTGAGCCTCAGCAAGCTTCATCTTCTGATCCCTAACAGGGCCAAACTCCCTCTCCTTCTGAACCTGTGAGAGAGGAACACCCAACTGAGAAAGACAAGACTGATCAACAAGGTGCTGTAGACCAGTCTTCTCAGTTGAAGTCTTCTAAGAGGAAGAAGAGGATGGCTTCCAAACCAAAGTCAAAGAAGAAGAAGAAGCCTGAATCATCCACCTCTACACCTCAGGCTAAGTCAGATCAACATGAGGAAGTGCATGAAGAGGCAGTCCAATCAACTCCAATTCAAGTGGCTCCTCTTGCAGCTGAGAGACCCATCTTATCTTGGACTTTCACAACTAATCCAGATAGATGGCATGTGATCAGAGATCAAGGTGTTGAGAATGTCTACATATGGCAAGACTTAATCAACTTACCTCTACATGATCTCTTTGAGATAAGAAGATATTATGAGAGTCTGAGTGATCCTGACCATCTGATGAAGAAGGGTATGGTCATCATCATCCTGAGGACTGTCAACATCTGAAGATCTTCTAAATGTTTTGGTAGCATCATCCTAGAAGGAGTTTGTAAGGATTCCTATAAGTATGATGCAACCAAAAAATCCAAAGTCTCTCTGCATACATGCACTGAAGAACAGAAGTAGAAATGCTTTTGAAGTTTTACACCATGCACTAGAAATATTCTAAGTGTAAAATCTTCCGAAGCCAAGACCAACATCTTCCGAAGCCAAAAGTGAAGTCTTTCGAAGCTTCAAAGACAGTCTTCTGAAGCAAAATAGTGAAGACAAATTTCTTCCGAAGACTTTTAGAGACATGCTTTTATCTGATGTACCTTACCATAAGCTGGACCACCTTTCCGCTACAACTCTGTAAAGTCACCAACTTACATGAGTTGGTGAAAGGTCCATGCTTTTGGTAACTGTACATTGAGGTCTTGAGTCAATGCTTTCTACTTTATGTACTTTTATCCTTTTTGTAATATATTAGGATGTGAGCTATGACATGTCATAGTCACTAGTCAAAAGGCAAATCTGCCATTTGACTTTACATTTGATTTTTAAGTTGTCTAGTCAATTGTATCCAGCTAACTTTCAAAGTATGGCCGGTTGTAGGATGTAGTATATGTATCTCAAGTACTTGTAACTTTAATTGTATTCTTTGTAACATTTGTAATAGAACTTGAGAAGCAATATACATCATTCTTGAAAACCAATTACTTGTGTTGTTTGCCATCTTGTTCTGTCTCATATTTACTTGTGTTCTTAGCATCTTTTACTAAAGTTAACCAGTTTCCTATTTGATTTGTTAAGTCTTCTAATCAACTATCCTTTTTGTGTTGTTGTGTTGTAAGTGCATACCCTTCACCGGTCGTGCAAGGAGAAACAGGACACTTAACATGGTCCGAGCAGTCTCAATAAGTGTCCTGTTCCTCCTCTCAGCAACACCATTTTGTTGAGGAGTTCTAGGAGCACTATATTGTCTGGTAATCCCTTTTGAGTTACAGAATGAGTCAATAACGTGGTTCTTAAACTCAGTCTGATCACTTCTAATTATTTTAACCTTGTTATCAATTTGATTTTCTATTTTAAGAATAAAAGATTTTAAAGTTTCAGCAATTTCATCTTTGGTTCTTAAAAAAAATACCCATGTAAATCTAGTAAAATCATCAACAATCACAAGACAATATGATTTCCTTCCAATGATCATTATACTTGTGGGACCAAATAGATCCATGTGCAATAAATGTAATGGAGTGGTGATGGAGTTGACAACTTTGGATTTATGAGATGTCCTGTGTTGCTTCCCTTTCAGGCATGCAACACAATTATCTTTGTAGAAAAATTCCTTTTTAGGCAAACCATGTAACAAGTTTTTTTTAGCCAGTTTATTCAATTGTCTTAAAATTTACATGACACATTCGTTTATGCCATAGTGTTGACTCATCACCATCAGCTTTGGAAAGAAAGTGTAAGGATTCCTGAAGTCTGATGCAACCCAAAACAGCCTAAGTGTCTCAGCAACATGCACTAAGTACTGAAGTGAAGAATGCTTCGGAAGTTTTACACAAAGCATTAGAAAATACTCTAAGTGTAAAATCTTCCGAAGCCAAGACCAATATCTTCCGAAGCCAAACATGAAGTCTTCCGAAGCTTCAGAGACAAAGTCTTCCGAAGCTTCAACCTATGAAGACAGATTTCTTCCGAAGACTTTTAGTATACATGCTTTATCTGATGTACTGTTCCATAAAGCACCTTTTCCGCTGCATCTCTGTAAAGTCACCAACTTACATGAGTTGGTGAAAAGGGCCTTGCTTTTGTTAACTGTACATTGAGGTCTTGAGTCTTCAACTTTCCACTTTATGTACTTTATCCTTTTTGTATTGTATAAGGATGTGAGCTATGGCATGTCATAGTCACAAGGTCAAAAGGCAGATATGCCTTTTGATCCTACAATTGATTTTGTTAGTGTCTAGTCAATTGTATCCAGCTGGCTTTCAAAGTATAGCCGGCTGTAGGTTGTAGTATAAGTATTTCAAGTTCTTGTATCTTTTCTTTATGCTTTGTAACACTTGTAAAAGAACTTGAGAAAGCAATATACTGTCTCCTTGAAACCCATATTCTCTTGTTCTGTCTCTTGCTTTACTTGTGTTCTTTGTATCATCTTTGGTTACCCAGTTCACTGTTTGATTAGAGCTTAGTTAATCTCCTCATTGTGTTGTTGTGTTGTAATTGTGCTTAAGCCCTTAAACGGTCCTGCAATTGGTATTAGAGCATTCCAGGCTCTTGATATAAGATCTAACCATCTTAAGATCCCTCACACACACAAGCTAAACTCTTCAAATGGCTTCCATCTCAAAGACTGATATGGAGACTGGAACCATGAACAAATCCCCACTGATCACTTTGATGATTTTGACACCTGGTGCATGAGGATGGAAGGCTTCATCAGGTCTTTGATTCAAGAATGTGGGAATCTGTTGAGAATAGACCTTTCATACCCAGCACCCCCTCTGCTACTGGTGCTGGTATGATGATTCCTAAAGATGTGGCCAACTACTCAGATAGATGAAGATAGAAAAAGAGTAGAGATTGACAGGAAGGCCATGACTGCTCTTCAGACTGCTCTCCCAAACTCTGTATACAGAGGTTTAAGAAGTGCAAGACAGCCAAAACAGCTGTGGGATGCACTGAAGCTGATGTATGAAGGCTCCTCTGAAGCCAAGGAGAACAAGAAAGATCTTCTGAAGCAGCAGTTTGAAAATTTCACCTTCAAAGCAGGTGAGACCATGACCCACAATACTTCAGGTATGTTGAGATTGTGGATACCCTAGTGGATGGAGGAGTTCCTCTTGAGAACAGGGACATTGTAAGGAAGTTCATGTCCTCATCCTAGGCAATGGACACACTATTTGTGGTGATCAAGAGGACTGAGAACCTAAGACTCTTACTCTTACAGAGTTGTATGGGATTCTCAGTGGATACCAGATGGAGATGAACATGCAAGGTTCATCTGGCAACTCCAACAAATCAAATGGGTTCAGCCCTTCATGTGGTTGAAAGGGACAGCATAGAACCCCGCATCATCTCTTATGCTACCCTGACAACTCACAAAAGGGTCCTTTCATCACCTTCCCGGAGACACCAAGGGAGAACTTTACTCAAGAAGCCCATTCCAAGAGACAAGTTCTTCTCAAGATTTTGTGTTGCAGATGAAAGCTGTGGGAATTATCTCTCACTCTTGAAGACCTGGACTGTATCCATCCAGATGACCTGGAATACATGGAAATAGTTCAGCAGATGGCTCTCCTCACTCACAGAGCCAAGAAGTTCTACAAGAGGACAGGAAGAAGATATCCAAGCAATGCTACCAGTAGTAAGTTTGGGCTGGATAAAAGCCAAGTTAAGTGTTACAACTGTAACCTATGGGTCACTTTGCCAGGGAGTGTAAGGCACCTAAAGCAAATGGGGGCCAAACACAACCCAGACCAAACTTTACTGACAAAGCTCCTCAGAGCGTGAGAAGACAAAGCAACATGCTGCTGTTGCTGTTGAAGAAGGAGGCTTTGACTGGAGTTTTCAGGTGGAGGATGCTTCTCCAAACCAAGCACTGATGGCTGACCATGATGAAGCCAAGGTATTGGAACATCTTTGCTCCCCTGAATGCATTGCTAAAGTAAATAGATACAGGTCCTATAACCTAGAGATGAGATCTGATCTTGAGTCATTAAATATTAAAATCTGATTTTAGAAAGTCTGAAAATGATTACAAGTAAAAGATAGAGGACTTGGAGAAAACCATTTCGGTTACTAAAACATGAACATACAGATTTCAGAACTCAGATCCAAGATCTCATCACTAAGTTCTGAGTGCCAGGCTGAGCTTGTGATCAGCAAAGCCAAGGCAGAGAAGAGTGTTCTTGAAGAAGAGACCTTCAAGAACATGGATATCCTCATCCCTGCACAACAAGGTTTGTTATCAAAATAGACAGGGACTGGGATCAAATGAGATAGCTCCTCCACACACAATCTTGTCTGTAAGATCTCCTAGGTGTGGAACTTGTGAAGATGAGCTTCCTCTCATAGATCCTGTAAGTGAGGATGATGAAGAAGTGATAGTGAAGAATTCCTCTGAGAAGAGTGAAGAAGAGGATTCTTCCAAGGGCCACTATCCTTCTGAGGAGAAGAAATCAACTGTGATGACCAAGTCCAAAAGAAAGAACTTGATCAGGAAGAGCAAAAGGAAAGCAAAGAAGGCTCAAGAAATCAAGGCTACTTTGATGCTAAGCAGAAACAAGTTTTTATCTCTGCAGGTTTCAAAGTAGTAAGGACTGAAGACATCAACCAAGACTCCTCAGCTAAGAGTCATGGTTCTTGTTCAAATCATCTCAGTGCCAAGAAGAAGACTGAGCTGCTGTGTACCACTGCTGCACAGCCTGGACCATCAAACTCCAAGAACAGTTCACAGCCCAAAGGAACTGTCTCAGCATCTACCAAGATGAAGGTGGAGAAGGGATGTGACCAAAGCCAGTCTTGCTCTCAAAGGGAGACTTCTTTGAAGAAGAAAATGTTGTGTGTTATGTGTGAAAGTACTTCTCACATTGCTAAGGATTGCCCATACAATCCTAAAAGTACTGTCCACATGACTAAAACAAAGACTTCAAAGAGTCTCAAGAAGTCTCAAGCTTCGGAAGGAAAGTCTGTTTCCTTCGGAAGCTCCAAATCAAAGAAGAAGAAGGTAAATGGAAAATTACCTTCGGAAGCAAAGTTGGTCTCGGAAGAAAGGAGTTCTTCCGAAGCACTAAAGTCTGCTGCAGTGACTGTAGATTCTTCCGAAGGATCAGTCATCAAAACTTGTGAAGTTCAAAAGCTTCTAAGGTTTGAAGGTCAAGTCCAAGACTCCAAAGGTGGTGTGGAAGTCTAGAAAGACCAAATGACTGAGGTTTCTCCATCAACAACAGCTGAAGATCCCCATAGTACAACCATAGGATCTATTACTGTTGCATTACCTTCTATTACTATTAATGAGCCCAAGACAAGTAAGGCTTGGGTTTCCAAATGTAACTAATCATTTTCTTTGTGCAGGAACAGCTCAAGACAAACAGGAATGTCTGGATAATTGACAGTGGCTGTTCCAGGCACATGACAGGCAATAGGTCTCTACTCCATAATTTTGAGAGAATTGATGGAGGACCAGTTGCTTTGGAGGAGATGAAGGTGGTTACATTTCTGGAAGGGCAAGGTCACAAATGGTAAGCTCAGCATTGAGAAGGTAAACTTTGTTAAGGAGCTTGGGTACAATCTTCTGAGTGTATCCCATTTGTGATCAGTCATAACATGCTCTTTACTGAGCATGAGTGCATTGTTCTCAAGCCTGGGTGGTCATTCCTCATGAGCATATCCTGCTCAGAGCCCCCAGGAAAGGGAACATGTACAAGATGGATTTGCAAGAAACATCTCCCTCAGGAGAAGTTTCATGCTTTCTATCTAAAGCAAATAGTGATGAGTCTTTCCTATGGCATAAAAGAATGTGCCATGTAAACTTTAAGAACATGAATAAATTAATTAAACATGATCTGGTAACTGGAATGCCAAAGAAAGAGTTTACTAGTGATGATCATTGTGTTGCATGCCTGAAAGGGAAGCAACACAAGGTATCTCACAAGCCTAAGGAAAAGAACTCCATCACTACTCCCCTACACTTGTTACATATGGATCTCTTTGGCCCCACCAGTGTGTATGAGTTTAGGAAGGACCTCTTACTGTCTGGTGATCACAGATGATTTTACAAGATTCACTTGGGTCTTCTTCCTTAGAACTAAGGATGAAACCCCTGAGATTCTGAAGAATTTCATCTTAAAGTTGAGAATCAATGTGATCACAAGGTCAAAACCATAAGATGTGATCAGGGAACTGAATTCAAGAACCAAATCCTTGATGCATTTTGTGATGAAAAGGTATTACAAGACAATATAGTGCTCCCAGGACTCCTCAGCAAAACGGAGTTGCTGAGAGGAGAAACAGGACACTTATTGAAGCTGCAAGAACTATGTGTCTGACTCTAAACTGCCTATCACCTTCTGGGCAGAGGCAGTCAATACTGCTTGCTATGTGCAAACAGAGTTTTAGTAGTTAAGACACATGGTAAGACTCCTTATGAACTTTGGCACAAGAGAAAACCTTTCATTGGTTTTCTCAGGTCATTGGATGTCCCTGCACCATCTTGAATACCAAAGATCAAATTGCCAAGTTTGCTGAGAAATCAGATGATGGACATTTCATTGGATACTCTTCTCAAGCTAAAGCTTATAGAGTATACAATCTCAGAACTAGAATTGTTGAGGAGTCAGCCAATGTGACTTTCAATGAGCACACTCCTTGTGTGGTGGTTCTGGTCCGGATTGGCTGTTTGATCTTGATTTAGTTACCAACTGTTTTAACAAATCTTGTGAGCATGTTTCAGGATCTGCAGAAAATCTAAATACAGGTGATCCTGATCCAAGATTTGAGCTAGGAAGACCTTCAACTCATACATCTTCAGCTCCAGTTGGAACTACTTCAGCAAATGAGGTTTCTATCAGCAAACAATGACAAATTCAGCTGATACATCTGGCATGCCTTCAATTCCAGCTCAGAGGCCTCTCAACCAGATAAAGACACCTCACTTGTAGAAGACAACAATGGTGATGGTGATAGTGATCAGGAATTTCTTGATGCTAATAACCATACCATAGATGACAACATCAATGATGTCTCACACTCATGGATCAAGTTAATCTTGATAAGTGTGATAATGTGGAGGGTGAATCTTCCAGACCAGATTTAAATTTCTCAAATTTAGATCTTTCTCACAACTTGCTGTGATCCCTCAGCTAAGGATCCACAAGTCTCACCCCACCACAAACATCATTGGAGATGTTGTCACAGGGGTAAGAACAAAGAGGACAAACCCATGAAGCAATGTTGTCTTCACTCTTGTTCTTTCTCAGATAGAGCCCAAGAAAGTTGATGAGCTCTAGTGTTGATACATGATGTTTCCCTAGATCAGATTGTAATGTAATGAACTTGTCTGTCTGATGATTTGATGTAATTGTAATTGATTAATGAAATGATATGAATTGGTTGTTACTTGTATGTTTAATATTTCATTAATGAGTTGTGATTGAATTGATGGGTTTATGAATGTTTGAATGAGTGCACATTAGTTATATTAAATAGAACATTCAAACTTAACTTAATGAAGTTCTCATGCGGATGGCCCATGCGAATGGACCACACGCATGAATAACTTCATACGATTGACTCAATCGCACGACTGAACCAGGAGACTGGATCAGTCGTATGATTGACACATAAGATTGACTCAATCGCACGACTGAACACTCAGTCGTGCGGATGAATCAACCGCATGGTTCAATCGCACGACTGAACCATACTTATGGCCCAGTCGCACGATTGACCAATACTAACCTATAAATAGACCCAATTCGTGGGAAAACGTAAGCATTCATCCCATTACGACTCCAGACGTACCCTAGCCGTCCAGAAGCCTCCCAAATCGTTCTCCAAGTTCATAGAACACATCAGATCGGTTCCTAATCGATTTCTGACGTTGAAATCAATTCTTGATTGATTCATCGTGTGTTCTCACTGATTGGATCGCCAATCAAATAGGATTCCGCACTATTTGAGTTGGTTTAACACGCAATCACTCGGTATTTCGTTCAAATACCAGGTCCTAACAAGTGGTATCAGAGCTTTGGCTCTTGATTTCGTGTTGATTCAATCAAGATTGCATAAAAGTTTGTGTTTTTGCACGAAAAACGCAATCTTTTGCATCAAAAGTGATCTTGGACGTTCCCTGCTCATTGAAGTTCAGTTTCTACGGACTTAGACGATTTGGACTTGCAAAATTTCGAATTTTTACGGCTGAAACCCGTCAAACCTAGAAATTTTCGCAAAACAGCAGCTTCAGTCGCACGAGTGACCCATTCGCACGACTAGACTCATTCGCAGTGTTCATTCGCACGACTGGACCTAGTCGCACCTTCATTCGGCCGACTGAACCGTTTCGTTCGCATAGCTCACACGCACCAGATTCATTCG